>OY796661.1:56747915-57947915 GCA_963680705.1 Rhagium mordax | reverse complement strand
TATATATTTTTTCCCTAGAAATAATTTTAATTTTTGTTTAAGAACATTTTTGTAAGTATATGGATTTTTAAATTTCCTTAATTGGTAAAGACATAATTTGAAAAAATAAAGGTGAAATAAATTAAATTGTATTAATATTAAATTAGCAAGCACCTATTCCTAATACTAAATAATTCCATTGATATTTGAATTTAAATGTGTTGCTGCCATTAACTGATAAAATCTTGTTATAAATTATTTGTACCAAGTGATGATATAAATTACATTGCCATTGTAAATTAAATGTGTAAATAATTGCATAAAATAAAACCACATGCATATTTGATAGAAACATTTAAAACAAGTTGTGCAAATGAGTTAATAAAAAGATCTTGGGAAAATGAACTCGCTACATAACTGTATTGTAACTTTCAAATCAGTACATTATAAAATGACCAGCGTACAGGAAGTATAAAAGAAAAATACATTTTAATTATAAGTAATTAGGAATATTATTCATTATTAAAGGTGATCTCCATAACTGTAGTTGTTATGTTATTATTGACGTTTGTAAGGTAATTATTTGCTATTATACTGGAGGTTATAAATGATTGGTTGCAAAATTTCACCTGCCCATAGCAGTTCTACCAATTTATGGAAATATGCTGCCAAATATTTTTAACTGCCTATATGTATATTGCACCAAATGAGAGCCAGTATTGAATTCACAATTTAGTACATGACATGAATTTAGTAAGTGATTAAGCGTTCAGTCTACTTCCGAATTTTATAAATATGAATTAAATTAAAATTAGATAGATAGATATAGATAGTAATATTGTCATATACAGTGTGTCCCACTTTTAATGCCCCCTCCCCCCATAACTGAGTTATTAATTATCCGATTTCAACCAAATTTGGATTGGTATCAACGACCTTTGGTGTGATCGTTTTGAATTAAACAAAACTTATGTTTATCAGTAGCGAGCATTTTTATTAGGAAAAAAGGAATTGCTTTTTCGAGAAGTCATAGTAGGCATTTTTTACAAAGAAACTAATGCAATATTAATAACGAGATTAATAATCAGCATGATTTGGAACCACCGTTGCCAAAATTTCACAACGGGCCCAGTAAAAATACAAAACGGTTTGTGTAAAAAAATGCCTAATATGATTTCTCGAAAAAAAAAAACTTTTTTCTTAATAAACAATAAAAATGCAAGCCACTGACAAAAATAAGTTTTGTTTAATTCAGAAAGATCACATTAAAGGTCGTTGATACCAATCCAAATTTGGTTGAAATTGGATAACTAATGAGTTATGAAGGGAACAGGCTGTATTACCATCTATATGTATATATTAACGTTGCTAGTTTCAACAGACAAGTAAAGTTCTTGTATATGTAATAAGTTCTTGTTTACTATTTATTAAATAGGAAGTAAACATTGAAATTACGAGAAATAACTTTTCTGATTTCATTTTAGCTGCAAAAGGAAAAAAGTAAATGTGGTATCGTTGTGCATATAGTTGAGAGTGTTAGGTTAGGATGTCTGCAGTAACCAATACTAATAAGGTTCATTTGTTTATTAAGTTTATTATTTAAATTGTACGAGTTAATGTTGTTCCAAAATAAAGTTGCCTGCAGCTACATCTAGTGCCTCAGAGAAAAACTCTTTGTAAGGCAAAACTATAAAGCTAAGAGTAAAATATAAAAAAAAACATGAATTTTAATTTATTATAAATTATAAAGCAATATGCAGTTTGTGTTCTCTTAGGTTGAAGCGTAAAAATTATTTTTGGTTCAATATTTTAATATCTGTTATTGGCACGATAGATAGATACATTTTTTTTTATAACGTATGGATATCTATTGAAGTTATAATAATTACGTTGCTTTCACAAATTTAATTTAATTAATGAATTCTATACTTTTACCTTAAAAAAGAATTAAAATAGTGCCTCTGCATTTTGTGCAAATTTTATAATTGCTGTGCCTTTTGGAACAACTACGTGTTTTTGTTTTACAATTAAAATTTACAAAACAGATATATAATATTGACATTAAGACTAAAGAAAATAGAAATGTATTGTATATTTTATGAGATATTAATTTTGTTTGTACGTTTACATACAATAATGTGTCTTTACATGTTCGTCCAAGAAATTGACATTTACAATTTGCATAGTAGAAAAGTATTTTTATGGTAAATATTGTAAAGAAAAAAATGTTTTATTGTTTATTTATGAAAAGAATTTAAAAAAGTAAATATTTTTTTGAATATTTATTGTATTATTGTAATTGACTTTGTTTTATAAGATTCAATTAGTACATTTAGAATTTTTACTTATAGGATTGTAACAAATTGCTTTATATTGATTATATATACATATACAGTAACCGGCAGCCAAAACTTATGAGTAATTAGGTATTGCATATTCACGGGTGCAACAGAACGAGTGTACAACAATTTAAAGACTGGGGACGCGAGCGCGGGCGTCAATTTGCATGCGCTGCATGTCGGTTGCTCGTTTATTTCGCATGGAAACCCGGGCCTATGTACGTACTTGGCTGCTGCTTACTGTATATACAGTAAATTCACTTTTAAACCAAAGCAGTTTGTGAGTGAATAGGAGATAGTAGTAAAGCGAGAGCACTACACATGCGTGACTGCATGTCGATCTCAGAATGTTAGCGCTCTCGCTTTATTGTCTCCTATTCACTCACAAAGTGCTTTGGTTGAAAAGTGAATTTACTGTATATACCGGGTGCCACAGGATACTGGCACACCCCTATATTTCCTTTATTTTTTAACTTATCCATTTGAAATTTAGGGGGCATAAACTACCGTTTAAAATGTATTTCTGCACATTACAAACACTATGGTACCACTTCCGGTTTATCCGGAAATTACCTCAACTTTCGATTTTTAAATGGAACACCCTGTATATTTTTACATTTTCAATTTTATTTCAATCGTTTGGAATTCCAAAGCACTCTAGACGGATTTTTGAAAATGCTTGAAAAAATTGAACATCGGCTCAAAAATTCGCGAAACTTACATGGTGTATGCAGAATGTTGCCCCGCATCCAAATATGTAAAAATATACAGGGTGTTCCATTTGAAAATCGAAAGTTGAGGTAATTTCCGGATAAACCGGAAGTGGTACCATAGTGTTTGTAATGTGCAGAAATACATTTTAAACGGTAGTTTATGCCCCCCAAATTTCAAATCGATAAGTTAAAAAATAAAGGAAATATAGGGGTGAGCCACTATGCTGTGGCACCCGGTATATGTAATTAATAATTTGTTGGTAGTAGATAATGTATTGTCTACGCCGTGTATATGTGTCCAAATTTATGAATTGGATTAGTGATTTGTGTACGTTGCCATTGTCTTGCTTATTATAGTCGTAAGTTGCAATATTAATATTTTAATTATCCCTTATTTTTTGTTTTTTCGGATGTTTTATATATAAATTTGAAAATATCTTTAATAAATATATACAAATTAAATTGTGTATTTTAATGTATGTTATCCTTTAGATACAATTAATAAAATAAAAACTTTAAAACTTTTTAACCGACTCCTTTAAAATAAAATATTCATATATATTTTAAATTGTGTGTTGACAATCAGGAAAATATATGTGCCGGATCTCAGCTTTGAACATTATAAGAAAAAGAAAATCTTCAAAGGCAGATTCAAAACATGTTGGAAAATTAAGTCTATTTGGCTTATTTTATTTATTATAGTCCTCTATTTATCTATCTATATTCGATGATGGCTAAGGCAGCACTGCCATTCGCACAGTGCTATGTAAAATTACAATATAATAATGAATCTAATTAAACTTAAGATACAATGTTATTTATATTTTTTTATCGTTTTTTTTTAATACTTCTTTATTTTTGTGTTACACTTTTTCAACTTTTTTTTATTATTATTTTTCTTTTCTAGTTTTTACTTTTCATTTTTTTTTTTTTGAAGGATGTACTGTACTACTTTTTTTTCCTTTCCTTTCCTAGTTTTTTTCTTTTTTTTTTTATGAAAGATGTACTGGGACACACTTATGCCTAGGGGTTCCTCAAGGCAGATTTTTACACACACAAGATAGAACCGCGGTTATAAGAGGAGAATATGAAGAAAAACAGAAGGATTTACTTAATACTACATACACTTATTGTTAAGAAGTCCTACGTACAATATATAATTTAAGTTTTACCTATTTCACTATATATACATTTTTTTCCATTGTTAATTTTTGCTAATACTAAATTTAATTATTGATAAGACGTTGCGTTAAAAGTGACTATTTTTATTTTATTAGTCCTCTGAATATAAAATACATGACTGACGAAGAGATATGAGAGTCATTTGCATCAATTTTGGTATGATGTAGGTCAAATCCAGGCAGGCTTTTAAAAAACACCAACGTATTTTTGTCAATTTATCTTGAAATATTTAAATTAACAAGGTAATATAGAAACAAATTAAATGCTTTATATATTCCAACTGCACGATGACTTTTCCTGGTAATTTATCCAAATAATATTATGATTGAAAAATAAAAATAAGTTCAGTAAAATAATAAATATTCAATCAAAATTAATAAACGCTGGATAAACGTAAGTGAATGCTCGATATAAATTTTATACGTTCAGTAAATATTCGATAATAACAATAGACGCTCGATAAACATAATGAATGCTCGTTATAAAATTTACACATTTGTAAAATAATAAATATTCAATAAAACAATAAATGCTCGATAAATATAACGAATGCTTGGTATAATCATTGAGTAATGAAATAAAAGACGCACAACTTTCAAGATTTCGAGATTTATATTGTATTGTATTTTTTTGCCATTAGCTTCAGGATTGTCATCAATTTTTAGTGTTATGGGAAGGCATTTGTAATTCAGCTGCATAGCCCTAAATATTGTAGATAATTCTGTTAAAATCTCGAAACCTTGACAGTTGCGCCTGTTTATTATTATTTACACAATGGTATCCATATGCCAACATGGTTGTTATATAATAATAATATATTAAAATAATTAAATTAAAACTTATTTATAGATAGAATTTGTAACGGCAATTCGTGCCAGTCCGGGATCGATGTTGGGGTTACCAGAAGCTTGTCATACGACATGTATTTATTTGTATGGGATATAGAGCATTTCCTGTTATTCTATGATACAAAATTTGATTTAATAGTGAGTGTGAATTAGTAGAATTTATATTTTTTCAAAGTTTATATTTGACTAAAATACCTATCAGAACTTAGCATGCAATGGTATACTTTATATTGTTATTTTCTGTTTGATATAAGGCATTTTCTGTTACTTTATCATTTATGCTTTTTTATCGAGCATTTAAAATTTGAGTAGGAGATTATGATGAATGCTTTGAAACCAAGTATGACAAATGCCACTAGATTTACAAAAAAATTATTTTTCCATTTGAAGCTGTGGGTAGAAAATAACAAAAATCAATATTACTACATATTACTATTCGGAACAGAATTCGCACAGAAATTACTAAGTGGAGAAAATTTTCCGAACATGTATTTCCATCAGGTATTTTTCAAATTTGTTTAAAATATAGAAGCACAGAATGCACACAATACTTTAGGTACAAATCCAAAGGAATTTTACAACTTAAAAATGTTTAAAAAATAAATGAACAGAAACATACTTTCTGTTCAAATAGAAATTTAATGCTTATACAAAAAAGAATCTGTACTAAAAGTTTAAGTAAGAAAGTTACAAATGCAGTCAATGCAGATACATCATACAGCAACCGGCAGCCAAGTACTTACATGTATGAACTTACGAGTATAGTCATTTCATATTCACAGGTGCGACAGATTGAATACGCAATGATACAAAGGAATTTAAATGGTGGAGACTCGTACTGGCATCAGTCTACAAGATCACACCTGCATGCGCTGCAAGTCGATTGCCCATTTATTTCGCATGTACCTAAACCCGACCCTATGTACAGGGTGTCCCAAACTCGACGCCTCAGCCCTTTAACTCGAAGGGAGGGGGCAATTGAAAAAATACGATATATGGATTTCTTAGACATTAACCCAAGTTACAATTTGCCATGAAACTGGTGACCATAACCTAACGACGGTCGGCGTCGCGACGCCTTGAATATATTTTTGTCCACAAGCACCCTTTTTTGAATGCGGCACTGGAAAGCTTATTTTATTCTGAGTCAAAAATCTAAATACAATTTTTTTATATTTTGAACCGTTTTGAAGATATACCAGATTTTATAATAAATTTAAAATATTGTATATTTCAAAAAAATTTCTGTATTTGCATAAAAGGTTCGTATTACTAGTATATAAACAGAAATATATAGAGTGACGTCCTAGATCACCAGATCTTACGCCTATGGATTTTTATTACTGAAAAATGAAGTGTGTAAGACCATAATGGTATAGAACATTTGAAAAGGAAAATAATAAATGCATGTAAAAACCTTAATAATGAAACTATTTAAAATGACAACACAGCACGTATTGAAGAGATTAAAATTATGTTTTGATCAAAATGGAGGATATTTGACTTATTTGAGCATATTTTGTAAATGTTAGTTAGCTTTCTGTTATTATGTATTATATATTAATATATGCTTATAATTTAAGAAACCATTGCCATATTATTATATTAATTATATATTGATAATAAATAAAAATAATTCTAAACTGCTTATTCTATAATAAATATATTCTGACATAAGTATTTGTGTTTATATACTCGTAATACGAACCTTTTACGCAAATACAGTAATTTTTTTGAAATATATAATAATTTAAATTTATTATAAAATCTGGTATATCTTCAAAACGGTTCAAAATATAAAAAAATTGTATTTAGATTTTTGACTCGGAATAAAATAAGCTTTCCAGTGCCGTACTAAAAGAAGGGTGCTTGTGGACAAAAACATATTCAAGACGTCGCGACGCCGACCGTCGTTAGGTTATGGTCACCAGTTTCATGGCAAATTGTAGCTTGGGTTAATGTCTAAGAAACCCATATATCGCTTTTTTGCAATTGTCCCCCCCTTCGAGTTAAAGGACTGAGGCATCGAGTTTGGGACACCCTGTACTTACTTGGCTACCAGTTACTGTATATAAAACATACTTATACTTATACAGATAAGTCCAGGATGCTTCGAACACGACAGGGATTGGGACGAGTATACGAGTGGCCGACAACTCGCCTCAGTTCGAAATTTGTACATTAGGAGAAGGGCAGTGCGCTGCCACTCACTGCTCGCTCAGCAGTCAGCACTGTTGTTAGTATCTCGTTAAAGAATGAAAAAAATAAGACAAAATGGAATAAGAAATAAGATAAATAATTATTCCAAGTTTTAAATACACAATTATATTAGTTCTTATTCGATTTAAAATTCAACTGTTCAAATTGTTTCTTGCTTTTCGGACATCATTATTTGTTAATTCTATTCCATATTCTTTATTTCTCATTTCTAATCTCTTATTTTTTCATTGTGTTTAAGCCTTAACCGTGTTGGGATGTAGAACTCATGTCTGAAAGAAATTTGATTTACGTTTCGAAATTTTTCTAACTTTAATAATTCATCCTAGATAAGATTAATTATTGTAATTTTAAAAAAATCTCAAAACACATTTAAATATTTCCATTGTTTGTTTTTTCGCAACAAAAATTTGATTCTACAACATAAAATTAAAATTAATTGTCGCTGCACCTCCAGTGTTTCAGGTGTAATAAAAATTATTATAAAGGAATCCAAACAAGGAATAGCAGACGCGAGAGCCATCGGCTACAGCGCGGAGATCCACGATTCCCACACCACTGTGTCCGCTTGCCTACAACGGGCATAAGTAAATAGCGCAAACTAATACCCATGTTCTAACCTCCTCGGTCTTTACTGTGTACTTACTAATCAGGTATCTTTATACACATCTGCTAAAAGATGTTATTACAGATCCAAAAAGTTCATTAAAAATGGATCAAGAAAAGTTTTTGGATGGCAAAAATATGTTGAGAATAGCGAAAATAAAGGGGGAAACACCTTTATGCTGGACACCCTGTACAGTGCGTTCATTTTAAGTTTTAAGTGTGAGCGGTTTTAAATGGTTACTATGAGGTTATTATTAAACATAGAATGATGGTACAAACGTCACGTGAGAGGATTAGAAAAAAGTTTCTTGTGCATTAAAGAGAAAAAACAAATGAAGTCCGTTTTGGAAAATATATTACATATTTCATGGTCATGGCTATCTTTCAGTAATAATATCACTGCTGTAAGTAATTTCTACAATTTCAATAGTTTTTTAGCTATATTAAGGAAACTATTCATCCAAAATACCATATTATGCACATCATTGTATTCAGAAAAAATTAGTCTATTAAATGGTGCGTTTCATTAAAAAAAAAAAACACGTCTAACACTAATATTTTCCAAAACGGGCATTATTTGTTTTTTCTCTAATGCAAAAAAAAACTTTTTTCTAATCCTCTCACATGACGTTTGTCTCATCATTCTATGTTTAATAATAACCATTTAAAACCGTTCACACTTAAAATCTACGCACTGTACAGGGTGTCCAGCTTAAAGGTGTTTCCCCCTTTATTTTCGCTATTCTCAACAGATTTTTGCCATTCAAAAACTTTTCTTGATCAGTTTTTGATGAACTTTTTGGATCTGTAATAACAACTTCTCTACGTCAACAAAATACAGGGCCTTAAAATTTTTTTTTTCTGTTTA
Organism: Rhagium mordax; assembly: GCA_963680705.1. Classification (NCBI taxonomy): domain Eukaryota; kingdom Metazoa; phylum Arthropoda; class Insecta; order Coleoptera; family Cerambycidae; genus Rhagium; species Rhagium mordax. The sequence continues at coordinate 57,939,163 of OY796661.1, read as the reverse complement.
TCTTTATTATAATGTTATTTTTTGTGAAAGAAATATATAAGTGTTATATATTTTTGAATTCAGCTTGAAAGGGTCTATCGAGATATATAATAAATATAGGGTCATTATATTAAAAAAAAAATAATTTTTTAAGCGCCCTGTATTTTGTTGACGTAGAGAAGATGTTATTACAGATCCAAAAAGTTCATTAAAAACTGATCAAGAAAAGTTTTTGAATGGCAAAAATATGTTGAGAATAGCGAAAATAAAGGGGGAAACACCTTTAAGCTGGACACCCTGTACATACATGCATTCATAGTACTGTTATTTTTTACAGAATCAACATTATTTCTTTGAATAGGTGCCCTTAATTTCAAACCTCGCAAAAGTGAATACCCCCAAAATAGTGCAATCGCTTTGCCGGAATTAGTTCACTAAATCGCGACTTTTGAAATCTACTGTATTTCAAAACTTAATTCAAAATCTTTATTTAATTTCGATTTGTCATCATTAAGAAAATTTTAAATTTTAAAGACCTTTTACTACAAGAAAATAGACATTCTAGAGAGAAATGGATAAAAAGCAGAGGTGCAAAACTCAAATTCAACACAAAAGTAGTTCAAGACGTTCACGATGAAAAGCGAAATAGAAAAAACAAAACCAAATAACTGTAGTTTCTGAAACCAAATAAACATCGACAGGGGAATTCTGTCTTTTTCTGCAAAGCAGTCGGAAGTCGATTACTACAGGTTTTTGCAGTCCTCAAGCAGTCTATTCAGAAAAGGATATGTCCACTTTCTACTTAAACATTGGGAAATTTAGGATTGGATATAATAATAGGGCAACAATATTTTAAACATTATTACACAAAATGCGTTGAAGCAAAAAATCATAAATAACCGGGTAGTGTGCAGTCAATCAAATGTCAGTTAAGGACAGTTTTTCAAAATGTAAAGTTCATATTGCTCTAAAAAGAGGTAAACTTTTATTTTTTATGCGTCTATTTTATTTGTTACACTTTATATTATTGTTATATGTAACAAAAATAGTATATAAAACAAAAGTGTTAAAATATAAAAGTACAGAATGCACACAAAACTTTAGGTACAAGCCCAATGAATTTCATAATTTAAAAATGTTTAAAAAATAAATTAATAAATAGAAACATATTTTCTGTTCAACCAGAAATTTAATGATTAATTAAGGCTTATACAAAAAAGAATCTCTAAATATGTAGAAGGAAACATTAATTTGTGTAAATTATGTATTAAATGAACTAAACAATTAAAAATGCTTAATTAAATTAACGAATAGCGATAAGACCAGATTCTAGTAGTTTTTGTATTTTTGCTGCAATATCGGGATTTTTAAGATGATCTTGTAATGCCCTAGGATCATTTTGCATTTGCTCTAAAATCATTCTCATAGCTGGATCTCTAAGGATAGCCTGAACCTCAGGATCACCCATAGCACGTTGTCTGATCTTTTCTGGATCTCCATCTAGATTTGCACTTTCAATGGTACAGGCTCTATAACCTTGGAGAGCCTCAGAATTATTAGGATCAAGTTCTAGAGCTTTCTGGAATGCTGCTATAGCTTTACTGGACTGTTGCATTCCTTGCAAGATATGCCCTTTTCTGATAAAACCCTTGATAAATTTTGGATCCAGTTCCGTACACTTTTCGCAGTCTTTTAAACCTAAATCAAAGGCAGCTAATTTTGTATAACAGGCAGCACGGTTACTATAAAGTTTAGCATCATTTGGATTACGCTTAATAGCTTCTGAATAGTGTTTAACAGCAGTGGCGTAGTCTCCCTTTTTAAAGAATTCATTACCTGTAAAATAAATTATATTGTTAAATAACTACTTAAATTAGCTAATTTTCATGCAGTACAAGAGCAGTATGGTAAATGGGGAAAACGTAAATGTCTACAGCAACGACGAAACATTGCAACAGAAATACTAATACTGCTCTGCGTGTTTCGCCAACCAAGTTTGGCATCATCTGGAAATGATTAAAATCTCATTTTTAATTGTTTCCAGATGATGCCAGCTTGGTTGTCGAAACGCGCGTCAAGTGCGTTAATGGAAACTTGTCGGTGATACTGTCATATCAAAAGTTTCAACCCTCTCGGAATGTTAAAGGAAATGTTCTAATTTTTGTTGAATAATTAATAATATAATTTTTTCATTTGTTTTCAACATAATATTCTTTGTCCCATTGCAATCTAATAAAAACTAAAAACAATTATCATGCCGTAGTGGTCGGTTATGGTATATTTCAAGATTATTGGTATAAAACATTCATTGTTTTTTTCTTTAAGATCTATACAGCTTCTATATATAGTATTTCCTTGTTCTCTATTTTTTATTTATCAGAGAAGTGTATGTGTCTCAATACTTAATAGTCATGTACAAAATCTGAATTTGATATTATGTTAAGATCACCCAAAATTATACTCGATTCGGCAATTTCTTGCAGACAGGTTTTTGGTTTTTATATGTTGGTTAAATTTGTACACCTCGGTAGAGGGTGGCCTGCATATAAGTGATATTAAAATATTTTTGTTAGCAATATTTCTATAAGCTTTAATTAGGTTTTGATTTAGTTTGTTTACATCACCCGGGCGGATTTGACCATGACCTTGAAGTTGACCCTGAGGTCAGTATTCAAGGTCATTTGTAGGCCAACTTTGAATTTTCAAATGGGAACCTCTATTTTTGACTCCAGATTCGAAAAGAGGAAGAAATGAGATTCCGCGTTTCGTAAAAAGGAATATATTGCCGCACCATAAGGAAAATTTGGTTTGCTTTATCTCGAAATTCGTTATAATTGGGTTCACTATAACCAGAAAAAAATTACATTATTGCACTTGTACTGTCGCAATTATTTGTTGTTTTAAGCTTTTATATATATTATTTCACTGTCTGTATCCTCTGGCAGTATTTTAAACAATATTTTGGAACATGAAAATTCAATCAAATACTGTTTGTACATAAAATATTCTCGATCTTTACTCATGTATACATGAATGTATTGAACAGAAGGAAAAAAGATTTAACAATTTAATTTTATTCATGACTGATATACCGACATCTTATTTCTGAGAAAATTTTAAGATAGATAGGGAGTGTATTTAATGTATTTCCACACATAATATGTTAAGTTACTAAAGTTTCCAAAACATTTCTTGTTACTAATGAAAAAGTAATCAACGGCAATTTTATGTACAAAAGAACAAAGCTAAAAGTAATGTAATGTTTCTCTAACAATCTGCCAAAATTCTGCATACGTCTGATCAAATTAGGTTAATAAATGTAGACATGATAAATTTATGTTGCGTCACTAAGAACCAAAAATAACTGTCATCAATTACTAGATATTCATTGGTAATATTTATGTGACTCAGGGTTTAACAGTTTTAAAATAAAATAGTGTATGCAATATTTGTAAAAATATGAATACCTAGAATATAGAATATATTTGCCAATATGCTAAACGCTCTGATTGATTTTACCTCGGATTTTACGAAGTAAAATATTTGCTTGTTAAAAGTTACAGTTTATATTCGTTAAACAAGCTATAAGCGAATCTTTAATTCTTATTTATATTTTATATATGTTCACTTACCAGTTTCCTTTTCTTTTTCGGATAATTCCGGGTTAATATATGCCTTCACATCTTCGTCCTTAATTATCCTCTCTACTTCAGATAGTAAAGTTTTAATTTCAGGTGTTCTATGTTCAGAAAGAGATTTTTCATAATAAATTTTAGCATTTTTGTACTCTTTCATTTTTCGATAAGCATTACCGATTCTCATAAATGATTTAGCAATTAATTTGAAGTCAGCTCTATTTTCTCTACCAATTTCTATAGCCTTCTCACATTCCTTAATACATTTTTCATACTCCTTTTGCTCAAAATATACAGCAGCTAAATTATTATAAAATGCTATATCGGTAGGGTCATGTTGAATTGCTTTGTTATAATGAATAATGGCATTAGGAAAATCTTTTTTCCTATAAAACACATTCCCCTGTTCCTTTTCTTCTTTGGCTAATTTTTTATTTTCGGGTAAATCAGGTTCAGGTTCTTTTTTCGGTTGTGGTTTAGATTCAGGCTTTTTAGGTGGTGGAGTATAAACTGGTTCTGTATCCATCGGTTCATCCGCTCCTGCATCTAAACCAATGAGGACACTTAGTGTGGTTAATACACGTGGATCTTGTAATTGGCTGCCCATCATTTGAGGATTAGATTGAAGCTGTGCCAGTAAAGCTAGATATTCAGGATCATCGAGGTAAGCTCTGGTTCTTGGATCGGCTCTAAGTTTTGGAAGTATGTCAGGTCCAGCGAATGGATTTGGGAATGAACGAGATTTTTGGGCCTTTTGGGCTCTAACCTGAAATTAGATTTAATTTAATTGACGTATGATTTTGAGTTATATTTAAGGAGGTATTCTATTATTTATTTGTATTCAATATTACATTATAAAATTATTGTTATTCATGTTCTTAAACTTGAAAACAGTAATTTCTATGTTTCTAACATTTTTATGCAAGCCCCTTTAGAATTGAAATATGTCGAATTTCAACTGATTTTGTTTTATTGCTTGATATGAAATATGTATTCTGATTCCTTAAAGTTCATATCTAGTTTCATTATATTTTTGATTGTTTTTAATAGTTCGGAAACTATATCCGAAACGTCAGAACACAGTTTTGTATTATTTTAATTTATATGACTGATGGTCGAGATGGTAGCATACCTGCCTCTCACCCAAAAGTCCCGGGTTCGATTCCCGGTCGTGGCAATGGAAAATACTGTAAGAGGGATTTTTCCATTATACACGGATATTGGATGTGTGTCCCTTGTCTTTAAATGTGTAGCCCCCTCCCGCACAAGGCTCTTCTAGAGCCTTCTGGGATAAAGGGGGTCATAATTACATGTGGTGTATTTATTTATTGATTTATTTATTATTTATTCCTCTTAGTTGTCAAAAAACACCCTCTAACTATTTCTCTGACATCACGTCGAAGGCTTAGAGGTTATTTCCCAGTTTTAAACTGGTTAATTTGAATATTTTTTAGATAAATCAACTTTTTGGATAGGAATGTCAACAAATGTGGTAATAAATCCCAAAAAAGGAAAAAAAAATTATGAAAATAACTTTATAACGTTCACACTTTGATTTACATGTTGTATTCAAGTATTGCTCAGCTCTAACGATGGGGTTTGTATTCGACATTGTCTTCTTATTTCTATTGCAAAGAGCAAAGCCACCTCGCCAAAAAATAACATTTCTTAAAGTAAACTGTTGGTGACAAGTTCATTTTGCTCTTAAAAATGAACCACTGTACCTTTAGACATGGAACTAAAAAGCAAAATGTAGGGAAGGAATGGTTCTTTACAAAAATTGGTATTTTGAAAGAATTTGGTTGTGAAATTATTCCACAGGGTATTTCAAAATTAGGGTTATACAACAACCTTTTAATTAACCCTGTATAATGACTAAAACGCCAGCATTTAACAAGAAACCGGATATGCAAGTTGAAAGTAGTCATTTTATCTAGTTTGCTAAAAAAAAATATGAAAATTGAACAAAATATAAAAAAAAAATTATGAGACCCCAAATTTTACGAAATATTAACTTGTTGCGTTTTTTTGCATGTGAGTGTATTTCAAAAAATGTAAAAACTAAGACAGCTATGAAAATTAAAGTTTTTTTATTAGTTGACAGCTTGTGATCAACTAATTATTTTTCTCTAAGTTGCACGACTTTTCGTTAGTATTTTATAAAGTGTATTGAAATGTAGTTTAGTAATGAAGAGATTGCTGACATTATTTATGTTTATGGGTACTGTGATGATAACACGAGAGCTGCGTGCAGGGAATACAATGTAAGATATCCAAATAGACGGCAACCTTGTCGTAAAGTTTTTTCTAATGCATTTAAAAGACTTTGTGAATGTGGAATTAATGAATGTCGTAGTGGAGGTCCACATCCTCGGCACACTGTTGCACAAGAAATTGCCATTATTGATGCAGTACTTGATGATTCAACGACCAGTACTAGAATATTTTCCACACAGTTACAATTACCGCATAATTTTGTTTGGAGAACTATTAATCGAGAAGTTTTACATCAGTACCACTACCAAAGAGTTCATCACTTGCAGCCAGGCGACGAGGTACAGCGATTAGCATTTTGTCATTGGCTACTTGAACAGAATGAACAAAATCCTAACTTTATTAGTGACACACTCTGGACAGATGAATCAATGTTTATGAGGAATGGAATTAACAATTAATTGTCATAACGAGCATATATGGCCACACGCAGTTAGAATTAGAGGTTTTCAACAAAGATTTTCTATAAACACTTGGTGTGGTATTTTAAATGGGCAACTGCTCCATATTGAAATTTTGTCTTATCGTTTAAATGCTGCCACATTCCTAGCATTTTTAAAAAATGACTTGCAAGATTTATTAGATGATATTCCTATTGGCCTGCACAATAGAATGTGGTATCAGCATGACGGTGCACCACCACATACTGCAAGAAATGTGGTAGTGGCTCCAGAATAATTTCAATGGGAGATGGATAGGGAGGTGTGGTCCTGTTCATTGGCCTGCAAGGTCTTCGAACCTTAACCCTCTAGACTTTTACTTTACTTTACTTAAAACAATTAGTTTATGCTGAGCCAATTAATACTATTGAGCAATTGGAAAATAGAGTTTTAAATTCAGTACATACTATTCAAAATACTGTAAATTTTGCAGAAGTATACAATTCTCTTGTTTTACATTGCCAGATGTGTATCAATGTAAATGGTGGCTTTTTTGAAAATCTACTGTAATAATAATTTATGAAATGCCACAATAATTAACATCTACTCTAGTTTTTTTACGTTGTAATAACTTTTGTGAAAATTTGTTTCCTTTATTGTTATCATTACAAAGTATTGAATGAAATTAATAAAGTAATTTTTTTTATCTCAATATTTCCGATATTTCCTAAACGAAGCCCAATATGAAAAAAAGTTATTTTTTGTTTTATGCTTAGAATTCGATTTTACATATGACATTTCATTTTGGCAATCCAGTTACCAAACACCCTGTATCAGAATGATTGGAGGAATCGAAATTTGTCAAAATAATAATATACATTTAAAAAACCTAACTTTTTTGCGTACTCTGTATATTTAAAACGCTACTGACTGCCAATCCATTAGCAGGAGTGGAATCTACATAAAAAAACGTGTAATGCCAGTTTTTTATTTTTTGAATTGACCAAAAATAAAAATGGGGGGTTTACATTAATAAAACTAACCCTGTAAGGACCAAATATCAAGTCTTAATAAAAAACATTCCAACCGATAATTGTGTACTTCGTGGGTATGAATTAGGTCAAAGGAAAACCAATAAACTAATTCACAATGTTTTCAGAGACTACTGCAGTTATAGAGCAAAGAAAATAACTGTTAGTTGAGATACACATACAGGGTGTATTCTAAAATCACCGACAAACGGAAACTGGAGATTCTGTGATCCAAAATAAGACGAAAGTTGTTATAAATGTATGTCCGAAAATGCTTCCTAACCGAGCTACAGGGTTTTGAAAAAATTTTTTTAAAAGTTTTTTGGAGTTTTTTCAAAAACTGCATAAGATATTATATTGAGATTTGGTACACTCGAATGTCTTACTGAATACAATTAATGAGGTGAGTTTGAGTCGATTGGCTCAATCCAGTGGCGTAACATCGTTTAAGTTACCCCCTCAAATCACAAAAAAACGTACGCCACTGCATTTTTTTTTTTTTGAAATTTTTATTTTTAGATTCACTGTTCTATTCTGCAAATAAAATTATACTTAGTGTTTTTTTGATTAGGCACTCCGTTTTTGAGATAATTGGTATTAAAGTGCGACCACACATTTTAAAAAAAATTAAATTTGATTTTTATTTAAATAAAATTTATCAAAATAACGCAGTTAACTATTACATAATAAAAATATTTCATTGAAAAAGGAATTATTAATTTAGATACTGTTCAAAATGCCCTCCGTCTTGTTGGATGCAAGCTTGAGCTCTTTTAAGTAAATTAAACCTAACACGCTGGAAGATTTGTGGCATGGCTCTAATTTCATCACATGCCGTCTCTATGCGTAGATTCCATCCCGTGTGTATACTGTACAAATTAATAATCGATTGCAACTGTGGAATCGCATAGACGGCACGGCATGTGATGAAATTAGAGCCATGCCACAAATCTTCCAGCGTGTTAGGTTTAATTTACTTAAAAGAGCTCAAGCTTGCATCCAACAAGACCTTCAGGGCATTTTATACAGTATCTAAATTAATAATTCCTTTTTCAATGAAATATTTTTATTATGTAATAGTTAACTGCGTTATTTTGATAAATTTTATTTAAATAAAAATCAAATTTAATTTTTTTTTAAATGTGTGGTCGTACTTTAATACCAATTATCTCAAAAACGGAGTGCCTAATCGAAAAAACACCAAGTATAATTTTATTTGCAGAATAGAACAGTGAATCTAAAAATAAACATTTCAAAAAAAAAAAATGCAGTGGCGTACGTTTTTTTGTGATTTGAGGGGGTAACTTAAATGATGTTACGCCACTGGATTGAGCCAATCGACTCAAACTCACCCCATTAATTGTATTCAGTAAGACATTCGAGTGTACCAAATCTCAATATAATATCTTATGCAGTTTTTGAAAAAACTCCAAAAAACTAAAAAAAAAAAATGTTTTTTCAAAACCCTGTAGCTCGGTTAGGAAGCATTTTCGGACATACATTTATAACAACTTTCGTCTTATTTTGGATCACAGAATCTCCAGTTTCCGTTTGTCGGTGATTTTAGAATACACCCTGTACAATAAAAAAGAAAGTGTTTTTTTTTTATTCACTTATTTAACGTCGGCCTATTTCTGCTACCAGGGCCTATCACTGACACCAGGAGACGAGCAACCCCCAACCTGAAAATTTTGCCGAACCTCTTATCTTACTAAGAGTAGGGATTCTTTACTTGCCTAACATTTAATAGACAAGGGACCGACTGCTTTACATCCTCTTCGAAGGATGGTATATCCTCAATACACCTCTCGCCTACAGTTGTATTGCTTCTGCGATATAGCTGATATACCTACAAGCCGCTAGAAGTGGGGAAACGAAACCGCGGAAGTTAAATTGCAGTTAAAAGAGTCAAGTCAAATGAACCATTACCATGCTGCATATAATCTGAGGTTAAGTATGACTTCGACAAGGCATTAGGTACGGAGGCACAACTTAAGATACCATCTTATACTGCTATTGTTAGAGTGGAATGTAATTCAGTTGTAACTGAAAATTTGCACAAGGTTGGTGTTAACGTTGGAAGTAATTTTTATATACACCCTGTATTCTAAAATTACCGACAAACGGAAACTGGAGATTCTGTGATCCAAAATAAATGTATTTCCGAAAATGCTTCCTAACCGAGCTACAGGGTTTTGGGGAAAAATTTTTTTTTTAGTTTTTTGGAGTTTTTTAAAAAAATGCATAAGATAATATATTGAGATTTGGTACACTCGAATGTCTTACTGAATACAATTAATTGGGTGAGTTTGAGTCGATTGGCTCAATCCAGTGGCGTAACATCGTTTAAGTTACTCCTTCAAATCACAAAAAAGACGTACGCCACTGCATTTTTTTTTTAATGTTTATTTTTAGATTCGCTGTTCTGTTCTGCAAATGAAATCATACTTTGTGTTTTTTCGATTAGGCACTCCGTTTTTGAGATAATTGGTATTAAAGTATGACAAAACATTTTAATAAAAAATTAAATTTGTTTTTTATTTAAATAAAATTTATCAAAATAACGCAGTTAACTATTACATAATAAAAATATTTCATTGAAAAAGGAATTATTAATTTAGATACCGTTCAAAATGCCCTCCGTCTTGTTGGATGCAAGCTTGAGCTCTTTTAAGTAAATTAAACCTAACACGCTGGAAGATTTGTGGCATGGCTCTAATTTCATCACATGCCGTGCCGTCTCTATGCGATTCCACAGTTGCAATCGATTATTAATTTGTACAGTATACACACGGGATGGAATCTACGCATAGAGACGGCATGTGATGAAATTAGAGCCATGCCACAAATCTTCCAGCGTGTTAGGTTTAATTTACTTAAAAGAGCTCAAGCTTGCATCCATCAAGACGGAGGGCATTTTGAACAGTATCTAAATTAATAATTCCTTTTTCAATGAAATATTTTTATTATGTAATAGTTAACTGCGTTATTTTGATAAATTTTATTTAAATAAAAAACAAATTTTATTTTTTATTAAAATATTTTGTCGTACTTTAATACCAATTATTTCAAAAACGGAGTGCCTAATCGAAAAAACACAAAGTATGATTTCATTTGCAGAATAGAACAGTAAATCTAAAAATAAACATTTCAAAAAAAAAAATGCAGTGGCGTACGTTTTTTTTGTGGTTTGAAGGAGTAACTTAAACGATGTTACGCCACTGGATTGAGCCAATCGACTCAAACTCACCTCATTAATTGTATTCAGTAAGACATTCGAGTGTACCAAATCTCAATATAATATCTTATGCAGTTTTTGAAAAAACTCGAAAAAACTCCAAAAAATTTTTTTTTACAAAATCCTGTAGCTCGGTTAGGAAGCATTTTCGGAAATACATTTATAACAACTTTCGTCTTATTTTGGATCACAGAATCTCCAGTTTCCGTATGTAGGTGATTTTAGAATACACCCTGTATATTTATCTATGCCAGTGCAATAAGAGCTACTTATGGCACGGATTTTGCGTGCGATAAGAAGCTTATTAAGACACTGTTGGTTGTTATCGCACTGGTCGTTCTTATCATAGATCGGTTCTTATCGCCGAAAAGACACAATGTTGTTTATAGTAACCATATGGTTGCTAGGGAAAAACAACATGTTGTTTACAGTAACATTGTGGCTGCTATGGATACAAGGCGTAATACATTTAGAATGGCATATTCCACACTTGCGAACCGTAGCCATTGAGTAAAAAATGATAAAGAGACGCAACTGTCAAGGTTTCGAGATTTTAAAGTTGTATTTTTTTACCAATAGATTTTCTTCAATTTTAAGAGCTATACAGCCACATTACAAATACCTTCCCGTAGCACTAAAAATTGATGACACTCATGAAGTTATTGGCAAAAAAATACAATTCTAAAATCTCGAAACCTTGAAAGTTGCGCCTCTTTATTATTTTATACTCAATGCCGTAGCGCAAACGGTCGCTCGTGTGGAATGTGTGTCATTCTAAAACTTGTAAAATATACTAGTATTATTGCCAATAATAGATAAAAATGTCCGATTTCATTAAAGTACCTAAATTATACTCAAGTAAAATTTAACTTAACAGTCGAAATGTCGCTGTATGAATCAAGACTAAGTGTGGTTTGTTCTCAAATTAATTAAAATGATTTTAAGTATTTGGGAATTTAATATTCTTTTAATATTCAATATTTCCAACTGTTGAAATTTTAATTTTAACTATTAAATATGTCCTATAACAAATACAAATAAAATAAATAAATAGCATTATAATTTGATAATAAAATAATCGTCCATACATTTTTAACTTTTTAAATATATACCGGGTGACCACGAAATGACGCTCGCCCTTATATCTTCTTTGTTTTACAGGATATAAATTTCAAATTTGGGCACGTCAAATAACGGTGAAATATGCATTATTTCAACAATTTTATTACTTTCTGTCGCTTCCGGTTTCACCGGAAATGACACTAACTTTCGATTTTTAAATGGAACACCCTGTATATTTTTACATTTTTGGATTCAGGAGGTCATTTTGAATACAGTTAAGGCATACTGAGATAAAAATATTATTGACAGACATTTTTATGAGCAAATTTAATTTTTGATCTAGGCGGCCGTGACCCCAAAAAAATGTTTTGTTTTGCTTTAATAATTAATCAAAAAATACAATTATGATATTATGTCGTATGACATTTGTGTTATAAGATCTTAAACATTTCGGAAATTGTTTTTTCAAAATAACTAATTTTTTTTAAATGGCACCATGGTGGCTCACTACGTTATTTAAATAAAGCATTTCATTACCAATAATTTGGTACCAAACACTTCATTATTTGTTCATATTATAATACATAAAAATTACATTTAACAAGTTGGAAATGCAAATTAACTCTCTCTTAATATTTAACACTGAATTTCTATCAAATAGGTGCCTTTGAAATGTAACGAAAGAAACAAATGAATAGTTTGACAGCTTGATATCAAAATCGTATTTTTTTATTAATTATTGAAGCAAAACAAAACATTTTTTTATGATCACGGCCGCCTAGATGAACAATTAAATTTGCTCATAAAAATATCTGTCAATAATATTTTTATCTCGATATGCCATAACTGTATCCAAAATGACCTCCTAAATCCAAAAATGTAAAAATATACAGGGTGTTCCATTTAAAAAACGAAAGTGAGTATCATTTCCGGTGAAACCGGAAGCGGTGGAAAATGATAAAACAGTTGAAATAATGCACCTTTAACCGTTATTTGACATGCCCAAATTTGAAATTTATATCTTGTAAAACAAAGAAGATATAAGGGCGAGCGTCATTTCGTGGTCACCCGGTATATGTATTGTTGAAAGCATCAATTATTTATTTCTTTCATAACTGTGTACATTATATTTTTGTTTCAGTCGATAGACATACGCGACAAGTTTTTCAGTGTTCAGGTAGGTTCAGATATTAATTTATAGAATGCTTGCTTTTGGGGAGGTTAAATTCATTGTGATGTAAATACGTCACTTTGGTACCAAACACTTCACTATTTGTTCATATTATAATACATAAAAATTACATTTAACAAGTTGGAAATGCAAATTAACTCTCTCTTAATATTTAACACTGAATTTCTATCAAATAGGTGCCTTTGAAATGTAACGAAAGAAACAAATGAATAGTTTGACAGCTTGATATCAAAATCGTATTTTTTTATTAATTATTGAAGCAAAACAAAACATTTTTTTATGATCACGGCCGCCTAGATGAACAATTAAATTTGCTCATAAAAATATCTGTCAATAATATTTTTATCTCGATATGCCATAACTGTATCCAAAATGACCTCCTAAATCCAAAAATGTAAAAATATACAGGGTGTTCCATTTAAAAAACGAAAGTGAGTATCATTTCCGGTGAAACCGGAAGCGGTGGAAAATGATAAAACAGTTGAAATAATGCACCTTTAACCGTTATTTGACATGCCCAAATTTGAAATTTATATCTTGTAAAACAAAGAAGATATAAGGGCGAGCGTCATTTCGTGGTCACCCGGTATATGTATTGTTGAAAGCATCAATTATTTATTTCTTTCATAACTGTGTACATTATATTTTTGTTTCAGTCGATAGACATACGCGACAAGTTTTTCAGTGTTCAGGTAGGTTCAGATATTAATTTATAGAATGCTTGCTTTTGGGGAGGTTAAATTCATTGTGATGTAAATACGTCACTTTGGAGACCAACCGGTTAGGGAACGAATAATTTCTATCTGTACTTTGTTTTTCGGTGGTTTTACAGTAGAAGGTAATAAGACCTCAATTATGGTGTCATTTTAATAAACACACATAGCATGCAGCGAACAAGTTTACGAATCACCTTACCTTACGCTACGATAATGATCAAAAATAAAACATGAACCGAAAACAGTAAAGGCGGATTTAGCCAACATTTTCATAATCACAAGCATAGTTGTATTTATAAGCCTATGGATAAGCACATGCATAACATTAAAATTGATTTATACAACTTCTTAACTATAAGCGTATTTATAAGAAAGACGCCTAAAATGACAGTCTGTTTGTCATTTTTGGGGTCCCAAATAGACTCATTTTTAAGTGTACAGCAAACAAAAAATATATACGTATTATGAAAAGTACCAAAACAATCAAAATGTGCGGAGAAAACTTGGGTTTTAGGTTAGAATGTTGAACCACAGGACACTATTGTTTACTGATCATGCGCACTTTCATTTTGTTCTTTAGCATATTCACAAAAGTTAAAAGTTAAGAACTTCAAGGTTAAATCTTATGTATAAAATTACGCTTATCGATAATGAATGTTGGGTAAACAGTCTCATACAAATATGGACTTTTAACTTTTATGCTTATGCATTAAAAATACCCATATGCATAAAAATACGTTAATGAAGTTGGCTAAATCCGCCTTAAGCATACAATGCGAAAGGACTCAGTATTTCAGTCTCTACAGCTTTAAATCGGGTATTTTTGGTACTCCTTATGAATTTTCAAAAAAGTAGTACGTATATTAGATCTGTATTGTAAAGGAGGCATTGTACTTCAAACAGGATACACCTAGCAAGTCCTACCTTTAGGTTTTTGGTTTCTTATTTACATCTAGGAAGCGAATGGAAAATGAATAAATCGAGGAAAAAATCATATTTGGATACCGGCGGTACTATCTCAAAAACATTTAAAAACTACTTCATATTTACTTACTTCTGCTAAACCTTCCTTTAATTGAGTATTGTTAGGATCAACTTTTAAACCTTTTTCGTACGTCAAAAGGGCTTCATCAAGTTTTCCTAAGTAGGCTAATGCAGTGCCTTTTCTAGAATAAGCCTTCGACCAATCTGGCTTAATTTCAATAGCTTTGTCTGCATCCTTTAACGCTAAGTCATACTTGTTACTTTTCGCATATGCGGCAGATCTATTAGAATACAAAACAGCATTATGTGGGTCCAAATTAATAGCTTCGGTGTAACATTTAACAGCTTCATCTATTTTATTTTCGGATAAAGCGGCATTTCCTTTATCTTTTAGTACGGCGACCTACGACAACAATGTGCTTTTTATGTTTTACAAAAAAAATATTTAAATTATAAGTGAAATGTTTATTAATGTTTTACTCTGAAAAACTACTACTATTGATAATATAATTACCTGGTCCATTTTACCGGCTTTTGATATTTTAGCACTAAACACTTTAAAAAACGAGTCGAAAACGGTCAAATCGAATTATTATTCTTGCACTTTCCAGAACATTCTCTCCCACTCCTTATTGTGTGTCATTCAATGAATAAACGTCATTATATCTCATGATTTGGACACTAGTGGCGCTTTCAACAGTTTCAACAAAGAAATTAATTAAATTCTCTGTGAGAGTGCGGAGACTGCAACTTGCTGATTTTTAGTAATATAAAGTAATAGATAAATATGTAGGTATTTTTAATAAATCAATATTAGACCTTATTAATTTTTGCTAAAACAAATTTAATATTTTTATTTGTCTTTATTTGCAACATCTATCCAGAAGTCCTCAGAAACAACACAATTTTACTGTTGATTTCTGTTTTTATTATTTATGTAGTTTTACATTTTTGTTCAGAAGATGTCGCTTATTGAGTACCGAATAAACAAAATATTTTCATAGATTCCAGAAAAAGTAAGCATAACCGAAGAAGATTTTGATGCGTGTTTTTTGTTATGTGTGTTATTTATTATTTATTAATTATTGTGGGTAATTATGGAATACACTACACTACAATGTGCTTAAAATTTTGCGTCCAATGTCACATTTAAAAACAAATTTGGCTTTAATCTAATAAAAAAAATTCCTTTATCAGGGGAATAACACACATATCTAACCTGCCTCCGGCTTCTAACTCGCAATAGACCTCATGTCATGCCTGATGCATTTAATAAAAAAAATTCCTTTAATCTAATTAAAAAAATTCCTTTATCAGGAGAATACCACACACACATATCTAACCTGCCTCCGGCTTCTAACTCGCAATAGACCTCATGTCATGCCTGATGCATTTAATAAAAAAAATTCCTTTAATCTAATAAAAAAAAATTCCTTTATCAGGGGAACAACACACACATATCTAACCTGCCTCCGGCTATCGCCTCCGGCTTCTAACTCGCAATAGACCTCATGTCATGCCTGATGCATTTAATAAAAAAAAATTCCTTTAACCTAATGAAAAAAAAATTCCTTTATCAGGGGAATAACACACACATATCTAACCTGCCTCCGGCTATCGCCTCCAGCTTCTAACTCGCAATAGACCTCGTCATGCCTGAGCCTGATGCATTTAATAATAAAAAAAAAAAAACAAGAACGCGGGGGATTTGAACCCGGAACCTTCTGCTTGCCAAGACGAGCTCGTTTCCGCTAGGCTATTGGACCACTAACGAAATGCGAGTAAAGAAGGAATAGGCATGGTAATTTTTTCATTATCGCATTCATGTTTCGCCGTCAGTAAATATTTTAGGCGTGCTTTTAGACACAGCCAAAATCTGTCAGTTTCATACGTAGTCGGGTCGCAAACCACGGTATGATTGTGGTCGCAAACAGGGACGATCTTTGTTTATGTCGAGTGTGTTCTATATAAAATTCAATATTTCTAGTAAAACATGCATTTTTCGCATAAAATATGTGTGATATTGTGTTCAAGACACTTTAAAGGATAATTTTGTAAACGTAATTTGTGTCCAAAGTCGTATTTAAAGTGTGAAAATAATAGAAAAAATGTTGGTTAAAATTAGCTAACAAATTCGCTAAAAAAATTTTTTTTTGGAAAAACCCTTCGTCTCCGGGGGAAAACAATCAGATATTCGTGTTCAGAAGACACTATTTAAGGGGATTTCAAAAATTTTTGCAAATTTTAAGCACATTGTAGTGTATTCCATAATTACCTTATTGTGTTAATATGCGCACGAACTTTAGGCAATTTCAAGCGATCTACCGGTAATTACTTTGGTTATGCCCTAGGTCTCATCCCTTCTCTAATTTTATATTTCATGACGTCACAAGAAGGGTGAGCGCTTGAAAAGCAGCAGTATTTATCGGTTACAATAAAAAATAGTTTTGAATTCTGCCCCACACTCAAGTTTTGTTTTTTTCTGACATATTTACAAAATATATAATCGATAATGGAAGTAATTAATAACTAAAAATTTAAAACTTTCAGTCAGATTCGGTTATGAAATATTTTTTGATAAGAATGAAGTGATAGACATATTACAGAGTAATAATAATATAAGGCTACTGTTGGCCAGAGTTGGCTCCCAACGCTGTTCATGACTATGAGAAGAATTAATTCGATGTTGACGAAGAAATTAAATGCAGATAATTGGAATTACCGATTATAGTAATATACATTTCGAAAGACATCTTATAGCAAATATTGATAGAACCATCAACTTTCCATACCACTGAACAAAGAGGTTAGGTTAGCAACATGCAAGCACGGAATACTGTACTATTCTTTGATACAAGACTGACAGGCATTCAAATAACCACAAATAATACTGCTCAGGAGTTGGGTAAATACCGGTTATAACTCTTCACGACGATGACGTCAGGGCTCATTGATGACGTCTTCGAGCCACAACTAGTAATTACCAGTGTTACGGCGACATTTAACGCTTTTGGATGGGCACAGGGCAATTGAGTTACCTTTATTAGAATCAGGACTGGAGGGCTGGTTGGTATATCACAACTTGTTGCTCGGGAGAGGAATAAACTTTGTTTCACCCTTTTAAGGCCGGCGTTTACATGGAATATGGATGCAAGCAAACCATTGGCATTAACACATATAAAATGCACTTGCAAAAGATACTGGAGAGTGGTGAAAAAACAGAGCTGAAAAAAACGCACCAACAGCTTGTCAATTGGTTTACACACTCGACTCTCGACTCTATTCACGATAAGTTGGCAACTTTTTTTATTAGGAGAGGGAGGAAGAAACTTGGTTGCCAACTGCCCATTTTTAAGAATTTTAAGATTGAAAATTAAAAGTAACTAAAAACTGAATTAATGCAACTTATTATGGTTGATTAAAAATAATAATAATAATATAGAAACAAAACAAGCTAGCAGCGAACATGCCGCCCACCAAATACGGAAGTATTTTTTTTAAACAGAGTTAGGTAAAGGACACAGCTTGACCACAGGTCTCTTTAATGTGTCCTGTTGTGTTTTCAACGTTACAACACGTATAATCCCATTGTCGTGTCAGCGAACAGCTACCCGCTGGTCCCAACTACGAAGGTTCGAACATTTATTAACACACACATTTTACATGAAAATGAGGTTTATTAACTTTTAAAACAGACAAAACAACGTGTTGCTTCCACGGAACAGAACTCAACTACAGTGAACTTAGAACTAATTCTATGGCATTCTTGTTGACAGCTGTCTTTTTTACTGCCAGCGTTGCCAGACTTAAAATAATTCGTAAAATATAAAGATAAACAGATGCAGATGTCTTGACATTCTCCCACCTGAGTGACATTTTGCTAACAAAAGGGAACTCAACATTACCATTAAGACATCTAGTAGTTAATAACAATAATCAACAGAAATGCAAATACAAAATGTAGAAATATATAAGTTTACAAAAATCGTGTAGGTTTACGTAGCACTCGACCACTGCGCGTAGTTTTAACGGGTACTCTGCTTTGAGAAAACACTCCCGCATTTTCACCATCACTACACTCTACTTCGCTGTATTCGTCGGTATCTCGTGCCATCTCGTCTGTATTCTCCTTTGGCTCGGTATTGGAACGCTCCTCAGCTGCTCCTGAATTCTCATCAATGACTTCCAAGCATTCTAAAGGGTATAGCCTTTGCACAGGTCTTAGAAGTTGTCCTTTAGCAGTTTGTATTCTAACTAGTCTAGTTAAATTATCTTTACCGGATAAAAGCTCGACAATTCGTCCAAGTGGCCAGTCTAAACGTTTTTTGTTGTCTTCTCCCACAAGTACCACTTCTCCAAGCGTAACAGGACGATTTGATTTATGTCGATGCAGATATTTTAGTTGTCCAAGATACTCACTCCGAAACCTACGTCGTAAATCATCTCGAAGCTTTTGCTGATTGCGTAGTTTTCGATGAAAAGACAAGTGGTCCACTACATCGTAGTCCGGTAAACCACTCTCCACTTGATCTCGCAGGAACATAGAAGGGGTAATGGGTTTTAAGTCACTAGGGTCATTCGAAATATACGTCAGCGGACGCGAATTTATCACGGACTCACAGTCACAAAGTACAGTCACTAGGTCCTCGTAAGTTAAACATGAACGGCCAAGAACTTTACGTAGCAGTTGTTTCATGACACCGACCAAGCGCTCCCAGAAACCGCCCCACCATGACGCAGTGGGTGGATTGAATCGCCAAATAATTCGTTGCACTGATGTCTCTCTGACAATACTTTTCCAGTCTAACTGAGCTAACGCGTTTCAGTTCCAATAAAATTTGTCCCGTTGTCACTATAAATAGTCTTAGGCCGGCCGCGTCTCGCAACAAAACGACGAAATGCCTGCATAAAACAAGGAGTTGATAACGACATACACAGTTCAAAATGTACTGCTCGGTACACCGCACATGTAAAAAGACATACCCATGCTTTTTCACCTGATTTTAGGTATAGAGGCCCTGCCATGTCCACTCCAGTCACTTCAAACGCACTCGCGTCGCGCACACGGTCCAACGGTAGGGGTGGGGATTCCACAACAAACGGTTTGGAATTGTACCTTTTACAAGTAACACATTTGGATACTGCTGATTTTACAGTGCGTCTTCCTCCTAAAATCCAATAATCTTCACGCAACAAACAGAGAAGTCCCTGAACACCTACATGTGACTTGGACTTGTGAGTTTCTAAAATTAGGCTGTCAACTATAGGGTGTTTAGAAGGCAGTAAAATGGGAAATTTGAAATCTTCGAGATCCTCTCTCTTTGAAATTCTCGATCTAAGGCGGAGGAGACCATGATCATCTAGATATGGGTTCAAACCAAATAATCTTTTGTCATTTTTTCCTGAAAAACTCTCTAGTTGTATAACCTTGAACACAAACTTTTCTGCCATGTTTAATTCGTCAACTGTCAGTTCACCTTTTCTCTTATCGCTAGGGTGTCTAATATTATGAATAAAACGCAGAACCCAGGCCATCATTCGTAAAGTTCGTGAATATACAGAAAAATATGTTAAGTGCCAGTCATCAGAAGAGTAGGTTAAAAGAGTAGTTACAAGCTTTCCTTTCTGTTCCTGGCCTATCTCGACTTCATCACAAAACAATATTTCACAAGGCCAATCAGCAGGTTCTCTATATAGCCATTTCGGCCCCTCCCACCATTTCGACTCGAGTAGCAGTCTCGGAGTGCAGCCACGTGAGGGCAAATCAGCTGGATTCTGTGTTCCAGGCACATGTCTCCAAGCCTCAACAGAGGTAAGTGAACGGATCTCCGCCACTCGGTTCCACACAAAGGTACACCATTCTTCCTTCCGTTGGATCCATGCTATAACAGTTGAGGAATCACTCCAGAAGTATGAATCAATGTTACCCTCCAAATTTTTTACAATATCAGCATACAATCTGGAACCAATTGTTGCTGCTAACAGTTCTAGGCGGGGTATAGTTAACTTGCGTAAGGGCGCAACTCTTGCTTTCGCAGCCAGCAGATAGATCTGTACTGCGCCATTTCTAACAACTCTTAAAAAAATGACACATGAAAATGCATTCTTGCTTGCATCACAAAACGTGTGTACCTGATTGTTGCTACCGCCTATCCAGCGTGGGATTTCTATCTCAAGTAGACAGGGCAACCCTGCCACCCATTCTCTAAAAGCATGTTCAGTTTCAGCATCTACAGGCTCATCCCAAGGCGACCTTTTTTCCCACAGACGTTGCAACAGTATCTTGGGCACCAAGGTGGTGGGACAAGTGAAACCCACCGGATCGAAAATGCGTTGAGCCATTGAAAGTATCAGTCTTTTAGTCACAATATTTTCAAAATCAGGATCAAGCTTGAGGCAGTCGTCATTTATTGTCAAAGTGTCTCTATCTGGATGCCACTTAAGACCAAGCACAGGTACTGCTGCCACTTTCGAAGTAGTATTCAATGTATATTCCCACCCTCTAAGATCGAAGTTGGCTTCTTCCATTATTATTCTGGATTCTCGTATAAAGCGTTGCAAACTAGCCTCATTGGCAACACTGGACACACAGTTATCTACATAAAAACTTCTTGCTAATTTAGTAACAGTATCACGTGTGTAGGGGGTACAACCTTCTTCATATTTCTCGACACATCTAGAGAGGTGGTATTCGATAGTTGCCCCCAAAAGAAATGGGCTACTGCTTACTCCAAATACTACACGTTTATGACGATATATCCTTTCTTTCTCATCAGGACCAATCCATAAAAATCTGAGAAAATCTCTGTCGTTGGGATGAACACTGATCTGGAGAAAAGCCTTTCGAATATCTGAAACTACACCAATCTGGTTTGCCCTGAATCTCAGCAAAATTGATGGAATCTGTTCTATTAGATTCAATCCTTTCTCCAAGCAATGATTCAGAGAAGGCTTCTCCTTTTCATGCGCAGACGCATCAAAAACAGGGCGTATCCTGGTAGTAGAACTGTTTTCTTTTATTACAGGTCGATGAGGCAGGTAATGATTACCTTCTGTAGTCAACTCATTCCCACTAACCTCCTCAATTACTCCATCAGATAACCACTCCTGAAAAATCTGGTCATACGAATCAACGAGATTATCATTCTTAAGTTTTCTAACAGTGGAAGTCAACCTCTTCTTGGCTACACCATAATTATTAGGCAACGGGGGGTGTCCTACCAGCCAGGGTAATCTTACTTGGTACCGCCCCTCCTGATCCATCTCTACAGTTTGCAGAAAGAGATCCTTGGCAGCTGTTGCCAGTTCTTGGCGTGTCTTTTTTTCAGTAGGTTCGGTGATGCCCAAGACATCCAATTTCCACAAATCAGAGATGGATGCATCTCTAACTAGCAAAGACCCAGAAGTAAGGACTAAGTTAGAGCTTACCTTCATGTTTTCCTCTGGTATTTTACCCATCACAGTCCAACCTAAATGCGTCTCGACAGCTACTAAACCACATTGTAAAACTTGATGATTACCAGTCAAGATTCTCCCTGCCACATCTGCTCCGATCAACAGTTCGATAGGGCCTCCTTCACAAACATCTAGTACCTCAATGCGCATGCGCCGCAACTCCTCGGTCCAAGGTCCATGAAAAACTGGAGGAATATCTCGACAAATGGCGGGCTGGTCAAGAACTTCAAAAGTAAAGGTGTAATCAGCTTTACAAACAGTGACGTCATAACAGTTATGGTTATTGGTTACCTCCGTGCCACCGAACAAACAATGGGCAACAGTCTCTTTTCGTTTGGGCTTATAACCTATCTGCACTGCTGTGGATTTTAATATATATGATCGCTGAGATCCACTGTCTATCAAAGCACGCACGACGTGTGACCTATTTTTACCTTGCAAAACAACTCTCAAAGTCTGCAAAAAAACATGAGTATTTGTATGATTCGCGAGCGTTTGGTCTTTAGCACAATTCTCTTTACTGTCTTCATCAAGTCTCTTATCCGATTGTTGCTTATTTGAAGGCAAATCGGGACACATTAATAGCACATGTGACCGCGTACAAATTAGACACCGTAAACGACTCCGACACCTTTTAGAAGAATGTCCCGGGGTTAAACACCGAAAACAAGCACGTTTGTCCATTAAAATCTTTTTCCTTTCATCATGACCGAAATCACGCGCTTTGAAACAAGATTCACTTACGTGTGAGCCTCCACAAAAAATGCACTTGGCAACATCGCAATTTACCAAACCCATAGCAGTAGGTGTCGTTCCGAACATTTTTCCTCTTTTCTTTTCGCCCTTCAATTTTGTCTCATCAGAATGTGCATGGGTAGATGAAAATCCAAAACTCTCTGCAGCCAATGTAATGCGTTCCTCATTTTGGACTTCATTTCTGAAAAATTGCATCAAATTATCGAGGCGGTCCTCTAACGAAACCTCAGTTAGATCCGTCGCACTTCCACTGGTTGTATGGGCTGTACGTTGCCACACACGCAATAATTCATGAGGCAAACAAGATTCTATAAGCGGGAAAAGCATGGCCGAACACTTGTCCGAAGTTACGCCTAATGTTTCGAGCGATCTGATTTGCGTCTCGATTTTATCGTACAACGTGCACAAATCCATTTTTTGCTGCGAAATGGCATTATTTAAAATTAATTTAAGCAGCTCTCTAACGTACACCTCAATTTGTAAGTCTTCCCTCCCAAACCGTGACTGTAAGCTTTCAATGATTTTTCCATAGTTACCGGAGATAGCAGGAAAACTCTCAACTAACTGCCTGGCCCTGCTCCCTGAGACGGTTGACTGTATCAAATATTCAATTTTGTCAGATTCATCGACATCTGGATCTTCATGTATTTTTTTGAATTGGGCCTAAAATGGCAGCCAGTCCTTAATATTCCCGTCAAAACGCTTAAGTTCTATTTTTGGGAGCTTAAACTTGCGCCTCCCTGTATTTTCATTCATATCAGACACAGACCCGGTTGAAGTTTGACCATCAACAATTTTCTCACTATTTGTCTTTAAAAGTTTATCATAACACACTCTCAAATCTATGAATCTCCTTCTATATGCATCACACGTCTCGGACTCTACCGACAACTCTTCCTCGCTAGCTTTTTCCAAAAATAATTCATAGAATTCCAAGTCCAGCACTTTTAACTCATCAAATTTTAACACCAAAAGTTCCCACGAAACTTGAACTTTATGCATGTCAACGGGTTTTGCTGTTAAAAATTGCTCAAGTTCATTTGACAAGCGTGTGAAAGCACCACGGCTTACAGCTCTACTCTTTTTCTTTTTATCTAATAATAATTCTGCCATCTTGCAAACTCGGTTCTAAACCGCAGTCGTTTTCACTCACAAATCGGACTATCGGAAACGAAAACGCCGCAAAAGTTTGCTTGGGCAAAAACAATATTTGCCTCACAATATCAGTCTTCGATACACAAACCGCTAATTACACCAGCACGATTGGCACGAAGTTCTTTTTCGATATTAAGCACAAAACTGCAAAGTTAATAATAATAACCTCGTTGTCCATGAAAACAAAACAAAACAAACTGTCCTGTCACGGTCGCTACGTGTCACGTGTCAGCGAACAGCTACCCGCTGGTCCCAACTACGAAGGTTCGAACATTTATTAACACACACATTTTACATGAAAATGAGGTTTATTAACTTTTAAAACAGACAAAACAACGTGTTGCTTCCACGGAACAGAACTCAACTACAGTGAACTTAGAACTAATTAATTCTATGGCATTCTTGTTGACAGCTGTCTTTTTTACTGCCAGCGTTGCCAGACTTAAAATAATTCGTAAAATATAAAGATAAACAGATGCAGATGTCTTGACACCCATCTAGACCAGGATGAACGTCCAGTACGGGCAGTACGCGACCCAGTCGCCAGTGCAATGGGCAATGGGGATGACAACTCATCCTTGATAAGTACAAGGGTCCCAACTTCAATGGGCAATGAAGGGTCCGACCATTTACTTCGCTGTTGAAGTGTATGCAGAAATTCACTGCTCCACCGTTTCCAGAAATGTTGATACATTTGTTGTACCAACTGCCAACGCTTAAGACGATTAATCTTGGTATAATAATAAATAATAATAATAATAATATTAAAAATATTTATTTATAACATTAACATTATAACATTATACATTTTAAATCCCATCATTATAAATAAATATCATAATACATCATAATAATTAGCTTACCTGAAATACAATTTAACAAACAGTGTCTAAAGTACAGTCACAGATTATAGTTAATCTGTGGTACAGTATCAGTCAAGTCCGGTTCAGAAAATGAGGTTAAAGGAGCTAAAGTTAAAAAATGTCCAGGCGTTAGAACGTTCAAATCATTGGGATCTGAACTTAGTGGACTCAATGGCCGTGAATTTAAGACCGCCTCGATTGACTGATGGTCGAGATGGTAGAGTACCTGCCTCTCACCCAAAAGTCCCGGGTTCGAATCCCGGTCGTGGCAGTGGAAAATACTGTGAGAGGGATTTTTCCATTATACACGGATATTGGATGTGTGTCCCTTGTCTTTAAATGTGTAGCCCCCTCCCGCACAAGGCTCAGCCTTCTGGGATAAAGGGGGTCGTAATTACATGTGGTGGTGTATTTTATTTGGACAAAGACGGTGTGAAGTTCTTCGAATGTGAGGATTTGATCCCCAATAACACGCATTAAGTGGGTCTTAACAGACTTTATGCCCGCCTCCCAGATTCCACCAAAATGTGGTGCCGATGGAGGATTGAATTTCCAATGGATCTTTTCAATTTCCGCAGATGAACGCGCAAATTCCAATAATTGCCGGGATGCACCGACATAGTTAGTTCCACAATCGCTGTGAATTTCAGTACAACGACCACGACGTGCAATAAAGCGACGAAGTGCGGCCAAAAATGCATCAGTTGACAGATCAGAAACAATTTCTAGATGGAGAGCACGAGTAGAAAGACAAATAAAGAGGCATAAATATGCCTTTAAAGTTTTAGCGCCTCGAACACGGTTCATGGTGATGGTGAAGGGGCCGCCAAAATCCGTTCCAACAACTTGAAATGCTTTCAACTGGTTAAAACGGAATGATGGCAAATCTCCCATTGGAGGTTGTAACGTACCAGGATTAACACGGAAACATCTATGATAACGAGATAAACAATTTTTAATGGCCCTATGAGGTGACAGGATCCAAAAATTTTGTAGAAGCAAATAATGAAGAGTTCTAAATCCTGGATGGAGATTTCTTTTATGTGTGTAGTCAATGAGTTAAACGATGTCGTGAAGGTAATAATGCAGGAAATTTTTGTTCAGAAGGCAGATTAGAATGTCTCAAGCGGCCGCCCAACCTGAGAATTCCATGTTCATCAACGAACAAGTTTCACTTACGCAAGGGTTTTGAACATAGCTGATTAGCCTGTAAATGACTAATTTCCGCTTCAAAGACTTGGGACTGAACCAACTTCACTAGTTTTAAAAGAGCCTTATATGAGCCTCAAGTGCATCGATTGCATTGAGGTTGCGATTAGACTTATACTTGCAGTTGTGTGCAAAACGCAGAATGAATGCAGTAACATTAATAATGGTTCTTAATGAAAAAAAACGAGTCAGCAATTCATCTAAAAAAGAAAAATTAACATGCGTCACCAATGCTTGGGTAACCCTTTCCTCGTCACATAGTGAATCCGAAACAATAGAAGAATCAACATCAGAAAGCGGCCACTGTGAATGTGGCAATAATAACCATGGTGGACCTGACCACCAAAGGGGGTGATTGACAAGTTGCGATGGTAGTAAACCACGCGATGCACAATCCGCCGGATTGTCCGAGGATTGAATGTGATGCCAGCTGCTTGGAGCAACTCGCTCTTGTATATATGCGACACGGTTAGCAACATACATTTTCCAACGGTGAGGGGGGGAACGGATCCACGAAAGGACAATAGATGAATCCGTCCATGCAAAAACTTCAATAATACGTAAAGAATTAGAATAAATATTTTCCACTAGACGAAGTAGTTTTGACAGTAGTACTGCACCACATAATTCCAATCGTGGAATTGTTAGTTTATTTGAAGCTGGTGGTGCTACCTTAGATTTAGCCATTATTAAACGATTAGTACATGTGTCATTAAAGTCAAATCTGATATATACAGCTGCTGCATACCCAGCCATCGAGGCGTCGCAGAAACCATGAATTTGACATGAAGCATTTATATTAGACATGAGTCGTCTATCAATTGTAATGTTTGAGGTTTCCTGAATTTGAGACTTGAACTGTAGCCATTGATTTAAAATTTGTTGAGGTGGACAATCGTCCCAACCAATGCCTGAACGCCAAAGTAACTGAAGTAAATGTTTTACATAAAATGTAATAGGTGCTAAGAAGCCAATCGGATCGAACACACGAGCAAGCTCCGAAAGCATACCACTTTTCGTGCATGGACGATCTAATGGAACAAAATGATAAGTAAAAACATCAGTGGACGGTGTCTATTGAAGACCCAAGACCTTCAGTGTAAGCAATGGATCTGCGTCAAAAGAAAATGGAGATTGACAATGCTCAGTTGGGAGCATTTCTAACACGGCTGGATGATTACTGCACCACTTGCGAAGTGGAAACCCACTAGAGTTAAATAATTGAATTGGTTCCCCTTGCAATTTAACAGCATGAGATAATGAATCACAACCAGTGATAATATCATCAACGTAAATATCCCTCTGTAAGACAGCTGAGGCTAATGGAAATTTTGTTTGCCCTTCGAGAGCAAGTTGCTGCATTGTGCGTAAGGCCAAGAAAGGTGCAGATGCCACACCATAAGTAACAGTTTTTAGCCTGTACTCAGTTAAAGGGTCACTTGAATTAAATCGCCAGATTATCCGCTGATAATCCCAATACTCTGGAGTTATTTGTACCTGCCACTACATTTGTTTAATGTCAGCGATGAAAGCAATAGAATGAAGACGGAATCTAAGCAGAGAAGAACGATCACAGAGAAGCGACATAAAGGCTTTCAGCGTGAACAGTTTTCGTACGCGCATGCGCCAACTATGGTGTGTTGTTGTCACTTGTCACTTGTCAGTTGCCACACGTTTCGCGTGCTATCTAGTTCGGGTTTTTAAGATGTCTGGATATTATTGTGCACATCGTGGGTGTTCAACAAAAACTGGGGAAGGACTAAGCCTTTTTAGATTCCCCAAGGATTACGAAAGGTAATTATTATTATTTTTGCGTATATTTCAATATTTTTTTAGGTTTTATCTATATTGAAAATATTTGTTCAAGCGGTAAAATAACGACTATTAAATCTATTTCATTTAAGTATTAAAGACAAAGTAAACGAAATACCTAATCAACTTGCCAATTTTGATGTACTTATTTAGGTTATAAAAACGCTATGAAGTAAATTGAAATAGGTAGGTATATGCGAACACATTACATCAGGAAAAAGTATTAAAATATTTTATTCTGTTAATATGCCAATAGGGATTTCAAAATAAATAAAGTAGATAGAAAATTGAAAATTTTAACAAATACAAATATTTGTTGTGAAACATCTTGTTTTATTTTTATATACATACTATTAACACATATTATTAATAATAAATAAAAGTGTGTGAATGTGGCACAAAATCCTTCTAAAATGTATTTTAAGATATTCATTAAACATCTCTAATATTAGTTTATATGTGAATCAAACTAATTTATATTTTATTATAAATAATGCCAAAGTTTTACAATAGAGATTATAAATATTAATTGGTCTACATTTTATCCATGCGCTCTAATTGCGATGAACAATATGGGCGAGTTGCTTTATTCACCGGTGGATCCATCAGATGTGTTTTATCTCATTCTATCTCCGAGGTTAGAATGAGATAAAACACATCTGGTGGATCAACCGGTGAATAAAGCAACTCGCCCTATTATATAATACACTGTCATGGAGTTCGCTCAGTGTACATCTCGGTGTACTATTGCGAGCAATAAATTTTCAACGGTTCATTTTAGCTTTGTAAATAGGAGAAAACGCAGTGGCGACGGATGTCACTCTATTTTGTTAGTGACTGTCAGTGTCACTTTATATTGATTGTCTCATTAAGTATTTTTAAAATTTTAAAACATTTCGAACCACAAGCTTACAGACGTGGAATTTAGGGATTGTAATGGCTAAATTAAAAGCTGAATAGTCCTTACAACGTATGGCAGATGAGTTACGTTGTCACAAAACAACAATATTTTACCTAAAGCGCAAGTGGACACAAAATGGAAATCTAGCTCGTATGCCGGGGGTCTGGTCGTCCGCGTCTTATAATGTGGAAGATGCTGCTTTGGTGGAATATAACACAAATTATCTCTTTTCGACAGCATTAAAGCTAAGGAAGAAACATTTTCCAGCATCTAATTCAACTGCCCCATAGAAGCCGTAGAAGAATTCAGCAACATTGGTTTTTAAGTTTTACATATTGCTAATTTTATATTAGCGTTGTATTTTTTCGCTTCAGCTTCACGATTGTCATGTATGTTTAGTGTTACTGGAAGGTATTCGTAATTCGGTTGCATAGCCCTAAATATTGTAGATAATACTGTAGTTATTGGCAAAAAGATACAACACTAAAATCTCGAAACCTTGACAGTTGCGCCTCTTTATTATTATTTACTTAATGGTTATATAAAGATTTAATAATAGTACATTATACTGTAAGGGAGAGAAATGCGTTATTTTGGCAGAGGTGCAATTTGAAGCCCGAGGGCGAAGCCCGAGGGCTACAATGCGCCGAGGACAAAATAGCATCTCTCCCGAATGGTATATACTATTTTTTCCACGGTCTCATTAACTTAAAAACACATATTTTGTCATTATGAAGTAAGTAGCACCAGAATTATTGTATTTGGATTTGAGCATTCATTTAGTAGTCGTTGAGTTATTGTCATAACTACAAAATAAACAAACAAAAAGAATTGTCAAATTAAGGTGCTAGTTTGGTTTAGTTTAAAGTTTGTTTAGTGCACAATGAATAATTGTGAGTCGGAAGAGATTGTGGAGGCTGCAAATATTGCAATAAGCAATTTGCTGCCTACGAAGTCAAGATCTTTATACGATATAGCCTACAATCGGTTCAAAAAGTGGTGCGCCGAGAAAAATGTTCAAGTATACAGCGAGAATGTTTTGTTGGCATACTTCAGTGAAAATGCAAAGAATTATAAGTCTTCCACATTATGGGCGCAATATTCTATGGTTAAGTCATGCTTGATAATTTACGACAACATAGATATAAGCAAATTCCCCAAACTGATCGCATTTTTGAAAAGAACCGGTGACGGATATCAAGCGAAAAAATCGAAAATATTGACAAAGGGAGAAATCGACCGTTTTCTATCAAGTGCAGGTGACAAAGAATTCTTAATGATTAAGGTAAGATTACTTTTGTTGTTAGGTATTTCAATTATTAAGTATTTTGATTTTTTATAGGTTGGAATAATTCTGGGGATTGCCGGAGCTTGTCGAACTGATGAACTAGTCAATTTAACTGTAGATGATATTGAGGATGTAGGCTCTTCCTTGATTGTAAAAATTCCAAACACTAAGACAAAGATTCCACGAACCTTTGTGGTTACCGATGTGGGAAATATGCTTGAATTGTTTCGAAAATACCTGTCCCTTCGTCCTCCCCACGTCAAGCATAAGCGCCTTTTTTGTACTACAAAGCAGGAAAATGTAGTTCGCAGCCAGTTGGCAAGAATACCATGGGAAAAATTCCTAGTGTAGTAGCTTCGTATTTAAAATTACCTGATGTTGCATGTTATACTGGTCACTGCTTACGAAGATCTTCAGCGACATTACTGGCAGATTCTGGTGTGGATATCACGACAATAAAGCGTCATGCTGGTTGGAAATCAACGACAGTCGCTGAGGGTTATGTCGAGAACTCCATTGCAAATAAGACCAAAATTGCTAATCAGGTTTTAGTAGGTACCACCACTAGCGCAATCACAAAAACTGTAAATGTAAGCGAAAGTAATATTCCTTCTAATATTAATTTTGAAAATTGTACGAATGTAACATTTAATTTAAATGTCAATAAATAATTTCAATGTTATCTTTTTTTTTTTTCATGAAAACCGTTCTCCATAATGTAAACTCCCTTGGGAGCATTATACTCCCTTGGGAATAATCGACTATTTCTGTTTTAATTTTGATGTCATAGAAACTGATTTCTACTCCCGGCCGTGGAAAAATAAATTTAATGTTTCCTTTATTGATTTCTCTTTTGATACGTCAATGTATTCTGTCAAAGATTTTATAAAATGTCAAATATGACTTTAAAACCATTTTTACAAAGACTAATTTTACAAAAACCAATATCACTTGATTAAATATCGTTGAAAATGTATTGCTCGCAATAGTACATGTACCAAAAGGATAACTTCTCTCAGTGTAAACGTGTGTGTTTACTTCAAATCGGCTGGGCCATAGAACTTCAAACGTTCCGCCGGCACTGTCGCTTCTCTGTGATCGTTCTTCTCTGATCTAAGTAAGATGTCAACAATGTCGTATTGTAATTTGGAACCAACATGTAATGTATCGTTTAAGGATTTATTATTAGCTGCCTTTGCAGACGCGTCAAAGACCACACGTAGTTTGGTGGTGAGAGACTCAGGTCTCAATACACAGTGGTGAGTTATGTAATAAGCGTTAGGTTTATCAATAGGAGCAGCCACCTCCATGTGACCTGTTTCCAAGTAATATCGCATAAAATCTACATACATCCCTTGAAGAATAGGATTCTTTTTTAAACGTCTTTCCATTGCAAAAAATCGACGTATCGCGATGTCTTTAGATTCAGGAAAGGTTGGATTCGACAGAAAGGAAGAGGGACTACGAAACACCCTGAAGGCAACCGGCTGCAATTTTCAGTAAATAATTTTTCACAGACATCATCGTCAGGAGAATTTAGAGAAATGACTGGCACTTCCTCAACCTGCCAAAACTGTTTCATTGTATGGTCAAGGTCATTTTCTAAACAAAGTTCAACTATGGAAGTATGAAATGAATTGACGACCGTGTTATGACTCTGTTTCACTGAGACTGTACCGGACAAGACCCAACCAAAAACTGTGTTTAGCGCAGAAGGAGACTCATTATTCGGAGCGACAATAATTCCAGGTCGGAGAATTTGGGCATAAACATCAGCGCCTAGTAATAAATCAATGTGACGAGAAATGTAGAATTCTGGATCAGCTAATTTCAAATTTGCTATATGATCCCATACCTTATGCTGTAACGAATGAGGAGGAACAATTGAAGATATTTGAGGAATTACGTGCGCATCTACCGAGATGACACTCTGAGAAGACCCACGTGGACCTATTTGACAATTAATCGATTCAGAAGACAACAAAGTCGAACTCGCTCCAACACCCTGTATTTGGATTTGATCGTGACTTCCACGTAAATTTAAGATACGAGCATTTTTCCTAGTAATGAAGCTGGCTTCACTCCCACTATCAAGAATTGCACGAAATGTATGTATTCTACCTTGTGAATCACGGATATCAACAAGAGCAGTTGATAATAGCGCGACCTGATGTGCAACTGAAGTAGAAAGTGCATTCACACAAGAAACATTTACAATGGGCACAGCTACCGCAGTTGTGCCTTCCTCACTAGAAGCTTGATCAACTGACGATATCGAGGGATTAGTAGATGTCTCAAAATGAAGCATTGTATGATGAGATTTATTGCATGTGCGACATGTCGATTTAGATTGACAACTACGCGATTGATGTGGTCGTAAACAATTCACACATAATCTCTTGTCCTTAATTAGTTTATATCGGTCTTTCGGAGACTTCTCTTTTAACAAAGGACAGGCATAAACAAAATGATTTTGATCACAAACATAGCAATTGTTGCTGGATGTTTGAGGTGAAGCATTTGCTACCAGAGAACTCACGGGCTTCTGACAAGCGTTCGATGAATTTGGCTTACTGGAGTTTCTAGAAATTACATGTGATTGTTCCTAGGCAAGCACCCGAACTGACCTTCCACAAAATCACTTAATTTATTAAAGCTAGGAATATCTCCCTTTAAATCACAGATTTCTGCTTAAAATAATCGACGTGTATTCTGATCCAGTTTTTCTAGTAAAAGATTCAATAAAATGAAATCTTCTAAAGATTCAGCAATCTTAAGGGCGCGCAACGCGGCTAAATTTTCCTTAAAATTGTCACAAAGATTACGCAAACCCGAGGCTGATTCGTCCTTGAGTTTGGACAAGGAATGCAGACGATTCCAAAAATATGTGGCTAATGGTGCTATTCTGTAACCCATTTTACAGCACTGTAAGGGATGTAAGCCTTTGACCTTGACTTATTACATCCAATATAAAATAGTTTCTATTCTATACCATAAAATGCAACTGTAAACTGTAAATTTGTAAAGTGTTATAGAGAAACCTAACCCTAGATTTAGTGAATGAAAATTTTATTTGTAGTTTGCATTTAAATAAACTGTTGAATATTATAGAAAGTAAAATAAGCTATCTTAATAAGTAATAATAAAAAGTAAAGTTGCCATTTACATCCTGCTATAATTTTATAGAGGTGTATGTTTATAGCGCTATAAGAGAAAGTTATAGAATAGCATCATAACTCACGCTTGTTCTCATATCGTTCACACAAAGCTTTGTATGCAATGACATAATTATCATCCGACAATGGAATTGTTTTCATTAACTTGAGTGGCTCGCCCGACAGACAACCTAATAAATATTCGAATTTTTCAATATTAGCTAACGAGCTTTTGTCATGAATGCTGTGAGCAAATACCTGTATGAACATGTCCAATCTTCTAATTTACCGTTAAAAGTACGTAAGTTACGCTTAGGTAAACGTGTTGTAGAAGGCGGAGTTGGTGGATTTTCCCTTACATTTGGCAACTGGGCCGGAGGAAATAATTCCCAAAATATCGTCTCAACTGTAAAATATGTTTGATCAACTTTCTTA
This sequence comes from Rhagium mordax, assembly GCA_963680705.1. NCBI lineage: Eukaryota > Metazoa > Arthropoda > Insecta > Coleoptera > Cerambycidae > Rhagium > Rhagium mordax. The sequence continues at coordinate 57,905,643 of OY796661.1, read as the reverse complement.
AGAAATTCATGTTCAATTTCAAGATTCGGTTCAGTAACGTTAGCAACTCGAGTTACCACGTCCCAAGTTGCTCTAAGCGCGTTTAGTTTTTTTATTACTTTTCAAATAAAAGAAAAACAAAAACGGCAAATTTAATTTTTTTTAAAAATCTCAAAAACGAAAAAGATTCTTTTGATTTCTCAACGGCATATTGTTGGGCTTAAACATGCACAACTTTGCCAAATTTAAACCTACCTTCTATCACTTATAATAAGGGAGATACCCATGGTTGCCCTCGAATTTGAATCACCCTGTATAAGAACTTTCAGTTACCATTTAACATGCACAAGATATCGGAAAATATACAGAAGTATAAAGCATTACGAAAACTTTATTATTAATATTCACGAAAATCATGCTCAATGGCGTTAGTGAATTTTCAAAATGTCGGATATAGTGAGGAAAACATTTCGGCTGTCATAACCTGAAGTGTATTATTTTCATATAAATAACTATTTACGTGAAAAGTTTTCCGACATGCCGAAAGTTATAGTAGAATTGAGCGACATTTTTGGTTATGTTGGAACCAAAAGTAGACCCATGAAAGAAGGGGAAGCCGTATTTAAAGCTGGTCATATCATTCTCTGCCAGGTTGAAGATGTCATCAAGCAACAAATATTTGCCCTGTGTTTGCAAACATCTGCATTAAATTCTCCACCTCTTGAAATAAAAATATGTACCTATACGAGATGAGTCCAATAAATGGCAATGCGTATGCAGCTGAAAAGCGGGTCAATCTGGGTTTTGTAAGCATATAATCTCCACGCTCATTTACATAAACTGGCAAGATTTGTTAAATTATAAAATAATTCAGTACCTAGTTTTTGTATTTATTATACTTATTACTATTTAATTATTCTGAAAATACATATTAATTATGAGGATTGAGGAATTAGAGGAGCTAAGTTGCACAGATGTAACGCAGGCATGGGGTAAGGAAAAAGAAGCTTTGAAAATGGTGTATGAAATTGAACCAATTTCTAAGGACTCCTTCACACTTGGATACCTTGAATCGCATTCCGGAATCCGATTCCAGAAGCGCGCTGAAACTTTCTATACATTTAAATAAAGTCACACAGAGATTCCGTAGAATGCATATACATAGATGCATTCTACGGAATCTCTGTGTGAACAGACTCTATTTAAATGTATGGAAAGTTTCAGCGCGTTTCTGGAATCAGATTCTGCCATTCAAGGAATCCAAGTGTGAAGGAGTCCTAAAGTCTTGCCATCCTGAAAAGAAACGTGTGATCCTAACTGTGAAAGAACAAACAAAATTTCAATTTGCTGATTTTTATATTTTCTAATATTTTTAAGGCATTGTTCACAACACTTTGTCACATCAAGGTCAACTCCAGTGAAATACAACAACTTTTTGTCGCTATTTTTAAAATATCAGGTAGCTGAAAATAAAATAGGAGATACCTATAGGTAATTTGATATGCATATAATAGGTACCTACTTACTAATGAAAGAATCATCAAGAATAAAATCTTGGCTACATACACACATACAAATTGGTTATTGATATGGCAATTTTTAAAGCCTTTTTCCATTTATTACAAGTATTTGCGTCTTTCGGAAACCAGTGCATGCGGACACTACTTTTGAGCTGTAAGTACCGCACTGAGGCACTAAACAGAATCTTTTGCATTTGCTATTAATTTCACAACTCATAATTGATGTTATTAAACAGTTTTAAGGCGGATTTATGCAGACTGCTTTTTCATTTTCATTTTCATTAAGGAGTTATAACTATGGATTTGAATAAGGTCATTTATGCATTTAAATTAACTTTCCACTGTCATTACACTTTCATTAAGAGTTGGTTAACTTTTATCTTTTTAATGAAAATGAAAGTGGAAAAGTGTATTGCGCATGCTCCGTACACGATTAATTGGCCGTACTGCTTATCGCCGAGTTCTTCTTTTTGTTATCAATAATTGATATAGGCGCTACAAGCGACAAGTAAAAAGAGAAACAATTCTTCTATTTCCATCTCGAAAATTTTTAAGAATATTAACAGCTTAACTTTAACGTCTAAATTGTTTGCATAAAGGATATTTTCCAATTCTTAATGAAAAGTGAAAATGATAATGTAAATGAAAATGAAAAAGCAGTCTGCATAAATCCGCCTTAACACTTTCATATATGAACTATTACTATTTGTCGGATAACAATACCACAGATTAACTATATCAGATGCGAAAGCTTCGCGCGGTGCCTTTCATGTCCGCGACACACGTATTAGACAAAGGCCCGTCGGCTACTCGTAACGTTGCATGCTTTTTGCACCACAAGACTTTAATATTTATTTTTGTGGGTGCGAGTTAGTTACACCACTTGAGCGCTCGAGAAAAACAATAAAAATATATTATAAAATATTCTTTATTAAAACAAATATGATATTGTATGTTTACAAATGGGATAATATTGTAAGTTTTCTATTTGTTTTATCAGGTTTTTTTGATGTTTTTAGATCTCTATTTGTATACACCAACAAACTCGTATGACACTATTTTGACATTTATAATCCGAACGCTCGGACTAACAATATATCGCCGTAAACTCTGCTACACGCTGTCACGATAATGCTCTCGTACTAAACCATCCGCATATATGAGGATGGAAGTAGTGGGGATCGTTGGACAGGCCGCCACGCTTACTTTCGCATCTGGTATAGTTAATCTGTGACAATACCGCGTAATCTAAAACGTCAAATATTTGTTTTCCTCACTATACTTATTGGTTGCATATTTACATAAGAGATGCCGCACCCTTTGTGATTTTCGCGTTTTTTTATAAATCAAAAATTAAAATAAAAGTTTACACTGTTGCTAACTTCATTATACTTCTGAGTCGTTACAGCTGTCGTTAGTGTCAGTGTCTCTGACGAGTCTGACGCAAACTTTATAACCTCTTATCTTGGTGTCAATAATACAATAAAAATCAATTAAACCTATTTAAAGAAATATAGAATATTAAAGAAAGCACAGGTAGGTATTTAAGCATTATTTTGTCTTTACAATTTACATATCCCCATATTTAAGAAACGATAATCAAACTAACATACACATTATAGCGGAGAACACATACACGCGATCGCGACCACGATCGCGATGGCGATAGCGGTGATCGCTGCAAACAAATACACACATCAACAAAGTCTAAGGATATTTTCTTGAAATGGCTATATCCTAAAATTTCTTCGTAAAACAATCAGAATATGTGGGCTATTTGTTGAAGGAACATGTTTGCTATAATTCTCTTTCAGTTTTTCTAGCCGGCAATCTTTTGTTTTGGTTGCTAGGTGATTTTTCTGGAAAACAACGATTTTCGCGGTTGACGAGCTGTAAAAATGTTGCGTTTAGTTTAGTATTGAGCTAATAGTGACGCAATTTTGTGCCGAATAAACATGAATGGACATGGGCGACGCCAACATTTATTGCCGGACAACATGCACAAGGCAGTTGGGATGCTTGAAGCTGATCTGAAGCAAAACCAGGTGGCGCAGCGCTTGGGCACTTCTCAAAGCATTATTTCTCGATTATGGCAACGCTACAGAGCGACAGGTACTCCTGCAGAACATCATCCGGGTAGAGGGCGAGCTACAACTGCTTTACAAGATCGGTACCTCACCCTTCAAGCTCGTAGGCAAGCTTCAGTAACTGCCTCTGAATTATAAATACGCCTTCATGCGGTATATAACGTTTTGGTTCATCCTCAAACCATCAGATGTCGTTTACAAGAAGCAAATCTTCACTATAGGCGCCATCTTAGGGTACCTCCACGAAGTTTGGGAAATCGAAGACACAGAGTTGTTTGGGCACCTGCAATGGACACGAGAACAATGGTCGACGATTCTTTTCTCAGATGAATCGAGAATCGGAATGCGCCCAGATACTCGAAGAATGAGAGTTTGGCGTCAACCTGGCAACGCGGAAAGGCTGAGACAATTTGAAAATTTGTTTTCAAGCTTGGTTAAAAAAATTAACATATTTCGTAATATCCCTAGACTTTGTTGATGTGTGTATGTGCGGGTTCATTTGTTTCCTAATGCGGCCCACACACAAGCTACTTTTGCGGCGTTTTGGCAGCTGACGTTGTCGCCAGCGTCGAAAACGCTTGTACAATTTCACCACACACAAGTGCCCCAGTAGTGAGCTACTCATTAACGGAATAGTATTGAAAATGTCTGAAAATGTTGCTCAAGCAGAAAAGATTAACAAGTCCAAAAAGCGTCGTTCATGGCTGAAAGAGTGGTTGCTGAAGAAAGATCAATTATCCCACAAATATCTCTTGAATGAACTAAAATTACATCCGAAGCTTTATTCTTAATAATTCTATTAGAATATTCTTTACTTTTTATCATCCATAAATATTTTTTCTGCTTAAATAATTCAATAAAAGCAGAAATGAAATTTTCGGGTTGTCCAAATCGCCGATTTTCCGCCATTTCTGCACACACACATGCGTTTTCTAAACGTTTCGCTGGCTTTACTGCCGCCGAAATCAAACAAGTCTGATCTTGGCATCCGGCGTTCTGGGCCGTCCAGCGAATCGTCAGCGCGGCAGCAAATACTCACACACGGGCGTTTTTTTTGCTACTTTTGTGCGTATTGGACGCTGGCGACAACGCCAGCTGCCAAAACGCCGCAAACGTAGCTTGTGTGTGGGCCGCATTAGGACGCGTTCAGCCACCACCGCCATCGCGCGTCGCGTATGTGTTCTCCGCTTTAAGCTTTACCTCTTTTATTTTAATTTGGAATCATTTGGGAAATTAAACATTTCACATCCAGTTTTATTGATAATCACACTCAGCTGCAATGCACAAACCCACATTGGAAATTAAGCACAAAAACGAGTTTATTAGAAAAAATAGTAGAATAGATTTGAAACTGAGAGAAAACAGAAAGTTAAACGTCAAGTTCATTGTCAAAATGAACGTGAATTAAGTGTTTGAAGCACGGTGACACAGAAGTAACAGACCGAAGCGACGTTCCCCACTCGCGTCAAAATTAAATTTGTATGCGCATGCGCGGATCCGCCATTATTATGTTGGTACTTCAATCGCTTTAACCTAAAACCAGTGTAACCAAATTTCTAATTTTATTTGAAATTTGAGTCCTTTATTTGGAAAAAATTGTCGTTAATGTGTTTATTTGTGTGCGATTGATTTAATTATTTTTTTACAATTCTCTTTCTTTCTCTTCCTTTTCTTTTTTAGGATTTATTACCACATTCCTTAAGATTCTCTTTCTTTGTTTGATATGCATTATTTATGACTTTAAAGAAGGTCCAATAAATTTAATAACTGTGTTTAGAGATGAAACATCAATATAAGTATATCAAATTGGATATATGTTTGTTATTATTATGCTTGTATAAAGCCTAAATAAAGTCATTTATGATTTCATTATCATCTGAGGCATGCACATTTGTTGCGTATATGAAGTCAAAATGTTTTTAAATTTCAGATTTCTATAAGGATCAAAACTATCACAAAATTGGTTCTATGAACAAACCCAATAACAAACATACATATGAATGCCTAGTTGTTGACGGTATCAGGCTAGTAAACTGAGTTCTCTAGTTGTATTAGAGTTGAAGTCCAATTCTCCAATTACGATGAAATCATTGTTTATTAAGTTTTCCGCAAGAATGGGTAAAATCCAGTATAATCCCGTTTACCTAAGCAATTTCTAAAAATACAAATTTTGAGGTTTATGCGTAACTTAAAAAGGTAAAAACGCACATCAGTTCTTTGCTTATTTGATGTTTACATTTTCGTAAACGTATTTGTTTATTGTAGGGGATGGGGCTGGTTTCCTTTTGTTTTCTTGTCGGGTGCTCTCAGATAGCACTGCCTGGAGAGCGAACTAGTGGACTGTATTGGGGTTTACACAAGGTAAATAATCTTGGCTTCAAATAAAGCAAATTTCTTTATTTTCATAGAGTAACAGTATTACAACTGCAATTGCATCAAAAACAAGGAGAACAACGTTTAACAATAAACTGTGACTTAACTTTAATAATCACTTGGAGTGGAGAGCGCACAATGTATTTTCTATTCAATCTTTTTTACACACACTTCTACCGACATGTACTTGTTGCACTATCTTACACGTTCTCGCTTCTCGCCTACACCGGTGTCTTTCGTTGGCGTATGAGCCTGCGCTTTTCAGAACTACACAATTGCTTAGCTTATACAGTAAATTAAAAAGAAATGCTCCACCGTTCTCCAAATCCTCAAATATTTTTTATTACTAAAAATATATCCATGAACCACTATGGAATCATCTAAAGTACATTTAAATTCTGGACAATTGAATAAATCATATTGTAAAAACTTGAAATACTCGACAATATATCGATAATTTCCAAATAATTGATAAAACACAAGTTAATAATGTAATACAATTCTAATTTAAACTAATTATCAATAGTTAAAATCGAAACGATTTTCATTATAAAATTATGCTACCATTTGAATTAAATTTAAATTTCGCGCCTGACAGTACCTACAAAATAATGGCGCAAGGTCACGTAGATTTGGCATGTCAACATCAAAGTCGGCATTTTAAACGTCGCTTCTGGTCTGTTAATTCTGTGACGGTGATGCTACGAGCCGACCGACCGCGTCGTCAATTTGTTAACGCTCGGATTAGAGAGAGATGGTAGAACTAGGGCCGCATATTTTACCGTGAATCGGGCTCATTGTATGGATGTAGCTGTTTAAAATCTAAAGCAATTCTTTTTAAATGTTCTAGTATTATATAGGTATCTAAATAATTAACTTCACTCATTAAAAACGAAACAATATTTTTACACTATAGTAGGGCCAAAAAGAGTAGTCAGTAAATCAAAACATTCACCGGCAATTCTTCAAAGTATTTAGCTGTTATGGAATACAGAAGCGGCAGCTTTTTTTACCATATAATCCCATATAATTGAGAAAAATATATCAAGTTTTATCCGCCTACCAGAGATGAAAACCACAACTAGTTCCCCCTGAGTTTACTGACTACTCTTTTTGGCCCTACTATATACCTATAGAATTTAATTAAAACAGCTGTAGTAAGTAATGATTTTTATATTATGTCAATGATCGCATTGATCGAAAGAATCATTTTATTGCTTGCAATAAGAGCCGTATTCTTTCGACACCAATGTTCGGAACAAAACAGGATTTTTTGAACAGGATCCTAAAATGTTTGTTCTCTTGAAATGTCATTAACTCCCACCACAGTGGTTATTGAGATCTTGTTCCGTTTTCCCCTTGCCCCTGTAGAACTACAAAATTTATGATTTGTGTGATCCGATCGTAAAATATACAAACGGAAAATAATAACATAACGAGTTGTCTCTGACATAACCTTAAATATGGCGGAAGGAAAACGAGAAAACGATATTTTGAAAGAATTAAATCTTTTCGACAACAATTCTAATCGTATAATTACTGTTATGGTAACGTGTGAAGATTATAATCGTGTAGAAAATGGTACGTATTTTTTTTAAAATTTTTTTTGAGAAAATACTACCAGCTCAAAAGATTTTTACATTCTATTAAAAGGGCAAACGCGTTCTCTCATCCTCATCAAAAATATGAAGATCCTATTCAAGAACTTTTCAAAATCATGATTCACTTGATCGGAACACTTGCTTCGAAAGAATACGCCTAAGGTATTTACTTAAAGATAATATTTTTAATATTGTAAATAAAGTAAAAATAGTAGTATATTTTGATGTGATAACGAATAAATAATAAGGGATACGTGAGTGAAATAAATATAATGTATACGAAAAAATGTTTATTTATTTATTAAAAAATTAAATAACTATTCAAGTTAAGTAAACATAAAACATTATTACTTAGATATTTTTATTGTCCAAAATCAAAAAAAAAAAAAAGAGAAAAAACTATTAATCACATTTATATTGATTCTTAAATTTTAATTTAAATGTCTGCTCAGGAATTTAATGTGGTAAATTGAATCAACTATAATACAGTATCAGGTTAATTGCAATCTAGATTCCTTCTTTTATTGGAAAAAGATTTTGTTTTTGTCTGGGATTCTCTTTTATAAAACTGTTTTTTTTTTAATCGGCATTAAAGTACCCCAAAATCGGCATTAAAGTGATAGAAATAGTCATTAAAGTAATCCATTATTGTACGATTATTGTAGTTGGCGGAGGTGACAGATTTGTAAACATAAATTTTTCATTGCTTGTGAAAATAATTGTGTTGTAATAAAAGGTAAATAAATACAGTTTTTTACATTCAGAATTGTATTATCATTATTATAATTGCTAAAAATAATGATTTTCTTACAAAAAATTATTCCGATTTGACATTATAAAAATAATTGTAACATTTCCTAATGTCACTTAAAATTTTAAATAAATATGACATTTCTTAATGTCACTGAAAATTATTTAAAATATAGAGTTAATTAATCTTAATTTCTCAGTTTCTGGATTTAAAAAAAATAATAATATGCACCTCTGCATTAAAGGTTCTTTTTATCATTTATGTGGTTTATTACTACTTACTAAACTCCACCTTCATGATAAAAAGTTAAACTTTAATGCCTTGATACATAAATAACTATTACCCGCATTGTTATGTAAAATAAAATTAGTTTTGTAATTATGTCTTGAGAGTGGGATTCACAGGGAAATTCTAGTGTTTTGCTCTGATTAATACATAAGAATTCGTCAATGGTCTCTTCAAATACGTCAACTGAATTGATATGTTTGAATAAAATGTTTTCCAGGGTAAGGAAGTAATTGAATATAGTTCCATTTGAATAATATAGACCTCCCCTAGATTTCACACTTACAAATTCGGCTATACCTGGTAAAATTATATATTATGCACACACTGTTTACCTAATTTACAAATATTACTGGGTTTCCGGGTTTCCCGGTAAATGAGTGCATACCTACCACAGTTTCGGTACCTACATGCAAAGCGCAGCCCTCGCGGTCCTGTACTCCCTCTCTTTGTCTTACGATTTCGCGTCTCTTGCGTTAACAGTTTGGCGTCACTCTAACCATACGATATATTGAGGCGTTTCATCACCTAATTGTCTTACACCTTGGTTTGAAGTTAGCGCTGCAAACTCCGAATTTGAATTTTTCTTTATTCCTATTGGAGGAAGCTTTCACCGCTTTACATATTAATTTATAAAACTAAAATGAAGTTTTTATAAATCTTACGTGGATACATATATTTTAACATATTTCTTAAATGTGAAATAGGTATTGGAAGTCCTTAAATAGTCTTTCAACATACAGAAATACTATAAAATTCCCGACAATGTTTTAGTACTATACAGGGTGATTCGCGAGCAACGAGCCATGGCCTAATGGCGGATAGAACACTTCAAGGCAAGTATAGATCAACAAGGAAAACATTTTTTTGACCACTCGTTAAAAAGATACAGAGTGTTTTATACATTTGGTCTGACAATAATTCAAAGAGCTATTCTTCTGCAATGGTTGGAGGTTGGAGGTAATCGAATGAAATTTGCCAGTAACATTCATCACTTGGGACTCGTCAGAATGGCCTACTTGGTTTTGAAAAATCCAGGTCCGGACTTGGTAAAAATCTGCCCTCCTCGTTTTTGACAGAAAAGTACATTTTTCCATCGCATTTCTGGAAAACTTTTAGCGAATTCGGAAAGTTCAGAAAAAATGCTATCAGAATAGCTAATCAATTTTGACGGCACACCTAAACTGTTTCGGCAAAAAAATCACAAAACAATTTAGTGCATCACGACAAACACTTTAAACGGGCATTATCTATGAAACAGTTTGGTAGAGTCTATTCAAATGTTTCAGATCCACATCCCTTCTGAGATATAGCAAAAAACGTAGCGAAAAGCATACCCAGCAAGAAAAAGTCAGGGTCCTACTATTTTTGAGAAATTTTAAATGTATACAAAATGATAATAGCTAAAGCTTAAGATGTTGGCAATTTTGGTGTATGATCATGAATGGATTATGGGTATAATCTACATTAAAAAAGCATGCACACATAAATGTGATAACACTTTTAATAAACAAACATCATAATAAATAATAACACAAACATCATAATAAAAATAACGTCATAATATTTAATAAGGAATGCTTCAATTTAAAGGTTTTCAAAATGTCCTCCCCTAACTTCGATGCATTTCCTGCACCGCACCATAAATGACTTGTGGCCTTCCTAATGTATTGTCTGTCGTTCCTCATGTCATCGGAGGCTGCCACTACCCGATGCCGTAGTTCCTCTCTAGTGTTGACTTCCGTGCCGTACACCGATTGCTTCATGTGGCCCCAAACATAGTAATCGAGTACGGTTAGGTCAGGAGACCTAGCTGGCCAAGCTTGAGGACCTCCGCGACCGAACCAGCGATTAGGAAACTCATTGTTCAGATGTTCCTGGACTTGGAATGAGAAATGAGGTGGTGCCCCATCGTGCTGGAAATGAAGACCTCTCCTGTCGACATTTTGCACCAATAATAAATTGGGCAAAGAGGTCCGAAGGAAATCTAAGTAAATTTCTCCAGTTAATCGACCTTCAAAAAAATGCGGTCCTATCAATCTATCGTCCACCACTCCACACCATACATTAAGGAAGAACTTGTGCCGTGAGTTTTTCTGGACAACGGCATGAGGATTGTTGTGGGCCCAAAGGTGTGAATTTTTGGAATTCCACACTCCGTCGCGAGTGAATTGGGCCTCGTCAGTGAAAATAATTCTGGGCAAAGTTCTTGGATGATGTATTATCCAACGGCAGAACGTAAAACGTGCAACCTCATCACCTGATTGGAGACGTTGAACCTTTTGGATGTGGTAAGGATACAACCGTTCCGCTTTTAATGCCCTCCATACATGGGTTCGAGGAACACCTAGCGCGTGTGATATTTTTCTAGTGCTTGCAGAAGGATTTTGCTCTGCGATCTCCACAATGTTTTCTTCGGCTGGTCTAACTGCTCGTTCTACATTTCCATGAGGTCCAGGAAATCTACCATGTTCCCGAGAAAACTGGAAAACTCTGGTGAAAGTGTGGCGCGACGGTACTCGTCGTCCAGGAAATCTTCGTTGATATTCCCTAACGGCAGCCCTTGCGTTGCCATCGCAAAACTCATACACATACATGATATCAGCGAATTCAGCATTCGTAAACTGATTAGGCATCTTTGAAACGCGAAAAAATCGTGGAACAATACGCTGTATTAGTGATGACGTATTATGACGTATAGCTGCCATTTTTTGTATCCAAACAAACTATTTTACCTTTGTTTTTTATATTATATGATGTTTCCGTTTGTGAATTTTAAATGTATTAAAAGCAGTTTTGACAAAAGTCGAGGAATATAACTATCAACGGTAGGTATCTCCTTTTATAAAATATTTAAATCTTCATAACCTTAAAGTTTGTTTGGATACAGCGGCGACTTTGACGTCACACTAATAGCCCGTATTAAAAAACCTGTTATGTTTCCATCATTATTGTCTACGTCTTATATGTGCTTATTTTTTGTTTGTAAGAATTATTAGTTTATGTTGTATGATATCGGCTTGGTTTAATTTTCGTACAATTATAGTTTCGACACTCTACACGTCCTTTCCCTCACTCCTTTCCTTATATTGTTTTTTATACCTTCTCCGTAAAAAACATGAATCGACGAAAAGAAGAGAGACAGGGAGACTTGCGATTTCATATAGAACAATTTGCAAGCTTGGTGTGAACCGGTGATTTTTCGATTACAAAAGTGTCCTGTGCCTTAGTGTTACAATTGCTAGATTTTCAATATCCCATCTACGATTTCATGTATACTGGTATACCAGAGAAAATCTATTCCAAGACAAAAGGGAGCTGGAACATCACGGACAGTGATTTGCCCTTCTACCATTTTTTCCTTCCAATATTGGTAAGTCGGAACTATACCTATTTTTATTCTGTTGAAATTATATCAATAACTGAAACAATTCTCATTCGACACGCGTATGCACATTGTGGTAAAGTCCCAATTACAGTCCACTTTTTTTGTACATATACATTAGGAATATTTATTAACCTTATAAGTTATAAACATATTTTTGGTCCAATTCGAGCTGAATTTTTGAACTGCATTTTGCTGCAGGTGTGCAACCGCGCCTGTCCGTTGAAATTGTTTCATAATCTTGTTTGTAGTTGGTTTTTTTACAAACAGATTTTAATTTAAATACCGAGCAGATATCATACAATTTGTGGGTGATTGATTTTTATGAATAGCTGAGAAATTTGTGTTAAAAATAACTTTACCAATTGCCTTTGTTTACATAGTTTTTGCGCGTTTTTTTTTTTTTTGTGTTCCGCTTAAACACTTCAAATTTGTGATATGAGTACAGGTCCGGCCTTCACATATTTACATTAAAGTTTATGCTACAGTAATAATTTGAAATTTCAATTATTATCTATTGGGCTGCTCCTTTCAACTATTAGGAGTGTTAGCTGTGCCTTCCATTTTGCATTTTTTATCATTTTTTTTTACTACTTTTCCTGTTTATTCCTTTCCAAGGAATTATTAAGCAAAATTTACGCTACTTTTCTTAATATATTTGATCTGCCATTTACATATCATGTCTACTGGTCAGGATAAAATTAAACGCTTTGTAGCCTTACGTCAAATTGCTATCTGTAAAATTACGGATTTGCAAACCATGTCCAATCAAGTTGTCATTGATAAAGGTTTGTTACTTAATTTTAAAGTCGGTTGTCGAGGCATGCGGAATCTACTAGAAGAATTTGAAAAACAACATCTAGGTCTTGTTACTTTATTAGCGGTCATAGATGACGCGGACTTGGAGGCGGAGGAAGCTATCCGAAAGGATTTCATGACGAAATTCAATCAAGTCGAAGCTCTGCATCACGAACTTATTGAATTGCCACAAGAAAGATCATCTATGAAAATTGAAACGTATATGGATCATTCTAATCGCATATCTTTGCCAAAGTTAGATTTAATGATATTTACGGGGGATATTAAACAATTCCCTAGTTTTATTGATATGTTTGATGCTCTCGTACATAAAAATGAGTCGCTTTCAGACATAGAGAAATTTAATTATTTATTATCGACTTTAAAAGATTCCCCCCTGGCACTTGTAAAATGCACGCCTCTTTTAGGCACTAATTATCTTATTGCTTATAATTCCTTGTTAGAAAGATATTCTAATCAAAGGTTGCTAGCCACTGCATACTGGAAGGAGATAGCTAATAGTCCAAAGTTACAAGTTGAAAATGTACAATCATTGCGTAATTTGTTAGATACTTTCAACGAAAATTTGGCTGCTTTAACTAACTTAAAGTTTGAAGTTGACAACTGGGATTTCATTTTGATGAACATGTTGTTAGATCGACTTGATTCTAATACTTCAAAATCTTTTGAAATGTCTCACGCTTCGAATTCATTACCTACTTATAAACAGCTGCGAACGTTTTTATTAAAACAGTGTGTTGCTCTTGAATCCGTTACATTTTCTCTACCTAAGAAAGAAAAACCCACAGAAAATGTAAGATCACATTTTCCGACCTTCCCTCGTAATACAAATAGTACAGCTGGCCAGAGTTCGCGAAATCGGTCTGCCTTTTTTGTAAATACAAAATCATCCTCGTGTCTTTTATGCAACACTGACCATATTATTTATCAGTGTCCGCGATTTTTGTCAAAAACTCCCAAGCAGAGATATGATATTGCAAAAGAAAAAAAATGCTGCATTAATTGTCTTGCCACTTCACATGTTACACCTAATTGCACCTCTGTAAAAAAATGCCGTAAATGTAGAAGAAATCATCATACGTTATTACATTTTGAAATAAATTCAATATTAGAGCCGTCATCGGCCGAAATTACAACTAATTCACAAACCATTCCCGGACCATCCGGAAGACTAGATACACCTCTGGGTAATGTTGATTCCGTTCCGCCCGTCAATTCGTTTGCTGGTGTGCTACCGAATCAGACAAGTGTTTTGTTGCCCACTGTTCTAGTGGGTATACAGGATGCCTGTGGGAATTTTCATAAGGCACGTGCCCTAATTGATTCGGCCTCACAGGCTAACTTTATAACCAAAAAACTCGCAAATAAATTATTACTTTCTAAATTCAATATTGGCCTTTCTATACAGGGTGTAGACAAGATGTGTTCACCTGCAAATTCAGCGGTTCATTGTAAACTACGTCCAATCAATAAAATTAGGCCAACTTTAGACTTTGAAGCGGTTATTCTGGACAACATTTGTACAGATATGCCTTCCATAAACATTCCTGTGAATGGATGGAAACATATTTTAAATTTAGAGCTAGCAGATCCAGATTTTAATAAACCTGGAGCTATTGATTTATTACTAGGAGCAGATATTTTTCCTAGTATATTGGAAAATGGCCGCCATGTAGGAAATCAAAATGAGCCTATTGCCGTAAATACAATATTCGGTTGGACAATTATAGGAAAATTGCCATGTCCTGTTACAAAGGAGGTTAAATCATTTTTTTCATCCTTAATCTTTGAAAATTTAGATTCGACTCTTAAGCTTTTTTGGCAAATTGAAGAAGTGCCTAACATTAAAGTAACATCTCCTGAAGATGCCTTCTGTGAGTCCTGTTTCTCGAAAACTACTTTCAGAAACTCAGAAGGACGATACGTTGTGTCCTTGCCCTTCAAAAATGATTTACCCTTCTTTGGCGATACACGTTCTTTAGCATTACGCCGTTTCTATACGTTAGAACGCCGCTTTTTACATAATTCTGATTTACATATTGCTTATTCAAATTTTATGCGAGAATATTTGAATAATGGTCACATGGAATGTGTACCACCTGCTAAAATTACGGATAACGTTTACTACATTCCCCACCATTGTGTGATAAAAAAGGAATCAACCACTACACCTTTGCGGGTGGTTTTTGATGCGTCAAGTCACCCCCCAAATAAACCTTCATTAAATGAAACGGTTTTTGTAGGTCCCAAATTACAAAATGACCTTGCTACAATTTTATTAAATTTTCGGTTACACCGTTTTGTGTTTACTGCGGACATCAAACAGATGTACCGACAAATTTTAGTTGCTCCACAACACCGACCGTTTCAACGCATTTTGTGGCGCTTCTCGTCTTCTGAACCTATCTTAGATTACCAGCTGAACACTGTAACGTTCGGTTTTGCCTGTGCTCCGTATTTGGCAATACGGACACTTTTACAACTTGCCTCTGATGAACAGGATTTTCCTTTAGCGTCTAGAATACTTATTTCTGACACATACGTGGATGATATTGTATCAGGTAGCCATTCTTTTACTGAAGCACAATTAAGTCAACAACAGTTAATACAATTATTAAACCGTGCCGGGTTTCAACTTAGAAAATGGGCGAGTAATGAGCCCAAATTACTTGCTAATTTTCCAGAATCTCATTTACAAACCGAATCATTCTCGTTTGACTTAGAAAATAATACTGTCAAGGTTTTAGGCCTACAGTGGAATCCTACCAAAGATTCATTTTTATACTCCATTGATTCCTGTGATATAATCGGCACCAAAAGAAATATTTTGTCGCAATTGGCCCGGATTTTCGATCCTTTGGGTTTTTTAACTCCGGTCACGTTGTTTGCTAAATTACTGATTCAACATTTATGGAGTTTAGGTTTAGAGTGGGATCAAACCCCTCCACCTGTTATACATAATAGGTGGGAACAATTTAAAAATGAACTACCTTTACTATCAAATTTTTGTTTACCTCGTCATATAGACTTTAGTAATTGCTCTTCATGTGAGTTGCACGGATTTTGTGATTCGTCCGAGAAGGGCTACTGTGCTACTTTATATTTTAGAATTACATATCACTCACTAGAAATAAAAACGTTTTTTGTAACTGCTAAGTCTAAGGTGGCACCGTTAAAACGACTTTCGATTCCACGCTTGGAACTTTGCGCTGCAGTGTTGCTCGCAAAATTAACTGCTTTCACGCGTGAAGCCTTTAAAGATAAAATCCATATTGACAACGTTTTTGCATGGTCTGATTCAACTGTGGTACTTTCCTGGTTGAATTCTTCTCCACATAGGTGGAAGACCTTTGTGAGTAATAGGGTGACTTATATACAAGAAAAACTTCCAACTAGTCAATGGCACTATATACCGTCTTTACTAAACCCAGGAGATTGCGGATCCCGCGGACTTTTCCCATCCGAACTGCTAAATTATTCGCTTTGGTGGGTGGGTCCTAACTTTCTATGTCAACCTAAAGATACTTGGAACTTGCCGAATTATGTCACCTCAAATGATTCAGAAATTAATACCGAGGAGAAGAGAATTACTCTGGCCGTATTTTCATCGTTAGAATCTATTAACATACTCTTGGATAATTTTTCATCTCTCTCGAAAATTAAGAGAATTGTAGCATATGTTCTGAGGTTCGTCCATAATCTTCGGAATCCAAAAAATAAAATTCTTACCAAGTACTTTACGTGCCAAGAACTCCAACAGGCCTTAATGGTTCTTGTTAAGCGGGTACAACAAGAGCATTTTCAATCTGAAATGTTACAAATTCAAAATGGGAGACTTCTTCCCAAGTTATTGCGAAAATTAAATCCATTTATTGATGATGAAGGGATGTTAAGAGTTGGGGGGCGGTTGTGTCAATCAACATTACGTTATGAAAATAAATTTCCTTTACTTTTACCTAGTAATTCTCGTTTTACGACCTTACTAATTAATGACATTCATGTAACTCATTTACATACCGGAATACAAACTACTCATTTTTTGGTAGCGCAAAATTTTTGGATATTTTCGGCCAAAAGAGTTATTAGAAAAATTCTTTCTAAGTGCCTTACCTGTTGGAAAACGAATCCAACCCCACTTCAACCCCCTATGGGTAATTTACCAAAATTTAGGATATCTCAAATTAAACCATTTCTTAAGGTCGGTTTGGATTTCGGGGGTCCATTTCCAGTCACGATGGGAAAAACACGTGGCGCTAAGACTTTCAAGGCTTACTTGTGCCTTTTTGTATGTTGCGCGACAAAGGCCATACATTTGGAACTTGCTTCAGATTTGTCAACTGAAGCCTTTCTGGCCGCTTTGCGTCGATTTCTTGCACGTCGGGGTCGTTGTACTGATATCTATTCGGATTGTGGAACAAACTTTGTGGGTGCTGATAAGTATTTAGGTCAGATTATGCAAGACGCTGCTAGTAGAGAGGTCATTACTTGGCACTTTAATCCTCCGGCATCTCCTCATTTCGGTGGACTCTGGGAGGCTGGAATAAAGTCGGTCAAATCGCATCTTCTCAGAATTGTGGGGAACCAAATTCTTACTTACGAAGAACTGAATACGGTTCTAACTCAGATTGAAGCCGTTCTTAATTCACGGCCCTTATACCCAGTTAGTTCAGATCCCAACGATTTAACGGTTTTAACTCCCGGTCACTTTTTAACATTAGAGCCGTTGACAGCTCTGCCAGATCCTGACCTGACTCAATTAAATATTAATAGATTAACCCGCTGGCAGCTCTTGCAACGCATCCATCGAGATTTTTGGAACCGATGGCATCAAGAATATTTGCACACTCTCCAGCAGAGATCAAAATGGCACGATTCTACAAAGCATATTGTTCTTGATGCCATGGTTCTTATTAAAAATGAGTTATCGCCTCCGTTGCATTGGCGCTTGGCGCGCGTAGTACAGTTACATCCCGGGCAGGATGGAGTTGCAAGAGTTGCCACCGTAAAAACTGCTCATGGACTTCTAAAACGTCCTTTGGTAAAGTTATGTCCTTTACCTATTAACAACTAAAAATGCCCTTTGCATTTTTAGGTGGGTGGGAATGTTATGTTTCCATCATTATTGTCTACGTCTTATATGTGCTTATTTTTTGTTTGTAAGAATTATTAGTTTATGTTGTATGATATCGGCTTGGTTTAATTTTCGTACAATTATAGTTTCGACACTCTACACGTCCTTTCCCTCACTCCTTTCCTTATATTGTTTTTTATACCTTCTCCGTAAAAAACATGAATCGACGAAAAGAAGAGAGACAGGGAGACTTGCGATTTCATATAGAACAATTTGCAAGCTTGGTGTGAACCGGTGATTTTTCGATTACAAAAGTGTCCTGTGCCTTAGTGTTACAATTGCTAGATTTTCAATATCCCATCTACGATTTCATGTATACTGGTATACCAGAGAAAATCTATTCCAAGACAAAAGGGAGCTGGAACATCACGGACAGTGATTTGCCCTTCTACCATTTTTTCCTTCCAATATTGGTAAGTCGGAACTATACCTATTTTTATTCTGTTGAAATTATATCAATAACTGAAACAATTCTCATTCGACACGCGTATGCACATTGTGGTAAAGTCCCAATTACAGTCCACTTTTTTTGTACATATACATTAGGAATATTTATTAACCTTATAAGTTATAAACAAAACCAAATAGACAAAATAGTAATGTCAAAGTATTGTCAAATATCATAGGTTACTATTCTTTTCATTTTCAAAATAAAACTGTGTATGTATCTTTCTTATAATATTGTTTTTTCTTCTTCCTATCGACTAGGTAGGACGGTTTTTTGTTAGAAGGAATGTGGATCTGGAGCATTTGAATAGACTCTACCAAACTGTTTAATAAATAATGCCCGTTTAAAGTGTTTGTCGTGATGCACTAAATTGTTTTGTGATTTTTTTGCCGAAACAGTTTAGGTGTGCCGTCAAAATTGATTAGCTATTCTGATAGCATTTTGTCTGAACTTTCCGAATCCGCTAAAAGTTTTCCAGAAATGCGATGGAAAAATGTACTTTTCTGTCAAAAACGAGGAGGGCAGATTTTTACCAAGTCCGGACCTGGATTTTTCAAAACCAAGTAGGCCATTCTGACGAGTCCCAAGTGATGAATGTTACTGGCAAATTTCATTCGATTACCTCCAACCATTGCAGAAGAATAGCTCTTTGAATTGTCAGACCAAATGTATAAAACACTCTGTATCTTTTTAACGAGTGGTCAAAATATGTTTTCCTTGTTGATCTGTACTTGCCTTGAAGTGTTCTATCTGCCATTAGTCTATGGCTCATTGCTTGCGAATCACCCTGTATATTATAGTCCTTATGGACAACGCAATACGGGTCAGATTCCCGCATTACAGTTTCGGCCGTAAACTTGTATGCCAATAGAAGTGGGGGTCGTGACGTCACAACTAATGAAGTCTATTCAAAAACCGTTCGATTTAAGAGAAAAAATGTTTATATGAAAAATGTTTGAATTGTTATTGCCTACATTTTTTCCTATCGGTAACGGATTTATATACAAAAATCTAAAAAGTAACCGCCATTTTTCAATATATTACAGCCTCGATTTTAGAGGACTTTTAAATATATTAAATAAGATGGCAAGTGGAACATCTCCACCAAATTTCTTGCTTGTGCAAATTTTTTCAGGATTCGTATACTTTTAGGCTTATTTCTCTTGCACTAGACTTACTTGAAACTCGTTCACAAAAGTGTACACTTTTTGTATTTTTATATTTATCCCAGTTACCTACTAAATTTAAATTGACAATTCTAACAAAATTTAACATGTGTTTGGGCAGATGATCGCTATTTGGGAAATAAAAAACATATTTAAACTAAAAAGCTGTTTTTAATTAATTGGTTATGAAAGCAATTTTTAATTGCAAATATACTCGTCAAAATTTGCTTCGGGACACCTTAAAATTGACCAAGATTTATAACGCTGTAAATCTGTCAAAAATGTATGGATTTGTGCTGGGTTTTTAGCGTTTCAAGGGAAATTTAACTGGCTTTCATCTTACCTATGTAACTCTAAGATAAAGTTACAAAAACATGTTTATACAGGGTGTCAAACGAATGTCTATTTTTTCAGTCAATTTTTATCTTGAGCACAGCGTTAACCAAACACCCTGTATATTAGAATTTTATAAAATTTGTTTGTCTTATATGTGTCTGCTTTAAAACATTTTTTGAATTTTGCTCCTATCTTTTTTGTAAAAAAAGATACAGAGGTTTTAGTAAAACGTTACATTTTCACAATAAAATAACGGTTGGATTTGATTACTAAAATTTGGGTATAATTGTGATTGACCACAAAGAGCACGTATTGTAAACGAGTTTTTTTACCAAGGGGGTATAAACCGCATGTGGTAGTCTGCATTATCATCAGATTTAAACCCTACAGAGCAAATTTGGGATGTTCTACAGAGACGAATATCTAGTCGAAACCATCAACCTGATACATTGCGAGAACTTAGAGAAACCCTTGCGTAGAAGAGTGGAACCAAATTCCAAACGAGATAATAAATAATTTGGTTCAGAACATGCCACAACGTTGCAGAGATTTATAACATCCAGAGCCGTCCAGAGGGACTCATTGCTAATTACATTACGGTTAAGTTTTAATGTTTAATATTGTTAAATAAAAGATATTAATGTTAATGTGAATCCTTATGATTATAATTAAAAGTATAAAAGATTGAGATTTTTTATTTTATTGTGAAAATGTAACATTTTATTAAAACCTCGACTGTATCTTTTTCTACAAAAAAGATAGGAGAAAAATTCAAAAAATGTTTTAAAGCAGACACATAAGACAAACAAATTTTATAAAATTCTAATATACAGGGTGTTTGGTTAACGCTGTGCTCAAGATAAAATTTGACTGGAAAAACAGGCATTCGTTTGACACCCTGTATAAACATGTTTTTGTAACTTTATCTTAGAGTTAAATAGGAGTTAAATAAGACCGACTGCTTTACATCCTCTCCGAAGGATGGTATAACCTCAATTCACCTATCGCCTACAGTTGTATTACTTCTGCGATATAGCTGATATACAAGCCACTAGAAGTAGGGAAACGAGACCGCGTCTTTCCGTGGATAGTCACCATCCAAGTACTAAACGCGGTAGCTGTCGCTTAACTTTTCATATCGCTATGAAGTGAGTCAAGTCAGTCCTCCGCTCGCTGCCCTTATAGTGATATTAATCGATATACTCGAAGGGATCAATTGAACATTGAACCTCATATTAGCATATTTTGGAATTTCTTTGTCTACTTAGTTAATATAATAAAAATATAAAACATAAAATTCAGGTGTCTACGACAAATGTGAGAGCGGCTGTACCTGCCACTCAACGTAAGGTGTCGGAGGTCACGTTAATAACTGTTCATCCAGTGTCGGACTGGGGCTACCGGACAAATTTTCTTGACAATCCGACAACCTTGTCGAAACATACCACCTGACACCCGACATTTAATATTTAATTTATCCCGGCTGATCCTGGCTTGCCCAATACGCCTCTGTGACCTGTTCTCTTTTGACACTCTTTTTTGCTACACCGGAGCTTTACTACCTACAAATAGTAAATAGTCTCTGTCAACTTTTAACGCTTTTCGGAAACGGAATTTGTGCGCCAGTTCCTTGTTGTAGAGTGTGAACAACATTTTCTCTCGGTGGTCTTGACAGAGACCGGGATAACTACAGTAAAGAAAGACACGGTCTTGTCCAGAGGTCTGTGGATAATTGTCGTACTGGCGGGGTAGACAATTTTATCATACATTCATACCATACGGGTTATTTGTACAGACTGAAAAGAATGAAAACTTGACGGTTATAAAACCAAATAGCTAGAGATCATAGAATTCCGCCGGTGGATATTACACAGAACATTAATTTGAAAATATTGGATATCACAAGTTCAGTGTTGAATAGATAGACCATCCAAAAAAACGCAAGTACAGAATATCTCTGCTTATTCAGATGTATACACAGACTGTGACGGACTATTTTCGTTCTTACCAATGACAACAACTCCGGATTAAATTCGGAATGTTTTATTGTTCGTAGGCTGTTTAGCTTAAAATTGCGGACTGTTTAACAATTTTTAGTAACGGATCATTTTTACTACTAGCGCGGTTTATCCTTTTAACTTTTATTAAACCACGTACCTTTAACTATACCAGGAATGTTCTGAACGTACGGCGATATATTTTAGATTAATCAATTAATTATCTTACTTCAAGTTTCCGAAACGTCAGCGCAGTATTTTTGTATTAATGTAATTCCTATTAGTTGTCAAAAAACACCCTCTAACTGATCCTCTGACATTACGTCAAAGGCGTAGAGGTTATTTCCCAGTTTTAAACTGGTTAATTTGAATATTTTTTAGATAAATCGAATTTTTTGGATAGGAATCTCGAGGAATGTGGTAATAAATCCCAAAAAAGAAAAGGAAAGAAATAATTTATGAAATGCCACAAATAACATTTAAACAATATTCATGTTTAATAGTGGCTTTACAACTAAATTTTTTTAAAAACTTGAAACTTAACAAAGTCTACAGGGTGAAGGGCATATTTTAAGCAACAGGAAATCCCTGATTGAAAAATAACTTTGTTATAGTTTATACAAAGTCAATTGAAACACCGATGTTTGATCTGCACCGCCTTAAAGGTAGTCGGTACTTTGTCGGCTCTTTTAAAATATAAAAACGCTTGGATTCAATAGGGTTATTTCATGTTAAAGAAAAACTTAAAAATACCTATCAATTTGGATAGTAGAATATGCAAGAATAATGTATTGGTAAATACCATGTCTTTATTATTTGTTAATTATTCATAAATCAATAAAAAGTATCGTCAATAATTTCAAATTTTATTAACTTCTGACGTCACGGTTTAGAACTAAATCTAGGAAGATTTGTTTTTGTTAAGAGTCTAGAGTCATTTGACACTTTTGACAGTTTGCTTAAGTTTGTGTTAGTTCATCATTTTTTACTATTATGGAGCCTAATTTCGTTAAAGCTAGCAGTGAAAATTTACCTGAAGTGAACTACGTTATGATTCAGGAATTCTTTGCGAAAAATATGGACTATTTCAGTGTCGAGTTTAAAAGCGTGAAAAATGTGAGGTTAGTTTTCTTGAGATATTTCATCTACGCTATACTGCGCATGCGTAAACATTGACGTCACGGCTGTTGGCGGGAACTTAATATTTTCAAATTACAAACCGAGTTTAAAAATACGTAGGCGCAAAAAATAGTATATTCTATAACAAGTTTAAGAATGGCCCATATTCCACACGAGCGAAAGTTTGTAGTCCGAGCCAAGGGCGAGGACTACGGTTCGCGAGTGTGGAATATGCCATTCTAAACGTGTTGTAGACTATACTTTCTCTAAAAAGATTTTAGAAACTACACAAAAAAAATAGAAAATAAATTACAATTTAACATCAAAACTGTTATGTAATAAATATTCTACAACGGGTTAGGCTTTGATTCGTCGAAAACTGTTATGTAATAAATATTCTACAACGGGTTAGAATGTCATATATTCCAACACAACTTTTAGTTGTGGAATGCGTAGTTTCTAAAGTCGTGTTAGAGAAAATACTTTTTTTCCAAATATACAGTATTTTTAAGTGTTCCTGATTGTAAATTTAACATAAATATAAATTGTGAAATAACCCCATTGACTTTGTAAACACTATACACACTGTGTCTATGCATGTAGTATTAAACTAAATTAAGTTGAAACACTGATATTTAAAAATTAAACGTACATACTTATATTTTCTATTATTCTTTTATTATTCTTTCTTATAATTTTAAACTCATAATCAATGACGTGTATTTTTTTAAAATTTTTAATGGACTTATTGGACTTATTTATATTAACGTCCTGGCGAAGTTTAGCTTACAGCTATTCTAACACTTAACCAGGACACACCACATACACCCATTCGTCCCATTCCCTCCGATATTGCCATCTGCCAGAGCTGGGACTCGAACCCAGGAGAAATAGGCAGTAGCTAGTCGCCTTATTGTGCCATTCAAGGGCGATCTAGCCCGCTGCACTATCCTCGGTAATTTAATGAGATATGGTCACCCATACTTATATTTTCTATTATTCTTTTATTATTCTTTCTTATAATTTTAAATTCATAATCAATGGTGTATCGTATACCCAGTACTGTGTACCTTATTGTCCCTATTGAAATACAAATAAGAAAAACAAAAAAATTAAAATAAGATAAATATATAATTATTATAATAGTTATGTACTTTTTTAGTTATGTAATAATTTTATGTTTTTTTTAATTTTATTATTTATTAATTAATTATTGATCGCTTTGACCCGTTTTGATCGTGTGATGTACCTAATAGAAAAGTATTAATTTTTTAATACATTTTTTATTTAAAAAAAAATGGTTGCTTAGGCAGTAATTTAAAAACCTACCTATATGGTATGGAAAAAGGTTTTGATTAAGTAAGAAAAATATTCAATTTTATTTTTTATGTGATGTTTTTGATATTTGTTGAAACAGCTATTTTTATAAGGGCAAAAAATAATAAATCATAAATAATTGAGCTCAAGAGCTCTTTCACACGAGCAGTGGCGGCGCCAGCTTTTTTTTTTCGGTTGGGCGACACCCGGCAGAAAAATTTGGAGGGTGGGCAGCAAAAAAAGATGTGTACATGGGGCAAGAGCTGCAGGGGGTGCGGGGGGCGGTAGCCCCCCGTAAAGCGCCGCAGGCGAAAATTTTTCATGATTTTCAAGGTCATTGTGTTTTACAAGTGCCTCAAAATTTAAATATTTTCAAAATTGCTCTATTATTTCCCTTTTTCATTTGACTTGCAATTGATTGGTTAAAATTTTTGAAATCCTTGAAAAAAGTTCGACACGCCGGCTGGCTACTAACCATTTAAAAAATGTCTAGTTTTTGATATTTCTTTTTGGCACATAAAAATATGCATTTAAAAAATCAAGGAAAAAATTAAAGTCGTAAGAAAGCAAACCTAATTTTTATAAGTACCTATTATAGTGATTACATAAATCCTAAATCTCGCCCCAAACATAACAACTTAAGATAACTTAAAAAATTGCGACCGCACGTGTTAATTTTTTAATGTAGTGCCGACGACTGGGCGGTGTTTATTTTGATTTCCACATACAAAGGCCTTCCGATCGACGGGAAGCGGCTTAAAACAAAGGGGCCGTATTGGTATTGCCCAAAGTTTACTGTAAACTTTGGTATCGCGTACCGAAAATGCAATAAATAAGATAGGAAAATATAAGTAAAATATAGATTATGGATATTTTATTAATTCGTTTATAGTAGGTATAGAACAAAATAACAGTTCTTTTTTAATAGTTTAGGTATAATTATTATTATGTAAGAACTACATAATATTGAAAGCGATGGTTTATATTTTTTTAATTTCATATTTCATCTACTGGGTTTTCTATATTTTTTTATTCAAATGCTCGATTTAGCAGGTTGGGCGAACGGTTGGGCGAGAACAATTTAGGTGGGCGCTCGCCCAACCGCGCCCACCCCTGGCGCCGCCACTGCACACGAGGATACTGAATGCGAGATACAGTATATGTGGGATACAGAATCGCGGTCAAAGTTTTCTCGCATTCAGCATTTTTTCTCTTTCGCTATAATTTTCTGAACTGGACAAGACCTAGCATTAACCACGGACAATAAAAACCGGTTGTAGAGGAGCAACTAGTGTCTGTCTTAAAGTTCTTGTTAAACTATTGCATATTATTAAAACCATTTTGAATTTGTCATTATATTCATTTCATTAAAATAAAATATATAAAAATTTTAATGAGTTTTGCGTTTCCCAGAATGGAATACGAAATATTTTACTACCTACTCTAAAATTAAAGAACCATATTAATCGTATTAATTTGAACTATTTCCCACCTGCTTTAAAAAACGAAAGTGTAAGTAAACGTAGCATATTAGTTTTATATTAGTCATATTATTTAAAAAATTTACCATTATTGACAAACACTGACAAAAAATATAGAAATAAACAATGTCCATGGCATATTTTAAATTATTTGCGTAGGTGTCGTATGCTAGCGCTTATAAAAGTGGTCAAATATTTAAGCTCCCATTATTATGTACCGATATGCGCCTATGGCGTTTAACGCAATTTAAAATAGGAAATTCCAATTTCCAAATACTTATCATCGCTATCAGTTTGTTTTGTATACGAGTGTATCTCTGTTTAAAATAAATTGGGAATCCCTCTAATAATAATAAATCATTCTTTAAAAAACACGGGTGAACTAAAAAAGAGAAATAAGTTTCGCTAGTTTTTTTTAGTCGAATTTATGTAATTTCTCTAAATATAATAAAAACTAAATCCATAGCTATCCGGTATTAGACAAAGGCGGCTCGTCAAGAAAGGGGTCTGCTAGAATAGTTATATTTTGTATACGCTCTCCAAAATGGTAACTTTAGAAACGGGTTACAATCCGCAAAATGTTGCTCTTACGGCCAAGTACTTTAAACTTTAAAGTCGTCATAGCAGGTAGAACGTTAGACCACGCAGCAGGTAAGTAGTTTTGACCAGTCTCGGCCAGTCGTATCTGACAGAGGCGTGTAGCACAAGCATTGTTATTATCAATAATTTATGTTAAATTCGCTCAAAATTCTAAAAAAAAAATATTTGATTTTGACCATTATGACTTATAGAGAATGTACTCCACCATTCTCCCTTATAAGTTATATTATAAACGTTATGTCAGAGATAGACTAGCGAGAAATCTCGCGCGAGTTTTGGACACTATTGTAAAACATAGTTGTGAGATCTTGCGAACGTTCTAAAAAGTAGACTCACAACTATGTTTACACTTGTGACAACAATGTCCGACAATACTCGCGTGAGATTTTGGGTCACTATAACTGGACTCCACTGTATTTATTCAGTGTTAGTTAAATTATGCTGTAATTAGGAGTTCACAAAAAAGTTTACTTAAGCTTTATTGACGGAAATATTAATACATTTAATTGGATACATGAAATGTATGCTTTATAAAAATAAATCCATCTGCCAGAAAACCCACTCATCAAATTATTTGTTTAATGATATAATAGTACCTATACAGATTATATTTCTGGTTTCTTTATATCGATTAATTTGAATACTGTTTTTACCTTAACCGCATGTTGTTAATATTGATGAAAATTTCTTTCATAAAATTTCTTGTTCTTGTTCTTTTGTGTAGATAATAAATACAACCTTTTTCTCCAGTTTTTTTCATGAATGTAGAAAAATCGCAGTTGATGTACCTAAATATTATTTCGCATATTGAGGGTTATAGTAGGAAAGCTCTCGACCAACATTTCGACTTATCCCGACACGGGTATAATTTCATGAAAAATGTTTATATTGTGGAAATAAAGAATAATACTCATAAAATTCCTTTATTATAGACTAATATAGCTATTTATGTATCAAGGCATTAAAGTTCAACTTTTTATCATGAATGTGGAGTTTAGTTGCCGAGGCCCGTAGCCGAGGCAAATAAACCACATGAGAGATAAAAAGGAACTTTACCTACGATCACTAACGTAAATAGCTGAAAACGCACTCTCCGCCACCTACGTAAATTGAACCGTACACACCGTAAACAAATCGCACGCTCAGCCGCTGAGGTGTGTTGTAAAGTGACCACGTGACCAACATAACACAGCACTACTTGTAGTTCATATTTCTGACGCCAGGCTAAGATTATTCAAAATGGCAGGGATAAATCTTAATTTTCTAATGCTGTCAAAACTGACATAAGCAATAAAATTGTGTTTTAATTTCAATAAACACGGTCGTAGGTAAAGTATAGTACATAATTCGAGTTGTAAAGCAATTACGCACTCATGGAATTGCCGCACTCGCCGCTACGCGGTCGTGCGCTATTTTTCCATTCGTCCTTAATATGCTATTTACAACTATCATTATTACGTAATATACTATTAATGCCGAGGTGCATATTACATTTTTTTACCTATGATCACTAACGTAAATAGCTGAAGAAAATGCACTTTCCGCCACCTATGTAAATTGAACCTTACACACCGTAAACAAATCGCACGGTCAGCCGCTGAGGTGTGTTGTAATGTGACCACGTGACCAACATAACACGACACTTGTAGTTCATATTTTTGACACCAGGCTAAAATTATTAAAAATGGCAGGTGCAAAACTTAATTTTAATTCTAACGCTGTCAAAACTGACATAAGCGACAAATATAAAAATGAAATACAAAATTGTCTTTTAATTTCAATAAATACGATCGTAGGTAAGGTATAGTACATAATTCGAGTTGTAAAGCAATTACGCACTCATGGGATTGCCGCACTCGCCGCTACGCGGCGTCGTTCGCAATTTTTCCATTCGTGCGTATGCTATTTACAACTCTCATTACGTATTATCTCAGATTAAGAAAGATCTGAACGTATTATACTATTTTAAATCCAGAAACTGTGGAACTAAGATTAATTAACTCTATTTTTTAAATAATTTCCAATGACATTAAGAAATGTCATCATTATTTAAAATTTTAAATGACATTAGAAATTGCCATAATTATTTTTAAATGTCAAATCAGAA
Source organism: Rhagium mordax (assembly GCA_963680705.1). Taxonomy (NCBI): domain Eukaryota; kingdom Metazoa; phylum Arthropoda; class Insecta; order Coleoptera; family Cerambycidae; genus Rhagium; species Rhagium mordax. The sequence goes on along the minus strand of OY796661.1, from coordinate 57,877,141 downwards.
TAATTTTTTGTAAGAAAACCATTATTTTTAGCGACTAATGGTGATAATACAATTCTGAATTTAAAAAACTGTATTACAACCATTGAGTAAAAAATAATAAGAGGTGCAACTGTCAAGGTTTCGAGATTTTAGTATTGTATTTCTTTGCCAATAACTTCATGATTATCATCAATTTTTAGTACTACGGGAAGGTATTTGTAATGTGGCTGTATAGCCCTTAAAATTGAAGACAATCATAAAGCTATTGGTAAAAAAATACAACACTAAAATCTCGAAACCTTGACAGTTGCGCATCTTTATTATTTTATTTTAATCAATGATTACAACACAATTGACCATATATGCACGTAATTTTGGCTGCGACATCCAGTGTGTTGCCATCCGCAAGAAACATATTGGGAAAACGCACGACTCGCTAGATGGCGCTGTGACTAATGTCAAAATAAGACGAAAACGTGAACAACAAATTGTTTACAATGGAAAGTGATTGGTTTTTTAAAAATTGTTTACTTCTGTGAATTCTGGGGCACTTATATTTAATATATTAGTGAAATATGTATAAGATACGACCTTATGGTAAAAATTTCTGATAAATAACTATTTCACGTATAATATGTGAAAGTAAATGATTGAAAAAATTAAAGTTTGGAGTAGTGTATACTGTTTCTTAATTTTTTATATCCCAATATTCATTTAACATTTTAGTCACTGGTATTATATCTGGTCATTAGGTTGAAGAGAAGCAGATTTGTTCAGGCAAAATACGCAATTTATCAAGGTAAGTAAATGGTTTGTAAAGTCTTGACTGCAACGTCTGCAACTTTGAGCTAAAACATCAATGAAATTGGCTCAGCCAGGCTGTGTATTTGAAATTGTAAATATCAGCATCAGCATATAATACAGCTTATAAGTATAAGTATACATATAGGTTTATAAAAAGAATGAATTTAAAATTAACCTGCGGATGCTTTCGATGGAGTAGTTTAAAATGGGGAACTTCAGAGCAGATAATAAAAAGTTAAAAACAAAACATTTACTTAAAATACATTGATTACATTATACAATAATATTTAATAACAGATTATTTACATTTCACAAAAAAATGCATGTTGATTTCCAGTAACATCGAAATGCAAGTGACATGAAATTATTACCATATGCCTTGTAGGTATATATTACTAATCTATATCCAAAAAATGCTTCTACTAACATGTAGTTAGTAATTGGTTTCTCAATTTTTAAAATATATTCCCATTTCTTGCAAAATTTTTGATCCGAAACAGGAAATTTGTGTAAAGAATTTTAACTTGTACAATACGAACTATACATTGCGGGTTCAGAACATAACGTACTTTTGGACGTAATGGCCACCGTTTTATGAATTTGTTGCCTGTTTTTGCCTTTAGAACAATTAATCCAAACACTAACACTAGTTTTATCACTTAAATACCATACAAATAAGAACAAACTGTAAAAAACTAATGCCTAACGAGAAAACTCCATTAAAATTGTACACAACCGGCTTTTGTTATTCACGTTTTAGATAGTTCAGATATATGTCGCCCACTCCGCAAGGCTTATAGACTTTGTACAGGTTGCCTCAATGAGCAGCATTAGGGCGAGGAATATGCGGGTTGCGGCAGGGCTGGCGACCGCGGTCTGTCATTTATTTTACATACTAAAAAGAGACACTAAACACTGCTCTGCTGTTGTAGAACAGAGATGGATATACCGCCGGTCGCCTAGTGACGTGTGATATATTGAGATAGGTCAGGTTCAGATTGGGTAACCTTTAGAGTTTACCAGCCTTGCCCACTCCGTGCGTTTCTCCATGAAAATAATGTTGGCAACACTACAAACTCTTAAAATCCCCATTTTTAAACGTGTCACTGTTTATATTTACACAATAATATATCATGCAACATAATCATATTATCGACAGGGGGGAGTGCTTACCAAAAGGACCATGGTCAAAAATGTTACAAGCACTTCGCTACGGCACTTCCGATAGCTAGGTTATACCGAGAATAGTATAGTGGCGTATAAAGAGCAGGCAACTGTAGAAAATGTAAAACATCATGTCTTATAGGTCCAAATATATTATTACATTACAGTCAGAATGATTATGTTATAGTAAAGGCCAATGTTGCAGCAGCTATGAAAAAGAATGTTTATAAAACTAATGTTACACTTTCTAATAACGGAAAACATTAATAATGGACCGTGCAGTCGTGTTGATGGAATATCTAGAGCAATGGCAGATGTAAACATGTTTTTGCTTTGCAGCTTTTTTTGATATTCATAGGGAAACACATAAACTTTATGCTTGTTCGAGTTCCTCGAATGTGACGTCTCTCTTGCAATTTTCAATGCAGCACTTCAGCCCTCCACTGACTTTCTTTCTTTTTTGCATTGATCTTTCCATATTTTGATAGGTAGGGCACAGTATAAAATAAATTGAATATGATACTGAATTTGGGAATACCAACGACATAAGAATAACTAGACAAGTAATGATTCCGATTTGTTTGCATTCGTCCAACGTACTCAGCGTCTCATTGGTGCTCCACGTGTTTGTAACCAATGAGACGCTGAGTACGTGGACGAGTCCATTTCATTACTTGTCTAGTTATTCTTATGTCGTTGGGGAATAGTGCATTCTGTGAGTCGGAAAAAAACCTTGAAAAATACAAGTATTTGGGGAGTCAACCAAACTACTTCCTCCACCCGTTTTCGAGGATGCTGAACACGATAGTGTTGTTTTCTCTGCTCCCTGAGTTGACCCTACCCCCCAAACGGCCAAAAAACCACCCCTAAATGGTGAGAATCGCGTATTCGACGTCTTCCACCGGCAAAACTTATGTCATCCCCCGTTTTCGAGAATGCTGAACACGATGGTGATGTTAGTTCTGCTCCCCGAGTTGATCCTACCCCCTACACGACCGAAAACCACCCCTAAAGAGGGGGAATCGCGTATTCTACGTCGTTCACAGACAAAACTTATATCACCCCCCGTTTTCGTGAATGCTGAACACGACGGTGATGTTGGTTCTGCTCACAGAGCCGATCCAACCCCCCAAACGGCCAAAAACCACCCCCAAAAAGGGGGAATCTACGTCTTCCTCCGGCAAAACTTATGCCTCCCCCCGTTTTTGAGGATGCTGAACACGAGGGTGGTGTTGGTTTTGCTCCCCGAGGCGAATAAGGCGAATCAACCCCCCGAATCACCATCGTATTCAGCATCCTCAGAAACGGGGGGTGACATGAATTTTGCCGGTGGAAGCCGTAGAATACGCAATTTCCTCTCTTTGGGGGTGGTTTTTGGCTGTTCGGGGGGTTGACTCGCCTCGGAGAACAGATCCAACATCACCATTGTGTTCAGCATCCTCAAAAATGGGGGATGACATAAGTTTCGCCGGTGGAAGACATAGAATACGCGATTCCCCCTCTTTGGGGGTGGTTTTTGGCCGTCTGGGGGGTAGGATCAGTTCAGGGAGCAGTACCAACATCACCGTCGTGTTCAGCATTCACGAAAACGGGGGGTGACATCAGTTTTGTCGTTGGAAGACGTCAAATACGCGATTCTCCCCCTTTGGGGGTGTTTTTTTGGCCGTTTGGGGGGTAGGATCAACTCAGGGAGCAGAACTAACATCACCGTCGTGTTCAGCATCCTCGAAAACGGGGGGTGACATAAATTTACCGGTGGAAGACGTCGAATACGCGATTCCCCCTCTTTGGGGGTGGTTTTTGGCCCTTGGGGGGTAGGGTCAACTCGGGGAGCGGAACCAACATCACCATCGTGTTCAGCATCCTCGAAAACGGGGGGTAACATAAGTTTTGCAAGTGGAAGACGTCGAATACGCGATTCCCCTCATTTGGGGGTGGTTTTTTGACAGTTTGGGGGGTAGGGTCAACTCAGGGAGCAGAAAAAACATCACCATCGTTCTCAGCATCCTCGAAAACGGGGGAGAGCGGTAATTTGGTCGACTCCCCAAATATTTGTATGTTCGTCCGACTCACAGAATGCACTAGAATACTCAGAGAACATATCTAACCTACAGAGGCTTTATAGGGACAGAGACGACAATAAGGCCACGCCCACCAAAATGCGGCTAAATTTTAAGAAAAATGAATGGCGCTTTTAAATTTATAAGATGATGCAAGCATATTTTAATAGTTTAATTTTAGATTGGTTTTATTTAGTTCACTATTGAAACATTCGTATGATAATGTTAATTATTAATGTAATTTAATGAAAGTTTAGAATATTTTAATTTATTATAATAAGGAAGAAAATTAATTATGTATTTAACGTTCATAACTAACCTCAAATATATGCATTTTCTAAAATTTTCAGATGTTATGTAAATTTTTCTAAAATTTCTGCTTGATTCCTGTACTATCAACTAAAATTTTGTTCAGTGTATACTAATGAACTTTTAATTGCTTTAATCTAATATAATAAGATGCTTTTTGTTGGTTAGAAATCCAACCTATAATTAGTGGTCTATTTTCAATAATCTACAATATTGAAACTTTATATATAGGTATCTACTATCTGAGTGAGTTTTTAAATGTTATAATGGATCCATACTAAAACTGCCGAAATTAAAATTGAAAATAAATCTACAAAAACTAAAAATTTAAGGTTATGTTAGTAATATATGATGCCCATGATCCGTACGTAAGCACATTAATTTGAAAAGATTAATAATTTTCTTAACTGAATAGAAGGAATGAAAGATTTGTTTCTTATGCTTAATACCTATAATATGATTATGCCGACATAAAATAAAGATATCAGTTAAAAAATTTTCTTAATTTGAAGCAAAACTAATCAAAATTTAGTTTATAAAAATATGTACTTTATCCCATCTGATGGTTCTCACCTACAGAATAACAAATAAACAATAAGCGAAATACACAGACAGTTTTTAATATCTATTAATTTATTTATTAATATAAACAAAATTCCATTACATGGGTACAGTAAATATATAAGAAATATTATTATATTATATAGAAATATATTATATAAGAAAAATTATCATTATAATCATATGCAGTATATTATGCACGATTGTATACAAAACAATACAAAATGTAGGTGTGAGGGAGGCACTTCAAATAATGGCAATAATTGCTTTCTAAAAATGTTTTTCATTTACCTTTCTGTCTATTAGTTTTACAATTTTGTAATTTATTACGGTATGATTTCAAAGATAATGTCTTTCTTTTCCACAAATTTTTCTACCTTTCTATCTAATTTTAGTTTTACCAATGTTGTAATTTATTACGATAAGATTTGAATGAGAATAATATCTTTCTTTTGTACAATTTTTCTCACTTTTCTAATTTCTGCTTCTTTTTTAATTTCTGAAAAATCACTGGATTTGATTCTTTAGGTATTGTATCGTCGCTTGAAGTTCGTGACAATTCCAACGGTTGTGAAGTTATATAAAGCTTAATTCGATGCATATTAACGAAACCTTCATATCTAAAACTAAATAAGCTTCTGTTGAGAGTGATACTTTCGTTATTTGTATTGCTGAAGTTATCAGGAACCACGTCTGAATGATATCTACTTATTATTTAATATTAATTCCATAAAAGATAAAGTTATGTGCGATTACCAAGTGATTTACTTGCAAATTTGTTCTCTTTTTGCTTTTTGTTGGGCTATTTTATTTAATCGAAATCCACATACCGGGAAACTATTTTATCACAATCACTAATCACAAATACACTTCGCACATAAATTATGGAATATGTAAAAAAATGAGTCAAGTTTATACATTCATATTTTTGTTAATATTGAAGCAATCTTAATAATTTTTTTATTGCGGATAGGTCATTTCTTCTGCAGTTTAATACCGTATGTTCGATTTAACTCCGAGTTTTGTTATACAGGGAAACGCGAAAAGTATGAGGGCATGTAAATACCCTAAAATTTCAATTTGATCTGTGGCAATTAGGAGCCTATGAAAATTTATTTTTATAAGTGTTTCAGTTACGGCCTATCCTATTGTACTCACTGCGCCAAGCAATTTGTCATACGGTTCTTGATAAATAAAAAATTGGCAATTCTTTGAAAATTGTTCTGTTGCCAATAACTGTTAAAAAACAATAATTTTAGTGGATTTTCTTCCATTTTCCTCTCACTAAAGAGTTATGAAACCAATGTCGAGGTTAATAATACAAGTTGGAATAAAAATAACTTAATAAATTTGTTTAACAGGAAAAAGAACGATAACAATAACAAAAAACTAGTTTGGCATAGATTGAACATACTTAAAATTAAATCTCGAATGAACATTTGATCCACATTTTGTCAGGCTTCCAACAAAATAGTCTTAACAGGCAACAGAAAAATTTTCAAAGAATTGCCAATTTTTTATTTACCAAGAACCGTAGGGCAAATTGCTTGGTGCAGTGAGTACAATAGGAGAGGCCGTAACCGAAACACTTATAAAAATAAATTTTCATAGGCTCCTAATTGCCACAGATCAAATTGAAATTTTATGGAATTTACATGCCCTCATACTTTTCGCGTTTCCCTGTATAACAAAACTCGTAGTTAAATCGAACATACGGTATTAAACTGCAGAAGAAATGACCTATCCGCAATAAAAAAATTATTGAAATTGCTTTAATATTAACAAAAATATGAATGTATAAACTTGACTCATTTTTTTACCTATTCCATAATTTATGTGCGAAGTGTAGTTTTCATACGTTTAATAAATCCCAATAAATTGAAAGATGCACAAGAATACTCCAGTATGACAGCACAAAATAATCAGAGCCATAGAATAAGTAGGATTTATCAGAGCCGTATTTCTTTGGATTCGGGAATCGATTCCGTTCAATTCAAGTGAACCGATACAGTTTCTTTGGAAAAACTCACTTTACTCCCACCATGAAAGTTTCTGATCTAGTTCATGTCTTAGTGATCCTGCATTTTTGTTGGATTACATATATCAATTGGTTCATTTTATCCAAGGATTAGGATATTTTATATATTCTGTCACAAAGTGCGGTTATTGCTTTTTATTTTGGTTTTTGTACGCTGGTTTTCAAATCCATATAATGGAAACAATAACGTTGAAAGATGGAAACACAAACCATAGTATTATTATTTACATATGTAGATAAGAACATACAGAAAGAATCTTCAAATCCATTAGTAGATATGTATATCTACTTCCATTTCAATAAGTTTATAATAAATAAGGTTATTTTCGAGGTTATTTTCTGCGTCACCACAACTGAACGAAAAATGAATTGATGTTTCTTTGACAAAAACTTCTGATATGATCTAAAGTGATACGTAAATGATATGAACCTGATATTAGATTCGCCAAAGAAATACGGCTCAGGAATATCTAATTATGACAATTAGTGCCGTGCACGTGGTATTACAACTAACCTCAAAAATGTGCATTTTCTAAGTTCTTGGAGTATTATGTCGCTTTTATCAAAATTTCTGTTTGGTTGCTGTACTATCAACTAAAATCTTGTTCAGTGCATTATTACTGAAGAGTCATTACCTTGATCTAATAAAATAAGATGCTTTTTGTTGGTTGGAAATTCAACCTATAATTAGCAGTCTATTTTTAATGATCTACAATATTGAAACTTTCTATATCTACTGTCTGAAAGAGTTTTTAAATGTTATAATCGACCACTAAATTAAAATTATCAGAATCTCTAATAATATCTCAGCTGGAATATGGAAATATAATTTATGGACCATGTCTTACAGTTGCAGAACAATATAGATTGCAAAAGTTGCAAAATTCATGCATGCGTTTCTCTGTAGCAATACCTAGACGGAATCATATCACTCCTTTTTTTAAACAACATAATTGGCTTAATTTAAAATCTAAATGGCAACTGCATTTGGTTTGTCTTGTGCACAACATATTAATAAATCGAGAACCAAAATATCTTAGCAACAAATTAGCTCTCAGAAGCTCTCTCCATAATTCTCATCTGCGCTTTGTGAATGCTACTTTAGATATTCCAAGACACAGCTCCAAAAAATACGAATCATCTTTCACATATTTGGCAGCTTTCTTATATAATGCTATCCCTGATCACATCAAAAGCCTATCTCTGCAAGGATTCAAAAGAAATGTTAAAGACATATATTTAAATAAGTAAATTGTTTTACATATAGTTATAAATGAATGCGCGCACATGGTCGCATGTATGCGCATGTGAGCACACATATACTATGGGTGTGCATGTGTGTGTGTATATACATGTGTATATACATGTGTATATATCCTTTCTTTCTTCTTATTTTTATTTTTATATATTATTGTATTTACTCTCTATTTGTATATTGTATTGTGTGTGCCCCTGGTTGGGATTAATACCAGCTTTTGCTGACACCCCGCCAGGTTAAATAAAGTTTATTTTATTTATTTATTTATTTATAATGGTTCCAAGCTGAAACTACAAAAATTAAAATTAAAATTGAAAATTAATTTACAAAAACTAAAAATGTAAGGTTATGTTAGTAATATGATATGCACATGATCTGTTTAAAAATTTTAGCCTCATTTTATACCACGTGACCTCTACTACCAATCAAAATGCTGACCACCTATTGTCGCCTCTGTCTCTATAAAGCCTCTGTAATCTAACCTAACTTTAGTGTTTTGTGGAGTAACTCTTGCCAAACATAAACAAAATATAGAGCGCCCTCTATATATTGTTGTGTAATTTAATATTTCCAATGTTACCAAATATATTTTTTTGCAGTTGGCAACACTAGATGCCGCAGCCAAAATTAGGTGCATATGGTCAATTATTTATAAATGACTTTGTTTAGGATTTATACAAGCATAATAACAACAAACATATTCAAATTGATATATTTATATTGATGTTTCATGCCATTATTAAATTCATTGGACTTTCTTTAATACATGATGAATACTGGATTAAACATCATAAAATTCAAAACGTCTAAAAACAAATTATTAAAAAAATTTTTTTTTCAACTCACCACAAAATTCATTCATTATGTTCACCAATTAAAAAACGAAGTCCACAAGAAGATGTATATAAGAAAACATGAAAATGTAGGCGGCATTAATTATAGAATTTTCTTTTTTATGGTTACATGACAGTTTATTAATAATTATAAAATGTAAGTTCAAGTAAATCATTTTATTTTGCGAGATTAATCGTCCACCTGAAGAGCTTGTAAGAGCGAAAGAATATGTACATCTTCTTGTGGACTTCGTTTTTTAATTGGTGACCATAATGAATATATTTTGTGGTAAGTTGAAAAAAAAAATTTTTAATAATTTGTTTTTAGACGTTTTGAATTTTATGATGTTTAATCCAGTATTCATCATGTATTAAAGAAAGTCCAATGAATTTAATAATAGCATGTTTAGAGATGAAACATCAATATGAGTATATCAATTTGGATATGTTTGTTGTTATTATGCATGTATAAATCCTAAACTAAACAAAGTCATTTATAAACAATGCATATCAAGCAAAGAAAGAGAATTGTAAAAAAACCAGTTTAAAACTGGGAAATAACCTCTACGCCTTTGACGTAATGTCAGAGGATCAGTTAGAGGGTGTTTTTTGACAACTAATAGGAATTAAATTAATACAAAAATACTGCGCTGACGTTTCGGAAGCTATATCCGTTTCCTTTTTCAAAATTTAGGCTTTAGATTTTTATGTAACGTGTAGTAACACGGTAAGTATCTATGGAAATGATATAAACAATTTTTATTTTATGCCGTGTTATTCTACACGTTACATAAAAATCTAAAGCCTAAACTTTGAAAAAGGAAACGGATATAGTTTCTGAAACGTCAGCGCAGTATTTTTGTATTAATTTAATTCCTATTAGTTGTCAAAAAACACCCTCTAACTGATCCTCTGACATTACGTCAAAGGCGTAGAGGTTATTTCCCAGTTTTACACTGGTGAATTTGAATATTTTTGGATAAATCGAATTTTTTGGATAGGAATCTCAAGGAATGTGGTAATAAATCCCAAACAAAGAAAAGGAAAGAAATAATTTAACACAACCTCAAAATTTTCGTCAAAACGTCAAAATTCCACTTTTTCGTTCGCTCCTACTGTCTCGAAAATCGCAGCGAGACCGTGCTATTTACGGTGTGGTTCTAAGTTAGACCCTCTACCTTGGATTTTTTACAAGAATGGCGGCCTGGTTGTGATTTTTCGTTTGGAAATAGCGTTTAAAGATTTCGTATTTTCGCAATTTTTTAAATTTTTCAAATTTCTCCAAACACGTGTCTGGGCCGAGCTTAATAACTCGAGCCTCCTTCGAGATGGGCCGGCAGCCAGCGTATCTTTTTTTAAAATTTAGAAAATTCTGAGGCGTAATCGTTTTCCTCGGTTTTGCCTCCTAAGAAAGTTATGAATTTTTGAAAAGAGGCGATTTTGTCGGATTTTAGCACTTTTTTAAACGTGTACCGTTTAGAAACGTGCCACTACTTTTCCCTTTGGATATAGGATCGAACGGCGGGCAAGAAGGAGGAAGAATGAAGAACTCTTTTTTTTTAGGCTCATCTCCGATATTAGCCTAGATTTACAATATGAATTTTTTAAAAAGGTCGATTTTGCTGAAAACCTGACTTTTCTGGAGGCCCTTACTCGCCTCCCCAATGGATTTTTTCGACCGAACTTTCAGAAGAGCTATAATCTGTCTCACTAACAGATGCAAATAGACTCCGCCCCATTAATTTTATAGTAGCGCAGAACGGTATACGCAATAGTCAGTTTTACACGATGAAATGTACATGTTTATTTATTCATTCCTATTTTTTCTTTATTTTCACAAAGTTCTATTACAACTCGTATAAGAAAGTTTAGCGTTTATGCGTTCTAACTGGTCTAATGTGTAAAACCGAGCTGGCCGTTGTCAGTTAAAGGCAATTTTAATCATAGTTATATGCTATTATTCATATTTTATTTACATGAGGGGAGGCTTTGGAAAATCTGAATTCTGTTGGTATGAATGACTGTTTTAATTACTGAGGTTATGTTGAAAAGTCAAAAAAATAACCACAAATTCAAATTGGTTCTCCATAGTTGCCAGAATGAGACCCTAAAGAAAGCACAGCAATGTTATCAATAAAAAATTTGGCAATTCAGCCAAAAATAAGTGACAGTGACGATCAATTAAATCTGATACTTTAATATTTTGTCAATAGTAGACAACCCTGAGACAACCTAAGAAAAACATATCATAGCCTCCTCTCATGTAAATAAAATGTGAATAGCATATAGTAGTTTTTTTATTTTAATATGTAAATTTCTGTTGTTCATAGAATAAATTTACATGTTTATGTATTTTACTTAATTTTAATCTTTTTGTACGTCTCTGTATGTTTATACACTAATGATCACCTTGTATGTTTTATACACCAGTTTATTATTTGCAACATTTTTACTATTTCTTAAAACAAAGATTCATAATATACATACTATATTTAAGTATATTATAGCTATTAACATATCTAGGAATGTTATGACTATCATAACTGCCGCAGATGTCGGTTTAAAATCCGAGCTCGTAGAGCGAGGATTTTAATACATCCGTGATTTGTTCAATAGTTTATCGGTTTCAGAAAATAAAGACATTATTAATAGATATTACGTTTTGATATTCTCTTATTTAATAACGTTTTCATTTCATTAGTTGGTCAAGTCTATGTATGGGTTGATTTGTCGCCATGGTTATAGTTATATTTTGTTTGTTTTTATTTGTTATCTTTTTTCATATTACATAAATGTTTACATTTTTAATGTCACAACGGCTACATAAAAATGGACCTTGGATTGCCTGAAAATACATTTCAGTTGGATTTCAGTATTTAATTATTATTGTTTGGAGTTTTCTGTCTGTTTGTATTAATAAATAGCCCTATAGTTTCATTATTTATTATTTCATGTGTTGACAGTTATTGACAGATCTGCATTGTAATATTACCGTACAAGCAATAAATATAACTGTAAAACTTTAGTTATGACTTATTTACCAGCCTACTTTTGCATATGTAAACAAAGGATTAATATCCTGAAACCGATAAAAAAATTTTACGTTTGTACTCTGACAATTCCGATACTTGTAAAAGTCTATGGAAATAAAGATTATTTATTTATTTATTTAAATCTAGCGGATGCTTTGTAATTCGGGATCTATAAATACTTACGACCAATAGAGAAATTCCATTCAAATTTAGCGGACATTTTTGGGGCGGAGTCTATTTGCATCTGTTGGTGAGACAGAGCATAGAAGATAGAACCAACCTTCCTCTCGGGTCCCTGAAAATTTCATTGGTTATTAATATCCATCCGCGGCCGAGCTCGGATAATCAAATAACTATTATGACCCATTTTTTTTACATCTTTGATAATTTTTTCCACCCCTTTAGCAACGAGATAGACGTCAGTCGCAATAGAATATTTTTTCATATTGGCATAAACTGTTGAAAAAAAAATAGAATCCTCGTGTCGCGAAAACTTCCTATCAACATGGGTCCGGAAATGCTTTCTGAGGAAGTTACGGCCCTTCGAATGGGGCACCCTGAAGACGGTTTTACCGCAATATTTCCGAAACCGTTAACAATCAAATTTCGAAAATACATACACTGTATAAACTTTTGACGCTGAACTCGATGCTGAATTCAGAATTTAAAAATTTAGTCAGGGGCGTCACATACCGGGAAGGTTATAAGGGCTAAAATAACCCCATTTTTTTTTCGTTTCAGTTTATTAAGGTTTTCGTTGAAAATTATAAAATTTCAAAGTTCTCTACGTAAAAAAGGTACTCTTAGTTCATCTCGATAGAATGAACCGTTTTCGAGAAAATTGATTATGAAAAAGATGCAACAGTCGATCATACAAACGTTTGTCATTGTTTTCAAGTAATTTGAAGTTTTACTGATACTGATTATCATTGTGACATGTGATTTAATTTTGGTCCAGTCTATACCCTATACCATCATCAAAAAATAATAGACTCCGCCCCATTAATTTTATGGTTGCGCAGAACGGTGTGCGCAATAGTCAGTTTTACACGATGAAATTAAAGAAAGTTGAGATAGCTTCAACAAAATTTGTTTATTATACGTGTTATATTTTATACTACAGCTATACTGTATTTTTATAATGTTTATTCCCATTAAATTTTCTATTATACATTATCAATTTTGGATTTTTAAAAATAATACTTATTCCCGCGAAAATTTAAACGAAGTTAAGTCCGCATTGCGCAAACTCAAGTTACTTTATCAGAGACATTTATTTCTGATTTCCGGTCGTCTGTCTAGACCAGCTGATCTGATTGAGACTGATTGATGGTTTGTTGTTGACATTTGTAGTTTTTAGGTTAGGTGCTTTCGCGAGTTATTTCCACATATTTAAAAGAAAGTATGAGGTTATTTCAGGCAAAAAATATTAGTTTGTGATTTACTGTAACAATTTCACATAGATTACTCCACTGGATAAACCCCAATGACCCCCATGCACTACTCAATAGCCAAATCTGCCGAGTCGTTTACTTCTTGGTTTCCACCACTGTACATATTTATTTATTAATATCTATCGTAAGATTACTTTTGGTTCTTTTTACGAATAGTCGTGGAATGTTCAAGCAATAAAAACTATACAAACTATATATTATAATAATATAATATAGGTATCTACATCTTGTTTTATTTTTATTCTTAATCTTTAAAAAGCCTATCATTTGCTAGAAGGCAAGAACTTAACTACTTATAAGTTTTAACATGTCCAAATAAATAAACACATACCTACCTACTTCTTCTTAATTTTCACAAGGTTTTCTATCTATTACAGCTCCTACGTATAAGCAAAGTTTACTAATAGTATTCAGTAAACTTTGGTATAAGAAAGTTATGAATGACATCAATATAATATAATAATAGAATGGCTTTATTCATCATTACAATACATTTGGTACTTAAATCAGTAGAAAAAAATAGACTTGCCCTACATATACATAAATTTGTAAATAATATTAAAACAACGATAATAAGATAAACGTATATAATATAATTGGAAAAATAATATATGATGTCACTTTTATTTTTTACACTGAACAGTCAGAACCGGCGAGCAGTTCCTATTTCTCCTTCGAAAAAAAAAAACATAATTTACTTACAGTAAGGCCAGCGTTCACCCAAGTCTCATCTAAAAACTACAACTTCTATGTTCTTCCCTTAGGGCACTATTACGTGACCTTTTTGAGAACCTATAATGCCAAACACAATTACTTTACAACACATAGAAATAAAAAGTCCGAAAGTAATCGTCACAAAGTACTCCGTTTAAGATGAGGCAAATAATCATCTTCATGCACCGCTGCTAAAATTTTGTTTGCAGTTGGTGGTTCATTTCTTTCAAAAAAGGAATGGATTATACGCTTGAGAGCACTTTTAGTTCCTTCATCAATATTGTCCAAAACTGCCCGTTGTCGGTGGTACACTTTTGGTGGCTGATGTTGGTGTGTTTGTTTGTATTCATGAAGAATATTAGAAACACTTGGAACACTCACACCTGCTGTTTTAACATTTAATCAATATTAATCGTTTGCATTACCTACTTACCTTAATACTTAATACACAAATAAGGTTAATCCTTATACGTACCTTCACAAAAACAATTTGAAATAATTTCACATAGACGAATGAATATGACAGTTGACAGCACAGGTTTACAGTGAGGCCGGCTCCCCATTTATGCGCGATTTTTAATATGTTTAGCGTTTATACGTTTCGTGACAATGATAACATAGCTGATTGGTCTATTGCCAAAATACATAAAAGTTTTAATGTGTGACGCCAGTATTGTAGAGTCGGCCTTTGTCAAATTTAGTGGTTGCTTTGTAACTCGGGTTCTATAAATTCGACCAATAGATAAATTCCATTCAAATTTAGCGGGCATTTTTGGGGAGGAGTCTACTGCTTTTTGTTGGTGGTACAGAATATAGTTAGTAAATATTAAAATTAAAAGATTCAATAAAATAAGAACCTTTTTCATTCGTTATTTAAAGGGCCGTAACTTCCTCAAAAAGCATTTCCGGACCCATGTTGATAGGAACTTTTTGTCTTATTTTTATCAGAGGATTACTCCCCCAGAAGGTTTACGCTTACTTTTGAAACACCCTGTATAATGAAAGTCAAAATAAGTCAAACACTTTACAATGCACATTGTTGGAGGAATCGATTGAAACAACATCTGAAGTTATTTATTTAAAAAAATAGTAAGTGACCTGTGCCTTACCATTTCCTTGACAACGCATCAACAAATTATTTATTTAGCTGTCAAACACTGAACACTTGCAAATTGAATATGTATTAAATTAATTAAAACATTATATAATGGGTGATTCTGATGAAAGTTTACCCTCTGATTTGCAAGAAATTGCAGGAAATGTCGTGGACTCTCCTTTGTCTGAAAAATCACGGCTGGTATATGAACCTGTTTGCTCGTTGTGAGGAATGGTGTGTCAGTAAAAACACGAAGCATGTGATAGATGAAGGTTCAGTTTTAATTGCTCTTTTACAATTTGTATTTTGACTAAAATTTTTTGATCTAGCACATATATTTTCTTCTAAACTTATTTTATTGATGGTAAGGACATAGAATTTTTACACAAGTCAAATAAAATTATTGTAATAGTACTTTTTGAATCTCATTATGGTACTAGGGCTTTCTGGAATTTCATTATGATACTAGTATCATAATGACACCAGATAAAATATTATTTGATCCACGTCCGTTAGGTGTTGTTCCAGTCTCGTTTAGATATTCTGGACTCGGCTCCTTCGTTGCCTCGTCCATAATATTTACTCGACTGTAACAAGTCACCTACCGGACTTGTAACGAAAATTACTAATGTGAACAGAAACATGTCGTTGCAGTAAGGTACATTAGTGAAAAATTTTTTACAACAAAATTGTAATTGGGCAAATTTTAATATGATTCAATCGAATTATATCAATTCTCTAGATCCTAGATCCATACGTAACATTTCCTCAAATGCTAGGTTTCAATACATTTTTAACGTTATCCAAACATTCCAAACTGTTATACTTACAGGTAATATAATTATTATTAATTCAAAGACAACGTACCGAATTGATTTATTTGTTCCAAAATCATGTTTTCATGAGTTTAAAATGTCGAAAATATTTTTTCTTGTGTTAAATATCATAACCAGTGGATGAGAACAGTGAATAAGAATTTTTAATAACGTACCTACTCGCTACCTTTTTATAACGTAGCCTTAACCTTTTTTAAATTCACTTTTTGCTATTTTGAGAATATCAGAAAATATTCCTATTCCATTTTTTAATGAGTAATTAATTATGTCAGTATGTTAATGATATTATAATTTAATGTAGACATTTTTTAAATGGATCAATAATTATGTTATCTTCAGGAAAAATATTTTTATTTCTTGTACGTGATTCCATTAAGGTAGGTACTATATTGTTATAAAATCATTATTTAAACTATTTCTTTTATTTACTTTGATTATAAGTACCCACAGATATGGTAAACGGGATATCCAAATGTGTACGGCAAGGACAAAAGTATCAACATACAGTGTGTACATAAAATATGGAATAAATTCATGATTTCTGAATACGAAAATATTTTGGAAAAATTCTTGGACTGGTCGATTTTTATTTTTAAATGCGAACCTTCTGCTTTAACCTCTTTAGCTATGACGTCATCGCTGTTTCGATTGTGACGTCATCTACTTTTTTTTAACGGAACATCCTGTATATTTTTTCATTTTTTCAATTTCTATGGGAAGCTGATTTGAAAGACTTACCTACTACTTATTATAAAAAGGGTTTAGAGTTTATAAGTTTGGAGCTACAGATATTTGAAAATATTGTTACGTGTTTACACCTCTTTTTGTTTTTAGTAAATATTCCAGCGTCGATTCAATACAATAATACAATACAATATATCTTTATTATTAAATTTATATGATATTATTTATAATTACACTTCACTGCCACGTAAACTCGAAAAGAGAATTTGTATTACCACTAGATTATAAATAATATAAAACCATACACGACACAGGTTTAAAAGCATAGGTACTACATGAATCACAGGAAAGCCCACAACTTACCAAAAATCTCGCCCTCGAAATAAGGCTCGCACTTTACAATTGCACCGAGAAAAACGTTCCAAGTAAACAGTGATCCTGACACAATTTTCATTAAGACAAATGCCTAGTTTGTTCTCTAATAATATTGCATAGTACTTGTAATAAATAAAACAGAAGTTTTGACATGAAGCAAATAATCCTTAATAAGTAGTTAAATAACCCCGATATACAATGAACACTTGCATTAATAGTTTACTTCTCAGTAATCATCAGTTGTTTTATGCACGGACATTGATGTCTTTGTGGTAATTAAATAGTGCATATGACTTTTTTTTACTAGCAGTAAGCAGGCAAATCTTTCCTGTTAGTAGACAATTTCCTACCAGCATTCAGTGACTAAAAATAATTAAACTTGAAAGAAAAAAAACCGTCTTCGGCTATTTTCGCGAGATAACAATCGCTTCGGGACTTTCTCTTTGCCCGATGATGCGGTTCTCGCGGTTCATTTGTTCCAGTGTGCGTGCCCGGTAAGGTGTTGTGCATCACTTGTGGAACTTACAATGTTTTTTAATTTGAATTTTCACAAATTCTACTTAAAAAGATAAACACAATAAGAACATACAATTCAAAATTTAGACTTCAAAATTTGTATTTAGGCTTTATTTTGGATTATAAACAACTTTGTTTTATAAACATTTTGTCTAAATTAATAAATAATGGTACTTCTCTCTTGAGGCATTTTCATGTTTTCATAATTTATTAACACCCGGTACATCTTATCTAAGATTTTTATATGGTAAACTCATTTTTTCAACAAGCAGAATTTTTTATAAAGAGTGACTTTTCGTCGTACAATCAATAATAAAGATTTTTTTCCTCTTGTCAACTCCATCCGGGGACACACTGTATATATCATTTTGACTAACAATAACAAAGAAATATGTTTTGTTAATAGGCCTATAATAACAAAAAAAAAATGTATTGAATGCTGAAATAAATTATTCAAGACATGTTATTTGTACGAAAAGCTTTAATTTAAAAAATGTTTTAGTAATTCTATATTTTCACCATTTATGCAAGTTGTTTCCAAAATTAAGGATACAAAACTTATAATGAACGTATATATTTTTATTTCTTTTTGGTTAGGCATTACTGTCCAGCTTTTTTTATTTTCTATAATATATGTATGTATTTTATATTTTTTCATATTAATAAATGAAAATTATAGTATTATCTGCCTTTTTTCTTTTATATCATAAATATCCAAAGGGAATCAGACAAAGCTAGAGCTGTTCGGGAGGGGGTTACATTTACAAGAAACAAACAACCGAACCCACCAACGTTGCCAGTGAAATCTTGTAATCCATCTAATATACACGGTGTTTGCCGGTCTTCTGTTTTTATTTTTAATGGGTAATAAATACTACAGGTCAAAAGAAGGTGATAAATGTTAAAATACCGTAGTAAAAGTTGTATATAATAAAAAATAATTTTCTATTTTTTATTATGGATAACAATTTTTTTTTTTAATTTTGCTATCCAAAATAGGAAAAATTGCCATGTTAAGAATAAAAAATTATTCTCGTCATGCATACAACTTTTATTAACATGTTTTAAGATTTATCGCCATTTCTTTTGACCTGTATATAGTTATTGCCCATTAAAAGTAAAAACAGAGGACCGGTAAACGGCATACCCTGTATATTAATGAAACTGTTTAATAATAGCTAGAATAAATATTGATCAAGGCAAGTTAACTGTTTATTGATGAATATTAATTAGTTCATTAGCTAGAAATGACTGGAACAATGTATTACAATTGATTTTTAAGGTAAGTTAAACCTTCTTAAATAAAGTATTTACTTGGTGCAAGTAGTCAGTTTCATTGTTAAAACTTGCCAAGCTAATGACGATAAATACACTGTTTACTAATGATAGAGAAATACTTTATTAAACCTCCTTAAGATATTTATTCGACACAAGTAATCAGTTTCTTTGTTAAAACATGCCAAGCTAATGATGGTAAATATACTGTTCTCTAATGACGGGGACTATACTTTATTAAGCATAAATACATTCCTACATTTGTCATAAGTACACTGGTTTACTAATGGAAAGTAGTAGTTTTTACTTTAAAATGGTTTAATTGGTATTAGTAGTTTGTGTCAGGATTGCTAGTTTACTTGTACCAAAGAAGTGGTGGAGTAGTCCCATATACTGATGAACTTTTTACTTGCCAATATTAAAATTTTAATTGTAGCTAGTCACCTTTTTTCTCGGGAGTCGCGTATCTTATTCATTCCTTAATCAATGGTCATAGGTAATAATAGATTGTACAATGTACAAGAGCATAATATGCAGTTTTTAAAGAGTAAATATATTTCTTAGTATTTTAAATGTGTAAAATAATTTTCTTATTTTACTACAAACTGCATATGTCTGCTCTCTCATCTTAAATAACAATCCGCAATAATACCCAAATATTTTAATGAGTTACTGCTATTAATATAAACGAGACAACTCAGACTCATGTGTACATAATCGTGTATATTTTGGTTGTCCGCTTACGTTAGACGAAAATATCGCAAATTTGGTTTTGCTATAATTAAGTTTTAGCAAATTATCGTCCAACCACGCTTTAATATTTTTTAAACAATTTTCAGTTTTTACTTTAACCTCATCCCATCAGTTGCTTCCCTCTATATACAAAGCTGTATCATCCGCGTACGACACTATGTCACATGTTTTGTCTATATTAAAAATACTGTCAATGTACAATATGAAAAGAATGGGTCCCAATACAGTGCCTTGGGGCACTCACCATTTTATTGTTTGAGGTGCACTAAGTGTACTCTTTTTTTTAAATAGCTTTCTATTAAACCTTAAATGTTTTGCCTTGAAATCCATGTAGGCTCAGTTTTAATAATAGTTTACTATACTATGTGACCATTGAATATAGGAGTGTAAAAGAAGCGCGAGGAATATGAGAAAACCCGAGTATCTATTGTATCTCTATCCATTATCTGATTTCTCTGTCTAATCCGTTACCCCGCACCCTGATCACACCGCAATGACCATAATACTCTGCTGCTGTATTGAGACGCCATCAGCGGTGTTTATGAGAAGTTATGTTTAATGTTTAACTCGTATTTTCTTTAGTTCAATTTTCAAGTTACAGGACGCAGCGACACTCCGACACTTGTCTTGCCAAGGTGGTATTGCTCCGACTCGGCTTGAGATAACGCGATGAATCATTTGGCTTCAAATCTACATAAATGCTCATTTCTTGATCTTTGATATAATAAATGAAATAATGTAAATTTTATGTAATATCTCTAGTGTAGTAAGAAAATACTTTAATTAACATTATGTACTTAATTTTATTTGTTTGAAAGACAAAGTATCCTTAAAATACGGTATGTATATGTTCTCCAATTAAAAAAAAAAAACATTTAGGAAACAGGAATATGTTTAAAAAAAACAAAAAAATATTTCACTGAATTTCTTTGTAAAAAGCCTATGAATTTTTAGAATAAAATATAGACTGACTCTTTTAAACAAATATCAATCACGTCAGATATGTGAAATGTGTCAAAAAAAATGTTTTCCCAAACCGTCAAGAAAGCGTCTACTTTCGACTTATTTGCTGAGCGAAAGTAGTGTTTTCCAATACACTAATGTCACTTTTAAATACTCTTATGTCACTTTTCAATACTCTTATGCCATTTGTACTTTCAAAATAAATAAATCTATATTATTTTATATTATCAGAATCTTTTAAGAAACTAGAAACTATTAAATCTAAATCATTTTATATTAACAGAAACTGTTATTTAGAAACTAAAAACCATGTACCCATATAGTTACATGGAAATCCCAGTTAGCACAAAATGTCCGTGGGATGTCCATATATGAGCTTTTACGTTCCATATGGGATCGTCGTGGCAAAATGTCCCTCGGACGTCCCAAGGACTGAAATATCCCACGGAAACATCCCTGGGACTTACCGTCAGGGACGTCCCTGTAGAGTTATACCAGTGACATATGAAACTACAAAGACGGTTAACCGAATGGAAAGTGTTGAAGCAACATTTCAAGTTAGGCAACCAAATATACAAAGCCAAATTTATATCAAGGAAGTGATGGTACCTTTGGGCGCATTACTACATTACTATTATTACATTGGTTTGCTACTAAACTATACAGAAACCTAAGTAGATCTGACGATTTGAAAATAGCAATGCAATAAGCCATAATATGGCATAATGAACATGTATCTGACGTTAAAATTGTCTGTAGATAAAAAAGGCCATAAAAATCGACCATAAATTAAACCCTTCCGTCGTAAAGCTGCTTCGGTAGGAGTGAGTCGGGTAACTAATTTAAAATAATTTGAAAATATAATGCTGGTATAATTGAAACAGGAGTCCTTCCGTTAATTTTTATTTTAATCATAGCTAACTGATAAATAATAAATATCTGACGAATAAATTTTGTACAAAAATAAATTAAAAAACAACTTGGAGGAAAGCGATGATGATGGATTAGTTTCAAAAGTTTCAAATTTATCAAGCATTCCGGCTGATAAATATTTAAATTGATTCGAATATTCTCCTATGGTGGCTCAGCTAATTGTTCCTATTCTTATTTGTCTGCTGATCTTGTGTTGTGACAGCAGTAGACAAGACCCTGCTGCGCGGTTCACGCGAATAGACTACAAAAGTTGTGACGTCATTCTTATGCGGTAAATATGATTAGGTTTCCAAGCTCATATTGCTATGACCCTTATATTAATCGTAACATAAGGGTCAAAATCAAAGGTGCTTTTCTAAATATCGATATTTTGGTGTTATTTTCCATGTTTAACAATTGTAACCGTCTTCTTCGGGAACTATAATTAATCTGTATAAATGGTCTATAAGTAAAAAATGTTTTATTTCTCGAATAAATTAGAAAAACGTTAAAATGTTTATTATAGAAGATTACGCATGCGCACGAGAATGAAAGGATGGAACGTCGTTCTTGGATTAATTACCGTGACGGCTGACTCGGCTGTTGAAGTTGTTAGTTGAGGTTGGATTTCGTGATGTAAAAAATATTTCAATTTAATTTCATCCTTACTTGATTTGGCGTCTGTTTTTGTGTTTTTCTAATGTTGAAAAATTTGTGAAAAATTTGTGAAAATTTTACTTTGTAAGATATGAAGTGTGTAAAAAAAAGACTCAAATAGGTATGTTGATATGCTAGATACCAGACGTAAACATAGTCATAAACAAAGTTATAAACTCTTTAAGTTTCCAAGAGACAGGCTTCTCAGACATCTTTTTAGACAATAAACAACACAAAACACAATAACTGTAAAACATACGCACTTTTGGTACTTTAATTTCAACAATAATAAAAAAAGTTAGGTTATTATTTCCTTATAACATCTGTCTCGGAGAAAGCTACGTCGCACGTCCGAATTCTGAGACGCAAGCGTAGTAAAATTTATAATATTCTAAAACATTTTCTGGGACTCTTTTTAGTAATTTTTTTTTATGGAAAAAAGCAGATTGTATTGGTAATAAATAAAAAAAATAGCTCAATGGTTATAAAATAATGTTTTTTTAATTAGAAAATTTAAAATGAAAATTTGTGTGTCCCTATGTGAACACACAATTATTGGGGTTTACGAAAATTAACTCTGAGCGATCTGCAAATACCCTTCTCTTTTTCTAAAACTATAAGAATAACAAAGACAGAAATAGTGATCTGGGTACACGGAGTAAATTTTTGTAAACCCTAATTATTTTATTACAAATTCATGGTTGAGATATAAGAACTCAACCATGTTATAAATTATAACTTTACACATCAACCTAGAACAACGTATTGAACGCGTAAACAAAAACTTAAAACAAAGCGGGCCGCGGGCGATAACGCGATGTGTACACGAAACCATCCGAGCCCTCCTAGTCGACGAGCTACTGACGCTACTGTGTTGCGTTGCGGGAGACTTGGCTCAGCTTAATTATTTGGTGTGCTTAATTTTTTGTATTAATTAAATAATAATAATAATAAAACATACAAATCAATGTAATAAACATGAAATAAGGAATTTACAAAGAGGGTCCATAACGTAAGAAAAGTTGCTCTGATAACCGGTGAAAAATGAGTCAAAACTGTAACAACAATTCTTAAATTTAGGACATATTATGTACCAATAACGTTCATCCGCTCATCCGCTTTTATTTTACATATTTTATTAATTGCTTAATAATACATCATAGCATCTAGAAAAGCCATATATTAATAAAATGAAAAAAAATTGGATAGGTATGCCCCATAATTTAAAATTTGTAGCTTGAATTTTAGTTCAATTCATTTGCACCAATATTTAGAGCAACTTTTCTTACGTTACGGATATTTTAGTATTTTTATTTTTAGCGGCGCGACATCTATAGTTTAGTAGAATAATTAATGCGGTTAGATGCACATGTCGGTAGTCCAGCTACAGTTTTCCAATCTACCATCGTTCAATGCGATCCTATGTATGAACAATTATTATCATATAGTTCGTCTGTGCAATACTCGTGTCGCTACTAGTAAAACCGTTTTGTCGCCATCTAGGTATACCCATCAATTTTGCGGCTACATCAAAGATATTGCGTTCATTATCTTTGTAGTTCCATGTATCGCTGGTTATACTAAGAAAATCCTTGGGATGTCCCAAATAGTGAAACAACCCAGGCTAACGGCCCAAGGACTTAAGGACTTGGATATTATTCTGGGTAAGGTATTTTATAAAAAAACAAATGTAAAATGCACATGCCCAATCACAATTGACGGTCGAAAATATTGAAAACTATTTTTTAAACCTAAAAATATTGTTATTTTGGAGTGACAATGGTTTTATTAAATAAATATTATATCAGGAATCATTCAACAAAAACAAATAGTAGAATAATTATAAAAATGTGGAAACAATCTAATTTTTAATCGTTTAATCTGATATTCAGTATGTTTGGTATTATGTATAATATTATAGAATTACTATTAAAAGTTTTTCTTCTGTGATAAAGCAAAATAAACTTTTGGTAAACAAATTTTCAAGTTCTGTTGGGTACTCAAATATTTTAAATTTGCCGCCGCTTAATAAATGTAACGGACTAAGCTCTACGCGTGTGCAAGCCACTCAAGGATTGTTAACTAGAAAGGATCGCTCATCTCCATAAGCGCAACGTTGCCCACCCCCCACGCCTTTGGTACCGTTTGTGACGTGTGAGTCGGTGCGGCGATATGTGGGCGATAGTTGATTTCGCCACGGGTCGTTACAGTACAATACGATACGTTGCGTCGTCTCTGTGTTTTGGTTTCTTTCAACTCTATGAAAAGTATGTTTTTGAAGGTGTTTTTTTGCAATTTGCTTATTATATAACTTATTAACAATATATTTTTGGTACGTTCAGTTTAATTTGTGTTTGTTTATTTGCACCCTGTGGATTGTGAACTTTTTCGTAAATTCTATTTCTAAACATAATTTTTTGTAAGTACCTATGTTTTTATGGGTTTTAAAGCACTTTTAATTTAAATTTTTTAATTTAAAATAACGAAGATGCCTGGTCGTCAATGTGCTGTAGCATCTTGTAAAAATAACAAATTGGCTTTGAAAAAAGCTGGTATTACAGATATCATTTTCCATTGTTTCCCTGTTGCACGGGATTTGGTATCCAGTACCATCAAGAAAGAATGGATTCGTCGCTGTAAGAAAGCAGTTTCGTTTAATTTTTTTTTTTTTTTTTTTTTTGGCTTCGGATGCTTGTCCATTCAGCCACGACTTATGTTATATTAATTTTTTAGTAAAGGATTGAACGGGGACACACTCTTCACGTCTAGGGGTCCGTCTAGGCGACTTTAAACTGTACATACTCGAAACAGACCACGGTTTACAGGTGGGCTTACAGAGGATAGACTACATAGGTTATTGTTTGTATTGTTTTTGTTATCCACGCATATATGATGTATATTTACTTAAATGTCAATTTTTATATTTATCAAGTATTCTATTACACAGTTTAAAACATTTATGTTATTCATTGCCATATAAAGGAGGTGAGTGCGACTAATTGGGAGATAGAGATTGAGTTCCTGCAGTTTTTTTAAGAAAAGTTTCGTCTGATTTTCATGTTTTTTGCACACAAATAGGATATGATTTAGATCACATCGATATATCATCACAATCACAGTAGGGACTGTTAGCTAAATTAATTCTGTGCATATGGGCCTTAAAGTTACCATGATTAAAAAATAACCGTATAAGTTTTATAAACATTGGTCTCGACAGCCGAATCTTTTTTGTAAGTGTAACCGTACCCACATGAGGAAATATCTCCCCAAAGGAAGGTTTTTTAGTGTCGATGATCTTTGACCAATGCGTCTGCCAATTTTCCCGCATTTTTTTCTTATATAATGGAATAAGGTCTGCATAATTACAAGTCTTATTACTATTTGATTTTTCTGACGCGGCTAACTTTGCTAAGGAATCTACCTTATGGTTTCCTACAATCCCATTATGTGCAGTAACCCACACAAAATGAATTCTTTTATTTTGCGCAGTTACTTGCATATGTTTGTATAAAATTTCGCAGATGGATTCGTTGTTAAGGCTTTCGGATTTCCTATTTGTGAGCGTTTCTAAAACGGACTTAGAGTCTGATAAAATAGCATAGTTCTGGTGTGTTGGGTTTTCCAAAATATATTCGAGTGCCATCCGAATAGCCTCCGCCTCAGCGCTGAAAATGCTTGCTTCTTTCCTTAGGGACTTACTTAGTGAAATATTATTATTTGCAATATATACCGCGCACCCCACACCGGTGGGGTTTTTGGATCCATCAGTGTAAAGGTGTAATGAATGGGACTGTCCTATGTCAGCTAAGGTGCTTCTCAATATTTTTTCATTTTCTGTAGGTTGAATTGAGTACTTAGGAAATGTTATTTCCATTTTTGTGTATAATATTTCATATGGAAATATGAAGATTGGAAGGTTGGTGGTTTTACTTAGCTGCTTTTCGTGTGGTGCCGTATTTATTATTGCTTCTGTTAATGGAGGCGAATTTTTGTGCAGCCAATATTTGTTGGTCAGATTGTATACATTTAGTCTACTACATTTTGTAACTATATTATCTTCTAACGCTCGCATTCTAGTTATGAATTTATTGGCCAAGAAGTTTCTTCTAATATGAAGTGGAGGTTCTCCTGCTGCTGCTAGGAGAGCCTCCACCGGTGTTGACTTAAAAGCACCTATTGCCACACGGATGGCTTTGTATTGTATACGGTCAAGCATACTTAGCGTGGTGTTGCAAGCTGAACCATAAAGTGTACAACCGTAGTCAATAATAGACCTTGTATAGGCTTTATAAAATAAAAGGCACGTGTCCGGGTCAGCTCCCCATTTCTTGTTTGTTATCACTTTTAATATATTAATACTTTTCTCGCATCTCACCTTGCATGCGACTATTTGCTCTTTCCATGTTAGTTTTGTGTCAATAATTAGACCAAGGTATTTAAAGGATTTTACCACTGGGATTTTATAACCAGCTAGGCTGATGTCCGGTGTTCTAGGTAGTCTATGTCTTGTGTAATATACTACTGCAGATTTTTCTGCAGATATAGTCAGTCCATTCAAATTAAAGTAGTCATGACAATTATACATGATATGCCGCAGATCATTTTGACAGCTTACCAAGGTTTTATTTGTACTATAGATAACAAAGTCATCCGCGTATTGCAATGTAATAATTTTATCGCACCAAATATTGTGAAAGTCTGCCGTATATATATTAAATAAAATTGGGGATAACACCGATCCTTGAGGAAGTCCAAAGGATAGTTTCCTTGGCCCATACAAATTGTTGTTATTTTTAATACTGACTTCTCTATCTACGTATAGTTTGATCAAATTTATTGCGAGAAATTTAGGAACTTTTATACTTATTAGTTTGTCAATAAGTACATGTAAATTCACATTATCATATGCACCATGAATATCCACAAAAATGGCCGAAAGATATTTGTTCTCTGTTAAACAACACTGAATATCTGTAACAAGATTAGTAAGACAATTAATAGTACCCTTACCCCTGCGAAATCCATATTGATTGTTCGGTAATAATTTATTGTTTTCAATCCACCATTCCAATCTGCATTTGATAATTCTTTCCAAAGTTTTCAGGATGCAAGACAGCAAAGATATTGCTCTGTATGAATTAATATCAGTAGGATCTCTACCAGGCTTTTGAATTAATATTAAATTGCATTTGTTGAGGGGATAACAACTGGCTCCATGTAACCAGATCTCATTAAAAATATCACACATAAATTGTTTTGCTGCATAAGGTAGATTGATTATCATGTTATAGGTAATGGAGTCCGGTCCTGGGGAAGTATTTTTATTTTTTTTAGTATGATATAAGAATTCCGTCATACTGATTGGGTTGGTTAGTACATTTTCATTGTAGTATGGTAAACTTGTTATGTTATCATTGACAGAAGGAGGGGCGATTTTGTCAAGGATTTCTTCAATATTTTCCTGGGATAGCTGACAAGGTGCTTTGCTTTTCTTACTCTGTATACTGCGTGCTTTTGACCATATAATGTTGGATGGTGTTGTTGAAGAAATTTCTGAGCAAAATTGTTTCCAACTTTCTTTGGCTTTTCTTTTGTACAAGAGTTTGCATTTAGCTGTTATTTTTTTGCATTCAATAAATTTTCTTATAGAGCCATCCGTCTTATATTTTGAAAACGCCTCCTTAAGCTCGTTATTAAGTTTGTTACAGTCATTATCCCACCAGGGGGTTGTTTTAGCCTTAGCAGTGAATGGTTTATTTACAGGCATGCTTGCGGTTGCCGCACTGCTGATCGTGTCTAGCAAAAACTCGATTTTTTCATGCGTTGTACTGAAACATGGAGTATTCGTAAATGTATCATTTATTGCTGTTTTGTAAATATCCCAATCCGCATCTTTTTCTCTCCATTTGACTGATGGATAGATGAGAGATTCTGAGCTCTGTCCCCATCTCAAAATAATAGGAAAGTGATCCGACCCATATGTACTATTTAAAACTTCCCATGTTATGTAACTGGATAAATTAGCAGATACAATAGAGATATCTACACAAGAGTTCAAATTGCCATATGTAAATCTGGTTTTTGAGCCGTCATTTAAAATAGTTAGGCTATTATTCGTACCAATGACGTCACAAAGAATTTTACCCGCTTGGTTCTCAGTAGATGACCCCCAAAGTCCATGATGGGCATTAAAATCCCCTCCTATGATACAATAATTGGATAGTTGACTAAAAACCGAAATCCAGTCGTTTTGAGATACATTTATGTTTGGGGGCCTATATACGGAAACTACTGATATCTTTTTGTTATTAAGTTCAATATTAATTCCACACATCTCCAAGTTATTATTTATCCGCACAAAGTTTATTAGGTCATATTTATATTTTTTTTTTATAAATATGGCAACTCCGCCCTTACCTCCAGGCCTATCTGTACGTATTATGTTATAGCCTTTCATAGAGACCAAAGAATTCGGTTTATACCAAGTTTCTGAAAGAAGTGCTATATCAAAATTACTATCATTTTTTAATTGGTTTAAAAATTTTGAATTGGAAATCGCAGATCTTGCGTTCCATTGTGCAATTTTAATATTGATGTTATCCATTAACTGCGATTAAGCTTATTAAACAAGCTGTGTATAGAATTTTCTATGTCAAATTCAAATTTTTCAAGTTCGCAATTCATAACACCAGAAATAGAGCAAATATGTTTTACCAGGCTTACTACCCCATTTATTAAGATCGTTTTTATGTCATCGATAGAATCTTCGTTTTGCTTTGCAAAATACATGCTTTCTGTTATTGGCTTCCCACAAAATGAGAAGGGAAATTCTCTCTGAGTTTGTTGGATCTGTGGAGACGTAGGTGAAGAAATTTTTCTTCTTTTATTAGGGTGATTTGAACAGTTACTTTTTGTTGCGGATGTGGAGGGTTCGTTATTAGTGTCTATTGCATTATGCCTAAAATTATTATTTAGGGGAGGAAATTCTGTTTGATTGTCTAAAAGAGGGGCAAATCTATTTGATTTTACTGTGTTTGCATAACTGGGGTATTGGTAAACTTTTTCAGCCTCTTTGAAGGAGAGATTATGTTTAGCCATAGTTTTTTTAATATTGTACTGTTTCTCAAACATTGG
This sequence comes from Rhagium mordax, assembly GCA_963680705.1. Lineage (NCBI taxonomy): Eukaryota > Metazoa > Arthropoda > Insecta > Coleoptera > Cerambycidae > Rhagium > Rhagium mordax. The sequence continues at coordinate 57,847,734 of OY796661.1, read as the reverse complement.
ACAGTTTTTACTAGTGGAGTTGTGATCTGGTGATTTGCAGTGAATGCAAAAAACATTAACTAATTCTGCGCAATTACCCTGATGGACCGATCCGCATTTATGGCATTTGCTTTCCTTAGCCCGACATTGTTTTGAGGTGTGCCCATATAGAAGACAACGAAAGCATTGAATAACTGGGGCTATATATTGCTGTACTTCATACCGTACTTTATTTATAACAACGTACTGTGGTATTTCAGTACCCCTAAAGGTAATAATTACTGTTTGAGTCGGTATTACGTCCGACTGTTTGTCGTTTTTATTCGTTAAGCGAGTTATTCGCCTTACATTTAAGATAGAACTTTGTGATTTAATACGCGTTAAAAGTTGCTCATTTGTAAAAAAGGTGTCAACAAAACGAATTACTCCTTTTTTTTCTATACAGTGTTGGGGTATGTATGCTATCAGTTCATTACTAGGAAATAATTCATGTTCAACAAGTTTGTTTGCGATAATTGGGGAGGTTACCTCAATCTTAACTCTATTTCTACCGACAGAAGAAATTTCTTTAATATATGGATCATAATCAATGAGTGTTTCCAATTTGTAGCCTAATCTCAATGGATGTAAATTTCCGACGTTTAATCTTTTATGTTCTACAAAGATTAAGTACGGCCCTGTATCCTGTGTATGATACCTATTTAACTTTTTATTTTCTGCGTTTTTATTCAAATCACATTCCTGAATTGTTTCACTTAGCTGTTTTTGTGGTGCATCTGATCGACTAGTATTGTCCTCTTCTCCAACAAATACGACATCCGTATCGGCACAATCTTTATCGGGGGGGATACCCCCGCTCACATCACTCATAACTTCTACTAATCACAATGTAAAATTGATTTAGTTTTAAGACACTCTTGTTTAAAGCACTCAATAATCACACTTTTCCGCAAATCGACTAGATCCGTTGAAATGTGGATGCTAACTGTTCGTTTAATTTAAAAAACGCTTGGGTTTGCTCTAATCATTTTACCAAAGATGCCTATGAACAAGACCTTCAAAATGAGCTTTTAGGTAAAAAAAATTATATTTTATTGAAATTAGGTACCTACCTAAGTATTTTTTATTTTCTTTTTCTAGGCCTACCTTTGCATCGAAAATGAAAAAAAACTGCAGTTCCGACGCTAAACTGCTGGCAAAAAAAAATTTCAAAAAAGGAAATTCGGTTATTCCCATTTGAAATTATATCAGAATTTTGTAAATTAAGAACAATCATAAAAATAAATTTCAATAATTTTCAGGCCAACCAGAAACAAAAATTGAAAAGGAAGAATAGTAATTCCTCAGATTCTAAAAGAGGGAAAACTCGTAAATTAAATAAAATAATAAATTAAAATATAATGTGTCAGTCTCTGCACTTTCTACAATTTAAAATATCATTATATTTTTTTTATACTTAGTATTAAAACTATCTTTATTTTAAAGAATGTGTTTTATTCTTTTTCCATAGGCACATATACATAACTATTTGTTGATTTCAAGAATAAGTTTTTAAAACAAATTAATTGTTATTCATTATACATAATACATAGAATAACCTAATGTATATGATGAACTGTGTAAAATAAAAATCTACGAATTTTTATTTTATCGTCCATAAAATATCAAGATCTATTTAGCTAAAAGAATAAAACGGCATCCCACCAATGTAGTATCTATTGTAAAAAGGACCACTGGTGCAAGCCGCTAGCGTACCGGTACCGTTGTTGACGTCACGCCTGCGTGACCTTGGGGGAATAAATCGGTGTTGATAAGCTATCCTTTCTAGTTAACAATCCTTGCAAGCCACTGCCATTTGTTCAGCGTATGCGCACATTCGCTGCCAGAACCAATCCAGGGCAAGGATAAGAAGGAGGAAGAGCAATATGGCTGCGTGCATGTTTTGTTTGGTGTTTGATGTCTTTTTGGTCTGGTGTTTTGTTAAAAGTTAAGTGGTCTTTTACAGATTGATTATTGTATTCTTTTACGCTTCATTCAGTTTTCCTGTAAAGGGTTATTTGAACTTTTGATGCGACATTGACACTGAAGTAGATCCTCAAATACTTATTATACTGAACTTGACCCACATTTCGCCAACCAAGTTGACATCATTGGGAGGTGATAAACAGTTTTAAGCATCTGCCAATGATGCCATGTTGGCCAAGCTCGTCGCCTGTAATAAACTTTTTGGTGTTTGTGGAAATAATTTCATTGTCAATTAGTATTTTATTTTGAATCCAGTTGGATGTAGGTTTTATATCTGGTATGCTATTAGAGCATGTCCTTAGGTCCTAATATTGTCCAAACACGACATGAAAGGACGTTGTTGGGACGTGACAGGGATATCCTGAACAGTCCCAAACGGCTTGCGCTGGGACGTCCCTACTTTGTTTTGGGATGTCCCTGGGATGTTTCAAATGTTCTGGCTTGATGTTTTTGGGACGTCCCAGGAGCACCCTTGTGTTAGCTGGAAACTAATGATTTATATTATATTTATTTTTGTAGACACAAGTGAAGCAAATTGTCAGTGTGACGTTTTTTTTGCGCATTAAATTTTTAGGTTTTTAAAAAGCGGTTTCGGAAAAATAGTGTACGTTATGCGTCATTAAAGTGTCTCTCTTAAGTGCTTGACTCGGAGACTTCGAAGAAGTAATAGTTGCTTAAATGGGGGGCGACGTTGCGCAATTTTATACCCAATAATGTTTCGTCAAATCGCCGCCAGCCACGCTTGACTTTGTTTTTTGAAATACGGACCTGATATTGTTTTTCCTTAATTCATTAGTATTTTTCATCCTGATTCCGACGATATATGACACTCGTTAATTTCAACAATATTTCCAGTTCCAAAACTAAAACTAAGTCTTTAAGTGATTAAATCCATTCATTACATTTTTTTAATAACTTTTTTTTATCTGTTTTATAAGTTATACTTCCGATTTATATACCATGGCATATTATTGGATATAAAATTGCGCAACTTCGCCCTCATTTAACCAAATCTAGTAGATAGGCTATGGGGCTACGGGGTCAAAATCCCATGTTATTTCTTATGGAGGTTCATTTTGCACATTTTTGTTCCCATTTACCCCCTCCACTCCCACCTGCTGAAGACCTGGAGGATGTCTTCATAGGTAGAGAACAAACTAATGTAGGTGGCTCAAGGTTAAAGCTAGCGACTTGTTGAGACTTGTCTGTAGGCGGTTTTAGAACAAAGGAGTCTGTGTGGGTGTTTCCAAGAATAGCTGTCAGATATATGTAAACAAGCTGTGATTAATGGTTTCCGGCGTAATCGATGAGTCAATCTGCGTTCAAGGTTAAAGCTAACGACTTGTCTGTAGGCGGCTAGATCAAAGGGGTGATTAATGGTTTCCGGTGGTGAGTACGTGACTAAAAGAGCAACATCCATTTCTAAGAATGCACACGTGCGCGTTCAAGGTTATTGCGCAATATTGCCTCATCCAGTTCTGAAAATGATGGCGCACCTGCGTTCAAGGTTAGCGACTTGTCGAGACTTGTCTGTAGGCGGCTAGGTCAAAGGAGTGCGGCGTGTGGGTGGTGAGTACGTGACTAAAAGAGCAACATCCAGTTCTGAGAATGATGAGTCATACGCACACCTGCGTTCAAGGTTAAAGCGCTCTAGTTTTAGAACAAAGAAGTCTTTGAAGAAGACCTGTCAGATATAAGTGATTAATGCCGGTGGTGAGTCATAAGTACGTGACTAAAAGAGCAATATTCAGTTCTAAGAATAATGGAACACCTGCGTTCAAGGTTAAAGCGCTCTAGTTTTAGAACAAAGGAGTCTGTGTGGGTGGTTCCAAGAATAGCTGTCAGATATATGTAAACAAGCTGTGATTAATGGTTTCCGGCGTAATCGATGAGTCATTCTGCGTTCAAGGTTAAAGCTAGCGACTTGTCTGTAGGCGGCTAGATCAAAGGAGTGATCAATGGTTTCCGGTGGTGAGTACGTGACTAAAAGAGCAACATCCATTTCTAAGAATGGCACACGTGTGCGTTCAAGGCTAGCGACTTGTCGAAATTTGTCTGTAGGCGGCTAGATCAAAGGAGTGCGGCGTGTGGGTGGTGAGTACGTGACTAAAAGAGCAACATAAGAATGATGAGTCATACGCACACCTGCGTTCAAGGTTAAAGCGCTCTAGTTTTAGAACAAAGAAGTCTTTGATGGTGTGTAATTAATGGCTTCCGGCCGACCGCTAGCGTTTAAGGTTAAAGCGTTCTCACGGTTTTTTTGCTGACTCGCAATGAAGTATGGGGAGGGGGAAAGGATATAAAAGTCAGCGTATCGTTATTCTAGGCGTAATAGTTCAGCAGTCTGTACACTTCATAGTTCAGCAGTACATTTCATAGTTTTTTGGTGTTTTAGTGTGATTATAGCTATTATAGTCTGAATAGTTCAGCAGTTAATAAGTCTGTACGCTTCATAGTTCAGCAGTACATTTCATACTTTTTTGGTGTTTTAGTGTGCGCTATTAATTACAAAGTGAGTACATTTTAATCTTTTTTGTTTAAATTTCAAATCATGAATGTATAATATTTTTAGATGGCTAATTTACAAGAACTGCGCTTTTAGAAACGAAACCACTCGTTAAGGTGTCCGACTTACCAATAAACAGTCCTCAGCCAGTATTATCAGCACAAGTAGTGACCACAAAATTTGGCGATAGCATATTGCTTGAACTGGAGGATAATAAGGCCTTTCTGCCGAAAAGGGTGACGCCTTTAATGAGAAACAATTTATCTGATTTTACCGAAAGCAAATACAGCATTATTTTTGGAGGCTTGAAGGACGTTAAGAAACCGTCTATGGGAATAAGCTTTCAATTTGTGAAAAGTAAGTAAAGACAATTAATTAAATTTTTTTTATTTTATTTTTTTGTTTTATTTTTTAATTTTTTAATTTTATTTTTTTATTTTTTATTGTTTTTATTTATTTTTATTTTTTTATTTATTTTATTTTTTTTATTTATTTTTTTTATTTTTTTATTATTTTTTATTTTTATTTTTTAATTTTTTTATTTTTTTTTAATTTTTTTATTTATTTTTTTTTTAATTTTTTTTTAATTTTTAATTTTTTTCTAATGTTTGTATATGTTTTTTAGCTGAATCATTGCAAGACCGCAGCAGCCGCAGCACTACTAATTAAGATAAAATAGGATCGATATTGAAATCTGTATGTATAAATTTTTTTATTAAACATTGTGAAGTGCATTTAAGTGCGTTTAAGTAAAAAAATAAGTTAATTAGAAATTGCTAGTCTCAGCGACGAAATTGTAGCGAAATTTAAATCAGTCGAGGTAATTTTAGCTCAAAAAAGAAATTTTACGCCGCGGGAGAGAGACACTTGGCTTAAGCAACTAAAACAGCATATTAGGCTTTTTAATAAGGCAATTCGCGATTCAGATTTAGCCGTAGGTACCCTGAGAAAACTACAAACTAATCTCGGGCATCTTAAACGGTTTAAGAAAGTAATTGAACATTTAAATCGTATTGGGGGAGTAGGAGGAGTCGCGCCAGTGAAAGAAAATCGCAGTGATAGGGTGAAATGGGACGAGATAATTTCAGTTTTTCAGGGTCGAGTACGTACGGGAATAATAAATTTAACACACAAAGATGTTACTCAATTTTTAGATGATGCTTTTTACTTGTTTAAAAATAGGGTTATGATTGTATTTAAAAAAATGCGTACTCTTAAAGTGAATACCTGTTTCTGTGGTGAATTTCTGAGAAAATCCTATTGATTAGCTCTATTTAAAATTAATTTCACATCCTAAATTCCAAGAAAAATGTTTAAATTTCGCATCAAAACCAATCATATTTCATAATAAAGAATCTCTTTTAATTTTCAAATTTCCCGCCAAAAACCAATCATATTAGCTTTGTTCGTAGAACCGATTTGTGATAGTTTGATGACTGTAGAGATGTGATTTTTAATAGACCTCTGAAGTTTAAAAGTGCATTGACTTAACACGCGCAACTCTACAAACAAATGCGCATGCGTCTGACAGTTTCTGGTGGTTTCTGACTACTCTACGAACAAGGCTATTATATTAGATTTCATAAAAATCGTTCTAGAATATTCCAATTTAGCAATAAAAATTTCTGAACGTACTAGAATTTCTGAACACGCTCTGATCACGTGATCTATTTTCAGGTTATATCTCACCGCTACTCATCGGCTCATCTTTAATAAAACCGGGGGAAAGGAAGACTTCTCCTCATTCAGCAGTTTATCATTGAACAAGCAACATGTCTGCTAAAGATTTTTTTAAATATTTGTGTGTGAGCATAGCTGCTCTGCTTAGCGTTCTGTCCACTACGTATAGTGAAGATACAGCCAAGGATGGTCTTAGAGAATGCGCTAAGGCTGTCCGCAATATAAAGAAACAAATGAAAACGGCAAAGACTATGGGAGAAAAGCAGAGCTTATTAGCATCACTGGCCCAAATCAAAAGTTTTAGAGCGCAAATTAAATTTGAGCAGAAACGTGGGGCAGGGATAGAGTCAAGAAAGGAAACTGCATACCGTCGGGTTCATTGGGATGATACGGATGCAGCATTCACTAGTCGCATCCGTACTGGAGTCATCTCCAATTTAAAACATAGAGATTCCAAGGAGTTCCTCAAAGACTGTTTTGTCTTATTTAAACGTCGCATCGCCAATGCTCTGAAAAAGGACGAGTCCATTAAGGTTAATGCTGTGTTTGGGGGGCAGTTTATCCTTCAGAAAGCGGATAGGGTCATAGAGGAATATAAGTATTTTAATACTAAGAATGCCCCAATCTATCGGAACACTGATATAGAACAATGGTTCCAAAAGTATGTTGTTGACCCTATTTTAACGCAGCTGGAAGAGTTCCAGGAAAGAGACTCTGGATTTTCGTTGAAGGCCATCACCAATTTAGGCATTAACATTAATAAATTTACACCCCAGCTTGGTTCATCGTACATTGATTTACCGGAAAAAATTGCTAAAAGGCAGGCATGCATCAACATAAAAAATGACGACAACGCCTGCTTTGCGTGGGCAGTTACATCAGCCCTTTATCCAGTTGATTGGGGATGCAATCCAGGCAGAACATCCTCCTACCCGCATTACTCTGAAGTTTTAAACCTAACCGGTATCCAGTTCCCTATGACCTTGAAGCAGATACCTCGCTTTGAAAAGCAGAACCTGATATCGGTTAATGTTTATCAGCTACAGACGAAGAAGAAAGCATTTGATGTGCACCCAGTTTATCTAACTAAAAATAAAATGTCCAAGCATGTCAATCTTCTATTGGTCCAAGATCGTTATGATGAGGAAGAAGAAGAAGAAGAAGATATACCCAGCAACCCCCTCCAGTACCACTATGTATGGATTAAGGATCTATCCAGGCTGGTATCCAGGCAGCTAAGCCATCACAAAAGCAAAAAATACTTTTGTGACCGCTGTCTACACTATTTTTACACTCAACCCAGCTTGGATAAACACACAGAGGACTGTATTAATATGAATGAGTGCAAAATCCGACTGCCCACCGAGGACCAGAAAATGGTAGAATTTAAAAATTTAAAAAACAAAGAAAAGACACCATTCATTATTTATGCGGACCTTGAGTGTGTACTTAAACCCACAGATGGAGGGGGCAAATATCAAGAGCATGTGCCATGTAGTGTGGGCTACTACGTCAAGTGCTCATATGATGACTCGTTGTCCTTTTATCGATCGTACCGAGGCGAGGACTGTATGTCTTGGTTTGCGCGCGAAATGATGGAATTTGCAGAAGATGTGGAAACCGTTTTCTTATGTCCCTTCGACATGACATTGACAGCTGAACAACAAGCTGAATTTGATAAAGCCGCGCATTGCCACATCTGTGAATGCACCTTCAGTCCGGAGGATGTTAAGGTACGGGATCATAATCATTTAATACCTGAAAATAATTATAGGGGTGCAGCCCACAATTCTTGTAACATTAATTACAAGGATAAGGTGAATATACCGATTGTCTTTCATAATTTATCTGGATATGACGTACATTTCGTATTGGAAAATATCGCGAATGACATGCCGGGTCGCGTTGATTTATTGCCCATAACCAAAGAAAAATATATTTCATTCACAAAAAATTTAGAACAAAATTTAATTAAATTCAGGTTTATCGATTCATATAGATTTTTAGCTTGTGGGTTAGAAACATTAGCCTCATATCTGACTGACTTTCCAATCTTAAAAACAGAATTTTCGACATTCACAGACGAACAATTTGAGTTATTGAAAAAGAAGGGTGTATTCCCATACGATTTCATGGACAGCTTTGAAAAATTCAATTTTGACGCTTTACCGGAACAAAATCAATTTTATAATCGTTTGGAAGATAAAGATATAACAGATACACAGTATGAGCATGCGCAACGGGTTTGGAACGCTTTTAATATCGAAAATTTAGGTGAATATTCAGATCTGTACATGAAAACGGATATTATTCTTTTGGCTGAAATATTTGAACAATTTAGGGAAACCAGTCTAAAAAATTATGGGTTAGATCCGGCACATTATTATACCTTGCCGGGGTATACTTGGGACTGCATGCTCAAGTATACCCAGGTAAATCTCGAGCTCATGACCGATATCGATATGGTCATGTTTATCGAAAGGGGTATTCGTGGCGGGCTAAGCCAATGCTCTAAACGCAAAAGCATTGGCAACAACAAATATCTACAAAATTTTGATCCCAGTAAACCGACTAAATATATATCTTATTTCGACATTAACAATCAGTATGGCTGGGCGATGAGTCAGTATTTACCATACGGAGGGTTTGAGTGGGTAGATCCAAACATCGACGTTACAACTGTGTCGGACACATCGAGTGTGGGTTATGTATTGGAGGTGGATCTCGAGTATCCCGAAAATCTCCATGACCTTCATAAAGATCTGCCGTTTTGTCCTGAACATAGAGCTCCTCCCGGCTGTAAAAACAATAAACTTTTAGCTACTTTACACAACAAAACGCGGTATGTTATTCATTACATGGCGCTAAAACAAGCATTACAACACGGTCTAAAGCTAACAAAAATTCATAGAGTCTTGGCCTTTACACAGAGTGCCTGGTTGAAGGATTACATTGATTTGAATACTTCGCTACGTCAGGCGGCAAAAAATGAATTTGAGAAAAATTTGTTTAAGCTCATGAATAACGCAGCATTCGGAAAAACGATGGAAAACATCCGCAAGCACTCTAATGTAAAGCTTGTTAACAAATGGGAGGGGCGCTATGGAGCAGAGGCTTTAATTGCTAAGCCCGAGTTCAAGGCGGCAACCATTTTTAATGAGAACTTGGTGGCTGTTGAATTAAACAAGACGGAAATTTATTTTAATAAGCCAATATACGTTGGAATGGCGATTTTGGATCTCGCAAAAACCACCATATACGACTTTCATTATTATTACATGAAACCCGAGTTTGGTGACGACTGCACCGTCCTCTATACTGATACTGACAGCCTTATATACGAAATAGCCGATAAAGATATATATGAAGTCATTCATCGCGATTGTCATTCACGATTCGACACCAGCGATTACCCCAAAGACAATAGGTATAACATCCCTCAGGTCAATAAAAAGGTTTTGGGTATGATGAAGGATGAATTTAACGGTGTACCAATCCAAATTTTCGTGGGGCTTAGGGCGAAAATGTATACTGTTAAACGAGCAGTGAATGATGGCGAGGCTTTATCAAATAATGTCGGGTTAACCAAAAAGATAAAGGGTATTAAGAAATCGGTGATCAAAAATGTCATCACACTCGAAGATTTCATAGAGTGCGTAGATAATTTTAAAAATAAATTCATCACGCAAAATTTAATTAAATCAGAAAAACATCAGGTTTATTCCATCACCCAAGACAAAATAGCTCTCAGCCCGCACGACGATAAAAGGCGCTTGATCGAGGGGTCATATGATACTCTGCCTTGGGGACATTATTCCATCATGGCTACATGTAATGGTCTTTCTTAAACCTCCGAAGAAGAATAAACAACATACACACAACCATTCATCATCATTTTCAGTCTGACAGCCAAACAGTCAACATGCCTAGGGAGTGCGATTGGGGAAGAGCCTGCAACTGTTCAGAGTGCACTCCTAACCTCAAAGATGCCTGTGAAAAATGTGGAGAAAAAGCTTACGGTGTTACCTCCATATACAGACGCGATAGACGAAACATTGGCTATTACGATTTCACAACATGCTGTTATAATTGCTATCAATTAAATGGGGGAATAAAAGAAGCTTCCAGATTTCGGGATATGTGTAACCAGGTGCAAGGATTACCTCTAATTGAGGAAACGGACTCTCTACCTGAAATACTTAAAAAGCATTTTGCTTTACAAATACCATTGATTGAAGATTTTCGTAAGATTACCAAGGAGATGCTACGTATAGAGATACATATGATGCTTTATAGTAATAAGATCAAGCACAGCACTGCGTTAGCACCGATGATATTATGTAGTGACACGGATCCAATGCAATGGTTTGAGAGTATTGTATTGAATATGGCCGTTCAAGAGCTGCAGCAATATAGAAGCCCTATCACATTATTATCAATGACTGTGAATGTTTTATAATTTATGTATTACTTTTTACATATAATTTATATGTAATTTGTATATTCTCTAATCATATATTTCAATATTTATTTACTTTGCGTTCTATATCCTCAGTAAATATGTTTATATTTTAATATTTATTTATCTTTATTAAAAACCTACATTTTATATTGTATTATGTAGCCTCTATAAATTGAGGACTCTATATATTTTTATTAACATAAATTAAGAATTGTATTATGCTTTATATTTATTCATGTTTTATATTATTTAAAATTGATAGTATGTAGTCTCTATAAATTGGGGACTCTGTATATTTTTATTAACTTTAATTATGTATACTTTATATTTTTATTCATGTTTTATATTATTTAAAATTGATATTATGTAACTTTAGCAAAATTGATCTTAATAAAATAATCAATTTATTTACATGTGTTTCATTTAGAAAACATTATTACCATCCTATCCTCTTCTAAAATTACGTGTCTCCTACTCTTGTGATCTGAAACAGAGAGAAAAAAGGTGGGAGTCAGACTAATTATAAATCTGAAGCTGTTAAATGATAATAGACAAAATCACAATTTAAGTTTAAATGTCATAAAAGTTTACAATCTTACAAAACATAACCTCAATATCAAACATAAAAAGTTTTTAGAGGATAATGCTAAAAGCGTTCCCCCGTAAACAGACAGGTCTGTTTAAAATAGCTGTTTACCTGTATACAGACCTGTTTAAAATAGCTGTTTACCTGTTTAACAATGACTGTTATTAAAAAATTTGCTCTCGCAGCATATAAACCAACTAGGGGCATCATATATGCTGTTTCATTTCATTGGTCCTCATCAGTTCAACATTATCCCGAATGGCTTATAGACTCTGTTTATTATCCCTAACTGTTTACAGAGGAACAGATTATTATCCCTAACTGTTTACAGAGGAACAGATTATTATCCCTAACTGTTTACGGGGGAACGCTTTTAGCATTATCCTCTAAAAACTTTTTATGTTTGATATTGAGGTTATGTTTTGTAAGATTGTAAACTTTTATGACATTTAAACTTAAATTGTGATTTTGTCTATTATCATTTAACAGCTTCAGATTTATAATTAGTCTGACTCCCACCTTTTTTCTCTCTGTTTCAGATCACAAGAGTAGGAGACACGTAATTTTAGAAGAGGATAGGATGGTAATAATGTTTTCTAAATGAAACACATGTAAATAAATTGATTATTTTATTAAGATCAATTTTGCTAAAGTTACATAATATCAATTTTAAATAATATAAAACATGAATAAAAATATAAAGTATACATAATTAAAGTTAATAAAAATATACAGAGTCCCCAATTTATAGAGACTACATACTATCAATTTTAAATAATATAAAACATGAATAAATATAAAGCATAATACAATTCTTAATTTATGTTAATAAAAATATATAGAGTCCTCAATTTATAGAGGCTACATAATACAATATAAAATGTAGGTTTTTAATAAAGATAAATAAATATTAAAATATAAACATATTTACTGAGGATATAGAACGCAAAGTAAATAAATATTGAAATATATGATTAGAGAATATACAAATTACATATAAATTATATGTAAAAAGTAATACATAAATTATAAAACATTCACAGTCATTGATAATAATGTGATAGGGCTTCTATATTGCTGCAGCTCTTGAACGGCCATATTCAATACAATACTCTCAAACCATTGCATTGGATCCGTGTCACTACATAATAGCTTTGTTCGTAGAACCGATTTGTGATAGTTTGATGACTGTAGAGATGTGATTTTTAATAGAGCTCTGAAATTTGAAAGTGCTTATACTTAACACGCGCAACTCTACAACCAAATGCGCATGCGTCGGACAGTTTCTGATGGTTTCTGACTACTCTACGAACAAAGCTAATATCATCGGTGCTAACGCAGTGCTGTGCTTGATCTTATTACTATAAAGCATCATATGTATCTCTATACGTAGCATCTCCTTGGTAATCTTACGAAAATCTTCAATCAATGGTATTTGTAAAGCAAAATGCTTTTTAAGTATTTCAGGTAGAGAGTCCGTTTCCTCAATTAGAGGTAATCCTTGCACCTGGTTACACATATCCCGAAATCTGGAAGCTTCTTTTATTCCCCCATTTAATTGATAGCAATTATAACAGCATGTTGTGAAATCGTAATAGCCAATGTTTCGTCTATCGCGTCTGTATATGGAGGTAACACCGTAAGCTTTTTCTCCACATTTTTCACAGGCATCTTTGAGGTTAGGAGTGCACTCTGAACAGTTGCAGGCTCTTCCCCAATCGCACTCCCTAGGCATGTTGACTGTTTGGCTGTCAGACTGAAAATGATGATGAATGGTTGTGTGTATGTTGTTTATTCTTCTTCGGAGGTTTAAGAAAGACCATTACATGTAGCCATGATGGAATAATGTCCCCAAGGCAGAGTATCATATGACCCCTCGATCAAGCGCCTTTTATCGTCGTGCGGGCTGAGAGCTATTTTGTCTTGGGTGATGGAATAAACCTGATGTTTTTCTGATTTAATTAAATTTTGCGTGATGAATTTATTTTTAAAATTATCTACGCACTCTATGAAATCTTCGAGTGTGATGACATTTTTGATCACCGATTTCTTAATACCCTTTATCTTTTTGGTTAACCCGACATTATTTGATAAAGCCTCGCCATCATTCACTGCTCGTTTAACAGTATACATTTTCGCCCTAAGCCCCACGAAAATTTGGATTGGTACACCGTTAAATTCATCCTTCATCATACCCAAAACCTTTTTATTGACCTGAGGGATGTTATACCTATTGTCTTTGGGGTAATCGCTGGTGTCGAATCGTGAATGACAATCGCGATGAATGACTTCATATATATCTTTATCGGCTATTTCGTATATAAGGCTGTCAGTATCAGTATAGAGGACGGTGCAGTCGTCACCAAACTCGGGTTTCATGTAATAATAATGAAAGTCGTATATGGTGGTTTTTGCGAGATCCAAAATCGCCATTCCAACGTATATTGGCTTATTAAAATAAATTTCCGTCTTGTTTAATTCAACAGCCACCAAGTTCTCATTAAAAATGGTTGCCGCCTTGAACTCGGGCTTAGCAATTAAAGCCTCTGCTCCATAGCGCCCCTCCCATTTGTTAACAAGCTTTACATTAGAGTGCTTGCGGATGTTTTCCATCGTTTTTCCGAATGCTGCGTTATTCATGAGCTTAAACAAATTTTTCTCAAATTCATTTTTTGCCGCCTGACGTAGCGAAGTATTCAAATCAATGTAATCCTTCAACCAGGCACTCTGTGTAAAGGCCAAGACTCTATGAATTTTTGTTAGCTTTAGACCGTGTTGTAATGCTTGTTTTAGCGCCATGTAATGAATAACATACCGCGTTTTGTTGTGTAAAGTAGCTAAAAGTTTATTGTTTTTACAGCCGGGAGGAGCTCTATGTTCAGGACAAAACGGCAGATCTTTATGAAGGTCATGGAGATTTTCGGGATACTCGAGATCCACCTCCAATACATAACCCACACTCGATGTGTCCGACACAGTTGTAACGTCGATGTTTGGATCTACCCACTCAAACCCTCCGTATGGTAAATACTGACTCATCGCCCAGCCATACTGATTGTTAATGTCGAAATAAGATATATATTTAGTCGGTTTACTGGGATCAAAATTTTGTAGATATTTGTTGTTGCCAATGCTTTTGCGTTTAGAGCATTGGCTTAGCCCGCCACGAATACCCCTTTCGATAAACATGACCATATCGATATCGGTCATGAGCTCGAGATTTACCTGGGTATACTTGAGCATGCAGTCCCAAGTATACCCCGGCAAGGTATAATAATGTGCCGGATCTAACCCATAATTTTTTAGACTGGTTTCCCTAAATTGTTCAAATATTTCAGCCAAAAGAATAATATCCGTTTTCATGTACAGATCTGAATATTCACCTAAATTTTCGATATTAAAAGCGTTCCAAACCCGTTGCGCATGCTCATACTGTGTATCTGTTATATCTTTATCTTCCAAACGATTATAAAATTGATTTTGTTCCGGTAAAGCGTCAAAATTGAATTTTTCAAAGCTGTCCATGAAATCGTATGGGAATACACCCTTCTTTTTCAATAACTCAAATTGTTCGTCTGTGAATGTCGAAAATTCTGTTTTTAAGATTGGAAAGTCAGTCAGATATGAGGCTAATGTTTCTAACCCACAAGCTAAAAATCTATATGAATCGATAAACCTGAATTTAATTAAATTTTGTTCTAAATTTTTTGTGAATGAAATATATTTTTCTTTGGTTATGGGCAATAAATCAACGCGACCCGGCATGTCATTCGCGATATTTTCCAATACGAAATGTACGTCATATCCAGATAAATTATGAAAGACAATCGGTATATTCACCTTATCCTTGTAATTAATGTTACAAGAATTGTGGGCTGCACCCCTATAATTATTTTCAGGTATTAAATGATTATGATCCCGTACCTTAACATCCTCCGGACTGAAGGTGCATTCACAGATGTGGCAATGCGCGGCTTTATCAAATTCAGCTTGTTGTTCAGCTGTCAATGTCATGTCGAAGGGACATAAGAAAACGGTTTCCACATCTTCTGCAAATTCCATCATTTCGCGCGCAAACCAAGACATACAGTCCTCGCCTCGGTACGATCGATAAAAGGACAACGAGTCATCATATGAGCACTTGACGTAGTAGCCCACACTACATGGCACATGCTCTTGATATTTGCCCCCTCCATCTGTGGGTTTAAGTACACACTCAAGGTCCGCATAAATAATGAATGGTGTCTTTTCTTTGTTTTTTAAATTTTTAAATTCTACCATTTTCTGGTCCTCGGTGGGCAGTCGGATTTTGCACTCATTCATATTAATACAGTCCTCTGTGTGTTTATCCAAGCTGGGTTGAGTGTAAAAATAGTGTAGACAGCGGTCACAAAAGTATTTTTTGCTTTTGTGATGGCTTAGCTGCCTGGATACCAGCCTGGATAGATCCTTAATCCATACATAGTGGTACTGGAGGGGGTTGCTGGGTATATCTTCTTCTTCTTCTTCTTCCTCATCATAACGATCTTGGACCAATAGAAGATTGACATGCTTGGACATTTTATTTTTAGTTAGATAAACTGGGTGCACATCAAATGCTTTCTTCTTCGTCTGTAGCTGATAAACATTAACCGATATCAGGTTCTGCTTTTCAAAGCGAGGTATCTGCTTCAAGGTCATAGGGAACTGGATACCGGTTAGGTTTAAAACTTCAGAGTAATGCGGGTAGGAGGATGTTCTGCCTGGATTGCATCCCCAATCAACTGGATAAAGGGCTGATGTAACTGCCCACGCAAAGCAGGCGTTGTCGTCATTTTTTATGTTGATGCATGCCTGCCTTTTAGCAATTTTTTCCGGTAAATCAATGTACGATGAACCAAGCTGGGGTGTAAATTTATTAATGTTAATGCCTAAATTGGTGATGGCCTTCAACGAAAATCCAGAGTCTCTTTCCTGGAACTCTTCCAGCTGCGTTAAAATAGGGTCAACAACATACTTTTGGAACCATTGTTCTATATCAGTGTTCCGATAGATTGGGGCATTCTTAGTATTAAAATACTTATATTCCTCTATGACCCTATCCGCTTTCTGAAGGATAAACTGCCCCCCAAACACAGCATTAACCTTAATGGACTCGTCCTTTTTCAGAGCATTGGCGATGCGACGTTTAAATAAGACAAAACAGTCTTTGAGGAACTCCTTGGAATCTCTATGTTTTAAATTGGAGATGACTCCAGTACGGATGCGACTAGTGAATGCTGCATCCGTATCATCCCAATGAACCCGACGGTATGCAGTTTCCTTTCTTGACTCTATCCCTGCCCCACGTTTCTGCTCAAATTTAATTTGCGCTCTAAAACTTTTGATTTGGGCCAGTGATGCTAATAAGCTCTGCTTTTCTCCCATAGTCTTTGCCGTTTTCATTTGTTTCTTTATATTGCGGACAGCCTTAGCGCATTCTCTAAGACCATCCTTGGCTGTATCTTCACTATACGTAGTGGACAGAACGCTAAGCAGAGCAGCTATGCTCACACACAAATATTTAAAAAAATCTTTAGCAGACATGTTGCTTGTTCAATGATAAACTGCTGAATGAGGAGAAGTCTTCCTTTCCCCCGGTTTTATTAAAGATGAGCCGATGAGTAGCGGTGAGATATAACCTGAAAATAGATCACGTGATCAGAGCGTGTTCAGAAATTCTAGTACGTTCAGAAATTTTTATTGCTAAATTGGAATATTCTAGAACGATTTTTATGAAATCTAATATAATAGCCTTGTTCGTAGAGTAGTCAGAAACCACCAGAAACTGTCAGACGCATGCGCATTTGTTTGTAGAGTTGCGCGTGTTAAGTCAATGCACTTTTAAACTTCAGAGGTCTATTAAAAATCACATCTCTACAGTCATCAAACTATCACAAATCGGTTCTACGAACAAAGCTAATATGATTGGTTTTTGGCGGGAAATTTGAAAATTAAAAGAGATTCTTTATTATGAAATATGATTGGTTTTGATGCGAAATTTAAACATTTTTCTTGGAATTTAGGATGTGAAATTAATTTTAAATAGAGCTAATCAATAGGATTTTCTCAGAAATTCACCACAGAAACAGGTATTCACTTTAAGAGTACGCATTTTTTTAAATACAATCATAACCCTATTTTTAAACAAGTAAAAAGCATCATCTAAAAATTGAGTAACATCTTTGTGTGTTAAATTTATTATTCCCGTACGTACTCGACCCTGAAAAACTGAAATTATCTCGTCCCATTTCACCCTATCACTGCGATTTTCTTTCACTGGCGCGACTCCTCCTACTCCCCCAATACGATTTAAATGTTCAATTACTTTCTTAAACCGTTTAAGATGCCCGAGATTAGTTTGTAGTTTTCTCAGGGTACCTACGGCTAAATCTGAATCGCGAATTGCCTTATTAAAAAGCCTAATATGCTGTTTTAGTTGCTTAAGCCAAGTGTCTCTCTCCCGCGGCGTAAAATTTCTTTTTTGAGCTAAAATTACCTCGACTGATTTAAATTTCGCTACAATTTCGTCGCTGAGACTAGCAATTTCTAATTAACTTATTTTTTTACTTAAACGCACTTAAATGCACTTCACAATGTTTAATAAAAAAATTTATACATACAGATTTCAATATCGATCCTATTTTATCTTAATTAGTAGTGCTGCGGCTGCTGCGGTCTTGCAATGATTCAGCTAAAAAACATATACAAACATTAGAAAAAAATTAAAAATTAAAAAAAAATTAAAAAAAAAATAAATAAAAAAATTAAAAAAAAATAAAAAAATTAAAAAATAAAAATAAAAAATAATAAAAAAATAAAAAAAATAAATAAAAAAAATAAAATAAATAAAAAAATAAAAATAAATAAAAACAATAAAAAATAAAAAAATAAAATTAAAAAATTAAAAAATAAAACAAAAAAATAAAATAAAAAAAATTTAATTAATTGTCTTTACTTACTTTTCACAAATTGAAAGCTTATTCCCATAGACGGTTTCTTAACGTCCTTCAAGCCTCCAAAAATAATGCTGTATTTGCTTTCGGTAAAATCAGATAAATTGTTTCTCATTAAAGGCGTCACCCTTTTCGGCAGAAAGGCCTTATTATCCTCCAGTTCAAGCAATATGCTATCGCCAAATTTTGTGGTCACTACTTGTGCTGATAATACTGGCTGAGGACTGTTTATTGGTAAGTCGGACACCTTAACGAGTGGTTTCGTTTCTAAAAGCGCAGTTCTTGTAAATTAGCCATCTAAAAATATTATACATTCATGATTTGAAATTTAAACAAAAAAGATTAAAATGTACTCACTTTGTAATTAATAGCGCACACTAAAACACCAAAAAAGTATGAAATGTACTGCTGAACTATGAAGCGTACAGACTTATTAACTGCTGAACTATTCAGACTATAATAGCTATAATCACACTAAAACACCAAAAAACTATGAAATGTACTGCTGAACTATGAAGTGTACAGACTGCTGAACTATTACGCCTAGAATAACGATACGCTGACTTTTATATCCTTTCCCCCTCCCCATACTTCATTGCGAGTCAGCAAAAAAACCGTGAGAACGCTTTAACCTTAAACGCTAGCGGTCGGCCGGAAGCCATTAATTACACACCATCAAAGACTTCTTTGTTCTAAAACTAGAGCGCTTTAACCTTGAACGCAGGTGTGCGTATGACTCATCATTCTTATGTTGCTCTTTTAGTCACGTACTCACCACCCACACGCCGCACTCCTTTGATCTAGCCGCCTACAGACAAATTTCGACAAGTCGCTAGCCTTGAACGCACACGTGTGCCATTCTTAGAAATGGATGTTGCTCTTTTAGTCACGTACTCACCACCGGAAACCATTGATCACTCCTTTGATCTAGCCGCCTACAGACAAGTCGCTAGCTTTAACCTTGAACGCAGAATGACTCATCGATTACGCCGGAAACCATTAATCACAGCTTGTTTACATATATCTGACAGCTATTCTTGGAACCACCCACACAGACTCCTTTGTTCTAAAACTAGAGCGCTTTAACCTTGAACGCAGGTGTTCCATTATTCTTAGAACTGAATATTGCTCTTTTAGTCACGTACTTATGACTCACCACCGGCATTAATCACTTATATCTGACAGGTCTTCTTCAAAGACTTCTTTGTTCTAAAACTAGAGCGCTTTAACCTTGAACGCAGGTGTGCGTATGACTCATCATTCTCAGAACTGGATGTTGCTCTTTTAGTCACGTACTCACCACCCACACGCCGCACTCCTTTGACCTAGCCGCCTACAGACAAGTCTCGACAAGTCGCTAACCTTGAACGCAGGTGCGCCATCATTTTCAGAACTGGATGAGGCAATATTGCGCAATAACCTTGAACGCGCACGTGTGCATTCTTAGAAATGGATGTTGCTCTTTTAGTCACGTACTCACCACCGGAAACCATTAATCACCCCTTTGATCTAGCCGCCTACAGACAAGTCGTTAGCTTTAACCTTGAACGCAGATTGACTCATCGATTACGCCGGAAACCATTAATCACAGCTTGTTTACATATATCTGACAGCTATTCTTGGAAACACCCACACAGACTCCTTTGTTCTAAAACCGCCTACAGACAAGTCTCAACAAGTCGCTAGCTTTAACCTTGAGCCACCTACATTAGTTTGTTCTCTACCTATGAAGACATCCTCCAGGTCTTCAGCAGGTGGGAGTGGAGGGGGTAAATGGGAACAAAAATGTGCAAAATGAACCTCCATAAGAAATAACATGGGATTTTGACCCCGTAGCCCCATAGCCTATCTACTAAATCTCTATCTCTTATCGTTTCTGAGATCCCAATAGTGAGCATCGAATTTGACTCACGCTGTACAGGGTGTCCCAAATTGCTTGATTTTGGCTGGTTTTCCTATTTCCAGACCAGGTAGAGAAAAACTGACATATGAGTCTAGAGCTCGATTTTTGTGAAACGCCGATTGGTGAAAACCACATTTCGATATCTCTAACCGATTCCGAGATATCGGCAAAAATTGACATTTTACAGATTCCGAAAATTTTTTTTGTAATGTTAAAATATGTCATTTTTAAAGAGAAATGTGTTATATTGGCAGCAAGGATGACTAGACATATCATGGCATACATATTTTTGGAAAGCTTATTTTTTTTTCCTTTTTTCTAAAGTCAGCCAACTATGGTTTCCATTTGAAATAACAAAGTTAGCTTTGATATCAAACAATCGAAAAGCGATATATTTTTTTTGACAAATGCATCTTATTCTACGTCAAAAAGTGCCTGTAGAAAGTTTTTACCGTTTGAAAAAATATCCACAAATAAAAAAGTTGAGGAATCTGTAAAATGTCAATTTTTGCCGATATCTCGGAAACGGTTAGAGATATCGAAATGTGGTTTTCACCAATCGGCGTTTCACAAAAATCGAACTCTAGACTCATATGTCAGTTTTTCTCTACCTGGTCTGGAAATAGGAAAACCAGCCAAAATTAAGCAATTTCGGACACCCTGTACAGTGTACAGGGTCATCACGCGAAAATGTCCTTTCTTGAAGTAACTCAGCCATTTTTTATGTTATGACATAGATGTAAAGACATTCTGAACTAGCTTTTCCCACAGAATCTAAATTTTCAGTCAAAAAAACAATAACAAATCGCATTTCAGAAATACGACATAATACTTTCTCTTTTAAAAAGAACACTCGGTATATTTTGAAATATTTCGATTCTGCTTCTCTTTCTGAATTAAAAAATGTCAACATATCTTATGTTATCTAAAATGGTTTTTGAGATATTTAGATTTGATGATATTAAAATCTGATATATAAATCTGACGATATTAAAATAACGTGACCGATTTTGTTAAGTAAATTTTGAAAACAAAAAAAACATTAACCATAATGGGAAAATTATCTCTGAGAAGCATAGAATGTTGATTTCATACATTTATTTAACAAAGAAAATATTAACAAACATTAAAAAAATAAAAAAATATTAACAAACAATTAGCAATGTTAAATATTCCAAG
Organism: Rhagium mordax; assembly: GCA_963680705.1. Taxonomy (NCBI): domain Eukaryota; kingdom Metazoa; phylum Arthropoda; class Insecta; order Coleoptera; family Cerambycidae; genus Rhagium; species Rhagium mordax. Next base: position 57,826,440 of record OY796661.1, on the reverse strand, counting down.
GTTAAATATAATAAATAACTTTTGATACATTAATGCATTTATTCAATTTAGTAATTGCTCAATTTTCACGACAAAGTCTATACCGTCGTTTTAAATTGTTTAGAAAATTCCTCCTCTCCGTGCCTAAACCGAAGTACGTTACAACCTCCATAAGTATCGAAAACAAATTTTACTAAAATCAGGCAATATTGAAAGAGATAAAGTTCTTGGAACACCAAGTATAAAAACAAAGAAAGTCGTTGAATACAAAATGAGCGATGATGAGGTTAAGACCAACAGATGAATTTGTTTTACAACATCAAAGGAAATACATTTTTAGAAATGGTTCCTGGGTAATTGAAACGATGGTATTTTAGACCTTATATATCAACGACATCAGATCAGTAGCTATGTGAATAGCCGACAATGAGAATCTGGTCGAAAGAAAACCTTCACGAATACATTGAAATTGGTAGAAGGGTGGCCACCAAGATCGCCAGATTTGTCATAATTAGATTTCCTTTTGCGGGGACACTTAAAAACTAAAATTTATGCCACTCAAAAAAATTGTTTGCAATATCTACGGAAGTGAATTACTGAATGTCGTCTCAACACCAAAAATGCTTCAAAATGTGAGAAATAATTTTGAACATAACCTGTATCACTGCATCGAAGATGGTGGTCAGCAGTTTGAACATTTAATTGACTAATGTGTACGTTACCTTTTTATTCTGTAAACGGATTCTGCTAACTACTCGAATACATTTCCAATATGAAGTATCATAAATGAAATGTCATGGTATAAACTAGGTATCTTTTAAAGAGAATCGAAAGACCTTTCAAACGAGGTGCCAGTTCCCTTTCCATTTAAGATTTTAGGGGCAAATTTCACCATGCCCAATGGGTTGTAGATAAAGGTTTGCGTCGAGGTTTGCGTATATGCCTAAAAAGTATCTCCTCAAAAACAATATTGACGTGTTTGAGCATTTTTTTTCATGGGCTTAAGTGCCCAAAACGTTTTGTTTTCATTGGGCCTTAGGCTATACATAAATGACGCGTCAGCAGATGAGCGTCCGGATTCCAACATCAAAGGCTTGTACAGCAAAAATGGTTGTGCCCATTGGGACTTTTTATTAGATAATAATAATAATAATAACAATAATAAGTTTATTGGGAAAAAGCACAAGTACATTATTCCCAAACGGAAAATGTGTCAACAAAGTTGATTTACAACACTTCCTTACACTCTAAATAAATATAAAAAATAAGCATTAAAAAAAATAATAAACACTAAAAAGAAATATAAAATAAAATACAAATAAAAAAAATACAAATAAAAAAATGGGCAGATTGTGATTATTTAGGTGATTTATCGACGGGGGTTTAGATTTTGTCATGAAAATAGAGGTAGACATATTGAGCAATTACTAAATTGAATATATGCATTAATGTATCTAAAATTATTTATTATGTTTAACCTTGTAATATTTAACATTGTTAATTCTTTGTTAATATTTTTTGATTTTTTTAATGTTTATTAATATATTCTTTGTTAATTAAATGTACGAAGTCAACATTCTATGTTTCTCAGAAATAATTTTCTCATTATGGTTAACGTTTCCTTTGTTTTCAAAATTTATTTAACAAAATCGGTCACGTTATTTTAATATCGTCAGGTTTATATATCAGATTTTAATATTATCAAATCTAAATATCTAAAAAACCATGTGAGATAATATAAGATATGTTGACATTTTTGAATTCAGAAAGAGAAGCAGAATCGAAATGTTTCAAAATGTACAGAGTGTTCTATTTAAAAGAGAAATTATTATGTCGTATTTCTGAAATGCGATTCGTTATTGTTTTTTTGACTGAAAATTTAGATTCTGTGGAAGAAACTAGTTCAGAATGTCTTTACATCTATGTCATAACATGAAAAATGGCTGAGTTATTTCAAAAAAGGACATTTTCGCGTGATGACCCTGTACATTGAAGTTTAACTTACAATTTGTTGCAATTGTTGCACTGGAAAAGATCGTTGCTAAAAAAATTTAAAAAAATTGGACTGAGACAGTTTTAAGTGACAGACCCTGTATATTGTCAAAATCTGGCCACACTAATATAGGTACCTACTGAAATAACATTGTCAAATACACATTGACAAATCAAAACTAACCCACTAAAAATGGGTTAAATCTAAATATTAACGTATCAAATATCTCAATGTTTTTTGTTTTTTGTAAAGAACAAACTATAATAGCTGTCATCAAATATGAAAATTTTTGTCTGTACACGTCGATCATCAATCTGTTTAAAAATAACATCCCGTAAAATAAATAAAAGATGAAAGACCCTATATGTGCATGTAAACACCTAAATGAACCGAATGCGATTTCAACTTTTTTTAGGGAATTTTTCAGAGAAACTACAGTATACCTCACTTTTTGTTTACCTCTTTCAATATATGGTAAAGGAACGACATTTTTATACAATAACTTCCGTTTGGCGTTTTTATTTAACGTCTGGTGAAAAATGCTGCTCACATATTGTTTTAAATTTTAATTCATCATTGTCCATTAAGGCAATGTCTATATTTCCACAATTTTTTTGCCACTCTTCAGTTCGTTTCGGGTCAGATACAGAAAATTTAAAAAAACTAATGTTTTTGTTAAGTCTGTTATTATTTAAACAGTTTTTGTACACACAGTCATGGCATGCCATTATGTCATTATTAAAAAAGGTTTCACTTATTCAAAACAATACCCGAAAATACACAATAACACATTCATATGGTACAACACTACCGCCATTCAATAAAGGCGCCAATGCTAGCGCCACGCTGTGGTGATCGACGTTACTTTCACGTCACACATCGCTATTAAATAAAGGTCTCTCTTTACCAATGACATCGCGCAAATCAGCTGAAACTTTCGCAGCCAATTTGCACAACGCCGTGTAAAGTTCGAAGCCCGCATCAGCCTCGTTCAAAAACGTTAGGTGTCGCTTCTTTATAATTCCTATATTCAATGATGTGACACAGTGTCGAATGCTTTTGCTAAATCAAGGAAGACAGCTAGGGAGGGCTTAGATTTGTCAATATTATTATAAACTTTTGTTGTTAAATGAATAATAGCATCTTGTGTACTTAAATTTTGTCTAAATCCGAACTAGCTATTGGATAGTAAATTATTTATTAGTATATTAGGAACTGTGTGATTCCAGCTTTAATAACATTTTCATATATTTTTGAAATATTAGAAATCAAAGATATTGGACGATAATTGCTAGGCTCATATTTATCTCCGCCTTTATACAGGGTGAATCTTAGAGTGGCGGCCATATTTACAGGAGGCGACTCCGTTCAGCTATGGGAACACAAAACTACAAATTTTTTTTTTTTTTAACGCGCTATGAAAAATGAATATTGTTTAAACCCTTTTTATTTGAATTTGGGTACCCCGCCAGTGGAATGCGCTAGCGAGAGTAACGTCTAAATAACTGAGACGCACACGCCTGTCTTGAACAGTGCGTTGTTGCCAAACTTCACGATTGAAATAAAACACGGGGAATTTAATAGTAAAGCAAACAAGAAACTAAATAAAATGAACTATCTAAACAATAACAAAGTAAAAACTATTCTCCGTGAGTGTAACAATAAAAAAAGTAATAACTAAAAAACTTAATACTTAGTAACAAATAATGAACAGAAAATTATTTTTTCTAATAACAATAAATCTTTACTTATCTTTGATCGGCATTTCTCATAGCAGGTGTTGAAACTGTCCTCCGTTATTTTCCAAACACGCTGTAGCTCGCCGCATCATAGAATCTCTAACTTTATTGAAGTCCGTATTCTGCCTTATGTGATTCGCAGCGTTTTCTACTATTTCCCGTAATTCTTCAACGTTGTTGACAGGAGTCGTGTACACCAAACTTTTCATGTGCCCCCTCAGATAAAAGTCGCCTCTAAAACACCACTAAAATAAAACTACACACACGTAGAAGGTACACCTCACTCAATTATTAAACACAAACACAAAACTTCCACTTTTATAAATTTCACTAAAAACTTAAACTATTTAATTTTATAATCACAATAAACCACACTAGCTGCTGTCTGACTGGTCACTAACACTAAAAACTAAAACTAAAACATAGAAAAACAACTGGCACGCTTCGCCGTGTGCGGCTTTTGCATTTCAGGAGAACCTTTTTTTTTATTGCTCTTTTTTGTTAATGCACCTGCTTGTAACTAGGTCAGTGTCATAGTTTGTAAAGAGTTCAGCGACTCTAACAGCTGATGGGTGGTAAATTTCCTATAAACTAATTCTGTTTTTAAAATCTTTTTCATTTTGTGTCATAAAAATTATGCAGACTATGCAACCGGCTTTTTCATTTTGTTTTGTATTACAATTTTCATTATGGAAGTTAAAACTGTGTATTTCAATAAACCTGTTTATCCAATTGAATTAATAAATTTTTCATTTTCACTAGGTACCCTTATCTCTCTCTCGTGATTGGGTATCTCTGGATTATTAATGAAAAGTGAAAATGTAATCGATTGGTTTTATATCATCTACACTTGGCAACACTGTCGACCAGCCACACGTAATGCAGCAAGCGCTTGCCCAGCGGCGCCAGAATTACAAGAATTATACATGAATCCCGAATTTTTTTAAAAAATTCATAACTCGGCCTTTTACAACCTACAAAAAAAAAATTCGGATTCATGTTCATGACGACTAGTACTATTAATCCCAAAAATATGGCCGCCACTCTAAGATTCACCCTGTATAAGGGTTTGACTAATGCACTTTTTACAATATCATGAAACACTCCTTCTTTTATGGATATGTTAATAATATTAGCTAAAGGGTCCGACATAATATGTTTTATAGATTTGAGTATTTTACTTGTTATATCATCAATACCTGGGGCTGTATCATTTTTTAACTTATTAATATATTTGAGAATGTCATCACCTGTAACAGAAATAAGAACAAGGGTAAAGTCCACTTCAGAGTTCTAGCGCAGATAAAAAATTACCGACAAAGGAACACGTGCGGCGGCGTCTTTGCGAACATTAAAGAGGCCGCGTTCTGCTTTGTAAATGCGGCATTTTTTCCCTGCGATACAAAAATGAAATGAACTATACCTGTCTTTCTTGTTTCTTGTGGTGTACTATACTTATCTGGAGGTTTTATGTTTTTTGCAATATTTTCTCCTACATTTATGAAATATTCGTTTAAATTATTTGCTACTTCGGTCTTATCTTTAAACATTTTACATGATTTTACCTGCATTAGTTTTTATTTGTTTTATTCTGGTTTGTTGATTTTTTTTTCTATTTAATATTTCATTTGTTATTGACCAAATCTTAGAATTATTATTAATATTCTCATTGATTTTCTGTTTGTAGTATTTTACTTTTGTTTTCTTTATCAGTTTATTTAAATAATTTCTATATACTATGTATTGATGTTTTAAAAGGGTATTTTGTGGATATTTCCCTATTTTTTTAGGCAAATAATCTCGATGTCATTAAACCGTCGTTATCCAACTTTTTCTTTTAATAACATGATGTTCTGCATTTTTTTGGTGACTGCATATACTATTGCTCGATGTAAAATGGTTATAAAACTGTAGCAAATCGAGGGTATAAATTTTATAAAAGAAGGAAAATAGCTATTACTAATGAAAAAATTAATTTTAATTTGTGCCACGGGGTATATAAGAAGTAATTGATTGAGTTTTTGTTTATGTCTGCTGCAAAACGGAAATCATGTAGATGACTTTATCTTATCACGGGAAGTTAAGAACTTTCGATGGGAACGAACCATACCAGTCTGTTCCCAAGGAACTGCTAGCTACGCGAAATTGCGAGATGGACTCGCCTGACCGTATATTGGGCGGAAAAGGGCTGTACTCAGCGAATTAACCAGGGGGTACCTACCGTTGAGACGAACGGCTAAGTGGAAGCGCAGAGAGTACACTGTCACAGAGAGTCCGTCGAGTGCTACCAGCGAGAAGACATAGTCCGAGCGCGGAAATTGTTCGGGTAGCGTAGCGTCGGGATGTCTCGATAAAAAGACGGAGCTAGAGTTTTGACCGGTCAACGTCCGGGACATCGAAGCGGTAGATTTGTGAACGGGTGTGTTTAAAGTGATAGATCCGACGTTTAATCTCGGTGAAGGTATTTGTGAAATAGGATTATTGAATTTTAGAAGTTTTTGGGTAGGTCAGTTTGAGTATACTAATCCCTATATACGTTTCATTTGGCGAGTGAACCTAAAATAGGGTATCTGGTATTAGAAAATACCTAATTGGTATTGGCACTTTGAGGTGAACGGGTGGCTTACATATAATACAGTTATATAGAGAGACCCAGATAGGGTATGTAAGATTTTCTTTGCTAATAATTGTTTTGTAGCAATTAAATTAAGTACTGTAATTTGGTTCGTAACATCTTGTTTGTTTTGGAAGTAAATTACTATAGTTAAGCGTAACGTTTTGTTTTGTTTTGCAGTAATTAAAGTACTGTAATTTTGTAAGTAATAATAACTTGTTTTGCTTATTTTGGAAATTATTTACTGTAATTTTGTACGTGTGGTTAAAGCTTCGAGCCCTTATATGCTCGAAGGGTTAAAGTACCAATCATCCTAAAATTTTACCACTTATTTTTCTGTTTTGCCTTGTTTGATTTTATAAATTTTGAGTAATATATTCGCTTTTATTTTTCTTAATTGCTAGTCTTTTATTCCCACCACTATTCACCCCTGCCAAAAGACCACGCATGTTAAGCCGTGGCCGGACTCTAGCCTTTGAAGGGATTCTCATACCAGTGGCCAGCTGATTTTGCTTTATAGGTACTTTCTAGTGTTTCTCTGATCAGGGGGAAACTAAAATAAATCCTGATCTGGTGGCAGCGACACGCTACCTCTTTTAAAGTACCGCACCCTCGATATCATAGGTATCGCCAGTAAGTAAGAGTAAAGTTTTAGTTTTATTTTTTTTATATACGGGGTGTGCGCGTTACAAAAGCCTCAGTATAGCTTTATTTGTATCATTGGAGGGAACAGCTTCGTACAAAACTGTTCTCTGCCATAATGTTTAAGTAATCCTCGCAGATTTCATTTTTAGTACATACATATGTCTATATTTATATCACCACTAATAATTTTATTTTCTAGGTTACAATAATTTTTTAAGTAGTCAGATAAATGCCTTTTAAATTCAAAAACATCATAAGAAGGTGGTCTGTATATTCCAGTCACTCCAATTATTTTGTTATGTAATTTTAGGGTTAATATCAGAAATTTTGAGTCTGAAAAAGAAATAATAATATCTACTTGACGTTTCTAAGTATTTTTCCACATACGTGATTACACCATAATTTTTGTTTATTTTTTCACCGTTATAATATAGTATTTCATATTAATCTAACTGCAAATTATCTTTATTAGCAATGTTAAAAGTTTCAGTTAATATCAAACGTCGTCGTACAGACTTTTATACATATTCGTAAAAAGTTTTAGCGAATCGTATTTTTTTTGTTAAACTTTTAATATTTGTAGGCATCATATAAAAAGAATTCACATCTGGTTTATTTATAATTAATAGATAATTTTCACTATTCTCAATATTATATTATGTAAAAGTTGTAATAATTGCAACAAAACTAACACTAAACCATTGATTTATTAACTAACTAATTACGTACAATAAATTAATCACCTAAATTATAACAATATCATTATTACTTTTAACCACTATTATTCACTACTAGTCACTGTTCCCGTTCTTTGTGATGTTTAGTTCACTTTGTAATTTTCTACTGCCTACAGTTGACCATCTTGGCCTTTATCGACATTGTTCACCCGGGACAGGTATAACAGTTCCTGTAGGCACTCCCATATTATGGCGTTGGTCCCTAGGGATAAATTAACGTTCACCCTAGGTCGCACGCCATGAATTCCAGCTCCTGAATCCGTCGGTGTCCTGGAACCATCGGTATACCCATCGATTCCCTTGGACAAATACGATCTAGTACGCTTGACGCCATTCATTGTGGTTGATTCGATTTTCACTACGAATGGCTTATCAAAGGAGTATCTTGGAAGCATGCAGTCAGTGTCCATCATTAAGAAATGGTGACCGGCCACAGCCTCCATAATCTTCGAGTGTCCAGTCCATACCGTTCCGGGTTGGCGTTCCAGTAGCCGATGAACCGCATCCTTTAGGCACCATTTACATAGGCTCCCGGAGGGGGGGTCAGGGGGGGCAACTGCCCCCCCTGGCTGGCTAGATAATTCGTAGAAAATCATATAATCGTGTTTGAAAATGTTTATTTTTACTAGAATCTATTTTTTGTTTACCCTAGATTATAAAGGTTTTGCTTTAAAACATTATTAAAGAATGTCCATTTCCCTGTTTTAAAAAAGTTTATAATTTAATCTACCAAATACAGATTTGCCCCCCCTTGGAAATACTTCTGCGGGCGCCTATGGGCACCAATTAGGGTTTCTCCCTTTATAAATATATCAAGGGTAATCAAGCCCAGAATGACTTCCATGGTGCTCATAGCTCCGGTGATGCGCAAGCATGCCAGTCTTCTTAAGCTGATGAGTTTTGTAATGGTCGTTCTTTGTTTAACTTCTGGTCGCCAAATCAGGGCACCTTAGGCGACCACAGAGTGTGTATAGCCACTGTACCATTTTTGGTTTCATGCCCCATGTTTTCCCAAACATGACATGCGTCTACACCTCATAAGAGATGCTTTCGCCTTGTTTGTGACCTTTGACAGATGTTTTCCAAAGATGTTAAGGTTGTAATTCCCAATGTTTATTTTCCTGGTGAAAGGCATCAGCGATGTTTCCGAAGTGTTCACCCTTCGGGTTTTCCAGTTCACACCATTGCTGTACAATATTGTTGGCATACTTTCCCCTTATGAGTATGACGATGTCATCTGCATACCCTTGGGCGTAGAAACCACTGTTGCTAAGTGTTGTCAACAGATCGTCAGCTACAAGATTCCACAGTAGGGGTGACAGGTGACACCCTCGAGTTACTTATACCTCTAACCCGTCTGCTCTTCATCATGTTGTCCATTCACTTACAACAAGTGTCGTCAATCCGATGTCTTTGAGCGGCCAGGAATATTGATTTGAAAGAGGTTTTATCGAATGCTCACTCAATATCAAGGAAAGCACCAAGTACTATCTCTTTGTTGTTCATCGACTCCTCTACTTCCAGCATCTTCAAAAGGAAAGACGATACGCTGATTGGTTGGTATGACTTGGCAAGGTCGTAGGAGGTGCGCCTATTGCCAAGAATGCTCGAAAGATTTTACATACAGACGGAATTAGGAGGTAACTTGCCCGTTGCAATAAAGCTGGAAGTATCCCATCCGGTCCCGGAGACTTGTAGGGTTCAAAGGATTTAATCGCCTATTCAGTTTTATTATAATTGACGATCTGACGATCTGATTCGCCACTTTCCAATCGACCCTTGGAGGCTTTGCCTCAAAAGATTCAGGTTGTGGCGGTGAATCTTCGGAAACTATTGTCGATCCTGGGAAGTGAGTCTGTAGTAGAACATCCAGTGTTTCCCCTCCCGTTTGTTGTGTGTTATAAGTGATTAAAAAAAACTTTCGTGTGAAAGTTCCTCACGGACGCTCCCCGTAATTAGGCTGGTGGCCCACTGGCGATTATCTTTGAGATTTGCCGCGCATGATATATCGTGCCGCTTCCAATGAGTACACGCCCAAACGCGATAATATTGCTCCAAGCGAAGTAGATGAGTGAAATCTGTGAATTTGTATCGCCGCGATTTGCCGTAAGTATCACGCGGCAAATCGTAGAGAAATCGCCAGTGAGCCACCAGCTTTAGGAAACATATTTTTAGGAGAAATATTAATTTAAATATTTTGGGTGAATCGTAAAAATGTCATGCATTTCTCTTACATTTCTTACATGTATATTGAAATACACTGGAAGTTTCTATCTACCTTGCTTTACTTAAATGTAAATAATTTTCTTGCCACAGACCCATATCATATTTGCTTTTGGCGCCAGGATTGACAACAATACGTAGTAAATTACGGAAATACCGCTGTATATCATTCATCACACAGCTAGTTCCTCGAAAACCATAATATTATTGACCATTTATATTATGTTTTACATGACATTTTAAGACCGGGTATTGTCTACCCCGGTTAAGGCGCCGTTAATTAATCAGAGGACGGAAGTAAATGTATTAATCGCTTTCACTCCAGAAGAAAAAGATATATTTTTCATAAGGCCAGGAACAGGACAAATTAAATGGAAAATTCTTTCTTCGTCAGAAATCCAGAAATTACATGTAGGTACGAATAGAAATTACAATTTTAATGACTCATGCCTTAAACCTTCAGTGGTTGTGATACCACGTTTTCAATATTTCAGAAAGGAAAATTAAAAATCTTCAAACTTCTTCAGAAAGAAATGCATTGGTTAATGTAGTGAAAACTTTCAATGACAAGAATTCAACCCCTCATAAGTAATGAATGAAACGAATAAATTCATTTTTAACATTAATATGCTTATTTATGAAAAACGCTCAAACAGTTCGGTTTTTGTTTTCAATTTTGTACAATTTACTTTTTAAAACCATTCATATATTTTTAAAGTATATAAGGTGGTTGAGTGGTACACTTCATTTTAAAGGTAATTTTATCCTGATTCATTTCAGCAAGACGGAACACCTCCACTATGTAATACTTATATTTTGGAGGAGACAAGATGCCAAATCGTACTAGTTTGATACATAGGTGCAGAATTACAGCGTGTCACAATTTACATTTTTAGTACTTATTCCAACCGTTGGGAATTATAAACTCGCCTGGTATTTCCTATGATCGAACATTGCTGTGTGTCCCAAATGTAACACAATTTCTTCAAAAACATGTAAAAACTGGCTAGATAAAAATTGTAAATTTTTGCTAAATGTTGCCATCTTTTATACCAATTGGCAAAAATACTTCGAAACAGGCTTCTATCTTCAATTTTTCAAAAATTATTAAAGATTGGTAGGTCTTTATATCGTTGAATTATTTTTTAATAGAGCTCCTAGTCCATAATGTTAAATAATATGCGATATCTTATACTCGTATAGCGGGTGACCCAACCCATAGGGACACTTTTGTAACTTTTGAATGGGCGAATGGATTTTTTTTTAAAATTTGGTATAGTGAATTTTCCAATTAATTAATGCAAAGAACCGAATATGGCCGACTTCCGGTTTTGGTGCAATTTTCATGAATATCAAGTTTTTTAATGGGCCAACCAGTATATTACATATTTGGGTTCTAACTAGTCGAAATACATATGGTCAGATATTATTTTGATTCACAATTTTTGATTTTATTTTTTAATTTTTAGTTTTAATGATAGAAGTCCGCAACTTAGTTAAAACTGTTAGAAATCGTTCTAACAGGTGCCTGCTGTTAAATATTATCTCTTCAAATAAGTAGTAAAATTAAAAAAGCGATTTATTCGCCATTAAATAGATAGAAATTTGTTTTTCTACGAAAACTCAGTTTATTTAAATGGAACTTATATGGGACAATCTGGTATTTAATTAGACCCTTATATTACGAAAAAAGTGGTATACATATTGCCTACTTTTTCTTTCAAATAAACTTGCAATTAGGAACTACATATTTTAATATATTTTATATTTTAATTAACGATTTTTTACGATAATTTATTTCAATAAATGACAAGATGAAACAACCTACATTCTACATTACTAATGCCCAATTAAGTGTTCAAAACGTTGTCCACTTCCTCTGCAACACAGCGCAGTTGAGTAAATCCTATTACTTCCCTCAACTAATTCCAATTAATTGTACGCACAGCTTCCTCAACTATGTCTTAAATTCTGCAAAGTTGTAAGACGTTGCGAATAAATCGAATAAATTGGGATGGGACAAACATTTTAACAACAGGACTGGACAGTAAAAAGAGAAAAATTAAAGAATCTGCAATAATTTTACTAAATGAAGACAAATGCCAAACGATTCTGTAGAGTGTTGTACAAAGTGGTTACCTACCGATGCTAAAAAAATAATGTAGTAAGTATCTATATACGGGTGTCCCTAAACTACGTTCGGAAAATTCGGGAGGTGATTGCATGCGCGAAAATATGAAGAAATGTTCCTATGGACATGGGTCCGCAAATGGCTCCTAAGTGAGCTACGCCCCCCTGAAGTTGGCGCCCCAAACATGTTTTTTTCCGAACGTAGTTTAGGGACACCCTGTATATGGTCATGATATAAACATTGTGTAATTTCACTAATTACACAAACCAAAAAGATTCTGAGCATTGAAAAAAGAAACAGATTAAGTTTCCGAAACGTCTGCGAAACATCATTGTTTTTTTTTAGTTTATTATACATATTTTATGTCAAAAAACAAACTTTAACTGTTCCTTTGACATAAAGTCATAGGCGTAAAGGTTATTTTTTTTAAATCCAGATATTTTTTAGATTATCTGGGAAATGTTCAGAAGTATGGTAGTAAATTCCAAATAAGAAAAAAAGAAAACTGATAATATTTAAACCTATTTGACCAGTGCTTTCCGTCTCTTTTAATTCAAACAAAACTATATGAATATTGTGCGTTACTTTTGAGTTTTGGGGCACACTATATATTTACTAAATACAAACTCTGCAATATTTAAGATTGTACCAACTAGTGTGTACTAGACTAGAAGTATATGTTTTTGCGGAGTTTTCAAGATTAAAAGTCAATGGTCGATTCGCAAATTAGAATTCTGTGTTTCCCATTTCAATATTTAACTGGTATCTAATAGTTAAATTTGAAACATGCATGGAAACTTTAAATTGTATAGTCGTAATTACCAGTAGCGCTGAATAAAATTTAGAATATAAAGAAACAAGAAATCCTTTAATTTGGAAGTTCAAGTCTTTCTTAAATGTTTATTCACTCGTGTATTTACGTTCTATGGCTCAGACGTCTTTAATGTTTAATGCAACATAATTCCCTTCTTTTACAAAGGCTTGCGTACAATTGGAGAAACGCACGGAGTGGGCGACATCTATCTGAACTATCCAAAACGTGAACAACAAAAGCCGGTTGTGTACAATTTTAATGGAGTTTTTTACAGTTTGTTCTTATTTGTATGGTATTTAAGTGATAAAACTAGTGTTAGTGTTTGGATTAAATGTTCTAAAGGCAAAAACAGGCAACAAATTCATAAAACGGTGGCCACTACGTCCAAAAGTACGTTATGTTCTGAACCCGCAATGTAGTTCGTATTGTACAAGTTAAAATTCTTTACACAAATTTCCTGTTTCGGATCAAAAATTTTGCAAGAAATGGGAATATATTTTAAAAATTGGGAAACCAATTACTATAACTACATGTTAGTAGAAGCATTTTTTGGATATAGATTAGTAATATATACCTATACAAGGCATATGGTAATAATTTCATGTCACTTGCATTTCGATGTTACTGGAAATCAACATGCATTTTTTTGTGAAATGTAAATAATCAGTTATTAAATATTATTGTACAATATAATCAATGCATTTTAAGTAAATGTTTTGTTTTTAACTTTTTATTATCTGCTCTGAAGTTCCCCATTTTAAGCTATACTCCATCGAAAGCATCCGCAGGTTAATTTTAAATTCATTCTTTTTATAAACCTATATGTATACTTACTTATAACTTATAAGCTGTATACACAGCCTGGCTGAACCAATTTCATTGATGTTTTAGCTCAAAGTTGCAGACGTTGGCAGTCAAGACTTTACAAACCATTTACTTACCTTGATAAATTGCGTATTTTGCCTGAACAAATCTGCTTCTCTTCAACCTAGTGACCAGATATAATACCTATAACCAGTGACTAAAATGTTAAATGAATGTTGGGATATAAAAAATTAAGAAACAGTATACACTACTCCAAACTTTTATTTTTTTCAATCATTTACTTTCACATATTATACGTGAAATAGTTATCAGAAATTTTTACCATAAGGTCGTATCTTATACATATTTCACTAATATATTAAATATAAGTGCCCCAGAATTCACAGAAGTAAACAATTTTTAAAAAACCAATCACTTTCCATTGTAAACAATTTGTTGTTCACGTTTTCGTCTTATTTTGACATTAGTCACAGCGCCATCTAGCGAGTCGTGCGTTTTCCCAATAACATGCAAAATTTATATGATGTCAATGGGTCTAAATGTGATATCGCAGGAGTCATGATATTGCGTTACGCCACTAATAAAATGGAGAAACGATATCATAGCAACATGATACTAAAACAGGTATCATGTCATAGCTAGGATGAGACAGTTGATAATTGTGAGAAATATACAGGGTGGAACAAAAGTATCAAATAATGGCTTTAACGTTGTTGTCTTTATTATTTGCAAAGTTACAAAAAAATGTTCACTATAAAAGTTGTTTGGTTCTTTACCGTGCATGTTTTGAGTTTTAGAGTTTGTTGATATCTTCTTCTGGTTTGTTCCTATGGCGACCAACTTTTTCTTTTTAAATGGCACCCATAATTTTTTTTGTCAATTTGAAACAAGCATATTTTTCTCTATTCAGTCACAAAATTTTGCAATTTTTGGACTCAATTGGAACTAAATTAATTAATTTCACAACATCACAACACCAAAATTTAGTTGTTTGTTTGTAAAAATTTAATTGTCAAACTTCCATTGGCATTCTTTACCAAAAGTAATGTTTGTGTTTTATAACTGCATGACTTTGTCCATGGCATCATTGATTAAGAGGCGACGAGTGAGTCGTAATAAATGTTCTTTTTCTCGCTTATTTTTTTCCAAAAATTGCAAAATTTTGTGACTGAAATTAACAAAAAAAAATTATGGGCGCCATTTAAAAAGAAAAAGTTGGTTGCCATAGGAACAAACCAGAAGAAGATATCAACAAACTAAAAAACCCAAAACATGCACGGTAAAGAACCAATCAACTTTCATATTGAAAATTTTTTTGTAACTTTGCAAATAACAAAGTTAAAGCCATTATTTGATACTTTTGTTCCACCCTGTATGTCATAGACTTATTAGTCTATGATGATATATGTATATTCATCAGTGGCCAGAAATAGGTTGAATTGGTTTTCAAATGGAATGGGAAGGGTGTAAAAAAGGTTTAGAATCACTATCTTACAAAATTATTTTAGTCAAGTAAAATATTATTCGTGATCATTAAAAATATCTTAATTAATTATTTAATTCATATATATGACATATAAATTCACATAAATCTATATATAACATCAGGTGTCACAAAAAGATTTTCACAAGCTGCACCTCTGTTACTTGAATAGATAGAGATTTAAGCAATATATTACATTAAATTGTATTCAAAGGAGATTTGAATGGCATATCCAAAAGTGTCTGCTAATCACCTACCTACATAGAACCATCCTAACGCAAAAGTATTATAAAGAAGGCTGTTTAGTGGGATTAAATAATACAAAGAATTTATTTAGTGTCACAGGTCCCGAAAAAGAAACATTATAATAGGGCAGTACACAATACACATAGTACACATACGTTATAAATAAATAAATAAATACACCACATGTAATGACGACCCCCTTTATCCCAGAAGGCTCTAGAATTGTGCGGGAGGGGGCTACACATTTAAAGACAAGGGACACACATCAAATATCCGTGTATAATGGAAAAATCCCTCTCACAGTATTTTCCATTGCCACGACCAGGAATCGAATCCGGGACTTTTGGGTGAGAGGCAGGTACGCTACCATCTCGACCATCAGTCATATAACGTTGCTCACTATCATTTCAGAACAAAATTTTGGCAATGATTGAACCAAAGTCCGATTTGAGTTTTGTGTCCTGGACTTTCTAACCTTTTATAGTTGATATTTCTGATCTAATTCACTAGGATCCATTATTTAAGCTACGCTACGCTGATGAGGAGCAATAACTGCGAAACATGTGCCCGTAGCTGTATCATGTTTCTTCTTCGAAGTCTGTAATACTCGTTAAATTCTTTGAAAATGGATTATATCTGTCTATACAACAACTGGTGAACTGTACATGTTTCGAAAATAAATAAATCAGTTATAGTGCACGTGCACAAGTGCATGTCAAAATCCATATTCACTGAAGTTATAGGACATATTTAATAATGCAGTTAGACTATAACTGCATTACTGCAAACAGTGCAAACATTACTGGTAATATCTTATACGCACAATAAATTCCGATAAACGTTGAAATATCACATTCCGATTTAAAAATCGAATAAATTAAAACCTGAAGAACGTTTCAAATAACACAACAAACATATTTTTTTCATCAAATCAAATGCCACTATTTTAAACTAGGAAATTTAAAATTATTGTGGTGTCCTGTAATGCTCGAAAAAAATAATAATGAATCAGTTATACTAAAAATTTTTACTACTACAGACGTAATATAATTTTAATTTAAGTATATATGTTTATGTTTTCTGTGTACCTACCACTAAATAATAATAAATAAGTTACAATTTAACATATTAAAATTTACTTCTTACCCTTAATAGAAATACGCCCCTGCTTTTATTTACTTTATCTCTATATTTCTTAGAACCAGCCAGGTAAGTTAAAACTTTTATGGGGCTCTATTTATATGGTTAATTTAATAATGCGTAGAGCCTGGCTCTTTAAAAGTATAGCAGAAAATATGCAAGGCGATGCGATGCAAAACTACTTCCAGTTCAAAAGTCAATAGCCGGTAATTTTAATGGTCTGTATTTCCCAGATTTTTTCTCGTGTTTTTATTACCAATGTTATCCGATAAAATGTGCGCATATGTAAAGATTCATATTTTATGTATTTGGTTCTTAGAAAAGAAGAGAATATGCAATGTAAAAAAAAACTTTGATGTTGGTCTTGGGATTTCTGGACCACAACTATTTCAAACATACAAAACAATTTACCGATCATTTCCTTTTTATACAGGGATTGTTATTTGTTTAACAACTCCTAGTTGTTAAGTTAATATAAGCAGCTAATTGATTATCTCATTATCTGTAATAATTGTGTATAATAAAATACACGGTCAGCTAAAAAATATACCTTGATTTTGCTTTATAACTTTTATAGGTTGATTGTTTGTTGATTTTTTATCAAGCTTAAATAAATCTTTGCTTTTAAATTACAGAAATAATTTGAATTAAAACAATAAAGTTGGTCTTTGTCTTAAAGTAGTGACTATTATTTTCTTTACACGAGAAGGACAATTTAACATAATTCTAACTCAGCATGACATTCAAAGAATTCTCAAGTAATTATGTTTATGAGTTTATGTATAGACAGATCGACAGAAGACATTTTTAGAAAACACTTTTTGAATTGGTAAAGCCGAAAATATCTAATAACATTTAGTATTGTATGTGAAGTAAAAAATCGTTCTTTTTCTGGCGCAACTTGTATTAATTTTAAACAGTTTTAAAATCATGGATATTCGCACACCTGATTATCTACACAAGTGTCAAAAATGAGGTTTTTTTATACAGATAAATGTTTTTATTATTCTTTTTAATGTACAGTTTGGGGAATTTTCTTAGGTCACATTGGGTTATATCGTGAGTAAATAGAACAAATTGTGTATTTTTAGGAGGCTGAAATTGCAATCAAAAGGATGCGGAAATACTTGACTAAAAGTTCTTAGGAGGCCATCCATCCATTCCAATGGAAGTTAAACTACAAGTCGAGTGGCCGTCAGCTTGACAAAATCTTGTACAACTAATTCCAATTCTAGTTTAGTTAATTCCAAAAAAATTCAGTAATTCCAAAAATCCCAGTAGTCCAATGTAATACCATCAATTCAAAATTAATCAAGGTAATTTTCGAGATAATTTCCTAATTCCAAATAATTCCGGTAACTCCAAATCGATTACACGACCAATTCCAGTACTTACCCCTTTGATTCAAAATATGCTCGAAAATACGTACCTAACCAGATTGTAATCATTTGTAATGAAAGAATCACCAAAATAGACACTGAATTTGACCGAATGGTTCATAAACAAATAATAATTGGTCAAAATAAGAGACAGGTGTATGAAATTCGCTTTTATTATTATATGGATGCTCTCTTTTAATTAAAAATTAAAAAAGCAAAAAATATAGATTTTAAAGATCATAATTATTATGATACCAGATCAACAACATAATTACTAAGAAACCAAAAGTATATAACACAGTCGGCATAAAAAATCATAATTACCTATCTGCAAAATTATGATTACCTACCGGATGAAATAAGGGACTTGAAAAACTTGTTTATGTTTTTAAAAGAAGTAAAAGAATGGATTTTGGAATTTCCAAGGGCCAAAATAAACAATATCTTGCAAGGAAACTTTTAAAAAAATTAATTATTTTAATATGTGTGTATATTTATCCGTTTCTTGTTTATAATGTGTAATATGTGTATATAATAGTAGGATATGTATTGTATATTTTATGCGTAAATGTTCATATAATATGTGTATTATATTTATGTAACTATATTATGAATGTAAAAATCAATCGCACACACACACATACTCTCAACCTAACAAACAAGTATCTATTAGCGTACTTCTGTGAAATTCGAGTGTTTATTTATAAAATACCTTTGATACAGTTTATTTTCTACAAATGTTTGCAAAATTAACTCGTACAACTTATTACAACTTTGCAATAATACGAATCATAGAAAAACAAACAAAATAAATATTTCCACTAATATAATTGAATAATCATTCATTATATACTTATTTGGTATTTGGAAAATAGTTTTTAGTCGATTTTATATTACATTCTGGTAACTTACTATAATAAAATTTAAACCATATAATCTAAGAGCTGCTGAACATTTTATACATGTGTTTTATACGAGGTTTTATACCGGTTGAAATTTTGTAGAAAGATATTTCGTTCATATCTGAAAATGGAACCGACAATCTGGCTGGGTAACCCCAGCAACAATCAAAGTGAATCCCCTTTAAGCATTCTTACTTCATTGTTTTTACACGCATTCCCTTTAAAAAATCATAACTTGGTGAATTTTTATCGTACGGAAATAACGAGGAAAGTGGAAACCAAATTGTAGGAAATTTAGTCATTCGCCAAAAGTAATCATGTATCGTGGCGGGGTTTAATTTTAATTGGTTTTCAACTCCTTTTACGGGGATCCAAAGGGTTGTAATCAATGATACCTTTTTAAATTCTGATATTTTGTCCTTATTTATTTTATATTTAACTACTGAACCCCTTTGGAATGAAATTGTAATTATTATTCTCTTAATTATTGAACTTAGTTATTCGGAAATGCTTAAATGTCCTAAAAAAATTAAAATTTTATTACAGAAAAAAGCAAATTTAATTGCTAATGCAAAAACATTTGAAAAAATACTTATTCCAAATTGGAAAAGAAAATTCAAATTATAATTTGGCGAGTAATTTAGTGTCCGTGGGAAGAGATAATAAGGTTCACTATTAAAATGATGCGGAAACATTGGAGCGGCGATAAAAGGTCACACTATTCGATTTAGTCGGTTTAATTCCCAAAATAATTGCGATAATTCCATCAATTCCATGTAATTCCACCAATTCCCAGACAGTTCCATATAATCTAGTAGTTCCAGGTTTCAGTAATTCCAGAAATTTCAATAATTCTAATAATTCTCTGCCAATTCTGATTAAATTTCAACAATCAATTTCCACAGCTGGCATGGCGGTCGAACCCTCGGTACAAGATTATATAGGTATGTATTATACCCATCCCATCGTATAACATTAACTTTGTATCATGAATACAGAAATTTATTTAGTTTCAAACAACGGATATGGCTTAAGTACATCAAATCATTGTTACGGAAAAATTGACCCTTAATTAGCTTTGTGAATGTGTAAGTAAACTTCTATTATTATATTATCTACACGTTGTAACGGAAAATTTTTGAATATATCGTAAGATTGATGTGAGCTTACCCACATATTTCCAGCCACAAAGGCTGACGTGTGGTTAATTAAATAATCTGTGGATGCCGAAGTTTGTGTCGGAATAGGTAGTAATATGTGACCGAGCTTCGGTTGTTAAGCCACTCTAATTTAGAATTTGTAAACCCTACGAAAATAGTAAAAGTATTACAAGGCTTTGTTACTTAAATATTCATAAAAAAGGGATGATTATGAATATGAATAGTTTAATATACTCCACGTAGTATTTCTTCTATAACTCCTCAGCTATTTTAAATAGACAAAAATCTTTAAAAGTTGATTAGCAATGAACACTGCATTTTTTTAAAATATTTTCAGTTATATTCTGGGTAGTAACCAGCTTTGTTAAGTTAAATGGAATACCCTATATATTATTCCAAATTTGATTAGAGAATATCAAGAGCTTTCCAAAGCACTATCCCATAATATGTACAGGGTCATCACGTGAAATTGTTAGATTCTACTGTAACTTTGTTGTTTTTTAATTTATCGTAAAAGTAAAAACTGCTTTAGTGATTAATTTTTTACCAGGAATTCAAATTTTTATAGAAAAAAACAATCGAGCATCGCATTACAGAGATATAGCTATCAACTTTGTTTTTTCTTATGTAACACCCTATATTATTATATCTTTTGATTCTTCATTTTTTCCTGATTTCATCAATATAAACATGTAAACTATTATCTTTTATTTTTTACGAAATATAGATAATTTGGAAAAAAGATATAGGTTAGGTGTAGAAAATCAAGGAAGGCAGTTTGAACAGTATCTATAAAAAATAATTATATATTAATTGTTGTAATTTAAATTATGTAATTATCTTTATCTCGCAAAAAATAAAAGATAATAGCTTACATGTTTATATCGATGAAATTAGGAAAAAAATGAAGAATCAAAAGTTGTAATCATATACAGGGTGATACATAAGAAAAAACAATGTCGATAGCTATATCTCTGTAATGCGATGCTCAATTGTTTTTTTCTATAAAAATTTGTATTCCTGGCAAAAAGTTAGTCAGTAAAGCAATTTTTACTTTTCCGATAAATTCAAAAGCAACAAAGTTACAGCAGAATCTAACATTTTCACGTGATGACCCTGTACAGGGATATCCAACGAAAACGACCACCCCTAATAACTTCTTTATTTTTGATGCTATAAAAAAATTTTTTCTATAAAAGTTGTAGGGTTTATTGAAAGCATTTAGAATATTAAGGCCCGATCTTTTCATCTTCCCATTAACTTTATCCGGCAGTTAAAGTTGTTGATTTTCATTGTTGTAACAATTGTATCCTAGGTAAATAACTGCCGAATAAAGTTAATTGGAGGTGAAAAGACCGGGCCTTATTCAGAAAAATAAATGAAAGTCATTTAGAGGAGATATGATTTTAACTTGCATTTTTTTCATTTTTTTGCATTTTTGAAATCAAGGTACTTTTCTCATTTCGAATATATAGATATATATCATATTATATTTTAGGGTTTTCTAATTATAGCAATTTTTGTGGCCCGAAAACAACAAAGAAATAAAATAACAGAAAAAATTTTATTTTTAGAATGCATTAGTCTAGGCTAATTTAGATATTACAACTATAAATAAAAGTCATTAAAACTATCCTACATAAACTGTTCAAAATGACGCCCTTCATGTTCGATACAAAGCCGATACCTTATTCGAAATGAGAAAAGTACCTTGATTTCAAAAATGCAAAAAAAATGGGGTGTTCCATTTGAAAAAATGCAAGTTAAAACCATATCTCCCCTAAACGACTTTCATTTATTTTTCTGAATACATACTCTAAATACTCTCAATAAACCCTACAACTTTTATAGAAATTTTTTTTTTATAGCATCAAAAATAAAGAAGTTATTAGGGGTGGTCATTTTTGTTGGATATCCCTGTACTTTTTTTTTGAAATACTTCTAAATTTTAACAAAATTTTTACAGATATAGAACCTAAAGAGAAATGCCATATTTTTCAAATTAAAAATAATTTTAAATTTTTTATTGTGGCAGTTGATTAAACTAGATACGAACTTTCAAATAATGTATTGGAATTTAAACTTTCTTCTACAGGATTTTTACAATTTAATTTCGAATATGTAAATTTAAAAATATCAATAACTTTCTTATTTTAAATGGAACACCCTGTATATTGTTTCATACCAAATAGAGAATTACAAGTGCTTTCTGACGATCCCCACACATAATATTTATTTTGAGTACCTACTTCTGAAGATATATTAGCAGTCCAAAGTAATATTTTGTTAAAATAGAAACAAATAAAAGCGTTTTATCAAATACTTATTGTTTATTTATTTATGCTTTTTCTCTTATTCGCTAATAAATAATAGTAAAAAATAATAAATGAACATTTTTCCCTTGGTTAGTGATAGGCAATTTTTTAAAATAAGTAGAGGCAAAGAGTTTAACAAATAAATAACAATAAAGGTAAGGTAAAATTAATCCAAATTCTTAATTTAATAAATCTTCAAACAATTTACCGTTGTGATTTGTGCACAAATTAATGCTTGGAAGGATCTGTTAACATTGATTAACATTTGTGGAGTTTAATCATATCAATTAGTTCATTTGTTAGAAAAGTTCATGTTTGCTTTACTATTTGTTATATCACTTTAGTAATACAAGAAAGTGGACTAAAACCTAATTGTTACAACTGTCAAAATATATTTAGTGCAATAAGATTTTTGAGAATTTTTTTTCCAAAGCCTACCTACTTGAAATTTAACTAAAAATTTTTAAATATGAAACTAATGATTTACTTTGTACTTTGTACTTAATAATTTTCTGTCGCAAATTAATTTGCTGCATTATCACTATTATCAGCTTCTCGAAATCTTGCAAAAACGTATAAAAAATTGATCATAATTTAAAAAAACGCTTTCATTTGTTCCTTTTTTAATAAAAATATTACCTTGAATTGTTAACATGGTCAAATCTACTCAAAATAAATATCATGTGTGGGGATAAGGGGATCATCGGAAAGCACTTGTAATTGTCCATTTGATTATGAAATAATATAGGTACATTTAAAATTAGAAAGTTATTCGAATTTAAATTTACATATCGAAATGAAATTGTGAACACCCTGTAGACATCAATTTGTCTAATACATCATTTGAAAGTTTGTATCTAGCTTAATCAGCTGCCACAATAAAAAGTTTAAAATCATTTTTAATTTGAAAAATACGGCATTCCTCTTTAGGTTCTACATCTGTAGAAGTTTCGAATATTTTAAAAACCGCTCAAAAGAAGTACATGTTATGATATATAGTTCATTGGAAAGCTCTTGATATTCCCTAATCAGATTTGGAATAATATATAGGGTGTTCCATTTAATAAAGTTGGTTACTGCCCAGCCTAAATGGAACACCCTATACAACTAGAGATATTATTGAATATGCAGTGTTGATTGCTAAACAACTTTTGTTTTAAAGATTTTTGTCTATCTACAATAGCTAAGGAGTTATGGAAGATATACGCACTACGTGACCACCCTGTATACATTTTAAGATACATCTTGGTAACCCTTAGTTGCGCTTTTACAAAACTTTGGTGGAAGGTAAGTATACAGCATACCGGGTGACACAAGAAGTAGTTACCCCCCCCCATTATTGTTGGCATTTTCATAGATGAAAATTTCAAAATTTTATGGTGAAATAAATACACAGATTCTCATATTTTGACATAAATCATGTGTTAAAACCACTTCCGGTTTAACCTACATAAAATTCCCTTTCTAATGATGTATAACACATTGACATTTGCTTTCAAGATGGCGGCGAAACATTACTTTTATACTAAATTTAAGTTGGCCATTGATTCGCCGCCAGAAAACAAAACGTGGTTGGGAGGCTGTGGAAACAAAAAAATGATTTATTGTTGCTCTGCTGATAGCATTATTTGCAAACATTTGACATGCATAATGTCTACTAGGATCATTTTCTTTTTTTCTTGTATTTGAAAACAAAAGCTTAATGTTTCACATTTTTTTTAAATAGGAACCTATGTTTTTTATGTGATGTGTGAATTCTACATCAAATTATCTTCATGATGATATACGACATGTTCCCTTTTATTTATTCATTAACGGCCAAATTCATCTTTGTCTTATTACAATTATTGTGAATTTTAGTTTCAATTCTATTAAGACAAAGATGAATTTGGCTGCTAATGAATAAATAAAAGGGAACATGTCGTATATCATCATGAAGATAATTTGATGTAGAATTCACACATCACATAAAAAACATAGGTTCCTATTTAAAAAAATGTGAAACATTCAGCTTTTGTTTTCAAATACAAGAAAAAAAGAAAACGATGCTAGTAGACATTATGCATGTCAAATGTTTGCAAATAATGCTATCAGCAAAGCAACAATAAATCATTTTTTTGTTTCCACAGCCTCCCAACCACGTTTTGTTTTCTGGCGGCGAATCAATGGCCAACTTAAATTTAGTATAAAAGTAATGTTTCGCCGCCATCTTGAAAGCAAATGTCAATGTGTTATACATCATTAGAAAGGGAATTTTATGTAGATTTCAAATATGGAAAAAAATTGGGTGTTCTTATTTAAAATAAGAAAGTTGATACCACTTCCGGTTAAACCGGAAGTGGTTTTAACACATGATTTATGTCAAAATATGAGAATCTGTGTATTTATTTCACCATAAAATTTTGAAATTTTCATCTATGAAAATGTCAACAAAAATGGGGGGGTAACTACTTCTTGTGTCACCCGGTAGAATATGACTATTTGAAAAGTAAGAAAATAAAGACGGAGAATTTTAGTACTTGCTTTTAAAATTGCCTTTCAACTATTAGTTGCACGTTTATTAAATTTTGCAAAATGCTCAAGTATATATTATAATAGAGTAAGTATAATATTTCGTGTATGACATTATTTGTAACTCCCCGAAAATATTTTAAAATTAACAAAATGGTAATAGCGTTTTTTCGATATGTCTGCGCAACCCTTAGTGGTAGTGCATTTACAAAATTGGAGGAAGGTAAAGAATACAGTATAGTATATAAACTACATACATGACTTTCTTTGTAACTCTTATAAAATATTTATAAAATAATAATAAGTATATGTAGGTATTAAGTTTCCCTGTTCAAAATTGGCAAAATCGCATGATTAATAGTTTGCCGAAGCAATTTCACATCTATTTATAACTTTCGTTTCAGAATTGAATTTGAATGGAAAAATACTTAGTTTAATAAGTATTTCATTAATATAAATAAATTCAAATAGGTAACTATTTTAGGAAACTATTTTAGACAAAAATAGAATAAAAGCATCGTTGTGCTACAAATAGACAAATATAAATTTCTTGGCAGCCCTATACAGTGTGTCCCAGATTGGGGCCCGATGCATTGCTATCTCGCTTATTAACGGAGATGGAACGATGGTTAAATGGGGAAAGTTTTGCAGATTTTTATGGCCATTTCGAATCTGTTTTCAAATTCTATGTAGCAACCATAGTTTTTGAATAATTTTCAGAAAACTGAAATTTTGCTTTTTTTGTTTCCTCCATAACTTTTTAAGCATTATTTATGCAGGTTGGAAACTTGCACATTATTAGAACACCTTTTAAAAATACATCTAATAGTGATAGCAAAATTTTTCTACCGTCACTTGTTTTCGAGACTGACACATTAACTTTTGTTTTTCTTATGGGCGCCATATTGGATTTTTATTTGATTAAATAGCATTTTTTATGCGCTTTTCAACGATGTATCACAATCTGAAAAAATTCTATACTGAGGTAGCAACGTAATAGAAAAACAAGTTTTTTAATGGGTAGGCTATGAACAAAATTGGCAATTGTTCATAATATCTGTTTTCTCCTCATTAGAAAACCTTAACGCCATATTCTTATTTAAAATTATTAATACCTACTCTTAAATAAACTAGTGAACCAAAAAAATTACAAAAAGGAACTCTTAAAACAATGAAACTCAACAACAATAAACAAAGTAACAACACAAAATAAGAACAAAACCAGCAAATAATATAACTCTTGAAATACTTCAACAACGACGCACAATTTTCTGACGAACTGTCACAATAATTAATTGGAAACGTTTTGTTTTCCACCATATTTTGCATTGCCTACTTAACGTATCCTAGTGATATTAATTAAATATTTTTGACCATTTAACTTGTATCTAGCAAACAAGCAAACATTAGAAACATTATTAGATGCCTTCTAATAATGTGGTGGTTATTTAGAAAATTGAAAAGTTCCTTATGTAAATAATAATATGGTTCTTCAAAGCCTACTTGTCGAAACATAATTATTATCAATTAATGATAACTACACACAATTATTTTTGAAGATGTGATACATCATTGCAAAGAGAATAAAAAATGCTATTTAACCAATTAAAAATCCAATATGGCGTCCATAAGAAAAACAAAAGTTAATGTGCCAGTCTCGGAAACAAGTGACGATAGAAAAATTTTGCTATCACTATTAGATGTATTTTTAAAAAGTGTTCTAATAATATACAAGTTCCCAACCTGCATAAATAATGCTTAATAAGTTATGGAGGAAACAAAAAAAAGCAATCTTTCAGTTTTTTGAAAATTACTTAAAAACTATGGGTGTTACATAAAATTTGAAAACGGATTTGAAATGGCCATTAAAATCTGCAAAACTTTCCCCATTTAACCATCGTTCCATATCCGTTAATAAGCGAGATGGCAATGCATCGGGCCCCAATCTGGGACACACTGTATTGGTTTTATTATTAGCTAAGTAAATTCCATATTAATCTATATGCACAGTGAATAATTGAGTAATTTATTATTTCTATAGGTACGATTTTTATAGGTAGAATTTATAAAGCAGACGAAGATACGAAATTTTGTTGTCATCTAGGGCAAGAATTGCTGTTTTTATCAGTCATCAATTATTATCTGGCGATTATTTTACCCACACTGAGGAGTTTCTGGGAACTGGAGTAATTCGAGACGGATACCGTACAGGATCTACTAAGTATGGGTTTGACCTCAATAAATCCCGTATTGTTATAGGAAAATTAATACCACATTTTATCAACTGGTGACTGCTTTCCGCACAGCTGGCTCTGATTTTTGAATTTGGGAATTATCTAATTTATGTAATGTTTGTTATGTTTGCGTTATTTTTTTAACTAATGGTGTTTAGATTTTATCACGTCTTATAGATCAATGTCTATGAATGTTGCTGAACCTACTAACCGTTCTTGGAATATGTTACCTATTCTGTGGTAGAAAATCCCAATAAGAAGAAAGACGAATTAAGAGAATATTTACTTGTTGTATCGTTAAAAAATACTCAGAAATATTGTTGTTCAATTTCATTGTAAACGTTATAATTATTCACGAAGTTAATTTTCTGTGGCCTAAAAGAACAGAGCTTTCCCAAACTACTGACGTATTGTTTTACGTTCCTGTTGATACGCAATACAAAAATTTAGTAAATATCATTAATCGTGTGTATGCATAGAAAATAAACTATATTTTCTCAGTAAAACTCACTTTAACAATAGTTATTTGAACTGTTATTGTAGCGCGGTTCTAAGAACTGGCGAATGCGCTGGTTTATCCAAAATAAAATATTTACTTTATGTTCGCGTATGGTAAATAAATCGCTACGACAAAGAGGAGAGGATTTTTCATTATATATTTACGAATATTTTCATATATTAAGTAGGTATATTATATTCAACTTGACTTTCGTTAAATGACCGTTCACACGTGATTAATGAAAAACTTAATTTATCATAAAAAATTATGAGAAGCCTGTTTAGTATAAATGCTTCACATACAGGACTAATAATACTTAATAATAGTTTATTTCAGCATAATAGAACAAACTTATTATAATAGAAAAAACCGCTGCCAATTATGGGATCAAAACTTCCTCACCGTGTGGTGGTATTTATAATAATAGATATTTATGTATCAAGGCATTAAAGTTCATCTTTTTATCATGAATGTGGAGGAAATAATCCACATGAGTGATAAAAAGGAACTTTAATGCTGAGGTGCATATTACGTTTTTTTTTAAATCCAGAAACTCTGAAATTAAGATTAATTAAGTCTGTTTTTTAAATAATATTCAGTGACGTTAAGAAATGTCATAATTATTTTAAAATTTTAAGTGACATTAGGAAATGTCCTAATTATTTTTAAATGTCAATTCGGAATAATTTTTTGTAGAAAAACTATTATTTTTAGCAATTATAATAGTGACAATACAATGCTAAATTTAAAAAACTGTATTTATTTACCTTTTATTACAAGACAATTATTATCACAAGCAATAAAAAATTAATGTTTACGTTTATCTGTCACCTCCGCCAACTACAAAAATCGTACAATAATGGATTACTTTAATGACTAATTCTATCACTTTAATGACGATTTTGAGGTACTTTAATGCTGATTTAAAAAAAAGTAATTTTTGACGTATTTTGTTTTGTGACGTATTTTGACTTTTTTGACATATCTTGTTTTTTTGGCGTATTTTGTTTATTTCAACATTTGGACCCAATGTCATAATGGATTTGTATATTAGATCCTATTTCTAATCTTTCATCACAATATCACAAATATTTTTTTTTGTAAAGTTAGAAATAGAAATGTTAGGGTCCGGTAGACCCCATTCCAGTGGACCGATTTTGCTCATCAACGACCTCAATCTTTTCCTTGACCTCTAGATCGTGTATACCAAATTTGAAAGCTTTATCTCAAAAACTGTAGCTGCTACCGCGATACACACACCTAGACACACCCACACACACACACACAGACAGAAATTTTTTTTGTCTGAAATGTGTATCGTCATAATTCGTTGAGAATCGTCCAGAAATGCAAAAAAAAAATTTCAAAAATATTTTCATGAATACATACCTTCCTCACTTTTGGTGAGGAAGTAAAATAAGCACCTGACTGTAAAACCATGTACAAAGTTGTTTTCTAATATAGCCTGTTTTATTATGGGTACAAATAACAAGTATTTCACATTTTTTTATTTTTGTCTTCTCCCCCCTTTTCCCCTTTCCTTCCTAATGAGACTAATATAACAAAAAATACATGCAACAGAGATCCTTTTAGTAAAGAACTTATAATTATTAATTTTTATAATTTCTAATGGAAGCATATAGAGCAACAAATATTTCCGAACGAATTAAAAATAGTTAAAGTAAGTAGTTTTAGGCCTATTTCTATGAAATTATTAAAATTAAAATTTTTTTGATATTTTAATAAAAAACAAGTTTTGTACAATTTTTTTAGGCTAATCATTTAATTGTTAAAAATTTTAAAGCCATTGTTAATTTTAGCTTTCATTTTTAAATTATGTATTATAATATATAGGTATGTAGGTATACAGTGTGTCCACGGATGGACGCATGAATTGGTGTAAATGACAAAAAATTTTCGAATTGGACATTACTCTTCTAGATTTAGCCCCTGCTTTGTCTAAAATTAAGAAGTGCCAAATATGAGTGAAATCGCTCTTATACGGGGTGTTCTAGCGACATGTTTTAAAAAATGCACTAGAATAAACTACCTACCTTTACTTTTGAAGATACAACAAAATTGTATTAAGAAAAGTTGTTCAGAATAAAAAGATATGCCTAAATTTCAAAAAGATTGGCCTGTTTGTTTGATGTCACTTCCGGTTTTTCCGGAAGTGACATCAACTTTGTTATTTTAAACGTAACGCCCAGTATTTTTGTACTGATTTGTATAGACGATAAAAAGACGTTTCCAAAGATGTGGTAAACACGTTTTTATTATGAATAATTACTTTTTGTATTATTTACAAATTTACTGCACTAACTGTCTAAAAAATTCCTAAGTTAATAAATAATAATAATAATACACCACATGTAATTACGACCCCCTTTATCCCAGAATGCTGAGCCTTGTGCGGGAGGGGGCTACACATTTAAAGACAAGGGACACACATCCAATATCCGTGTATAATGGAAAAATCCCTCTCACAGTATTTTCCATTGCCACGACCGGGATTCGAACCCGGGACTTTTGGGTGAGAGGCAGGTACTCTACCATCTCATCCATCAGTCATATTAAATGTTCAATATGTTGCCCGTTTACGTGAATGCATTTTTGAATTCGAATAATTATGTCACTTTGGATATTGCGAAACATTTCTGGTGATATTAGTCGGATTTCTTGGCGTATTCTCTCTTTTAAGTCATTAAGATTGTTAGGTCGGTTCACATAAACTTTGGATTTTAAATAACCCCATAAGAAAAAATCCAAGGGAGTTAGATCAGGTGACCTCGGCGGCCACTCAATCGGTCCCCTTCTACCAATCCATCTTTGGGAAAGGTTGCACCTAAGTGACATTCCGGAAAAACCGGAAGTGACATTGACTTGCCGTGTGACTCAAAATATGCAACACATTGAACATTTAATAATTTAGGAATTTTTAAGACAGTTGCTACAGTAAGTTTGTAAATAATACAAAAACGTTTCATAATAAAAACGTGTTAACTACATTTTTGGAAACGTCTTTTTATCGTCTATACAAATCAGTACAAAAATACAGGGTGTTGCATTTAAAATAACAAAGTTGATGTCACTTCCGGAAAAACCGGAAGTGACATTGACTTGCCGTACAACTCAAAATGTGCCAATTCAAAATTACAAATCGACGTGTCCGAGCGTTTTTGGCACAACCACGTGGTTCAGATTATATTGAATTTATTCCTTTCATTGTGAACGCACTGTATATACAAATGAATACAAAAAGTCAATGAAGAAAACGTCACAAATATTTAAAAAAAGCAGTACAAATAAATAGTGCAAAATAATAAAGGTAGTTTAATGAACTTTATAAAAAAAAATATGTTTTTTTAAAGTTGGCCGATTTTCCTTAAATTTTGCAACCCAACATAAATCTTTATTCTGAACAACTTTTCTTAATACAATTTTGTTGTATCTTCAAAAGTAAAGGTAGTTTATTCTAGTGCATTTTTTAAAATATGTCGCTAGAACACCCCGTATACGAGCGATTTCACTCATATTTGGCACTTCTTAGTTTTAGACGAAGCAGGGGCTAAATCCAGAAGAGTAATGTCCAATTCGAAAATTTTTTGCCATTTACACCTATTCATGCGTCCATCCGTAGACACACTGTATATACACGTCTGGCCACTCAGTCACAGCCGACTCTAGAGTCGGCTGTGACTCAGTTGTTTCGGATACAGTTTAGTAAATTGCACCAACTCCCCTAATAATTTTTACTCCGCCCCAAAATCACGTTAGTCCGAGACGGAGGTCGACCGTCGACCTGTTCTATTCAGGGGAGATGTGTGCAACTTACTGAACTGTATCCGAAACAACTGAGTGGCCAGACGTGTAGATAAACTAAAAGCTATTCAAAATAAATTCGTGGATTATATCAACAAAAAATTATTTCCTGACCTACCCAATAGTCGGTCTTTAATAAAACGTAAGTTAGGGCTCATGTCCCCCCTGGAGGATCGAGGACAGATTACGGATTTAAAATTCGCGTATAAAATCGTAAATAATCTTATAGATTGCGTATCTATTAACAACTCCATATAATTATATTGTCTCTTCGCATAATACTCTTAGTAAAAATTTGTTTTATTCCAGCCAAGCTAATACTAACTACTATCTCTATTCTCCTCTACATAGGTGCACAAAATATATAATTCCATATTTACTACTTTAATAAAAAAGTTTTATTTTTCTAGAAATGTATACTGATTATTTTTTCTTATCTTCTTTCATTTCTTTTTTGTACTAATTATTTAGTATAAATGTAACACATTTGAAACAACATTCTTATAATTAACATTTTTTAGAATAAGTATTTCAGTAATTTTTTGATCTATTTGTGAATACAGAATTTGGGTTTGTCGTGTATGTATTCTGTATTCCTTAAACGCAAATAAATAAATAAATAAATAAATAAATAAATGTCATTTCTATTTCTCTATACCTATTTTACCTGTCTTACTTTGTTTGTGATTAACTGTTTTTTTTTCTCTTTATAAACCAAACTTTAATATTTTATATTATATACATTATTGTAATTTGTTTGTGATGATTATATTATATTATAATATACACTACTTGACAACCTTAAACATTTATGTATCTTGGCAATAAAAATTATTATTAGATATATGTGATGGTTTTACAGACAATTTTAATGGTGATTAAAATTTAAGTTTTCATTTACTAAATAATAATTTATTCTAAAATCTAAATGTATTTGAAGAATTGCATATGATAAAAAAGCACAGGTTGGTAGCGATATCAGGTGAAGAATTGACCAACGATTAAATGAAATTGTCTATCAATCAACAACTATTTTAATAGACCATTTAGAATTAATCGTTAACGAACGATAATCTTGGTTTTACCAGTGGTGGTAAATCATCAGCAATTAATTAATTTTGTTATTTATGCTTTATGCTTATTGCTCATTTAATTATATACCGAAAGTCCTAATGTGCATGGAGCAGAAATACCAATAAAAAATTATTTTGTTGGTATTTTAGCAAATTTTCCAGAATGTAAAAATATTTGACTGTAATATGTTAAATACAATTATTTATACATCAAGTTAGTTAAACGAATGTTTGATCACGAGTGAATAGGCCCGAAATGCAACCCACGACCCCTTGGTGAGAGTTACTCAATAGTTTCTAGTTTATTATGAAGTATGGTTATATAAAGGAATATTGGAATAGAATTTCGTTATTTCTGTTACTGACTTTGTATTTTTTTACGAACAAATACTGACTGTATTTTTGTCTGCCTTTTGCTAGATAGTACTATCCGTATACATAATATAGCATCCATACAAGCGGAGGACCAACACCAGCGAATTACTCCTCATATACGGATTCCGAAATCGTGTTCTTCTAAGTAGAAAATCGTATTATGCTATTATCAAATGAAAATTGTGTGCTTGAATGAAAATAACAGTGGGAGAATTTGAGAATTCGGAACAATAAAACACCTTTTACTTTATACTCGTAGGAATAAAATTTTTTTTTATTAATCACACTATTAATCTCAAAAATATGGTAAACTAATCATTTGCTTTAGTTATCATAACATTTGAGAACGATTAATTAAAGCCCGTTGTGTAGCAAATGTGGCTAGGTCCATCTTGAGTTCATCGAAAATGTCGGAAGGGATGGAAGTTGTATATTAACATTTTTTAAAAATGTAATCTCCTTTCGAACAGCACTGAATTTAGGGAGTATGTTTGATTCTTGTAAGTTGGAAAAATTATTATAATTAAGGCGTGCAAAATTTGGTAACTTATGAAGTATTTCCTTGAACGTACCAAATCTCAATTTTTTAACTCTTCTGCCGATGTGGCGGTGGTATAAGATTTATAGGGGTTTATTTAGGTTTGATAATGCCTATACATAAAAGTGTGCTAAATCTGAATTTTCTAGTTTTATTGCAACTAGACACAGCGTTTGTACACTTACATTTTAATCTGGGAATATTACATATTATTCCCCTTATTTTGAAGGATATATTTATGTGAGTGCCAGTTCAACAGGTTGATTTTATCGACAGTAGATATAGTGTTTCTACCACTATTTATCGCTTCCAAACAAGCTGTCGAAGTCTAATTTTGACATTTAGTAAATCGATTTATATACCAATGTATCAAGTATAGTGGGTATTGAACAGTTCTTAGCAGAACTCTTTTCATTTGTATTTTTAGGGCTTAAATAGGGTTACAACCCTCAGCCCTTACTTCTATTGTAATAATAATAATAATAATAATTTTCAGCACTTTTAATTTATGTAATATACATTTAGAGATATTGAGTTACTAATGACTTCGCGTATTGACGTAGTACATAATCTTATGCTATATTGTTAGAGCAGTAAAGTTCGAAGAAGCACAGTTTGTTTTACACCACATTTTCTTGTTTGATTTCTTAAACTTGGTGGTTATGTTATTATTCGAATGTGGAAAAATTATCTTGTTGCATAAATCTTGCTGCTCGACAGATGTCGGAGTCGTCAGTTCCGTCGTAATATTCGACAACTTTTTAAAAAGAAAAAAAAAATTTTTCGAAATGAGCTGATAGTAACCGACGACGGTGGTCTGCATGTAAATAATAACTGGTTAGAATGTAAATAAATGAGCTTCACGTCATTATCAGATTGACGATTCGCCATCCGGTCGCAAGCTTGTAAAGGGGTTATAATAAAAATAGTCGGGAACACCCATGCAACGCCAGATGCTTGGAAAAACCCTTGACCTTCTTGAATAACCGTAAATGTATACCATTCCAAGAGCTAAAGTTTATTTATCAGAAATCTTTAATATCAACAGCCATATACCATATTTTAATCTATTGTTAGCACGGCTGGATTAAAAAAAGAAAGTAGAAATCGGGTTATAAACACAGGGAATTACTTACATCAGTTAAATGGGGTTAAAATAACAATGTTTCTCAATGAGAGCACGAAAGTATTGTGAATATGATTATTTACATCAACAATAGGTACTGTCAATACTGCATCCTAGAATAGAGAACATAATTCACTTGCATTATTCAACAATAATAACGTTCTAAAGTGTTTTCAACAATTTTTTTGGATTCAATATACTTTATATTTGCATGTTCAGAAATGGAACATCAATAAATATATTAGATAATTTTGTTATTGGGCCAATATAAGGCTTGAATAAGGTTGTTTATAGACAACAAGTCTCGAATAAAGAGAGGTAGAGTATTTTATAAGAAAGCATGAAAATGTAGGCGGCATTAATTATATAAATTTGTTTCTTATGGTTACATGACAGTTTATTAATTGTAAAATGTAAATTCAAGTAAATAACTTTGTTTTGCGAGATTAATCGTCCACCTGATGAGCTACTAATAGCGAAAGAATATGTACATCTTCTTGTGGACTTCGTTTTTTAATTGGTGACCATAACGAATGAATTTTGTGGTGAGTTAAAAAAAAAATTTTTAATAATTTGTTTTTAGACGTTTTGAATTTAATCCAATATTCATAATGTATTAAAGATAGTCCAATGAATTTAATAATAGCATGTTTTGAAATCCTAAACAAGGTCATTTATAAATAATGCATATCAAGCAAAGAAAGAGAATTGTAAAATAATTCACTTTACTTGCAGGTAAAGTATTATGTTTCAAATGGATAACTGATATATTATTATGTCGAGCTGAAGTTTATTAAGGAATCTATAAATTTAACTTGCAGTAAAATGTCACTTAATAAGTATATGTAAGAATGCAATAATCACATAAAAAATTAAACTAAATTTAAATAATAATAATAATTATGAATATCAAAAATATAGGTATCCGTTTTCCTGTTAGGTCATATAAACTGGTCAACAAAAAGGCAATTTTTACCACCATTTTCAAATAGCTGTAACTTTTTTAAAAGTTGACATTTTTTGTGCGGTTTGCACTGTGCAAAATATCATTTGTTCCAGATTACATCAAAGAATAATTTTTATTTTTAATTTTAAATACTCTTATTAGGGTGTAAAACAAAGTAGTGAAAAATTTTGATGGTCTGCCATTTTGTTAAAACAACATTTTTCATCTTCCATTATGGATGGCAAATGAGTTAATATCAATATCTCCAGACGTTTTCGCCAGTTTTTTTATTAAGGCTCTTTGGCATGTTATACAGAGCGAAACAAGGTAAGAGTCAAAATCTTGGTGGCGATATTTTAAAAGCATCGCAAGTTGGAAACACATGTTGATGGATAAAAAAAATTAAAAGATTTTAATTTATTTTGAATTGCCTTTGCCGAACTTTTTGTTGACCAGTTTTATTATGCATTATTATGCATGCCTGCTTATTAATTTGTTTGACTAAAACTAGTACTTTAGTCCCCGATTTTAGGGACCAATATGCCACTTTTACTCCCTCGCGGGAATAAAAGTAAAACAATAGAAATATAATAGATTTTTTAGGTTTATAACCGCATCATTTTTTCTTTTGAGAAATGCTTTAAGTCGCAATATTAACATTATTTTTGATCATTAAATCATTTAAATTTAAAGTTGTGACACACAGATTTAAATGACATTTTGTATGTGTTTTTAAGTTATATGTCAAAGTTCTAACCTACTAGAATTCCCATTAGTTTTACTTCCTCACCAAAAGTGAGGAAGGTATACTTCAAATCACGAGAGATGACCGTTACGTCACAAATTAATTTCTAAATTTCAACGTCCGCTTCAAGCGGTCTTTGTTTACAAAATAGTAAAACGAGAGACACAGGGAAAGGGAGTTCATTATATGTGACTGTTAATATTTCCAACTAACATTGTTGATAACTAACGCAGTATTGATTTGATTATTACGAATTATAATGATGACGTAACGGTCTTCTTTCGTGATTTGAACTATATGTATTCGTGGAAATTTTTTTAAAGTTTTTATTGCATTTTCTGGACGAATCTCGACAAATTATGACGATATACAAAATTTCAGACAAAAAAAATGTTTTGTCTGTGTGTGTGGGTGTGTGTAAGTGTGTATCGCGATAGAGCAGCTACAGTTTTTGAGATAAAGCTTTCAAATTTGGTACACACGTTCTAGAGGTCAAGGAAAAGATTGAGCTCGTTGATGAGCAAAGTCGGCCCACTGGAACGTGGTCTACCGAACCCCAACATTTCTATTTCTAACTTTACAAAAAAATCTATTCGAGATGAAAGATTGTAAATAAGATCAGATATACAAACACATTATAATATTGTGTCCAAATGTTGAAATAAACAAAATATTGTTAAAGTGTTTTTGTTTGTCAATCAGATCTAATTTTTAAATAAATTTCTTTTTAAATTCGCGTTATCTCGGGAATTAGTCGATTAAAAATGAAAGGCATGTGTTAAATTTCTGCCTCAACAACAAAAAAACTACAAAAAAAACATGATTTGCTTTTTTAAATGGAACCACATATATTACATATTACCGACCAATTAATTGGACCTCTTCTTCCAATCCACGTATATGGAAAACTTTCGTTTAAATACTGACGAACGGTTACAAAATAATGCATATGGGTTTCCCATATCCAATGTGGGTTATCCATTCCAGAGATATTTGGTTACGGATAATAAAGACTCATTTGTTCGCAGAATTCAATTATCTGATCCGGGTAATTCTCAATTCATTTCTGACTAGATTTTGGAAAGATTGCATTTTAAAGTGTTTTCAGAACAGTAGCGTGTAGCGTGACTGGAATAGTTGTCACGGGCCAGTTGCCGAGTTTGAGTCACTTAATTATTTAGTAGCGTTCAACAATGGGTTGTCAAGGCACATCTCTCACATGACTAAATTTTTGGTATTGTATCTCAATTGTGTATATTGGCTAATGGGTGAATACTGTGTTCTTTAACTAATCGTGCAATTTCATTTTGAGTTAAAAAAAAAGGGCGTCTGTTTAGTAAGGCATTTTCTTAACTAATTTTACAGAGCTTGTAAACTTACAAACAGTAACACAACAGTAACATCTTTTGTAATTTATCTATGAGCAAGGGCTACGCTATATCAAATCAAATACCTTATTTAGATCCATAAGATACTACTTATGCATTTATTGTTTATTATTATAAATTTTGTTAAGGAAGTTCATAATATGTGTCTTAGTTGACTTTCACATTATGCTATGTTTAAGAAAACATGTTTTTCTTGTAAATAAACTTTTTAATTTTGCTGAAAATGACTTCTTCCTCCACTGCTACTACAGTTGTGGAATAATATTGATTGATTATAGAACAGTCAAAAGAATTACCACTGAAATTGAAAAGTTAACCAAATAAATAATTGACGTAACAATAAACTTAACTGACCTCTATGGTAAATTTGTTGTTATCTAAACCACAGGAATTGGATTTATATAGTTCTAAAATGATATTACATATCTTTAATTCCATAGCAGGAGCATGTTTTCGCCTAGAAATTTTTAATTTGTTTTGCTGAGGAGATCGCATTTGGGCGGGCCTCTGGTTTTTTACAGATATGTATGTTTATTTTATTAGAAGAGAAAAATCGTTTTTTTTTATTAGTAACCGTAATAATAATAATAAAAATAACATCACATGTAATTACGGCCCCCTTTATCCCGGAAGGGTCTAGAAGAACCTTGTGTGGGAGGGGGCTACACATTTACAGACAAGGGACATACAACCAATATCCGTGTATACTGGAAAAATCCCTCTGACAGTATTTTCCGCTGCCACGACCGGGATTAGAACCAGAAACTTTTGGGTGAGAGGCAGGTACTCTACATTCTCAACTATCAGTAATCAGTCGTAATAAATACATTTTTTAATAAGTTTTCTTTATATTTTTATATTTAAATATATTTTTTTGTGTGAGAGAAATAGTCCTTAAAGTAATCCATTATTGTACGATTTTTGTAGTTTGCAGATGTGACAGATAAACGTAAACATAAATTTCTCATTGCTTGTGACAATAATTGTGTTGTAATAAAAGGTAAATAAATACAGTTTTTAAATTCAGAATTGTATTTTCACAATTTTATTATAATTGCCAAAAATAATGTTTCTTGCAAAAACGTATTCCGATTTGACATTTAAAAATAATTATGACATATCCTAATGTCACTTAAAATTTTAAATAATTATGACATTTCTTAATGTCACTGAAAATTATTTAAAAAACAGAGTTAATTAAACCTAATTTCACAGTTTCTGGATTAAAAACAAAATTAATATGCAACTAGGCATTAAAGCCTCGGCCCTACGGGCTTCGGCAACTAAACTACACATTCATGATAAAAAGTTGAAACTTAATGCCTTGATCACATAGCCTTCTACAGTTCCAAGCCATGAAGTTTGAGATCTGGCAACGCGACAGGTAGACCACTCTGGTCGTGTTGTTTACCAGCGGTGTTTGTTTAGTAATTACTTTTTAGACTTTGTACTGTTTGTACTTTAGTACTGTGTTATTAAGAATTATTATTAATAATTCATTAACTTCGCTTATTTGAAGTTTTTAAACTGGACAAAGGTAAGAAAGCATTATATACGGTCATTTAGTGAAAACGTCATTTGACAGATAATGGATGCAAACAATGTTTAAAGTTAGGAAAAGTGATAATTTAATTAAACAAAAATATTTAAGCACTAAAAAGGTATGTATATATGATTGACTTACCAGTATTTTATAACCTGGTATAAATATAACATAATATAATAATGATATAGACTTATAAAACAAAAATAAAATAGTATTGTACACTGCGCGTCAGATATATGTGGTACACTTTGATTTTATCAAAGTAAATCTGGCTCAACTTGTCAAATTTGACATTATAAGATCTGTCACAGATACTTATAACGTGAACTGGAGACGTTGCAATTCTGACGTCTCTGATTTGATCATAACCTACAAAGCTCTTAAATGACAGTTTGCATCAGTCAAGCTCAGGAAGATCACCATACACAACTAAAAAAACCTTGATTTTCAGGTTACAACTGTTAACTGCTGTACCACATATATATGACGCGCAGTGTACACCTTGCAAATTGTTATTTATAAATGAATCCAGTTTATTTGACAAATGTTACAAAATTACACGTTTCTATCAGTGGATGTTATAAATTGTTTGCATCCAATTCTTTCACATTACATATGATCATTGCTGTATACTATGCAAGTACTTTAAAAACTGAATCCTCAAATAGTACGTATCCTTTCCCAAAGGATCCAGTGCTGGAATAAATTGGCTTAGAGCTATACACACGGAGGACTACTGCATTAGTAAAAATTCAGCTATTTGCAGTTTGCACTTTGAAGGCAGAGAAGTTACAACCATGGCGCTTTATAAAGATAGGTAATACGCACGAGGCTAACTAACATATCTCAAGCGAATGTGGTAATAAATCCCAAAAAAGAAAAGGAAGAGAAATAACATATCCTCGTTTAAATGAGGATGCAGTTCTTCACATATTTTCCAATCAACCGAAGTATCTTTCTACAACTAAGCCAGTGTCTTGACGTAATCCTGAAGAAAGAAGACAAGATGCTAAAGGCAAAATAATGATATTGACCCGTTTCTTGCCGATGACATCATATCAAGCTTTGAATATTTTGTGCAGGCTGTGCCAAAAAAATGATGCTTCATTAAGTGGAATTACAAGTGTGTGTGAATAATGTCTTGTATTTTTACATTTTAAATATTGACTACGACAATGAAGAATCTGATACTGATAGTAGCGAAGCAAAAGTAGTTTCAAGTATTAGCGTAAATCAAAGTTTTAATGTTACCGTTTTTGTAAATAGTCATGAATTGCCATCAAGCAATTTAGAGTGGATTTTACCCTATTAAGTGTATATTCTAGAATTATATATTTGTAAATTATTCTTTCTGGCGAAATAAATTTGTAGCACAAGTTTTGGGATCTTTATACTTTATTTCCTAAACAAAATCCTTAAATTGAATTTACGCTGTTATTTAATTCAATATTCTATAACATGTAGTTGTTCTAACGTCAATAATATTTGAGTTCTAAAGTGGTTTCGATAATTTTTATGTTTGTATATTCAGAAGTAGAATATCAATATAAAAAAGCAAATTGGATATTTTTGGATTCTCGTTTGTAAGCCTACTTTTATAATTACTAATTCACGACATAATGTTTCTTTAGCATACGTTTTATTTTGTGTAAGACGTTCAATATCTGTGATACCACAATGTTTATTTAATATTTCATTTATTAATGTCAATTCTTCCGTAATTTGATTTTGTAATTTTTCAATTTTTTGTAGATATTTAATTCAAATACCACACAAAATAAACAACCGTCACGAACCCATCCTTTTATATTAGGTATTGAATTGAACATTTTCCCATTCTCCTTCACATTTATTTTATTTAATTTAATTTGTTTAATTATTAATTATTTATAGAGTGAACATTGAATAAGGGAAACAATATTTGATTTACATTCATAATACATATTACGTGACTTACGTGAGTATGAAGTATGAACTGAATCAAGCTAAGATGTACATAAATTATTAAGTTTCAAAATTACTATTAAACATAACTTCAAACAAAAGAAAATAGCAGTCAACAGCGCCTGCTCTAAGCTGCTAAAAGTCTGATACTGTTTATCACAGGAAAGAAGAAGTCATCTGTAATATGATATTCTGAGAAATTTATTATGTGTATTCTCAGTTTAAGCTTTTTTATGTTAGGCCAGTATCAAAGATTTATCATGATTCATTGTTCAAAGTCAATTAAATAGACCACAAAAATGTAAAATTTATTGAACCCTCATTTGGTTTTGAAGTTCCGCCGCTGTTTTCTCAGGTTGTAATAGTCGTAATAAAGCATGAAGTACCTACCTACAAACCGATGGTAACTTGGGAATCTGAAGCCTGATGTAGAAGCAGAATGTGGATTGTAGACCAGATGCCTGACATTCAGTGAAAGTCTGCATCATGGGTGTTTCCCTAATTTTATAATGATAAAACTTAATGACAAAGGCAAACAATATCAATAATATCGGATATTTACAGTCACGTTTTACAGTTATTGGTGTAGTTCGTTCGGCGGGTATGTAAATCTTTCTAGTTATTTATTTTTATTAAGTTGGTTTTTCTAATCGTAAATACCAAACAGATGATGAGAACAAATTAGTCACTCATGTTGTTGAGGAAATATATCGTAATTTCAAATGTAAATGTACCTACAATTTATTGTTTGCTCCAGTAAATTAATTATTCGGTGCTCCTTCTTAATAATATTAATATAGGTAACTACCTATATGTTGATAAATTTAAGATTTTCATGATTATCTTTGACAATATACTTATTAAAGGAAATTGGGCATATACAAATTTTTCTTTGCGATAGTAGATTATATTCATATTTTTGATATTTTATTTGATAGGTACATTTTTAAATCTGTATTTCCGTGCGAAGCACTATCACCAGCAGGAAATCCTTAAAAGCTCATTATGCTGATAACCGCAATTCGAAGATTTACATGCCTTTAGAAGAATCAAGATCCAAGGAGGTTCGTTCATCCACTATACCTCATTGGCGTAATTCTGGATTTCAACACAAACTACTTGGATGCAAGAACGCATCCATTGTCTATCGCTCTACAAAACCAATTGTTCGCAGTATGAATGCATTCTCCGTAATTGTTATAATTTAATTTACAATATTTCTCCGTTTTTCACGCACATAATAAATTATACATAATGAAAATTAGTAATAATGAGATACATAATTAGGAATAATTAGGTGTTGCTATAATAATTATGATGACTGTGATTAACTCTTAGGGTCTAAACGTTAAAATATATCGATATTGAATTTTTTGTCAAGTATATAATTATTCGTAGTGAAGTTATGAAAAAATTATCTTAAAGGATTAAATTTAAAACTTCTGTTAGTAATTTTAAAAAATTAAACTTTTTAGATAATATATTTAAATGATTGGTACACTACCTCTGTCAAGATCAATATTTTGTCTACAACAATTTATGGTTTTTAAATGTTAACTAAGAGGAATATATCGATCAGTGAGTTAGTTCAGGTTAGTGTATCTATTATGATAAATATGAAGTAAAATTAATTATTATTATTATAATATATTAAATAAAATATATGTATGTGGGTTCCAAATTGTTCTCTGAATATAGAAGCACTTAATTACCTAATGTTGAATATTAATTCTACATTCTTTTATTTTTGCATCATTAATTTGAAGCAAAATAATAATTATTTATATATCCATGAACACAAGAAAAATATTTGATATTTATTTAATACCCATAATGGCCTCTAAACTCTTCTTTAACTTAAACATATTTATAAATATTAACACCTACATTTTTAACAAATTAGTTGCGTAATAATTGTTTCATCTGTTCAGTAACGAAAATAATATCTTCATCCATGGAAACAGTTTGGCGAATCTTCTTAAAATATTCTGACATTGTCTATTTGTGGTCAATATTATTTGCAATTAGCTCTATTTAAGTAGGTAACTGCGACAAGAATATTTAACAAAAAGTATAAACTACTGCCACATACCCAGAACAAAACAAAATATAGCTACGGACACATGTTTCAGAGTAACTGTTCCTCATCAGCGTAGCGTAGCTTAAATAATGATCTGTGTGAAATAGATCAGAAACATCTGCTTTGTGTCAGAGACACGAAAACTTTTGTTGGAACTAAAATTATTTTTTTTTTACATATTTTGGCATCTACGTAATAAAATAATCTACTCAATAATTTGTGTTTTTATTTATTGAACTACATTTCACGAATGCCAGACACCACAGGGTTCCATGCCGTGAGTGTAGGTAGTTTGAATAAAATATGTATTCATTCTAACCTTAAAGGTCTAAGGAAAAGACAAGGTTGGGAAATGAATTCCACTACTTCGTTTTTTCGAAGTAAAAAAAAATAACTGCTACTAACTAAATAGGATGATTTGCTAGATATTGTCTAGTAACAAACGTAATCTAATGATGATATTAACGGCATATCTTCTGCAGAACAATCTTCGTTAAAATAACAATCAAAGAAACTAATATCAACAACTTTTTTTTTAATGATTATTCCGAATATTTAAAACTTGTATATATTTTTTTTGTTTGAACGTATGGAACTCTACCTATATGTATAAATGAATGATTCATTGATAAATTTACATTAAAAACAAATGTCATGGTCTTTCAATTTGCTATTTTTTAGTAAAATAGAACTAAACTAATAACTTATAAACTAAGTAGTTAAAATAAAATTTCAATAAGTTTTAGGCCTGAGGACTGATTGTTAGAATGAAAAAGCGACCTATAGGAATCTGGTGAGAATAATTTTTTATGGTTCAATCATCATTTTCCTTTACAATGCTCTGGAGTTTCCCAGAGTTCAATAAACTTACAATTTAAGCAAATAGTAACTATCATAGCAAAATAAATTAGTCATTAAGGTATTCACTTTTCGCAGTGTATGAATGCGACTCCTGGTTGTATTTAGTAAAATCGCGCTCTTGCAGAAGGTAAAGAACTAATTAACAACCACGATGCCTCAAGACTAAAACGATTACCTGGTTTCTTTATACTTTTAATTAAAACCTTTTCAGATCTCTTCTTTATAAGCATTCCGGACCTGATTATTAGATGATAATAGCTACTATAAACTAATACATTAGTGCAAAGACCTTGCTTATACATGGGCAAATGGATGGTTTTCCCAGTAAAGTAATTTAAAGGTATATTATAAGACAATGTAATATTTTCATACAGAACGTGTCACATATATAAATAATGTAACACATAATCATTTTTTTTAATTTCAATGCTACATTCCTCTTAACTTAACTTAACTTTATCATAGAAATACGGATACACTTAATTACATTCTAGACTACTAGCGTTTGCAGAATTGGATTAAAATTATTATTTCTGAAATGCAGTTGTGAAAAAAATCTCCTCATTTTACCTTTTGCACATCTTTTGATGATAGCATTGTCACAATGAGGTCATTAGTATGGTGAGTGTAATGATATGATCAGCGGTTTTTTTTTAATAA
Organism: Rhagium mordax; assembly: GCA_963680705.1. Classification (NCBI taxonomy): domain Eukaryota; kingdom Metazoa; phylum Arthropoda; class Insecta; order Coleoptera; family Cerambycidae; genus Rhagium; species Rhagium mordax. Next base: position 57,781,767 of record OY796661.1, on the reverse strand, counting down.
AATGATATGGCGAGTACCACTTCATTTGAAAGCTCCCCTCAAGACAAATTCAAACCACCAATTGTTTCGTTGAAAATTTTTTAAATTCATGTTTTTTATTATTGTGTCCTGCATAGACCCTCACTTCATTGTTTTGAAAAATATGTGAAAAATCCTTATCGATGTTATGTACGCTTTCAAAGTTTTACCAGCTCAAAGGTCACAAAAATCAGTTTTTGTAAATAGCTCTGTAGTTATTGATCTGATGGCAATAATAGTTATTATGAGGACATTCTCTACGTAAAAGGTTCTATGTATTTTTTACGTACGAACAATCGTTATTACGTTTTAAGGTTTCGATAGTTGCAAAAAAATCAATGCGTAAGTAAGTACATAGAGCACGAGGCGCGTTTATACTTTAACATGTCAAGGATGGAACTGGGGACCTTATGAAATTATATAGACGCGCGCACTAATCATTATTCTAGATGCTGTTTTTAATGTACGAAAAATCACAGCTCTTCAATTTTCTCGTCTTCAGTTTTAACTAGCTCTTCCTCTTGTAAATTCTCTCGTAATTGTTCAACACCACAAAACTTGTCTTGGGTTAAAAAATTGATTGAGATCTATGTCTCGGCAACATTAACTACAAACCAGGGAACATGCCAATCTAATCTTCCTATATTCACAATTTGGCCCACAACCTTTCGTAATATTACAGAAGATGGAATTTAATAGTACATATAACAATAGTTGTATGACTGATGGTCGAGATGGTAGCGTACCTGCCTCTCACCCTAAAGTCCCGGGGTTCGATTCCCGGTCGTGGCAATGGAAAATACTGTGAGAGGGGTTTTTCCATTATACACGAATATTGATTGTGTGTCCCTTATCTTTAAATGTGTGGCCCCCTACCGCACAAGGCTCTTCTAAAACCTTCTGGGATAAAGGGGGTCGTAATTACATGTGGTGTTATTTATTATTTATTTATTATCAGAAGTAGATGGCAGTAATGTCGTTGTTGGCTTCAAAACATTATTCCGTATAACCCATCTTCAGTTTTCAGGAAAAATTCGGAAGATTGGATTGTCATGTTCCTTGGTTTGTAGTCAATCATGCCTCAACACCAAACTAAATGACAATTTCGGCGATATAACGCAAGACATCGATCTCAATGCAGATGAATACAATGAACTACATATTTCCAATCGATTTTTTTAATCCAAGACATGTATTGGTGTGTTGAACAATTACGAAAAGATTTACAAAAGGAAGAGCTAGTAGAAATTGAAGATGAGGAAAATAGCCCAGGGTCGATCTGTAGATTTATATAGGAAACCTTGAACAAATTAGAGACAAGCTGAAATTTGTTATATAAGTTTGTATTGGGGTCCTTAAAATACCACCAAACCCCACCGGTAATCCGCCGTGCCTGTCACCCCTAAACAACCACCGAAAGGGGTGTAAATCGAACTTTTTTTAGTTTTTTGGCAATATCTTAAAAACAAAGCTATATACGAAAAAATATGAAGATAGAAAAATTAAAGAGTATAAAATTTCCTATAAAATTACGTTTAGCAGATATATTTTGCTTTACCAGTGGCGGAGTTATGATATTTTTTATAACTGGGTATTTTGTAAAAATACTCCCTAGCCATTATTTATGGGATTTTGACATTAAATATACATAACAATATACAGGGTGACCATGAAAAAAGTGCAATGCATAGTGCCACAAGGTAGAGGAGCCTAAAATAATGAAAAAAGTTCGTATACACTTAGGTCTTAATTCCTTTCGTTTTCGAGATTTGTTAATATTAATGTTCATATTTCTGTATGTTTTGATTGACCATAGTTCATAAAAGTATTATTGGTTTCCATCGTTTCAATTTTTCATTGTGAAAAAACGTTGAAGAAAAAAAAAGAAATTGAGAAATAAGAAAAAAAATAATATTTTTAAAAATTTTTCAACACGCTCTATCTCGAAAACGAAAGGAATTAGGACCTAAGTGTACTTATACGAACTTTTTTCATTATTTTAGGCTCCTCTACCGTGTGGCACTATGCATTGCACTTTTTTCATGGTCACCCTGTATATGGGTATTTTGATAAATACATTTAATACATCCTTACGTTAATAAATTAGAAATAAAAAGCATACCAGAGTAGTAGGTACTATATTTCTAATTTCATACATTATTTTGTATTAGCTAATAGAACTTTAACATTTTACGTTCCTATTAAATGTAACAAAATAATTATTTTAAATATCCGTGGAATTTCTGTTAGACATTGAGAGGAATTATTTTTATATTAATAATATTTAGGACACAATACCTCATAGCCCAGGGTCGATCTGAAGCTTTATATAGGAAACCATGAACAAATTAGAGACAAGCTGAAATTTGGTTATATAAGTTTGTATTGGGGTCCTTAAAATACCACCAAACCCCACCGGTAATCTGCCGTGCCTGTGACCCCTAAACAACCCCCGAAAGGGGTGAAAATCGGACTTTTTTTAGTTTTTTGGCAATATCTTAAAAACAAAGCTATATACGAAAAAATATGAAGACAGAAAAATTAAAGAGCATACAATTTCCTATAAAGTTACGTTTAGCAGATATATTTTGCTTTACCAGTGTTGGAGTTATCGTATTGTAAATTCTAGTATATTTTAACAAAATACACATTTCCCACAAAATAATTACGTTACATTATATTTTACGTCTTTTACACCAAAACAGATTAAAACTATAATAATACATAAAATATGAGTTTTTTATGTAGTAAGTAGCACAGTTGCTTTTTCTTAAATAAACTAAAATCCTTACATGTTATGTTTAAGTAAATGAATGTTATGTTTTTAATTACTTATTATCCAATATATTTTATCTGCATGTTGAGATGTCGTCTTCCGCCTGTAAATCCTCAACTGCTCTATTAAAACAGGTTACGACATGAGCATGCACTTTTGCAAGCACCGGATGAACAGTTGCAAAAAATGTGTTTAAAGAACCCTTTGAGGTCTATATCTTGATCCATCTGGACTGGAGAGATTCCGGAATCACTAGAAATCCATCCCCAGTCCTGGAGTGGTAAGCTATTATTCAACCATGCTTGAACCTAAAAGTTAATCATACATGTAAATAAAATATATACGTAGAGTTGCTGGATGAAATGTCCTAATGCATGGTACTGAGCTGCATTTATGATCGGTGGAAGTGAAGCCAGATTAAAATCTTTTTTTAAACTTTGCTTTGCTACATACTGCTGGTGGAGAATGTATCTGACGTTATTCAAATCGGTACTTGTTCTATTTTTGACGTATACGGAAATAAAAAATGTCGAAATAAAGGTCCTCAATCTGTCTTTGGATATATTCGGATTGTAAAATAAAAGGTCAACCAACTTCTTCTTTTTCACAGTATTGACGTCAAATTAACTTTTTCCCTGGTAAACAGACCAGATGTAGTATCACATCCGGAAATGGCGTGCATGGCAATAATAATAATAATAATAAACGTCTTTATTGATGGACGAAGTTTAGTACAAAATACTATTCTTACACTTTATTTATTTTTTTATTTATTTAACATTTATTAAAGGTCCCAACTTATGCTGCAACTTTGAAGTATTAGTAATTTTATTTGGTTTCGAACTTCTTCCTGGGCGTAGCATATACAAATTTTGTTTAGCGTAATGGAGTCGTATCGAGAATAGACACTTTAAGTTGTTCGTAATACGTAGGTGCAGATGTGCACGTTAACGTACAATTTTCACGTTTACGTCCTGTTTCAAAATTCAGTTTAAGTAGTTTGTAGGTCACCTGTCTCCTTAATATTTTGGTCGTCAACGCAATGTCAGCAAAAATATAATCTTAAAAATCCGACGTACATTTGTGTTTGTCGAGTTGAAATTTTGAATTTTTTATTTAGTTAAGTAAACCCTATAAAGCAACTATGTAAGTCATTAAGTTATTTAAAAATGCATCAAAATAAACTTCGCGAGTTATCGCTGTCGCTTCGGTACACTTCGGTTAGCGTACGTTACCGTTTTAGGTACACGTGAGGATCCGTAAGATAACGTGGGTACGTAAGACGATAACGTGAAAATTTATGAACTGCGCAAGCGCGGCTACCAAAACGTACGTTTACGTCTACGTTTTTGACACAACTTAAAGTGTCTAATATACGAAGAGAGCATACATACAGGGGCGAATGGCGACGCGGAAAACTACTCAGTTGCCTTGACATGCGGTATATGTCCTTAATATTATTAATATAAAAATAATTCCTCTCAATTCGTAACAGAAATTCACGGATATTTAAAATAATTATTTTGTTACATTTAATAGGCACGTAAAATGTTAAAGTTCTATTAGCTAATACAAAATAATGTATGAAATTAGAAATATAGTACTCCACTGGTATGTTTTTTATTTCTAATTTATTGATGTAAGAATGTATTAAATGTATTTACCAAAATATCCATATACATTGTTATGTATATTTAATGTCAAAATTCAATAAGTAAAGGCTAGAGAATATTTTTACAAAATACCCAATTATTAAAAAAAATATATCAGCTAAACGCAATTTTATAGGAAATTGTATGCCCTTTAATTTTTCTATCTTCATATTTTTTCGTATATAGCTTTGTTCTTCTTCTAAAAAAAGTCCGATTTTCACCCCTTTCGGGGGTTGTTTAGGGGTGACAGGTACGGCGGATTACCGGTGGGGTTTGGTGGTATTTTAAGGACCCCAATACAAACTTATATACATAATTTCAGCTTGTCTCTAATTTGTTCATGGTTTGACTGGATCGACCCTGGGCTAAAATGAAGACCTGTAATTTTTTGCAATGTTTAAGAGATCTGCGTTTGTTAATTTAATGAATTAAATAATAATAATAATAATAATAATAATAAACGTCTTTATTATATTCTTTTTTAAGAAAAAAAAAATCTTACATAGTACTTATCAAATATTATCAGGAACATAAAGGGCGAAGTTTAATGTGCCACAATTACCTGACAAAGTCAAGTAATCGTGACCATTAGTCTTACACTTAACCCATGAAAACAACTGCCTACTTAGACTTCATTACAATAATAATAAAAAAAAATTATGAAAAACGAAAATATATGAATGTCCAATGAAACAGTCATTATTAATTTTTTAAATTAAACATAATTGTGATGGCGTTAAAGATATTTAACAACAAATAAACAAAAAAAAAAGAAGGTAACTCAAGATTAAAATGTTGGGGAGGCTATAAATTAGAACATTGACTTTCAAATAATAGAGATTTATATTTATGTTTAAAGTGATATATTTTATTACTTTTAAGTTCTTTATTAATACCATTGTATATCTTGCAAATTTGGTAGCTAAATGATCTGGTAAAAAGCTGAGTACGGTACGGTGCATTGGAGAAGTTAGAAGACCCTTATATCTAACATTCAAATTATGTACGTCTGTCCTAAATTTAATTTTTCTTTATAGATATGGTGGTGATTTGTTTAATATTAGGGAATGAAACAAACACGCAGCGTGATGAATTCTCCTATTTTGCATGTTGAGCCATTTAACTTCTCGCAATTTGTATGATATTCTTTGATTTCTGCGAATTCCATATATTAGTCTAAGACATGAGTTTCGTAATTTTTGAATTTTACGTGTATAAAGTGCATTGAGGCAAGGACCATATAAAGAATCTGCATAATTGAGAAGTGATAAAACTAAACTTTCACAAAGTATGATTTTTGTTTTTTGAGGGAGATAATGCCTACTTCCATATATTAACTTTAGAGATAGATATCCTTTCTGAAGCGTTTTATTAACATGGTTTTCAAATCTCAGGTCACTGTCTATAATAACACCAAGGCTTTTGACCTCATCTTTCTTTTCTAGTATTTTATTTTCTACAATAATATCTAATGAAGATTTAGCAATATTTCTCTGATTCTTGGGTCCAAATATTATTACTTCAGATTTACTTGGGTTAATTACTAAACAATGACCTTGAGCTGCTGTGACAAATTTCTCTATATCCTCATTTATATGGAAACAGGCACTCTCTACCTCAGTAGAAGGAAATGAGTAGTAGAGCTGAGTGTCATCTGCATACAAATGAATATTGTAGTAATTTAAATTGTTTACTAGACTGCTGGTGTAGATAGTAAATAGCAGCGGGTCGAGGATTGATCCCTGTGGTACTCCAGATTTTAATGGTAGATAGTTTGAACTGATACTATTTAAACGAACACATTGTTCACGATTTTCCAAATAATTATTAATTAATTCTATTGAACCTTCGGAGAGTCCTATATAATGAAGTATAGCAATAATCATTTCATGATTTATAGTATCGAAGGCTCTGCTGAAGTCCAATAGAACCAAACAAGTGCACAATCCTCGATCCGTTGCTCCTATAATGTCGTCCACTATATGAAGTAGTGCCGTAGTGCAACTGTGGCCTTGTCTAAACCCAGATTGATATTGATTGAAATAAAGAACAGCATTCTGAATAATGATTAATGTAAGTTTACGGAATCTATTTTTTACACTTATTTTCGCTCTGCTATTCGACCCCGAAGTTACCAAAGTGAAATCCTTTACACCCTCTAGGTTTGATAGACCAAATTGACTTTTTTTCGACAACTATTTTGATATATCTAAATTTTAATAATTTTCAAGAAGATAAAAGATCGTAAGACTTAAAGTTGTTTCCGACTTTTCATGGCCTTCCAACGTGGGGCCAAGTTTAGCGAAAGTAAGGTGGTCACTCACAATTATTTCAAATTGAATGCGAGTCATACATTTTTTTAAAATTATGATTATATTATTACACTTACGTCAATGGAATAATCAAACAATACACATACCGAAATTGAGCATGTCATTGTTATGCTAATTATTACGGTAACAATGTCTGATATATTTTTTCAAGGATACAATCAAATTAGTGTAATGATATAGTTATTCTTCTAGGTCTTTGACCTCCAAACAAAATGACAATCGAATTTTAACGTTGTATGATTGCGGAATAGTGTATGTGCTGATTTATTAAAAATTAAATAATATATAGGTGTGAGTCTTATGTCAGGAAATTTTGAAATCTCATAAGATAATGTTCATCATTCACTTACTAAAGAGGTGAGCATTTATGTTCAAAGTAAGACTTTTACCTTAAGGATTTTCCAAAATGTTTCATTAACAAAATAGAAGTGATTCAGATATAGTCGAGTACACTTTAAGTTGGCCGGTCCAAAGTCTCAAAAACGGGATAGAAAAGCTTTGTCGTCATGCGGGAACAATGAGTGTATGCTATTGCTTTAACTTTGTGTGCGAGAGAAAATTAAATCGTACGCGCAATATCAACTCACACACAAGCCAAGTTAAAAAAATATACTCGACTTTAGTACACTATACAGGGTCCTGCAACAGTGTGTCGGGCTTCCATAGCTCCTATACCATACAAGTTAGGAAATTCATTCGAGTACAGTTCTTAACTAAATGTGTAGGAGCACCGCAGGAAAATATGTTCGAACGTCCAGGGTGTAACAAAAAATTGTGACACCTGTCAGGCAAGTTTTTTTAAATGAAACACCCTATAAATTTTACCATATTTCAGACGGCCTTAATGTTCCTCATTCACACCTAAAATATGAGAACATTCTAATGCTTCACTTGGAAGTAAAAAATTAAAAATTAAATATAAAGCAATTTATATCGCTAAAGAAAAACGCTCTCCATTTTCCGAACGGAGATTTGAAAACAAAACAAGGTTCAAAACTTTTTGATAAAGGTCGTAGGATACCGTATCTAAAATTGTTTGTGTTCCATCATGTACAGGGCACTCGAAAAATAAATTCAAATTCCGAGTATTTTAAATTGATTTATCTCAGTTTATTCAAATGGAACACCCTGTATATTTTTACGTAGTAATATGCAGAATTTGAATGAAAACATTTTTTGTATGGGTGTTACTATTGGAATTTCTATCCGTTTTTGAGATAATTGGCAAATATTAAACATGCATGGGCTGATAGAACGACTTTCATTTAAAGAAAGTTTTAATAAAACTACAACTACATTAAATGTTCAAAGTGTCTTCCGTTTTGCTGTAAACATTATTCGTTCTCGAAAAGACCTTTCCACTTCCGTTAATATTTGAGGTGAAATATTTTCAAACGCATGTATTATTCTCTCCCGCATATTTATCTCGGTTGTCGGCGGCTCGTTGTATACGATGTCCTTGATATAATCCCATAAGAAAAAATCAGTTTTAAAAAAATTTAAAATCGCAAAAAAAAATTCATTAAAATCTGTCACTATTTTCTCCATTTCTCCACTTCCGAAGAGTTTTTTCTCTATGGAACTTTGGTATGGTGGGAGGATTGGATTGGGAGGGGGAGAGGGCATTTTTTTTAAATCGAATTATTACCTATATTTTTCCACATAGGTAGTTAGTATATCCTTCACATACCCCAATTACACTGGCATACAAAAACTTCCGGTAGGAGTGGGGGAAACGGAGATTGAAAAAAAAAATTTCAAAGAGGGACTGCTAACATTATTTATTAACTCTCTTTAACACTAGTAGATTATATTTTTTCAACATTATTTCCGTGTCATAATAAGAGTTTACTGTTTAGTTAAATTTTTAGTAACATATTTAGTATATTTTGCAGTAGCTTCTCTTTCTATCTTTTAGTTATTTGCTGAAATAAGTAAGTACCACTGAGTTCATTTACTAAATTACCAAACAAACGGAATTTATTTGGGTATTAATGAGTTCTTCTGTTGGAGATATAATTAATTTTCTGCAATTTTTTAGTTTTATTGTTTTATTTCATATTTTTTTAATATCAAAATACTTTCTACTTACTTCTCTTTAACTCTGTCACCTGTGACATTCTGGGAAATCCATATCAGGAGTGGTTTAATCTGGGAACTTTATAAATATTTCGGTAAACCGGCAGATAAAAATGTTACATACCTTGTTTTAAGTTCCGTTAGCATATCAGTTTCCTCCTTTAAATATGTAGTTAACCTGCACAGAATATAGAATATATATTTTTTATTTTACATTAATCAGCAATCAGAATAAGAAATATGCTATAAGCTAATTGGTTGGCATAGGGCATGCATATCAATGGCGCGATGAGGACTATTCCAGTGAAGGGGTCTCTTCATTTAAGATCTATGGGGAGGCGCCTTTTTAGTCGTCTTTCGTTTTGTGTTTCTAGTAGAAGTTGTTTGAGACAATTTTCAGGTGTTCCAAGTCGTTCATGGTGTTGACTGCTACGCTTCTAGATTTCCTCCGTGATGAAAGGTATATCAATATCATTTTGGAGAGTATCATTTGGCAACTACCATGCTCGGAGTATTTTAGACTGAGACCTCTGAATAATGGCAATGCTTGACTCACTGGGACTGGGTCCCAGAGCTCATACCATAGGTCTATCTGGGCTTTATCACAGCTTAGTATAATAGGATTTTGTTTTCCACAGTTAGTTGGGACTTTCTTCCCAGTAGCCAGTATAGTTCCTTGAGCCTATGTCAATTTGTTTCCTCTTTTTCACTATGTGCACCAGTTAAGTTTTTGATTTAGGTGTATTCCAAGATTACGGACTGATGATGACTCTGGTACTACGGTATTGTTAATCGAAACTGAAAGACATTGACCTTTTCTCAAGGTCAAGTTTACTAGGGCAGATTTAGTCTCTTTGATTTTTATTTTCCGTTTTTTTGTCCAATCTTCTAAAAGGGTAGTCTTAGATGGTGCTGAAGGTAGGTTGTTGCAGTAGCTGGATCTTCATAACTGGATAGAATTACGGTATCGTCAGCAAAAGTTCCGGTTTTCATATTTACTATCGTTTGGAGGTCTAATATACGGTTATCCATTAAGGAAGAGAGATATCCCTTAAGGATTCTAGAATTTTATTTCTATTGGCTCGGCTATTGGTGCCTATGTTAACAGTTTCGTAGTCTTTACTTCATAATATAATATTAAAATAATAATAAACACCGCATGTAATTACGACCCTTTTTATCCCGGAAGGTTTTAGAGGAGCCTTGTGTGAGAGGGGGCTACACATGTACAGACAATGGACACACAACCAATATCCGTATGTCCGTATGTCGAACTGTTTAAAAAAAATCTTTGATTTAGAATTAATTTATTATTCGATTGGTAATTAAAATATAGCTCCGATTGATTGATTGATTTATTGACTGATGGTCGAGATGGTAGAGTACCTGCCTCTCACCCAAAAGTCCCGAGTTCGAATCCCGGTCGTGGCAATGGAAAATACTGTGAGAGGGATTTTTCCATTATACAGGGATATTGGATGTGTGTCCCTTATCTTTAAATGTGTAGCCCCCTCCCGCACAAGGCTCAGCCTTCTGGGATAAAGGGGGTCGTAATTACATGTGGTGTATTGTTGTGGATGTTTGTTAAGAGTCTGTATCAGATGCAAGTCTCAATTCTACCACACCCCGCACAGGTCAGTTTGACATGATGCAGTCAAACCGAAACTACCTCGACTGCAGGTTGCAGCAGGTGAATATGTGTTTTCGTAAATTCGTGCGAGATAGCAGCACTTTTAAGGCATAGACATGCACTTTTTGTTTTTCAAAAAAATTAATTTATTGCTCATACCAAGAGTTGGGGAAAATTAATTTAAAAGTTAGAAGCAATGGATAATGTCGGAAAGTTAGTAAATATTTGGCCAGAAAAAAATATAAAATGCATGCAAAAAAAAATTTTTTTTTTTTAAGAAAATTTCCGACATTTTATACATATTTTAGATTAATCTGATAAAAATTTCATTCAAATCGGATAAGTTTTAAACGAAATATTACAAAAACTACGATTTAAGTGGGTATACCGGGTGTAAATGAAATTAGGCTCACCCCTATAACTTTTTTGTTTTTTCAGATATCATTTTGAAATTTTGGCAGTTGCAATAACAAGTAAATTTGAATTAACGCATGTTAATAAAATGATTCCAGCACTTCCGGTTTCACCGGAAATAACCGTAATTATGCTATTTTAATACAGATTTTCTTTACCTACATTTCGATACCAAACACGTCACATTAGTTCATAAATAACTTACAAAAGATACTTTATGACCTTAGTTCAAATTTATTTTAGTAAGCTCTGACCTTGTTAAACATTTAATGTGAAATTAATCGGGAATGCCTTGAAAAAAAAAACAAATTTATTAAACTAAAATAAATTTGAACCAAGGCAAAGTATCTTTGGTAAGTTATTTATGAACTAATGATGAAGTGTTTGTTATCGAAATGTAGATAAAGAAAATCTGTATTAAATAATGAGGCATAATGGTTCCATTTAAAAAAAATTCTTAAATCGAAAGAACCATTTCCGAGATGTTTAAATGGCTATAAAAGCAAAGTTAGCTCACTTAATATCACGATTTTATTTTTCCAATACTCAACGGCTCAGAAAGAAAAGTTTTTCAGCAGTCATGACTTCCTAGATGCCAACTTAAATTATCCTAAAAAAATGTTTGAGGTTATGTTTCTTCCTCGAAGTTGATACCATCGTATGCAGAATAAATCCCTGAATCCAAAAATGTAAAAATATACAGGGTATTCCATTTAAAAAACAAATGTTACGGTCATTTCCGGTGAAACCGGAAGTGCTAGAATTATTTTATTAACATGCATTAATTCAAATTTACTTGTTATTGCAACTACCAAAATTTCAAAAAGATATCTGAAAAATCAAAAAAGTTATAGGGGTGAGCCTAATTTCATTTACACCCGGTATGTATAAGACTCTTAACAGTATCGTTAAAAAACTTTATTCAATATTCATATTTGATAAATGTAATAATAACATCAACTGTATTTGCGTATCGAAATATTGAATGTATAAATATGTAAATGTATATGTGATAATTAAAGTTTATTTAATTTCTTATTGTTGGAAAACCCAACATAAAAATTCAAGTTTTGAATTAATAAGGACGTTCATGTCATTATTTTCTATCACAAGAGATAAGATGTACAGAATAAGAGTGAATATAAAACAAAGATTGACAATATTAACATGAATAATTAATCATCTATTTTACTTATTTTATATTTTTTAATAAATAAATAATTATAAAAATTAATTTTAATCAAGATGGTTAATGCAAATATACAACACACACACACACACACTTACAAATCGATATATCGACAAAACACGTAATTATGCTCTAAACCAATTATCTATACTTGATAGTTTTCAAAAATTGCATTTTAGGAATTCCTAAATATATTTTTGGTTAGTTTTGCTAAGGTTTGATGGCAATCTTATTTTTTATTGAAATGATTTTTGTTCTTTTACAATCGGCAATATTTTCTCCAACGAACGACACTCAGAACAACACACCACATGTATGCCTTGGATGAGTGAGGATTGGGACCTTAGAAGCCTGAGGAAAACGGATTTGTAAAAAACATGATAGGGCAACGGAATCCACAACTTTAGGTCGCAAGCTGCTATTCTGCCAAAAATTGTAACTTTCGGTTTGATGTTGTTAATAGGAAGACAAACTTTCAGATGTTAACAACAATAACTAAGATCCTCGTTTATTCAGAAACAAGAGTTGTCGATTTCAGTTTCTTTAAATTCCAAATTAATTTGGGGATCATCTGCATACAAGTGGAAGTTATGTGTATAGTGTAAGATACCCCAAGATTGAATCTTGAGGGACACAACATTTAAAACTAGATACATAATTTCTAAGCACAACATGCAGGTTCTTATCAAAACCGGTAAAGCCTTAGCTTACCCGGTTAAATTAATTTCTCCAGAAAATGACAGGTTTGCTCATTTAAATTATTTCGAAAGTGAAAGAAATCTAAACAATTTATTGTCAATTTTTTCCAAAGTTGCGCTGCTTTGTGTAATGTATTGGATATGAAAAACTTATCTTACTTCAATATTTCACGGAGATTAACTTTTTGCGAATAAATTGAACTACCAACGAACTACCATTGCGCAAAACAGTTGTAATTGTATTGAGCAACATTTGGAATAAAAATTCGCTCGATTCGTTACTTTTATCTGGTAGTTGAATTAATATCATATTTCAGATATCGCAACACAAATTGTATTGCATAAAGGAAACAACTATACTATTAAATAGTATTAAATGCAGCCTGTAGAAAGTTGTCAAGCAAATGCAAATATGTATGTTAATTAGATTATTTCCAAATTTGTTGTAATTACAAAAATTGTGATGTTTTATAAATTCCTAAAGATATGGCACACGTATTTTCCCAAAGATTTAGCACACGTATTTTCCCAGCTGACCAGAGATTTTACAAATTACTTTAGGATTAGGAGAACGCTGCCTCCTGTATCTCCTCATAGCTCCGTTCCTGTATACAGGGTGAACAGCAACTTATTTATTTAATTTTAAGAGATGGTAGGTCCATTAAAAGTAAATCCGTATAAAAAAAAAAGAAACACATTTGGCAGTTTTCGAGAAAAAAAACAACATTTTGAAAACTTAGCAACTGACCTATCTCAATTGAAAATAAAATAAGATAGGTCGGGTCACCTTGTTTTTTACATTGGTTCACTAGCTTTTACCACACCACTATCAATTACATTGCTCGCAAGTCTGTGGAACGCATATTTTTTCCACCATTTGTTTACACAAGCCTTAAACATGCCGATGTATCTGCCTGCAAATCCGCATCCAGTCGAACAGCCGCTAACTTTATTAGCGGCTTTTTTGTCAAGTTACAAATATCAACAGAGATCCCCCTTAAAAGGAATGAAATAAGTTGGGGTTCACCCTGTATATTGCTAAAAAATTCTTATTTTTGGTATAATAAAATTATTATAAGAATATGATTCACTTAACCTCGGCCTTGGTTACCCAAGAAATACAGTTCATGAACAGGGTTGTCATGCAAAACTTTCCACCCTTACTGCATTAATTATTTGCATAAATCGAAGTCATCTAAAAAATTCGAGAAGGACATAGACGCTGGTGCTCTTGGCCCATTCAGTGTTTTGAACTATTCTTTGTTCTGAAAATGTCGGTGACCGTTTAAAAAATCTTGAATGTATTATAATTCTTGCAATAAAACATCTTGGATTGGCATATCATACAGGGTGTTAGAAAAGTATGGGAACGGTGAAGAATCTCGAACACTTTGCATCAAATCGAAAAATAAAAAAATACGTGTCAAAAATTTTTCAAAAAACTATCTACTGATACCAAAAATGACCTCCCCACCCACCACCCAGTGGGTGGGGCGGGGGGCAACTTTAAAATTTCAAATGGAAACCCCTATTTTTTATTGCGGAATCGGATTCCAAGGCAAAAAATACGTAAATACGTAAATACGTATTTTTAGCCTATTTACGTATTTTTTGCCTTGGAATCCTATTCCGCAATAAAAAATAGGGGTTTCCATTTGAAATTTTAAAGTTGACCCCCGCCCCACCCACTGGGTGGTGGGTGGGGAGGTCATTTTTTGTATCAGTAGATAGTTTTTGAAAAATTTTTGACACGTATTTTTTTATTTTTCGATTTGAGATTCTTCACCGTTCCCATACTTTTCTAACACCCTATATGTAATTAGAAGTAACTGTATTAAATTTTAAATAAAACAGTACCTATTGTATATTGTAAAATCATTATTAAATATAGCGAAGAATTCAATAGAATGGAGATTACTGATTCACATGTGTATGGTTAACTTCACTGAACTGTAATTAATTGTTTTTGTTGATTTATATTACATCCTAGTTTCTTCTTGAAATTGACTGTTTTCAAGGTTTCATCGGAATTTATTGGTTGGTTATTCTTTAATTCCGTACTTGTGGGTCTTGTGGTTGTATATCGGTATTTGATTACAAACAAATTACAGCAAGGTATTAAACATGTGTTGAGTAACAATAGAAAAATCGTTAACTTACACGCGCTACATGTAATTTTATTAAATTTCCTGGAATATATACAAACAAGTTGTTAGTATTATAGTATTAGCGGCATATTATTTCAGTAAATTTCACACGTCTATTAGACCAGCTATTAAAGAAACTTTAGGTAGATCCACGAATAACCTCATGTTAATGATAGTGAAGGTGAAGGTGTTCAAGTTTCTAATAACCGCAAGGCATTAATAATTTTATCGATTCGCATAAATTTTGTCTAGTATTTACTTATTTATTTACTTTTTGCTTATGTTTATACTTTTAAGATTATTATGAACTGGAAGTACCAAAACCGTCCTTCATCACTTCCTGTTAAAAGCACGCTATTTGTCCTTTACACGTGAAAGTATATGCACGGTTTTTGAGGAAGGGAAATATAATATGGCAATGAACATATATATGCAGATTAAAAGTAATACACAAATCAGGTTTTCGCAAACTTTGATTTTAACTATACCATAGTTCTGATTCCTGGTCAAATAATTTATACCGCTTTACTGACTAACTTGCTCCATTTATTTTGACATATTTTGGCAATTTTCTTATTTCTATTTATTTTTTAGAATTTGGCGTGATTCCCAGAATTAAGTTCAATGGACAATTGGGTGATGAAACGCCTCAATGTATCGTATGGTTAGAGTGTCGCCAAACTGTTAACGTAAGAGACGCGAAATCGTAAGACAGAGAGACAGAGTAGGTGGCCGCGAGGGCCGCGAGGGCCGCGCGGGCTGCGCCTCGCATCGTCCCTAGTTAATTTCCACTTCATTTTACCAGGTCGAAAAATATACCATTCGATGCAGAAAAATATGTAGAACACGATTGTTGAAAAATTATGTGTCTAAATTGTCGGCTACTGTGCAAAAAAAAATAGAAACCATAAATGAAATTGGACGCCGGCACGTTTAACTCGAAACGCTGCTAAAACCGTTCGAGTTATGAAAACAATTAACATAAACAATTTTATAGAGAACTAAATTTCCTATAAAAAAGTCAGTGGTGGCATTAGTCTATCTTTAATAGTTTTGGTGTGAGGGCGCCTCAAATTCGCGCGCTGATCTTTTGTTAAATTAAACTTATCGTTTTCCAGCGCACAACTTTCAGCCACCCTCACGCCTAAAATATTCAAGATAGACATATGCCGTCACTGACGTTTTAATAGGAAATTTAATTCTCTATAAAATTGTTTATGTCCATTTTTTTCATAACTCTAACGGTTTTGGCAGCGTTTTTTTAAAATGTCAAATCGGAATAATTTTTTGTAAGAAAATCATTATTTTTAGCAATTATAATAGTGATAATACAATTCTGAATATAAAAAACTGTATTTATTTACCTTTTATTACAACACAATTATTGTCACAAGCAATGAAAAATTTATGTTTACATTTATCTGTCACCTCCGCCTACTACAAAAATCGCCGATTTAAAAAAAAACAGTTTTATAAAAGAGAATCCCAGACAAAAACAAAATCGTTTTCCAATAAAAAGAAGGAGTCTAGATTGCAATTAACCTGATACTCTATTATAGGTTGATTCAATTTACCACATTAAATTTCTGAGCACATTGCAAGAGATTTAAATTAAAATTTAAGAATCAATATAAATGTGATTAATAGTTTTTTCTCTTTTTTTTTATTTTGGACAATAAAAATATCTAAGTAGGTAATAATGCTTTATGTTTACTTAACTTGAATAGTTATTTAATTTTTGAATAAATAAATATATATTTTTTCGTATACCGACATTATATTTATTTCACTCACGTATCCCTTATTTATTCGTTATCACATCAAAATATGTATACTATTTTTACTTTATTTACAATATTAAAAATATTATTGTTAAATAAATACCTTATCATTATTATTATTTATTGCTTGCAAGCTATAAGTGATTCTTTCAATCAATGCGATCATCGACGTAATATAAAAACCATTACTTACTACAGCTGTTTTAATTAAATTCTATAGGTATAGTGTAAACATATTATTCCGTTTTTAATTAGTAAAGTTAATTATTTAGATATATAATACAGAACATTTAAAAAGAATTGCTTTAGATTTTAAACAGCTCCATACTCATACAATGAGCCCGAATCACGGTAAAATATGCGGCCACCACTCTACCATCTCTCTCTATTCCCAGCGTTAATAAATCGACGACGGGGTCGGCCGGCTTGTAGCATCACCTAATTGTCCTACACCGTGGGTACGACTAATGTTCGCCTTGTCCCTGTTTAGGCAGATATTTTTCGTCTAGTCGCCGCGCCGAGCTAACAATTACCGTTTGACAGAATGTCTTGCAAACCTGCAGATCTGTGATCTGTATCTAAATTAGCCACATTAACACTATGTTAAAACTTTTAACATCGAGTTTTTGATACATTTAAGGAACACTTCTCTTTAGTGGATAAATGATCACTAAGAAGACAGTTATTATACAAATTTATTATAGAAAGAATAGATACAATGTCAATGTATAAACCAAATAAGTAAACACTAAAGATGTAAACATTGGGAAAACACCGTCTGCATATATTTTGCGGTGATTTATTTATTATTTTATTGGGTTTTTTTCTAAGTACATGTTTTTTGCCTTTACTACTCATATCTTAATAAAAAAATAACAATTAATACGTATTATGTATGTAATGTATATGTATTTATTATTGGAAGCTAAGGTGTATCTGCTAAATAAAATATTGTTTAGGACAATTTTAATACTGAAACATTAATTTTATTATTTATTTTATTGACGTCGTCATGATGTTAAAATCGGGATCGGCTCTAGGTGTTATACATATACAATATGATCATATTTGTGCACAATATCTTATGTTTTAATTTAATTCAGTAATTTTAAAAAACTTGGATGGTTAAACGTACCTAGATGGATTTAAAAATCTACGTCTCATGGATATTACTAATATTGTTTGCATTTCAATTGTTCAGTGCGCTATTTAAAAAACCATCGAAAATTCCATATTATTTTATTACCTTACAAATTAAGTACCAAATGGTAGGTAGGGATATTTATTACAAATTAGGAATAATACATACAAAAAATTAATAAGTTGTTCTTTAATTTCTTTCATTGCTAAATGCTTTAAAACTAGAAAAAATAGTTCTTTAAGAAGAGAAACAGTAGCTGTGGTAACATAATAGTATATATAATGAGAGTTGTAAATAGCATATTACGCACGAATGGAAAAAGATTTCAAAAACCCAAAAATATGCAGAGCATTCCATTTAAAAGTCCTAAGTTTGTCGTATATCTTTGAGCGAGATGCTCATTTGTTTTTTTGTTTGATGCATATAGAGATGAGAAGAGAGTTTCCTACAACTTTTGTTTTTACCATTTTTTTTTCTATTACAAAAAATAAAAAAGTTAAGGGGGGGATCTTTCGTTAATACCTCTGTACTGATTTATTGGAAGTCCCATCTATTTCTGGAAAACAAATTATTGATATACAAGGTAGTCTTAAAACAGATTTGGATTTAAGGAGTCGAATTGTGGGGATGCGTTAGCAAGTCCAATGCGATCGTACAAAGAGCACAATCCAAGATTCCCCGAGCTATAACTGACACACATTACGTGAATGAAATCACAGAAGAAAATACTAACAAACACTATAACAACTATAACAATTATAACTAGATCAGCGATTTTCAATATATTTTTTTTGGGGTGCCTTCTTTTGACATCATGGAACGCTCACACCTTTATTTATTTATTTACGTATTTAACAAAAAAATCAAAATACAAAATCATTAATGTGAAGGGTGGTGCTGAATTTTCTTAACAAGAAGGAATAACTTTTTCAAATTTATATAATGTATCTCCATTTTTGTTAAGAAATTGAATTTTTTGTGCTCTCACACCCCTCTTAACATTACTGCGCGCCTCCCGAGCAGGCGCGTTTTTAACGTCGGTGCAATCGGTGCATTGCACCGACGGCGGGCCCCTGTGGTCGTGTGTGTATTTGGAAACAAAATCTTTTTATCCATAAGAATATATTTATTTTATTTATTTCTATATCTGAACCAGAGTAAAATAGTAAAAAGTTAAAAACTCGCCGACTCGGTTCCTAAAACTTGTAGGCCTGCAGAAATAGAAAAAACGGTGTAACTAATTCGTTTCAGATAGCCGTAGGAAAAACAGGTGTATTTAGTTATAAGGAATATACCTCTGCGATTCCTCCCAAATCAAATAAACAGACCATTGTTTATAAGTCACTTTTATGTGAAAAAATCATGAAATTTTGAGTTTTTTAAAAATTGCAGTAAGACTGCAGTAGATTAATTTTTTTGAATGTTTCTGTTTACTAGGTAATTCCAACCGGTTAATTTAAGGCCCGGTTGATTTCCTTTCATTGATTATTTATTTAAATAATTGCCGAAAACCATCGAAATTTTCGAAAATTTCAAGCATTTTTTACTCTGAAAGGAAAAATGCTAGACCCTTGAAACTTTGGTGGAATATGTGTCTCATTACCCTCAACTTACAAAAAAAAATTCGTTTTAAAATGTTTATTAGTTTTCGAGAAATTCTATTTGTTTATTAAAAACGTCCCAAATGTTTAATGAAAAATTGACCTATTAACGTTATCAAAAATAATTTAGCCACAGCTCATTCTTTTCTTGTCGTACGAATCTGTTATGGGCGTATCGATTTTCAATAATTTTGACCGTCAAAATGGCGTTAACAACATTGCTACTTTTCGGAGCAGCGTTTTTTGCAAATAACTTTACAACAAATGAACGTATCTGCACAAATCTTTCATATTTGAGTTGCTAGTATTTTTCTACAAATTTATAAAAAAAAATTGTTGCTCTGGGACATGTAGGAGCCGAGATAATTTTTTAAATTGTTTAATGCGCCAAACGTTTATTTATTAATATTTTTGGCCAAAATTGAAACTGGTTGTTAATAAGATCTTGAATTTTGTGAATTCATCAAGTCCTATTAAAAACGGGCCCTTTTTGAGGTCAAAATATAATTTTTAATAATTAGTGACAGGTGAATTTTTTATCAAACGATTTTCAAATTGGGGTAGCGAGAAAAATTCGTCATATCTCCGTTATTTTCCGGCCAATTTTGGCGTTTTTTTTTTATTTGGGGTAGCTCACGAAAATAATAACAATGGGAACATTTGCAATATCCAAATAATAAACAAATAATTTTATTGTTATAAAAAAATATTTTTTTTTTTTAATTTTTTCTTTTTTGGGCTTATGCAACTTATAATGTGCTAATGTATTAAATATAAATTTATAAAGATTATATAATGGTAACAATGCTGTAACATCGTATATTGTTTGATGGAGAAATAGTTTGTGCATACATTGTTACCATTACATAATCTTTATAAATTTATATTTAATACATTAGCACATTATAAGTTGCATAAGCCCAAAAAAGGAAAAATTAAAAAAAAAAAAAATTGTTTATAACAATTATTTGTTTATTATTTGGATATTGCAAATGTGCCCATTGTTATTATTTTCGTGGGCTACCCCAAATTAAAAAAAAAAACGTCGAAATTGGCCGGAAAATAACGGAGATATGACGAATTTTTCTCGTTACCCCAATTTGAAAATCGTTTGATAAAAAATTCACCTGTCCTTTGAGCCAAACAAATTGAAGACGCTCTAAAATCACTTATTAAAAATTATATTTTGACCTCAAAAAGGGCCCGTTTTCAATAGGACTTGATGAATTCACAAAATTCAAGATCTTATTAACAACCAGTTTCAATTTTGGCCATAAATATTAATAAATAAACGTTTGGCGCATTAAAGAATTTAAAAAATTATCTCGGCTCCTACATGTCCCAGAGCAACAATTTTTTTTTATAAATTTGTAGAAAAATACCAGCAACTCAAATATGAAAGACTTGTGCAGATACGTTCATTTGTTATAAAGTTATTTGCAAAAAACGCTGCTCCGAAAAGTAGCAATGTTGTTAACGCCATTTTGACGGTCAAAATTATTGAAAATCGATACGCCCATAACAGATTCGTAAAATTGACGTCTTGACGAAAAAAATGAGCTGTGGTTGAATTATTTTTGATAACGTTAATAGGTCAATTTTTCATTAAACATTTGGGACGTTTTTAATAAACAAATAGAATTTCTCGAAAACTAATAAACATTTTGAAACGAAATTTTTTTTGTAAGTTGAGGGTAATGAGACACATATTCCACCAAAGTTTCAAGAGTCTAGCATTTTTCCTTTCAGAGTAAAAATGCTTGAAATTTTCGAAAATTTCGATGGTTTTCCGCAATTATTTAAATAAATAATCAATGAAATGAAATTAACCGGGGCTTAAATTAACCGGTTTGGAATTACCTAGTAAACAGAAACATTCAAAAAAATTAATCTACTGCAGTCTTACTGAAATTTTTAAAAAACTCCAAATTTCATGATTTTTTCACATAAAAGTGACTTATAAACAATGTTCTGTTTATTTGATTTGGGAGGAATCGCAGAGGTGTATTCCTTATAACTAAATACACCTGTTTTTACCTACGGCTATCTGAAACGAATTAGTTACAGATTCCCGTTCACATCGTCTAATTCTACAGGCCTATTGTACGGGCCCACGAGCACGCAAGTGCACACTGCACGTGCACCTTATTCATGGTTCAAGGCGACGGTCCACCATAAAAAGTCAAAGTATTTAATAAAAATAAACAAAACGCACTACTATAGTTAAGAAATATTTTATTTTTTAACTGGAATCATTTCAATTCATTTCCTCAAAGAAGTACCTCTGTGCCTGTATAGTGTATTATCTAAACTGTGGATAACTAAAGTTTGTGCTCAAAGTTTTGTTTCGTATTTTGTGTTTTATAATATTTTTCAATGGTAAGAATTTTTGAAATTTTTCCCAATCTTGAATTGGTTTTTAGATTGTTTATAACGCTACCCATATGCATATATAGCAAGTGCTGAGAGATCTTTTAGTGTATTGCGTAGATTGAAAACTCACTTCAGAAGCACAATGACTCAAGTGAGAACTTCAGATTTGGCAATGCTTTCAATCGAGAGAGATACACTTAACAATTTGAATTTAGAAGATATTGTGAAAAAATTTATATCGGCTTAAGTTAGGTCGATTATAATTTTAAATTTTTTTACTGATTTAATTTGTGTTTATTTTTGTCTGTTTTGTGTTATGTTTTATTTGTTTAAAAAATATATATTTTATTGTTTGCTGTATTTTTCTTAATTAAATAATGTCAATGTCGATCGATTGTTCCGTGAAATTTTGGGGTAAGTACTAGCAAAGACGATATGTATCGTGTTTGGTACTAGAAAATCACTAAGTATGACTTGACCTTGAACTTGTAAAACACAATGACCTTGAAACTCCTGAAAATTTTTCGCCTGCGGCGCTTGGAGGGGGGGCTACCTCCTGCAGCTCTTGCCCCGTGTACACAGCTGCGGGCCCTGATAAAACTTGCACCGAACCACTGAAAGCTTAAAAACGCGCCTGCTCCCGAGGGGGAATCGCTGAACCCAATCCACTTCTACAGCCACTACTACTACCAACCAAGAACAGAAGACTCAAAAGAAGTTCATCAATAGACCTAAAAGAAAATTGAAGTAACATCATTGGATGTCAACCTCTCCATGACATTAAATGTACATATTGTACATATCATTATTATTGTCATACAGTGCGTTCACAATTAAAGGAATAAATTCAATATAATTTGAACAACGTGGTTTTGCCAGAAACGCTCAGATATGTCGATTTTCAATTTTGATTTGGCACATTTTAAGTCACACGATATGTCACTGTCAGTTCCGGTTTTTCCGGAAGTAACATCAACTTTTTTATTTTAAATATAACACCCTATATATTGGTACGGATTTGTATAGACGACAAAAAGACGTTTCCAATTATATTGGCTCATAATGGATTGTAATAATTCTCTTGATTGTCAATGAAAGAATAACAATGTTCGTTATTAAAATATTGATTCAGTGATGAGATTCCTGCAAACATACTAAAGCCTTATACCAACAACACCTCAGTGGGTGTTGCTTATACTCCTTAAATAATATGCATAAAATTCAGGGTTATTTTTACATTTGAGGAATAAGTGGAAATAACTCTGTTTCAATGGAAATAACAATGTGGGTGTTGACTTGATTATGCCGATAATTTTAATTAAATTGTATGCACCCCATGGTTTGATTCAGCGGTAGATATCCAGTATAATAAAAAGTTTTCTTTAGCACATATAATACTTAATTTTCATTTACTTGTATGTACAGGGATATCCAACGAAAATGACAACCCCTAATAACTTCTTTATTTTTGATGATATATTAAAACATTTTTTCTATAAAAGTTGTAGGGTTTATTGAAAGCATTTAGAATAATATGTATTCAGAAAAATAAATGAAAGTCGTTTAGAGGAGATATGGTTTTAACTTGAATTTTTTCAAATGCAGCTCCCCATTTTTTTTTGCATTTTTGAAATCAAGGTACTTTTCTCATTTCGAATATATAGATATACAGTGTGTCTCACTTTTCACCACTACACCCCAATATCTAGGCCATTTGTTGATCGATTTAGATCAAATTTGGTATATTCTTTTCTTTCAGATTGTGTTTAAAAAGCTATTAATAAAAAAATTTTTCAAACTTAAATACGCCTACTATGATCAAAAGAAATTGGCAAAAATTAGGAATTTGTATTAGCGATTGAGATAGGGTTTTTGTTTTTACAGATTCTTGTTCAGCATGACCTAATACGCCAGTATACCAAATTTCGTTAAAAAATATTCATTCAAAAAAAGTAATAAAAATCTAAGATTTCAATAATAAAAAATAATAAAAGTTGAGTTATTTAATATTTTCTAAAAAAAGTGTCCTAATGCTTAAAGCGTCATTATATCACCCGACTGTAAATATCCGACAATAAATAACTGGAATAGTAGGGTGATTATTATTGAAATCTTAGATTTTATTATTTTTTTTTTTTGAAGGAATGAATATTTTTTAACGAAATTTGGTTCACAGGCGTTTTAGGTCATGCTGAACAAGAATCTGTAAAAACAAAAACCCTATCGCAATCGCTAATATAAATTCCTAATTTTTGCCAATTTCTTTTGATCATAGTAGGCGTAAGTTTGAAAAAATTTTGTATTAATAACTTTTTAAACACAATCTGAAAGGAAAGAAGTATACCAAATTTGATCTAAATCGATCAACAAATGGCCTAGATATTGGGGTGTAGTGGTGAAAAGTGAGACACACTGTATATAATATTATCTTTTAGGGTTTTCTAATTATTGCAAACAACAAGGAAATAAAATAACAGAACAAATTTTTATTTTTAGAATGCATTAGTCTTGGCTAATTTAGATATTAATTACAACTATAAATAAAAGTAATTAAAACTATCCTACATAAACTGTTCAAAATGACGCCCTTCATGTTCGATACAAAGCCGATACCTTATTCGAAATGAGAAAAGTACCTTGATTTCAAAAATGCAAAAATATGTGGTGTTCCATTTGAAAAAATGCAAGTTAAAACCATATCTCCTCTAAACAACTTTCATTTATTTTCCTGAATACATATTCTAAATGCTTTCAATAAACCCTACAACTTTTATACAAACAATTTTTTTATAGCATCAAAAATAAAGAAGTTATTAGGGGTGGTCATTTTAGTTGGATATCCCTGTATGTACATTATTATAAGTAAACTAACTGTGGTTTTGTTTTGATAACGGTGATATTTGTACTTACTGCTTAGTGCTTACATCGAAATTATTTTGAACATAATATTTCCAGTTAACTACAAATTAACAAATCCTTTCATTAAATAGTATTTCTGCTCTATGTGTGATTGCTGACAATGCCATAAATGTAAAAAAATTACTATGAAATTAATAAGTAGAGTAAGTAGACATATAACATGTTGATTGTTTATTTTGAGTATTAAGCCATCTTACAGCTGAAGATTTAATGAGCAAAGGTTTTCATATTGTTACAAATGCATTGGAAACATTTTGATTCGATTTTATAATGTATATACTGTATAGGATAATATATTATATTATCTATGACTTTTTACATATTTCCCTAAAACCTCAGGTCTTTATGTCAAAGTTTATTAACAAAACAATATTCTTTCAATTCATTAATTTGACTTTAAAGACATTTTTATTAAAATATACGTCAAGAATGTGAAATCCAACCTTCATAAAGCAGAAAATCAAATGAACAGAAATGCACTGGAGGAAATGAATAATTAATATGCCTCATTTTTAAATATTGGTAAATAAAGGGTGGTGATAAGAATCACTTACGCATTACAATTCCTTTTTAAAAAATATTTTCACTTCTGTTTTATTGCAGGATTATAGAGAAAACGTTGGAAATTAATAATGTAGCATTAGTCACTTAAAATATTCGAATTTTATTTTTTTAATAA
The DNA here is from genome assembly GCA_963680705.1 of Rhagium mordax. Lineage (NCBI taxonomy): Eukaryota > Metazoa > Arthropoda > Insecta > Coleoptera > Cerambycidae > Rhagium > Rhagium mordax. Next base: position 57,756,337 of record OY796661.1, on the reverse strand, counting down.
AAGGCTCATAGGCTTCAACATTAATATCACCAACACTTTAATATTAGAGATGCACGATGTACCCAGTTCCAGTAAATAGGCAATTCGCAACTATGTCATTAAGTTCGTTGACAACAAAAGTGTGAGTAACCGTCCCAAAAGTGGTAGACCACATTTAATTATAACTTATGTTAACATCCAGCGAGTACGGGATAATATATCAGAGAACTCTTCACTGTCCTCTAAAAGACAATCAACTCAATAATTATGTGCATGACAAGGATGAGTCTGAAACGGATCATAAAAATTGATTTGCTTTTATTCCCTTTACAAAATCCAACTAAACTAGTGCACAATTGAAGTGGATATTGAAAAAATATGGGCAATATTAGAACCTCAATATTTTTGGAATTAGATGATTAATCTTGATGCGACTTTTTGCGATCGTTAACATAATTAATTGACTTTCATCTACCAGAAATAGATTTTTAAATTGTAGGACGCTATAAAATGACATGCACTGATGAAATTTAGGCGGCATCAATGGAATTTGTCGTCAGCTATGAAAAATATCCTGGCCACAAGAAAAATTATTTTTCACAAGTATCCAACGCCTACCTACTTTTTACTAGTTTTTACTATTTCTAATATTTTTACAAAACCTAATAAATGAAGTTACATACAGATCGTCTGACGAGTAGAACTAATAGATAAATTCTACATTATAGTCGTCACAAAAACAAAAAGTATATTGTATTCGGTAGACAATTTTTCTAATCGTCAATATCAGCTGTAGTTTAAACCTTTTTTACAAAGTTAGTCAGAATTTTGAAACTTTTCAAATTATCCGTCCATTCATCCGTCACATGTCTTGTAACCACAATACCTTAAAAAACGATTGGTCTTAGATGACACATCGGGCCTATGGCATAATTCCCAATTTCTAGAAAGTTTCATACCTAAATGACATTCACATACTAACGATATACTCCGATATACAAAGTTTTAATTGAACTGAATGTTTCGATTGCAAGTAAATTAATAAATTGGAATTAGTCAATCACGTATGATTACATTACTGTAATTAATGATAAACAGTAACCATTAAACACTGGGTTGGTAAATTACTATATCATTAAAATTCTGCATACATAAAAATTAATAATGCACAAGATTGAACTGATAAAAATTTGCGTCAATGGTAATGAATTGGTCTTCCTTCATAGACTTAATTTCAGGAAAACATTCTTTGACGTAAAATTGATTGATTGTAAGAATTGAGTGTCATTTTCTAGTAATCAAGTACGTATCAGAAATAATTTTAATTGTTTTCTATAACCATATTTATTAACTACTATAATTAATGAAAAGGAAGTGCGTAAGTAAAAAAAGGGACTTAACATTTCCTGTATGTGGAGGTTATCCCCTTTGAAAATACATCAACACTATTTTTATTTTGTATGGTATACTTTCAAACCTATAAAAAAATACTATAGTACAGGGTGATTCATTGGTAAGTGAACATACTTTGCCTGCATATGTAGGTTACTTGGGCGATTTCATATCACCTATGGTTAGTGGGTCAGTAATCCTTAATTACCAAGATACAGGGTGTTTTATTGATTTTGCTTATTTTTGTCTTGGACCATAACTTTAGAACCACTAGGTATAATAAAGTAAAATTTGGTATGTATGTTTTACTCAATCAGCCATATCCATTTCTCAATTTAGCAAAATCAAAATACAGGACCGGACAGAAAAAAATAGTTGAATTGTTAAATCTCAAAAACAACACCCTGTATCGAAAGTTTTAAAAATATGTTTTAAGATTCGGAAAGAGCGTAGAAAAATAAGGCAAATAAAGTACATTTTCAAATTGCCCGTCTCTTTTTTCTATTTATTTTCATTGATAAAAGGAAATTTTACAAAACTAAAAACCGACTATCTCATACAAAATAGCGTTTTTTCTCTATAATAGACTACGAATTAATAAAAACTTTCATATTCAATAAGAAACCATTCATACAATGTAAGTTCTGAAAAGTATTCAACCATTCAATTAAAACCAACAAATTTACACATTATTTTAAAAATTTTTAATTCTGATAAGTAGGCTTTGAATCCAACAATTAAAATTTCAAACAATCAAGTGCGTTTCTGACAGATAGTTTCTAAAAGGTTTGTTTAAATGTTCCTCTGCCTCACCTAAATTAATAATAAACTTTAAAGTAAAATGCCTCAAAATTTTATTACGTAAAGTTTATTATTATTTAGGTGAGGAACATTTAAACAAACCTTTTAGAAACTCTCTGTCAGAAACGCACTTGATTGTTTGAAATTTTAATTGTTGGATTCAAAGCCTACTTATCAGAATTAAAATTTTTTAAAATAATGTGTAAATTTGTTGGTTTTAATTGAATGGTTTAATACTTTTCAGAACTTACATTGTATGAATGGTTTCTTATTGAATATGAAAGTTTTTATTAATTCGTAGTCTATTATAGAGAAAAAACGCTATTTTGTATGAGATAGTCGGTTTTTAGTTTTGTAAAATTTCCTTTTATCAAAGAAAATAAATAGAAAAAAGAGGCGAGCAATTTGAAAATGTACTTTATTTGCCTTATTTTTCTACGCTCTTTCCGAATCTTAAAACATATTTTTAAAACTTTCGATACAGGGTGTTGTTTTTGAGATTTAACAATTCGGCTATTTTTTTCTGTCCGGTCCTGTATTTTGATTTTGCTAAATTGAGAAATCGATATGGCTGATTGAGTAAAACATACATACCAAATTTTACTTTATTATACATAGTGGTTCTAAAGTTATGGTCCAAGACAAAAATACGCAAAATCAATAAAACACCCTGTATCTTGGTAATTAAGGATTATTGACCCACTAACCATAGGTGATATGGAATCGCTCAACTAACCTACATATGCAGGTAAAGTATGTACACTTACCAATGAATCACCCTGTATTAAAGAACAAAGTTCGTAATGCATTATTTGCTCATATTTGTAAACATAAACTTTTCCCGAACCTATTAAAATAAAAGTGTTGGTATATTCTAGTCATTAGAGTAGAATTCCAAAGTTTTAACAAAAGATTTCGGTGTAGATCCGACAGTCTGTACCAGAAAGGGATGGTTTGTATATAAAGTGAAGTAATTGCAAAAGTTAAATAAAACCAATTTTAATCGCTGAATGCAATTTTGTGACGTGGTGTTGAAAATATGCGACTTTTTCTCTATATTGGATCGGTGAGTAAACACAATTGTGAATACTCTACTCTATAATCAAGTCCTCAAATGCTAAATGGATTGGTGTGTATAATAAATGCCATCAAAATGATAATTTTAGCGTATGCTAAGTGGTTTCCAGATTTTGACAGATTGTGATTTCAGGATGACATTTATTTATAGTCCTCGTAGCCTCTTTGCAAAAGAAATTTTAACAAATGAATATGAAAAAAAAATTATTGATCGGTCATTTAAGTTTCCAGATTTAAATACAACGACTTTTTTAAGGAATCATCACAAGAGCACCATTTACAACAATCGTTTTAATAATTTGAAAAACTTACAAGCAAGAATAAAGGCAGAAACTGAGAACTTACGAGACACTGCGCTGGATAACAGTAGATTAAGCTTTTGGAAACGATTTTTTTTAGCAATGGATGAGGATTATTTTAGGCTTCTCTATACTGATAGATTTTCTTATTTGAAAAAGCAATCGACTTTCAAAATCCATTAATATTCTCCTCAGTGTATGAAAAAAATGTACTATTTGAGAAAAAAATGTACTATTTGAGAAAAAAATATGAAGGTCATATTAGACAAATTAAGATACTTAAAAAATCTATTTATCCGGATTTGTTTTTATGAATTATGATGTTATGGATTTAGTTATACCAGCGGTTATACATATATTTTTAACTTAATGCCACCGATTACTTGTTTGACATCGTAATCACTCAATCAAATTTGGGATACTTAAAAAGAATGACACTGTTTATCATCTTCTAATATAAAAATTACTGCCACGCTTGTAAAGGAATGTGCACGAATTTTTAAAAATTCGGTTCCAACCTATATCTATATAATATTATCTAAATTGCTATATGGCATTATAATCATGAAGAAAATTCGGGACACAGATAAAGAACGCCATTGAAGAATGCAATTGTCTGTCATCTAATATCAAAATTACTTCCACCCCTTGGGAGTACGCGATTTTTTTTTAAATTTATTTCTAGCATAAATAAAATATCATGCAACTCGCTTTGGCATCATTATCACTCAATCAAATTTGGGATACATATGAAAAATTACATTATTTATCACCTACTAATATCAAAATGACTACCACTCCTGTAGAGGAGAGTATGAAGATTTTAAATAGTTTGATTCCAACGTGTATATGTATAATATTATGTATATTGATTGCTTTGGTCTTTGACATTATGGTCAAACAATCACATGTGACTAATGACATTATCTATCATACTTTGATATCAATATTACTGTCATTTGCCCAGAGGAATTAGACAAAAGAAATTCCAACTCTGAAAAATTCCCGGAACGCTGGATTTGTGGTTCTAAGCAAAATGTCAAAAGTCCTCATCAATCCGAGTGCCGCTAAAATTTTTATGCGTCGTCAAAGGTCACCAAAAACGGTTCTTCGTGTCTCGTTAACAGTCACTTTTACAGAAAAAATATTATTCGTAAGAGTAACTGCTCTGAAGATAATTCAATTATTGTAACCTTTGTTCCTCATGACACATCACTTTTTTCCACACCACTTTCGAGGTTAAGTACAAGGTTCGTACGTAGTGTCCCAAATCCTCGTTTGTTTTTGTCTGAAAAATGTTTATTTAAAAAAAATTATTAATTTATCCAGTAATTAATTTTTTATTCAAAACATCAGTTATTAATCTCAATAATTAAATTCATCTTCAGATTCTATTTCAATCTGCATACTTTCTTTGTTATCATTTTCTTTATCTTGTTCTTCTGCTGCCTCCTGTAGATACTTCCATAAATTCAGTCGAGAAACACGAGAAACACGATCTAGGAACTTCGTTCCTAGATATCTGATATGGCTCTAAGTCGAATGAATACTTTACCTTTTTTGTATGCATAATAGATTTTTATACAGGGTCAGTCGAAAAGTGAAAAACGTGAAAATTCGCTACGCTGTGACAAACACCCTATATAAGGTATTGAGCTCAAACTTTGTATAAAGGTATTTGAGGCACGTCTGAATCGAATGCGCTATCCATTTTTTCGAAAAAAAATTGCCTAATGGCCGATCTCTAAATTTCGACCCATTGATCTATGTAAATCGATGAAAATTCCATATCTTATCTTTATATAGATAAGGATAAATATTACTCGAAGCAAAAAAGAGTTAAAGGTAGCCATACACTTTAAGTTCCTAACTATACTCAATAGTAGCAAATTTAAAATAACAAACCAGTAACATTGTGAGGATTTCGGGTATGGGTAATGATATTTCTAATAAGGACCTTTATAATTTATTGATAGAGGTTAAAAATAAAAATGAGGATTTACAAATACAAAATAACGGTATTAAAGAGGAAATAAAACAGGAAATCCGTTCAGCAAAAGCAGAAATTTTTAAAGAAATAGAGAGTATAAAACAAGAGAATGATCAATTAAGAGAGGAAAATCAATACCTAAAAACTAAAGTAGTTGCTTGTGAGAGGAAACTAAAAAAGTATAATCTAATATTCTATGGGCTACCAGAAGAAGAATATGAACTTGTAGAAGTGCAAAATTTTATAGAGATCATTAATAAGAAATTAAATATTGACTGCAAATTTTTTGATATCCGAGACATACATCGCATAGGGTCTAAAATTTCAGGACAAACTCGTCCAACAGTTGTTGAATTTGTTCATTATAAATTAAAAATAGAAATTTTAACCCATTCAAAAAAGCTGAGAGGAACTGGAATTTTTGTTTCACGTGATTACACCCCTGAGGACTATAAAAAATACAAAGTTCTTATTTCTCATTTAAAAAAGGCCAGGAATAACAATCAAAATGCATTCATTAAAAATAATATTTTAATTATTAATGGAGATCATGAAGATTTAGAAAATGGAGTTGGCACTACAAATGAGGTAATAATAGAAAACCACACAGAAATAAAGGATAAACTGCCAGAAGAATTGGTTAGTCAACCAGGAACCTCAAGAATAGACCTAAAAAGAATTGAAGCAGAAAACATACCCAGTCCCATTGAACTGCAGTCCCCGATTGAAGAAGATATAACCAAAAAAAGGAAACATGCTGCAGAAAATGACTATTCCATAAAAAGATCAAATAGACTTAAAAAATAACTTGTACATTTTTCATTATGCTTTTTGTAATTCTTATTATTTTATCTGAACTGAAATTAAATCGTAATTACTTTTAAAATATTAGGTGTGTATGTATGTGTGTTTTATTTTATATCTATTAAATTGTCGTTAGTTTAAAAACAAAAAACCTATATATTCGTTTTAATTAATTTTGTAATTTAACATAGCTCAATTAAAATGGAACAGTACATTCGGGACTTTGATGATAGTAGCGTTGAAACTTATACCTTAATAAATGCCAGTGAGTATAATGAAATCTATAAAATAAACAGTAATATAAGTAACTTTAAAATTTTACATAATAATATACGTAGTGTGTCAAAGAACTTGAATCAATTTAAAATCTATTTAGAACATTTTGAATTTAATTTTGATTGTATAGTCTTATCGGAGACCTTTGATCTTACTGATAAAGAACTAAGTATGTTTAATATCGAAGGGTACCAGTTATTTTACAATAAGGGAACATTAAATAAAAATGATGGGGTTATTATATATATAAGACAGGAATTTTATAACTATGAATATAATGTTATAAAAATAAATGATATAAATATTATTAAACTTGATATTATCGATATATATAAAACTGATATAACCATATTTGCAATATATAGGTCTCCTTCAACTTGTCCTAGAGAATTTAATCACAGTTTAGACCAATATCTAAATGATAATAAATGTACATCGAATTATACCATAATAGTAGGCGACATTAATATAGATATTAATAACACAAAAAATGAATTTTCAGTGGAATACCTAAACATATTGTATTCCCATGGTTTCAGATCCTATATAAATGGTATAACAAGGGAAGAAAATGAAAGCAAAAGTTGTATTGACCACATCTTTATTAAAGAACTTAAGAACACCACAGAAGAGATGTCTATACCATGTATTATTAAATCAAAAATTACAGATCACTATATAATTGCCTTACAGTTAATACTAAATCATCAATTAATAAATTCGCAAAATAACGTAAAGACTCACATTAAGTACATTGATTATAATAAACTGAAAGAAATACTAAAAGATATATCATGGGAAGATTTGGAAAATGATAACTTGGAAAATGCCACTAATAAATTTATTAATATAATAAAAAATGAGATAAAGAGATATACAAAAATTGTTAAAATTAAACATAAAAACAAAAAAAGGAAAAATTGGATCACAAAAGAATTAATTAAATGTATAAATAAAAGAGATAATATGTATGCTGAAATGAAAAATAATCCTAATAATATCAATCTAAAAGATGAGTACAAAAAATACTCTAATGACTTAAATAACTTAATTAAAAAACAGAAAGTAGATTATTTTAAGAAAAAAGTGGAAAAAAACGTATCGTGTTCAAAAAATTTGTGGGACATAACAAATGAGTTTTGCGGAATACAAAAAAATAAAACAAATATATACACGGTAAAAAATGCTAAAGGTGACAACATTAATAACGATAATGAAAAGTCCAATATTTTTAACTCTTTTTTCAGTAACATTGGAAAGTCTCTCGCAAATAATATCGTTCAAAATTTAGAACAACAGCCTGTAACTAAAGTACAATCAAACTCAATATTCTTAAATCCCACCACTCCATTCGAAATTAAAAAATTTATTAACGAACTAAAAAACAATAAATCGCCTGGAATAGATGAAATTACGGCTAAAACTTTGAAAGAAATTTCTGAATATATAGCAGTACCATTAGCTTATATAATAAATAAAGCGATAGTGGAGGGTGAATGTCCGTCTGCTTTTAAAGTGGCAATTATAAAACCCATTCATAAAACTGGAAGCAAGGAAGAAATAACTAACTACAGACCCATTTCTTTAGTCAATAACTTTGCAAAAATCTTTGAAAAGGTCATCAAGTTTAGGATTGTAAATTACATGGAAAAATATAAATTGCTATCTAATTCACAATATGGCTTTAGGAAAGGTATGAATACACAAAATGCAATTTCAACGCTTGTAGATAAAATTTACCATGCCATGGACAGCAAAGACAAGGGCCTAGCAGTATTCATTGATTTAACTAAAGCCTTTGATACGGTTTGCCATACTGAACTACTAGCAACATTAAGCAACATGGGTTTTAGAAATAATAGTATAAAACTATTAAAATCGTACCTAACTGGTAGAATACAGTACACAGAAATAAACTCTGTAAGAAGTAGCCCAAAAACTGTCGAATATGGAGTACCGCAAGGTACAGTATTGGGGCCAGTACTATTTATAATTTATATTAATTCCCTTTTTGATTTAGAAACATGTGGCTCAATAATAAGTTATGCCGATGACACAGCTCTTTTTTACACAGATTCTAACTGGAAAGATCTAAAAAGTAAAGTAGAAAAGGATCTAAAAAATATAAAAAATTATTTTGATAAGAAGCTGTTAACACTAAATAAATCTAAAACAAATTACTTACCTTTTTATCTTTATGAAACATCAGCTCCTCAATTCCAAGAACTTGTCATTGACAATCAGTTCACCATAGCACCAGTAACCCAGGTAAAATATTTGGGTATTATTATTGACTCAAAACTCAAATGGGATATTCATATAAATTATGTGTCTAATAAAATAAGAAAACTGATATACAGGTTTAAATGTTTGAAAGATTTTTTAGATTTTAAACAGATTAAAATACTATATCATTCACTCGTAGAATCTCACTTAGTATATGGAATTATGGGTTGGGGGGGAGTTCTTGATTCTCATTTAAGAGAGTTGGATAGCTTACAGAAAAGATTATTAAAAATCCTATTAAACAAAAAAATCACTTACCCTTCCAATTGTCTGTTCAAAGAGGCTAATATAATGGATATTAGGTCATTATTCTTCTTTCAATGCGTATTACATCAATGGAAATCCAATGATCAAAGAGCAGACACGATAAAACAAACGAGGAGTAATGCAGATAATAATTTTAGAGTTCCAAAAACTAATACCACCTGTGGACAGAGATGTTTCACATATCTTGGACCAAAGGCATACAATACAATACCGAGCAATATTAAGCAGGTGTCGGTTCTCAGTAGGGCAAAGGTCAAAATAAAACGATACTTGTTAGAAATACCTAGGGAAGAAATCCACAACGTTATCAACCCTAAACATTATTATAACAGGTTATTCTAGGTTTCAATTCTACTAGGTTGTATATGGTTAGTAGTTTCGATGCTATTACTAGTAAGTAAATTTAACAATATATTTTAAGACAATATAGGGTTAAGTTGACCACATCTTTAAAGTGCGCGCGTGGGGAACGTCGGCGTCTTTTAAGTCTTATTGGCAACAAAGACGCCGACGTTTCCTTTGTGTGCATCGTAGAAATGTGGTTGACCATAATGCATTTTATGTAATTTATTTTATTATATTTTATTTAGATATTAGATTTTTTATTATTAATTATTTTAAATGTAATGTATTTTATTTTAAAATGTAATGTATTTTATCTTCATGAACAGTGTATTTTTTTGCACTTCTATGAAGTATTAGTTTATTTACAACTAAACTGATCAACAAAATAAACGTTACACTGCCAAATTTGCCCTGATTTTGGAACAGAATAAATTTGGATTGCCGCCGCCGATTTAGTTTCTGTTTGAAGTGTTAGCTAGTAAAATCCTTTGTCTACCAGTTCTTGTTTTTACTAAGATTATGTGTTTCACATAAAGTTTCTACAGGGCGGTAAATAAAACAGTGGTAAATTTCTGAAAGTTCGGCATCGTCCCATTTCAACAAAAAATATTTTTTCTGGATTTCAACATGAGTGCTATAAATATGGACCTCATATCTCGAAACGGTTTTTGACTCTACCGCTGATTTGCTTTATTTACATGGTGACCTCAAAAACATCCATTTTTTGATCTTGCATTGATAACTTTTTTACTCCCGAACCGACTCTCAAAATCTAGGGCTCATGTTAAAGCCAAAACTGCAGTTAATAAGGCGCGAGAATGGTAATCGATTCCAGACAAAGATTAAATATACAGGGTGGCATCAAAGTTGAACCAAATCTGTATAACCCCCTAAAACTGATATTATGAGATAATTCAATTAAAGTCAACTTGCTTTCGAAGAAACTGTATAATCTGAACACTTCAAGATGTTCTTTACTTGCATGAGTTAAGAATTGTTGGTGTAGGAACAAATTAACGATTGCCTGTTTTTGAAGAAGAATCGTAACTCTTGTTTATCTGAAAATTCTCGTTACCATGCAACGTACCGAGAATGGGAATAATCGCACTGGCTTATTATTGCCTGTCACTGGTTGTCATTTTGATTTCTGTCACTTTTATTGTTGTTCCTTCGATTGCTAATAAGTTAGTGCCTCTTAATCGCAAAATGCCAAGTTTAAATGAAGACCAATTGGCCATAGTAGGCAGAATGCGTGATGAAGGCTTTGCAGTTACAGTAATCGCCGACTTTTTTAACACCTCCAGGCAAAGCATTTATCGGGCCATACGTTGGCGCTTAGCTGGCGATATTAATTACAACAGAAGGGGGGGCAGAAGGCGAAAAACCACGGCAGCACAAGACAGATTCATTAGGAGAACTGTTCTGCGACATAATCGTACCTCAACTGCAAGCGCAGTAAACAATAGTCTAAGAAACGCTACTGGAATTCATCTCTCCAACCAAACTGTGAGACGAAAGCTCCATGATTGATGGGTTATACCTACTCGAACTTTTATTTGTTATTATCATACGAGTAAAATAAGGGCGTTTAAGTAATATCAAAATTGAAGCAAACTTGCTTTCAATAAAAAAAATAATTTATTTTTTACAAACAATAACAAAATACATAAACAATAATAAACAATTTGGGGAAATGTCAATATTTTGTCGGGCCTCCCCTCGCACGTATTACTGCTTCAACTCTTCTGGGCATTCCTTCCACCAGGTTGCGCAGAAACTGCTGGGGTGCTTCCCATTCTTCCTGAACCGCATTCACCAAATCGTCCAAATTGTCCATTTGGCCTTCCCTTTCTTTCATATTCCTTTTCATTCTACTCCAGACATGCTCGATCGGATTCATATCCGGAGACAAGGGTGGCCACTCCATTCTTTCAATATTGTGGTCCTCCAGAAACATGGTGACGATTCTAGCGCGATGAGGTCTCGCATTGTCATCGACTAAAATTAAATCGCCACCAATGTTTTCAGCATAGGGGACCACAATATCCCTAATACACAAATCTCTATACCGTTCACCATTCATGCTTTCCCCTCTCAGTATCACTAATTCAGTTTTCACATTCATTCCTATTCCACCCCAAACAGTCACTCCTCCACCTCCAAAAGCTACCCTTGCCTCCATGTGTTCTTCCATAAATCTTAGATTCATTCTTCTCCATACCAAAACACGCCCATTCGACCTAAACAAACAAAACCTACTTTCATCTGTAAACAAACACCTACTCCACTCTGCTATTCCCCCATGATACAACAACACAAGATATGATATCAAAGCGTTCAAATTTCGTCCGGTTTGCGCATGACGTCACACAGTGAGTATTTTTTAAAATCTATGTCGCGCATTCGAATTTAATATCAAATTTTGTTAGTTAGGAATTCTGTTTTATGGCTTTTATTCATAATATAGGTTCACTGATTATAGTGTAATACTAAGTTAATGACGGCTATTTAAATTATTACATTTTAGATGAAATTTATTAGAACCCAGAGATAACACTGATTATTACATTTGATTTATTTTATGCAGATATTTCTATATTATACGTGAATATAAGTATTAATAATACGAAATTAACTCCCAATTTATATTTTTTGTAGGCAAGTATTTTGATTTGTAATTTTTGAATATGTGTGGCCCTAAAATTAATAATTTTGGGATTCTTGCTATTCGAAGTTTTCAAAATTAAAAAAATTGCAAGTCAAATGTGAAAAAGGATAAATTAACCAAATATACATTCAATATATTTGATATTTAAGAATATTGAAGAATGTTTTTACGTAAAAATACAATGCGATCGCCAGACAGTAGGAGCATAATAGAAAACTTATTTATAATTAATTTCTCAAAAATTGTTTCATGCCGAATGTTAAGTATATTAAGAAAAAACAGTTTTGACGTCAAATTTTACCTTTAATATGTAAGAAGTTAAAAAAATATAAAAATGTTAATAATTAAGGTAAAAAATGTAAATAAACTTTCTCTAAAAAGTTTCTAGTTACTAAGAGAATTAACGCTAAATAGTACATTGTGTGCCTAGTAGGAATAACCTCTGGAATAACTTAACATTCCCGGACGACCGTGCAGATTGCTTATCGAGGCGCAAGCAACACAGAGTTCGAAAATATGCTTTTACTACGATGATACACATACTATTTTTTCTGAAACCGCGATTCCATACACCCTGCATTTTTTTTATTTCAGGGAACTAAAAAAACGTTATATCGTGCGTAGAATCTCTTGATTGATTATCAACATCACAATCGTACACAGCACAACTCATTTTCGACGGTTTTTGAACTTTTAAACCCTAAAATATCCGCAACAACTTGACAATTCTACCTGACACTCCTGACAGCCGGGCGTTTAATGGCGTCCTAGCTCACCGACTGACGTCACGAGCTGCGCGATATCTTATCTTCTTATTTATTGTATCATGCTATTCCCCAGTGTTGGTGGTCTCTGGCCCATTGCAGTCGAGCATCCCGGTGTTGAGGTCCTAACAAAGGGCAAGTTGCTCGCCTTCTGGCATGAAGTCCACTTTCATGGAGCCTTCGTCTCACAGTTCGGTTGGAGAGATGAATTCCAGTAGCGTTTCTTAGAATATTGTTTACTGCGCTTGCAGTTGAGGTACGATTATGTCGCAGAACAGTTCTCCTAATGAATCTGTCTTGTTCTGCCGTGGTTTTTCGCCTTCTGCCCCCCCCCCTTCTGTTGTAATTAATATCGCCAGCTAAGCGCCAACGTATGGCCCGATAAATCCTTTGCCTGGAGGTGTTAAAAAAGTCGGCGATTACTGTAACTGCAAAGCCTTCATCATGCATTCTGCCTACTATGGCCAATTGGTCTTCATTTAAACTTAGCATTTTGCGATTAAGAGGCACTAACTTATTAGCAATCGAAGGAACAACAATAAAAGTGACAGAAATCAAAATGACAACCAGTGACAGGCAATAATAAGCCAGTGCGATTATTCCCATTCTCGGTACGTTGCATGGTAACGAGAATTTTTAGATAAGCAAGAGTTACGATTCTTCTTCAAAAACAGGCAATCGTTAATTTGTTCCTACACCAACAATTCTTAACTCATGCAAGTAAAGAACATCTTGAAGTGTTCAGATTATACAGTTTCTTCGAAAGCAAGTTGACTTTAATTGAATTATCTCATAATATCAGTTTTAGGGGGTTATACAGATTTGGTTCAACTTTGATGCCACCCTGTATATTTAATCTTTGTCTGGAATCGATTACCATTCTCGCGCCTTATTAACTGCAGTTTTGGCTTCAACATGAGCCCTAGATTTTGAGAGTCGGTTCGGGAGTAAAAAAGTTGTCAATGCAAGACCAAAAAATGGATATTTTTGGGGCCACCATGTAAATAAAGCAAATCAGCGGTAGTTTCAAAAACCGTTTCGAGATATGAGGTCCATATTTATAGCACTCATGTTGAAATCCAGAAAAAATATTTTTTGTTGAAATGGGACGATGCCGAACTTTCAGAAATTTACCACTGTTTTATTTACCGCCCTGTAGAAACTTTATGTGAAACACATAATCTTAGTAAAAACAAGAACTGGTAGACAAAGGATTTTACTAGCTAACACTTCAAACAGAAACTAAATTGGCGGCGGCAATCCAAATTTATTCTGTTCCAAAATCAGGGCAAATTTGGCAGTGTAACGTTTATTTTGTTGATCAGTTTATTATAACTGTATGTATAAAGTCTTTTTTGTAAAATATTCTATTAGTAAATAAACTTTATTATTATTATATTATTATTATATTATTATTTAGCGGGTCTGAGCAGGCCTTGAAAAAATGAAAATTTAAAATTTTTCCACATGGTCAAATTGAGCTCATCGAGCACTATGTCCCAAAACAAAAACATATTAAAATCGGTCAACGCGTTCAGAAATAATGGGGTGTTCCGGTCTTAAATCGCACACCCTGTATATTGTATATGCTATTCACATTTTATTTGCATTAGAGTAGGCTTTGGAAAATTTGAATTCTGTAGGTATGAATGATGATGATGAATGTTTTAATTACTGAGGTTATGTTGAAAAGTCAAAAACATAACCACAAATTCAAATTGGTTTTACATAGTTGCCAGAGTGAGACCCTAAAGAAAGCACAGCAATGTTATCAATAAAAAATTTGGCAATTCAGCCAAAAATAAATGACAGTGACGATCAATTAAATATGACACTTCAATATTTTGTCAATAGTAGTCAACCCTGAGACAACCTAAGAATAGCCTCCCCTTATGTAAATAAAATGTGAATGGCATATAAATCGCTTTGACTTTTTAATCACGCAACCAAATTTGAGACAATTTCATTGCGTAATCACAATTCCAAAGCATCATTTTAGTTATTTATATGATATGATGATATGATATGATGACATGATATGATGATATGATATGATGATATGATATGATGATATGATACGATGATATGATATGATGATATGATATGATGATATGATATGATGATATGATATGATGATATGATATGATGATACGATATGATGATATGATATGATGATATATGATATGATGATATGATATGATGATGTGATATGATGATGTGATATGATGATGTGATATGATGATATACTATGATGATATAATGATATGGTATGATGATATGTTATGATGATATGATATGATGATATGATATGATGATATGATATGATGATATGATGATATGATGATATGATGATATGATGATATGATATGATTTTATTTTCTCCATTCGAATCGGCTACTTCTACAATCATATAAATTATTAATTTCTTTATTTTCCAGTTAATTTAAAGGAATGTAAAAACATTTGTTCTATGAATATAAAATTATAACGTGTATCATAGAAGAAACCCAAATGACTGCTGATGCAGATTAGTTATTCCTTTTTGAGGTCGGGTTTTTATTTAACAAACATTTATAAATTTTACAGTAAAATGTTTGTTCGTTATTTTCGTTCGTCATATTATTTGTTGTTTTTAAACATTGTATTGCTTTATTAACTATATAATTTCAATATACAGGGTAAATTTTTAAGTGGAGGTCATATTTATAGGCGATGACTTTCACCTATATGAACACGAAACTACATTTTTTTTAAACGTGCTATGAAAAATGAATACCTATTGTTTAAAAACCCTTTTTTATTAATTTGATTACCACGCCAGTGGAATGCGCTAATGAGAATAGTGACTAATAACCGAGGCGACTGCGCGTGTCTCGTACTATTTCTGATCTACAAGTTGTTGCCAAACTTCACGATTCAAATAAAATACGGATAATTTAATAATATTAAAGCACTTTTTTTGACGGTATGTTCGCCGGAAGCCATATTTTCCCACAAAAACAAAAAAAAATACAAAGCATCAAGTGTTCACAACAAGAAACTGAACAAAATATACTATCTAAATAATAACAAAGCAAAAACTATTCTCCGTAAGTGTAACAACAAAAAAAATAATAACTAAAAAACTTAAAATAATATTAATAATGAACAGAAAATTATTTTTTCTAATAACAATAAATCCTTTGTCCTTTGTTATCTTAGATCTGCATTTTCTCATAGCAGGTGTTAAAGTGTCCTGTTATTTTCCAAACACGCAGCAGCTCGCCCAATCATTGAATCTCTAACTTTATTGAAGTCCGGATTCTGCCTTAAGGCGGCTACAGACTATGCGTGTATTCGCGATTCGTGATGCGCGATGCGTGATTCGCGGGCAATTTGTGAATAGTGTGTAGGGGCTTGTTCGTTCAAGATCGATTCGTAAACAACGTGATTCGTGTGTTCGCAGTGTTTCGCTCTTGGAGGCGGTAAATTGGCGAATACCAAAGGCCGCGCATTAATACGAATCGTAGATTCAACAGAATTCGCGCTTGTGCATGCTAGTTGGTCTATTCGAGTTTAGTGCACGCTTAATTCGTGTTGTCATTCTTCTTCAGTCCTGCGAGTATTTTATTTTAAAATTATTTGTTTATTTTAACAACATTTATTATTTAGCAGATGATTACCATTATATCTGTGATAAATAATAACAATAATATATATATATTACTGCCTCAACTGTTTTTTATGGAACTGGCTCAAGAGAATGATCCGTGTATAAGATCTTATTACCTGTCTCTGTTTTTAAATATTGAAACACTCCACCATCTTCGCTGTTTCCGTTTAGGTTTTGATTTTTTCTTATTTTGCGCCATGATAATAAAAATAGCACTAGCTATTGCCAGATCGTCGTCGCTTTCCATTGTATTCAATGTTTTTCTACTGAAAACTGTGCACTGAACGTGAATTTACAATATAACGCATAGTGTGTAGGCGTTGTTCACAAACTCCAGCGAATATTTTAACGAACACACGAATCATGCTACATGCATCACGAATTGTGAATACGTGCATAGTCTGTAGGCTTTGGTTCACGAATTACTATGAACTACAACGAACCGGACGAATCACGCATCGCGCATCACGAATCGCGAATACACGCATAGTCTGTAGCCGCCTTTATGTGATTCGCAGCGTTTTCTATCCTTTCTTAGGCCGATTCCCATCTAAGCAGCGCAGAGCAGAGCGGCGCGGCGCGGCGCAGCGCGGCGACATGCTGCTTACAATTGTTTGCCTACATTTAAATGATATCGTTCCCATCTAAGCAGAGCGGCGCAGCGCAGAGCGACGCGACTCGTAGCAGCAAATTTTCAATTCTTCGGGGAGCATTGGCTCGCGACACTGCTGCTTTGCGACACGCCGCCCTGCGTGCTGACGGACAAGTGGGGATCTAGTGGCGGCAAAAGCAGGCAGCAACTTGCATGTTGTATGAACAGTTTGCATTTATAAAACGATTAGGTACGGATGCGGAAAAAAATTGTTGATAACCTAAAAATAAAACATTTATCATTAAAAATATTTTCGATTTCAAAAAAATTTAATTTTACATATAAACAACTCAGAAACGATTTCAGGTAAAGGGCAAACATAAAAAATGTTTAGAATTTTACAAGGAATTCGAAAGTGCAAAGAAAATTGGAGGTTGCCATTTAAAAAATCAAAGAAATATTTTTAAAATAAAAAGAATAAATATTACGGAACACGACGATGTAGAATGCTGCATTGCCGCTCAAACACTGCGATCTGTTGCTGTCGCTTCCAAATGCTGCTTAGATGGGAATACCTAAGAAAATACTGCTCATGCTCTGCGCTGCGCCGCGCCGCGCCGCTCTGCTCTGCGCTGCTTAGATGGGAATCGGCCTTTTCTTTAACGTTGTTGATGGGAGTCGTGTAAATTCCACTTCAGATTTGTTCCGCAGATAAAAAATTACCGACAAAGGAACACGTGCGGCGGCTTGTTTGTGACGTTAAAGAGGCCGCGTTTCTGCTTTGTAAATGCGGCATTTTTTCCCTGCGTTAGAAATACGAAATGAACTATACACCAAATTTTTCCTGTGGCGCCAGTGGCGCCACAGATAAACGTCGCACGGATTTAAATCTTTGCACACATACAGAATAAACCTCACTCAATTTTTATTATTATTACACAAACACAATACTTCTTACTCTTTAAATTCCACTAAAAACTGAAACTATTAATACCATACATACACAATCACAATAGGAACCTATTGCAAATCCAAACCCGGCTTTTCTCTTAAAGGAGAACCTAAATAATAAAAACTAGAAACTTCTAGTCGGTATACCCAACATCAATCCAGACTCGTGTACGGCAATGTCCGGCTCACCATCGTTGTTTGTTCTTTCGCGCTATTTTTTGTTAACGCACACCTGCTGCATTTGAAAATTAGGTTAGTAGTATAGTCTTTCTATTTCTAATTGAAACAGTCAGTCTAATGAGTTTATACCAGGCTCATTTCATTACAAAGCCTATAGGTGCGCTGAAACAACATCGAAATCGTGTTCGCATATAAAATATGCTACCCGTACGTATACTAGTACTAGAGTCGACCACATAAGTAACCGGCATACATAAGACGTTATTTGCTGATGCTTTCATTGGACTAGCATGGATTCTCACGTGTTACGGGTCGTCAAAAAAAAGACCGGGCGCCTTATGAACAGTGTACAGTGCAGTGTATTTTAAAATATTTGAGGGAACTATGGTTTGTGCAATATATCCTAAATTGAATTATGTTCTGTAAGCTATTGAGATATTATTTACTAATGTTATTTATTTTCTTAGGTGGTTCTAGTAATTCTAGTATAAAGTAGCAAAGAAATATTCAATTTATTAAAAAAATTTAAGAATTATTCTTAACCTTTTCGGTCAGCGCTCATGCTCGTGATTCCCTATAAATTCGTTTGTCGGCATTTGTAGTAGTTTTACTTCATTCGATTATGGAGCGATTTATAATGCGGTACACAGAGATATAGCAGTCTTACCTTTGCAGTTGTTGGATGCTGGGATGATCGCGGACGATCAAGTTGTTCTGGCCAGATACACTGCCTCTCTAATGCACTTGCACTAATAGTTTAATTATTTACAGCGAATTTTAGTTTTAATGCGATATTGCGACAAGTTGTCACTACCAAGTTTCGAACACGAATCTCTGTGTCAATGTGTCCACACTCTTCCAGCGCGCGGAAAAGGACGACTCGCTAGTGACCTCTGTATATCAACGCGAAATAACAAAAATTAACAAAATATATTTATTCTTGCTAATATATTAGCGAACAAAGAAAAAACTATGAATTTAACATTAAAACAAAAATAATTAAAAATAACCAATAAAATTAAGGACGAAACATTCCGCCCACCAAAATACAACAAAAAGGAGTATTTTATTGACAGGGTAATGGACATAACTTAGCTACTGGCCGTTGGAAAGTTTCGTGGGCCGTTCGGAGAGTTACTACTCTGCAGATCCCATCTGTACCAAGATGGGTTTTGATAATACGGCCTAGACACCATCGTAGGGGTGGTTGTAGGTCATCTTTTATCAATACTAATTTACCGATAGTTGTTTGAGGTTGAATTTTAGACCACTTGTTGCGCTGAAACAGTGTGTCATCTTTTCCAGAAGTCTTGATGGAGCCTCTGCAAAAGTTGCCACCTATTCAAATTATTTAATTTTAAATGAGACAAATCCGGATCAGGCAAGACAGTAAGTGGCTCCAATGTCAAAAAATGCCCTGGCGTTAAAGCATTCAGATCATTGGGATCGGGACTTAATTCTGATAACGGACGCGAATTTAATAATGCCTCGATTTGCACAAAAACTGTATATAGCTCCTCATATGTCAAAATTTGATCGTCAATAACTCTGGCTAAATGAGTTTTGACGAATTTTATTCCTGCTTCCCATAGACCTCCAAAATGGGGAGCCGAGGGTGGGTTAAATCGCCATTCAATTTTCTCCATATCCGTAGCATTCTGGAATAAAGTGATAAGGTATTTGTTTGCAGCGACAAAATTTGTACCACAATCGGAGTATATTACCGAACAACGACCTCTTCTAGCTATAAATCTGCGCAATGCAGCTAGAAATGCCTCCGCAGAGAGGTTGAGACCAATTCTAAGTGCAACGCTTTTGTTGCAAAACAAACAAATAGACAAAGGTACGCCTTTTGTGATTTAGTACCTCGTGCTTTCCCAAGCGTAATATGAAAAGGACCCCCAAAGTCAACCCCTACACAAGAGAATGGTTTGTTTTGGCTCACTCGAAGGGCAGGTAAATTACCCATATAAGGAGCAAGACATTTTGGACGAATTCGATAGCATCTAATACAACGAGAAAGTACAGAACGAATGGCCTGTTTTGCATTTAAAATCCAATAGTTTTGTGAAATCAAATAGCGAAGAGTTTCTAGACCAGGATGAAGATGTTGACGATGTGTATACTGAATGATCAGTTCAGTTAAGCGACGTTTCCGAGGCAAGAGGATAGGATGTTTTTGGCTATATGAGATTGAAGAATTCACAAGTCTGCCCCCTACTCTAAGGATACCGTCTTCGTCAAGAAAAAGAGAAAGTTTTCGAACTACCTTTAATATTGGATATCTCCTCAGAGAAAGTTGCTGACTGGATTCGTTTAATTATACATAAAAGAGATGCATTAAGTTCTTGTGACGTAAATGAGTTACCCCTTTTTTCAGGTGAACCTTTGAGGTAATCAATAAAACGACGACAATATGCGACAAAGCGCTGGATTTTATGCAAGGATGAGAATTTGTTTAACAAGCTGTCTATCGATTCGGACGAAATTGAGGTAGATAAGACGATTTTCTTCTCTTCCTCAGAAATAATAATCGATTGAGAGTTGCTACATGATAGATTAGAAGTCGGCCACATATCTTGATCATTACCCAACCAAGGTGATCCCGCCCACCATAGCGAATGTGTTAGTAACTCGGTAGGTAAAATATCGCGTGAGGCACAATCAGCAGGATTTTCCTTTGAACGAACATGATGCCAACAAGAAGGAGGTACTCTGTCTTGTATATGACTTACTCGGTTGCTTATAAACGTTTTCCAGCGATGGGGTGACGACTTTATCCAGGACAATGCAACTAAGGAATCGGACCATGCAAAAATGTTTTCAATGTGAAGTTTATCGATAAATGTTTTACAGACAAAGTCGATGAGATTCGACAGAAGAAATGCTGCGCATAATTCCAGTCTAGGCAAGGAAACTTTCTTCAAAGGAGCAACCTTGGACTTAGCACTAACTAAGACAATTTTTTAATATTCTGATTAGGTTGAACAAAGCGAAAATAAATAACTGCGGAATATCCTTTTTCTGAAGCATCACAAAACCCATGCAACTGACAAGGAATACTTGCATCATGATTGAAATAACGAGGAATTTCAATTGACGATAGTTTCGGCAACTCATTTTTATATTGTTTCCAATATTTTAAGCCGTGCTCAGGAGGTTCTTGATCCCAGTTTAATCCCAATGTCCACAAAAATTGCATAAGATATTTCGCAGTAAAGATTATAGGTGCCAAAAAACCTAGGGGATCGAAGATACGTGCTAAATCGGAAAGAATAGTTCTTTTAGTACAAGGCCTTTCTTGTGTATCCACGTGAAATGAAAATATGTCGCTCGACGGAAACCAATTTAAACCGAGTATTTTTACACTTGAATTATCCTGCTTTGAAAAAGACAATGACTGTTGGTGACGAAACTCAATTGGAATCGATTCCAGAAGAGCAGGGTGATTGCTAGCCCATTTGCGTAATTCGAAACCTCCTTTCTTAAGAAGACAAATTATATCATTTTGTAAAGATAGCGCTTCCTCCAGAGTGTTGCAGCCAGTGACTACATCATCGACGTACAAATCGGAATTTAATGTTGCCGCTCGGGGAAAGTGGGCTTCTTCATCCTTAGCTAATTGTAATAGAGTACGAATAGCCAGAAATGGTGCCGAAGATACACCAAAAGTGATAGTTGTTAAGCGAAACTCTTGAATAGATTCCATGGGGGAAAACCGCCAAAGGATTTGTTGATAGTTTTGATTAGAATTTGACGGTACATTTGACATACGTCAGCAGTAAAAACAAAGCGATGTAGACGAAAGTGTAATAAGATTGTAAAAAGATCCCTTTGCAATTTAGGGCCAATTTAAAGAGTGTCATTAAGTGACTGTCCACCAGGAGGTGATAAACATGCGTCAAAAACCACATGAAGTTTTGTAGAAGGGCTGCTGGGTTTTATAACGCAATGATGAGGTAAGTAAAAACATTTACTAGGATTGCGAGGAGGTGATGAAACCCGTTCCATGTGACCAGATTCCAAGTAGTCTTTCATGAAAATGAATATGACTCATACAAATTTGGGTTACGAAGTAAACGATTTTCTAAGGAGAAAAATCGACGAAGAGCAATTGAACGAGTTTCTAACAAAAGAGGTTCGCCTGTTTTAAAAGGCAGTGCGACGGTATAGCGACCATTTAAGTCACGTGAATAATTTTCTACAAATAATTTTCACAACGTAAATCCTCTGATGACTGAAAAGGGATTTGGGGTACCTCTTCAAGTTCCCAAAACTGTTTCAAAACACTATCCAAGGTTGAAGTGAACGAGATACAGAACTAATTTATAGAAGTCGATGACTGACACGAGATTTTGCCAATAAGAACCCAATCGAAAATTGTATGAAAAGCAGACGGTTGATGTTTTTCACCATGTATTTGACCATTAAGCATAATCAGAGGAAATACATCTGCACCAAGAAGTATGTCTATATGACTGGGAATATTAAAATTAGGGTCTGCTAACCGAACCTTAGAGAGATGTGGCCAATTACAATTAGGAATAAATACAGTAGGCATTGGAGAACAGATATTGGGTAAAACTATTGCATCAATAGTAAAACTTGATGAACTTTGATCCCGGGAACGAACAGTGCATGATACTCCTGCAGTGGCCTCAGATGACATTTGTCCTAAACCATGTATAGACAGTGATAATCGAGAAGATAAGCCTAAACGATTGCAACAATTAGAAGTAATGAAGCTGGCTTGACACGAAGAACTTTCATTAGGATTTGTGCTACGAGGCGAAAATGAATTTTGCGAATTAAAAGATTTTTTAAAGTTATTGTTTTGATATGGTTTAACTTTAACTGAAGAAACAGCTACCGATTCCAAGGCAGTACACTGTTTCAATAAAAAATCAAACAAAATCTTATAAGATGGCAGTTCAGTTGAGGCATTCTGTAATTCGAAACGTTTATTTGTTTCATTATCTAGTTTCTTTATCAAAATATGAAATAAAACAAAACTCCAAGATTCAACCGGTAAGCTAAGAATTTTTAAAAGCTTCCAAATTTTCCGAAAAACAATTTAATAGTTTTCTGAGCGCCGGTGCTGACTCAGAATGCAGTTTGGGGGCATCAAATTATTTCTTGCCAATACGTACTCGCCAGTAATCTAACATTTTGATAACGATCTGTTAAAGTTTTAAATGCTATTTCATAATTTTCTGCGGTTAAAGGTATGGCCTTGACAATAGTTAGAGGATCCTTTGATAAACATGATAAAAGATATTGAAATTTTTCAGAACTTGATAAAGATATATTATCATGAATCAAAGCCTTGAATAAATCGAGAAATGAGGGCCAATTTTTTATGATGCCATCAAATTTGGGCAAATCAATTTTTGGTAATTTCACATTGTTGTGTTTTACAGTAGGTACAATATCATCTTCAAATAAACTACAATAAATTCCCTTTATTTTATAAAAAGTACGATCGAATTCAGAACGTACTGCCTCTTCCTGATCCAAATCTGCACCATATGGTGGCTAAATATTCAACTAACATGAAATGTTTACTTTCAAATTGAGCCAAAATACTGTCAATGTCTGCGTAACGAATTTTAAAAATATTTCTAAAGGGTAGATCGTTAAGGGCCGTTTCTGCAACCTCATTCAACTCTCGTAAACGGATAAACCAAATCTCGCGCAAAGTTTTGGTTTGTTTAATTTTATTTGCTGCCATTTGAAACTTCTAAGTTAATGCTAAATAGTGGTAAAGTTAATTCTATGGAATGAAAGTATAACAATATGGAAATATAACTAAGTATACTTCAAAGTAAAATTTAATACAAAAGGAAAAGATTATTGCACTCCTTCAACACAACAAATGGTCAAAAAACTAGATAGAATATTGAATTAAACTATATGAAATTTGTATTAAATTCGTTTAGTTGGTAAACTCAATTTTAAAACTATATTAAACAAACAACAAATATCAGTCCAATGCCACCTCAATAAATAACACCCTATGTATGAAATCTCAAATTAAGTGTGTATAAAATTGTTACAAATTTAAATGCGAGTTTAAAGCGAAAAATAAATACTGACGGGTTTTTCAACAGTGAGCGCAAAAACCAGCAATTTATATATATTTATCTTATCAGTTTAAGATTTTATATCGTGAAATGTATCAAGTTGAATATAAATTATATGAATTATTTTAATAATTAATAATTAGCAAC
Organism: Rhagium mordax; assembly: GCA_963680705.1. Taxonomy (NCBI): domain Eukaryota; kingdom Metazoa; phylum Arthropoda; class Insecta; order Coleoptera; family Cerambycidae; genus Rhagium; species Rhagium mordax. Next base: position 57,731,784 of record OY796661.1, on the reverse strand, counting down.
AATAAATATACGATTATAACAACACATCGGCTCTGAAGGAGTTGCAGTTGTTGGATGCTGGGATGATCGCGGACGATCAAGTTGTTCTGGCCAGATACACTGCCTCTCGAATGCACTTGCTTGCACTAATAGTTTAATTATATACAGCGAATTTTAGTTTTAATGCGATATTGCGACAAGTTGTCACTACCAAGTTTCGAACACGAATCTCTGTGTCAATGTGTCCACACTCTTCCAGCGCGCGGAAAAGGACGACTCGCTAGTGACCTCTGTATATTAACGCGAAACAACAAAAATTAACAAAATATATTTATTCTTGCTAATATATTAGCGAACAAAGAAAAAACTATGAATTTAATATTAAAACAAAAATAATTAAAAATAACCAATAAAAGGACGAAACAGCATTTTTTATGGAAGTTTTTAGGTGTTTCAATTTGAAATAGAAAGAGTGTAAGTGACTCTAACAGCTGTGACAAAAGTGATATAGGGAAAAGGTCCTATAATTTAATTCTGTTTTTAATTTTTTTTCATTTTGTTATAATAATTAGTAAAGGCAGATTTATGCAGCCGATTTTTTCATATTCATTGGCATTACCCTTCTCGTAATGAGAGTTATATAAACTGCGTATTTCACGAAACCTGTTTATGCAATTAAATTCATTTTTCATTTTCACTAGCTTATCGATGTAAATGTAATTGAAAATAAAAAAGTAGACTGCATAAATCCACTTTAAGTGAAGCTGAAATACCTTCTATTTGATTACATACATCGCATTCAGATTTATATTCCTGACGACTAGTACTAAACTGATGGACAATTGAAGCGGACAGCGGACCAAGCAAATTTTTATGTTAACTATGAAGTCCAATATTTTGCGAACCAATAAAGGCGGTTTGCAGAATTTGAAAGAGAATTTAATTCTCGACAAGCCTGTTTATTCCAATTTTTTTCTTGGTTTCAAACATTTCACTGTCTACAGGGGGTTAAAGAAAAATATGTTTTTTTAAACAAGTACCTACCGGGTTTCCACAAAAATGTTTTTAAATTTTTTTGATTGGCATTTTTCTGGTCTTTTGTTTATAAGAAAAAAAATAATTTCTCAAATTTTTGAAACCCCTCTTCATTCATGAAATATCGATTTTTTCTGAAACCCTGTAAATTTCAGGTGCATTTTAGATGCCCCCATTATCCACAAAACATATCTTTGAACGACCATTTGTTACCTGAGTAACATTGCAGTAGATTACCACAATAACACTGTTATTAATTATAGAGATGTAATCAAATTGTTCAGAAGTTTTTGGAGGAAATATTAACCAATAACTAAACCTGCCTTTAAAATCTCCTGATTTAAACGTCATTGAGCATGTGTGATCTTCTTTAAGTTGCGTGTACGATCAGGAGAAAATGCGCCTCAAACATTGGAGAAACTTGCCGCAGTAATGCGGGAGGAATGGGAAAACATACCATAGCAAATTATTAATAACCTGGCTCAGAAGTATGGCTCGGCGATGTCAGGAGATTTCCTTCCTTCTGGAAGGCAGGTATTAGTTTACCCATTAGCCCAAAGTTTTTCTTTTATAGAGTAGGGAGTTAAAGCACACCAAGTATGTAAACATAGCTGTAATAACCATTATTTAAAAATTTATCTTTGCTAATTGTTCCATTAATAATAATAAGATTAATTTTTTCATTGTATGGGGTTTTTAAAAACAAAAACTTGTTACATTTTGCATATTCTGCGTATTGAAAATTTGTTACTCTTATTTGTCCTAATTATTATTGTTATTGTCCAGCAGTTTATTAACCCATAAACATATGACCCCCACTTAAAAATTTACCCTGTATAATATAGATATGATGGTCGTATATGTTACTTCATAATTCAAATAAATTACAGTTTTGTAATGCTGTATATAAAATGTTTGGCTATGGCAATCCTGCTGTTATGCAGTTATGAATGTGGTTTTTATCGTACCGAGTCCACAGTAAATTGAATTTCATTTGTTTATTATCTTGAAATTTTTAAAATCACTTCAATTCCAATACGTATTTTTCTTCCTCAAAATCCCCGAATACCAAATTTTAGTGAATTTAGAACAAATTGAATCTATTTAAACAAATGGTTTTCTCCGAAAATTGTAATCCACCAAAAGGAAATTGAATGTCAGTAAATTGAGTAGTACCAGACGACAATTCCATCAACTATTCGGTTGAATTTCTAAATTCCTTGAAATTATCAAGTATACGTCCCCATAAATTATTTAAAAAAATCAGGATTGTTCTAATCCAGTTCATAAGTAACTTAAATCCACGTAAGTTTTGTAACAGTACACGGATTTATGTTCAATCACTGATATCTGATAAGCAACAGCACAGTTTTCATTTCATTTTTTTTGCAGTGATCGTTGATCAGCGTCGTAGCTAGGGCACAGGCTAGGGGCTGGCCACAGGGGCGGCTGCCAGAGGCGCAGACCTCAAAGGGGCGCAGCAGACCCCAACAACACAATGACCTTGCACCCATTGTTCGTTTGCGGTGGTAGGAGCGGTTTGCCACTCCTGAAACTATTTCTTTCTGGTTCAGCATCCTCGAAAACAAGGGGTAAACTTTGAAAACAGCGGTATCAATAATATCACATTTCCACCCCCAGATAGGGTAGAATCAGCCCCCAAGGGCTCTTACGCAGCTCTCCCTGGCATCACCCCACCCCCTTCCATCATCACCGATGATATCATTACCACTTTTTCGGTAGAAAGCAGCTCCCCGAGCGATTATCGTCGAAAGTCGTGAGAAGAGGTGGTTTTTGGCCGTTGCGGGGGTAGGAGAGGATACAAAATTATCTCACTGCGATATTCGTATTAAGCACCCTCGAAAACGGGGGGAGAAGTTTCTTTCGTTGCATTCGGAAATATTTGTAATTTTTACAGGTCTCTTCCGATTTATTAACTCCACTATCCCGTCATTAATTAAATTCGAGATTTAATAAGTCCCTGTTTTTCTCGCTAGAAAATTCATACTTTCATACTTAACCAAGACCTTAACATTATTTTTAAAGAAATCGTAGAAAATTAATCAAACTGTTTTGGGAAAAAATCTAATTTTAATGTCCAATTATTTAAATAACGGTAGTTTTATCTGACGTATCAGTTACCAATTACCTACGCTCTCCTATGTTACATTTTAAAGTTTGCAAAGATTGTCACATTTTTTGTTTAGAATATGTATGTAGAACCCTTGTATATGTATTCTTTATACAAGGGTAGAACGTAAGCGCAATAACTTTAGATGTATTTTTTCTAACTTCCATCTTCAAACTGCGAGAATTATTTATCTGAATGAGGTTAGTAGAATAGGAGGCACTGGCCTTGGAAAGGGAAAGCCAAGGTCATTATGGTAATTAAGAAACAATTAAAAGAAAGTGAAAGTCGTCATTAAAAAGTAATTGGAAAAAATAGATGACGTAATCATGACGCCATTTTGTTATCATTCATTATCATAATTGGTTTCCCGCATATTTAGACTATAAATAACACAATGACGTGCTATGAAGCGCTTAAGATGGGATTAAATGTAAATAGATTTATTATCATTCATTTTCTGTATTTCAGCTTTGTGTTTTCTAAAGGGGCCTATTTACATGCGTATACAGGGTGGAACAAAAGTAGCAAATAATGGTTGTAACTTTGTTATTTGCAAAGTTACAAAAAAATGTTCAATGTAAAAGTTGTTTGGTTCTTTACCGTGCATGTTTTGAGTTTTTTAGTTTGTTGATATCTTCTTCTGATTTGTTCCTATGGCAACCAACTCTTTCGTTTTTGAAACAAGCATATTTTTCTCTATTCAGTCATAAAATTTTGCGATTTTTGGAAAAAAAATAAGCGTGAAAAAAAATATTTATTACGACTCAATCGGAACCAAATTGATTAATTTCACAACATCACAAGACTAAAATTTAGTTGTTTGTTTGTAAAAATTTAATTGTCAAACTTCCATGGCATTCTTTACCAAAAGTAATGTTTGTGTTTTATAACTGCATGACTTTCTCTATGGCATCCTTTATTAAGAGGCGACGAGTGAGTCGTAATAAATGTGCTTTTTCTCGCTTATTTCTTTTCGAAAAATTGCAAAATTTTTGTGACTGAATAGAGAAAAATATGCTTGTTTTAAATTAACAAAAAAAAATTATGAGTGCCATTTAAAAAGAAAAAGTTGGTTGCCATAGGAACAAACCAGAAGAAGATATCAACAAACTAAAAAACTCATAACATGCATGGTAAAGAACCAAACAACTTTCATATTGACCGGCGAACAGATCCGTTAACCTACACACAAAACGACAGATTCGTGGTTTGGCTACACACAGTCCAACAAATCCATCGTACCCAATACGATATAGTTGCTTCCCAGTGGTCGCGAGTGTTTTTATTTTTTGCAGAAAAATAGATTCAAATAATAGAAAAAGAAATTTAGCACTAATTGGGGGTTATATTACATTGTATGAAGATAAAAAAAAAGAAAAATGCTTCTCTGATACCTATTTCTTTCTCTATTTTTGCTTATCTCCTGTCGAATTCGGTAGTATAGCGTTAAGTATATATAATTCGATAACCTTTGTAATTAATAACAAGTTCATTGATTAACACGATAAGGAACATCATTGCCATATCTTTTGTATCTGAATAAATACAAAAGTGTCTAATAAAGAAAGAATTTGTAGTTTTAAATGAAATAAAACTGTTTTCATAAAGAAACACATTTAATTACGTCAGATTATTTTTGTTTGGTTTAAAATTGACTAGTAACTAACTTCTACTACTACTTTACTCTACAAAAAGATAGATATCGGATTTAAAAATAAGAAAAGTTTATGAATAAATTACAAATTTATTCAGTAATATCAGCGAATCATCCCTTACTCGCCAATAAAACAAGAATACTTTTACAAGAATATCTTACTCTTAATTTTTTCTCAGATGAGAACGACAAACAGAAGATACACTAGGTACGTGTTATAAAATGTTCGTATTTGTTAAATAGAAAAATGTATTACAAACTTATAGAATTAGTGCTCCTTATTAATAAATAAGATACGTAAAATAATAATACGTATGTATAATATGTCCTTATTATTTATTCTATATGCAGACTTGTTGTTATTAACGCATATTATTAAAGCCAACTAAATACAGCAAAGTCTGGCCATAAAGAACCTGAAAGAAGTATCAAAAATACTTCTTTATACATATGCGGACTTCATTATAATTGGTAAAAAAACATGGAGTAGGTACTTATTTTGTGTTTTTTATTTTACATAATATTATAAACATAAAAAAGAGCGTATTACTGAATAAGTAAATTTAGTAAAAATGAATATATGTTGTTATACAAATAAAAATAGATCATATGTACTGAAAATTGAAAGTTTAAGTAAAAATGTTTTACAAATGTAGATATAAAAGCACAGACTGGTAAATTCATCTGTTAGAAAAATTAATGTGACTTATGTAATTTTCAAGGTCTCATTCCATATGTCTGGAACTGTGAGTGACTAAAAAAGTTGCGGGTATTTGATATTTCTTTTACCATTTCAGGAACAAAATGAACGTTAATGCTAATTTTCTCATCAGATTCGTTTCCCCCTTCTTCAATGGCACTTGAAATTATATTTCAGATCACCAATTCTTAATCATCATTAGTTAGTACTTCTCTTGCCACTGTGTCATTATCCACAGCGATACATTCTTCAAAATTAAACGAACCAAATTTTTTCTTAACTTCCACTTTCGCTGCATTTTGTATCTCAGTAACATCAAGTTCTTCTTCTATTGATATTTTTTCAACCATTAATTAAGTGGAAGCTCTAAATCAAATTGATGGTCCATTTTAGAAAATCCTGGTGCTTAAAATAATTTGTTATGGTTTCCCTGCCAAGCCAAATGAATGAAATTTACAGCATCTAAGAGGCTAACACGAACATTTTTACCATTAACAACTGCCCTAACATTTTCATTAGTAAAATTTTCTTGTAATACCTTTTCATATAATGTATCACTCCTTGATCCATAGGCTATAGTTTTAAAGTTGTGTTATGGAGACATAAAAAGCAATTTCATTTGATTTAGCTCAACGTCAGAATGAGCTGGACGACACTCTGGGCAGTTTATCGATCAGAAGAACGATTATTGTATCATTGTCGTCTCTTTGTGCAAGTATATTATTGTTATAGATTTACTCTTGTCTTAAGACGAACACCACGACAAAATGGTCGAAACTTTGAGAATTAAAAGTAAACAGCAATGAAAATAACCTTCGATGAAATGCTTTTAACGTCAGAAGCTAATAAGGGTTTGATGCGAGATATTAAACAACAAACTAATATGTTTAAGGTTTTGGTGTGAGAACGAAATTCGAAAATGGCATTGAAAGAACTATAAACCAAAAACATCTGGAATATATTATACATACAGTTATTTTTTGCTTATGTACTTACATATTGTACTTATTGGAAAACGCATTCTACAGCGTTGACGAGTTTGTATCCGGAATATTTTAAGTTAAGGCCATATTTTGTGTCACCTTAAGACCATCTAACGTTTTGACATGTATGCAATATATCTATCTGTTTGTTTGTCAATTTGTTATTTAGTGTTCGTAACATATACCTAATTATTATGTACTATTTATTTACTTATTTTATTTATTGCTTTGTCTTTTATTTTTATACTATTTATGTAAATGACCTGCCATATATACTCTAATGTATCGTAAATGGTGAATAAAGATTATTATTATTATTATTATTATTATTATTATCATATCTTATCAGCGCAGCGGTGAGAGCATATTCTGTTAGATTAGATTTAAACATGGTTTTTCCAGTAAGGATTCCCAATTTCATGGTATTTCACAAGATAATATCAGTTATTAATATCAATTACTTTAAAAAATAAACATGCCTATTATTATTTGTGACATAACGGTATTATTTACGTATGATAAAATGTCTGGTATAAAACAACACTGTACGAATGTTCACTTATATTTTGACCAACCCCTAAACTTTACAGTTAGTGAATTTTACAAGAGAATTATATTAATAAGTTTTAAAATAGTGAGCATCACAGAAAAACAGATTGAACTTATGTTGTCTTATAGTTTATGAAGTTTAACAGAAATTTTCTTGCTGATTTCAAAAATGTATTATTGTTAGGATTTGTTTCTTTGTTTATAAGATATTTAATGTAAAAGTAATGGCTGTTTAGCTATGATAACACAGGCGCACTAAAGAAGTGGCCGCTGAGGTAGGTACTGACTATCCCTTGTATTTTGAACCTCTGAACACATATCTGACCTTCGTTTAGTCCCAGCATGTCAGTTTTTTTAACACCAAAAAGTCTGTTGGATCGTAATATTGCTTACCCAGCTCATTTGACTCCAAACGTGATTCAACTTTAAAACTTCAACCTAATGGTATTGTGGTAAGTATGTACTTCAGTATTGACCACGTAACTCAAGGAAACCGTAAAATCCCAAAACTCCTTAACCCCATAACCCTAGAAATCCAATGCAAATAGTGGTGAAACTTAATTGGGGAGTTATGAGATTTTGACTTCGAATTCTTGTATGTATGTACTTGAGTATCATTTTTTATTATTTCTTTAAAACATTTAATGTAGTAGATATTTTGTTTGTTGTTATTTAACCATATTTACACTTGGAGTAGTTTTCCACGCACACCAAAACACTTTTGCAAACACTCGACGCGCGTTTCGCCAACCAAGTTGGCATCATCGGGAGATGATGCCTACTCCACTACTCCAAGTGTAAGTTCTACACCAAAGGTTCCAACCCCTCTTCAGGAGGAGAAGTTATTTAACCAACCTATTAACCATCATTCGTAAAATACTCTGTTTGCATTTACATTTACTTCAGTCAATAATTTAAGGGTTAGGAAAACAGCAAGTTTCTCATTTTCATCATAAACAACGAATCATTTATTTCCTTTTAGTGATTCTGTCACTTTCAATAATGCATAATCCTATGTACATTTTATTCATAATCATGGAGGTTCAGTTGCAGAAGTTTACAGCTCTTTAAAATTGACTTTGTCTATAAAAGATCAATTTTTGTAAAGTGAAATAAATTAACTAAATTATGATACTGTGGAAAGAGAACGACCGAAAGTCTCTAAAAAGTTGGTGGAGAAGAAAATGCATTTTGAAGAAATTGAAACAAAATAGATATTGTACCATTTTGTTGTTGCTAATGACCAAGGTTGGAGTATAGCATTCATTGTTATCAAACACAAATACACTGACGATCAATTGAAGTGACCCAAGAAAAATTTGCATCAACTTCCAACTCATATATCTTTTGATACAAGAATCGCAGAGTCATAAATCTTTTTAGGTATTATAGATATACGCCTCAAGAATATGTGACACATTTTGCTTGTCCTTGCCTCGTTTATTTTTGGAGATACGGTGATGAAGGTTGAGCTATGTTTTTCTGCCAAAGTTTGAGGTCGTGCATGGAGTGTCCCAAACCGTTTTTGGATATGACAATATAGTCATTTTGTACCCTCATTCATTGCGTTCATTTTCATTTTTGACTGATTGTGCTAACTTAATTGTTGTTGATTTTATGAGAATTTCTATACAACAGTACATTTTTTGACTTTTTGACAGGGGGAGAACTGAATTGATATTTTTCGCAAATGAAATTATGAATGCGCGGGATAGGAACCTCAATCAAATTTTGCGGCCTATTGTATTGCCTTTTGCGAATCAAAGAGACCCTGAATTTCTATATAAAAATCTGGGATTAACCATTGACAAACATTTAAACTTTATTCCTCATATATCAGAAGTCTGTAGAAAATGCTTCTGCTCTTTTAAACAGATTTCAGGGTTTAGAAATATACTTGGTAGAGATATTAAACTACTGTTATGTGAATCTTTGGTCTTATCACACGTCAACTATTGTGACTATGTTTATGGGCCCTGCTTAAATCTATCAGAAAAAAATAAATTGCAGAAAATTCAGAATATCTGTATTAGATTTGTTACAAATACTTCATTCTATGAGCATATTACACCTCACATTAGACAGCTAGGACTACTAAAATTAAATGAAAGGCGGTTTGTACACTTTTCCTCATTGTTGAACAATGTAATTCTATTGCAAAAACCTATTTATCTTTTTGATAAATTACTTATGAGAAATACTATGCATAACCGGAATTTGAGATATACAAATGATCACTTGTATACAGTACGGCCTAAATATGAAAAATTTCGATCATCTTTTACATATTTATCCACTTACACGACAAATCGACAAAAACTTTAAAAAATCAACTGAAGGCTCTGGTTTTGAGCGAGAACTTAAATATTAATTTTAATTTGTTTTGATATATTGTAAAATTTTATGTTAGGTTTTATTTTATTTTAATGTTAGGTTAGTAGTTTCTATATCAGTGTATACTGTACCGCTAACCTTTTGTGTCCAATATTTATATTTTACACAATAAAGATATTATTATTATTATTATTATTATTATATGCAAAACCACATCGTGCCCGAGTAGTAAACAATTTTTTCGAAGAACATATCACAAGAATGGTATGGCCTTCCTGCTTGCCGAATCTTAACCCTATCGAGCATGTCTGGGGCGCACTTGGAAGACGCCTTCGCAAACGAATGGTACCAGCTATCAATTTGGAAGAACTTGCTGTTGCGGTTTCAGAGGAATGGCCTCTTGTGCATCAGCAAATTATAGATAATTGCATTGTCAGTATGCCCAGACGGTATCAAGCTGTTATAGGAGCAAGAGGTGGACCAACTCGTTATTGACATTTAATGCTAAAATTTTTTATTTGTGTATTATGTACGTGTAAGATTTAATTGTAAAAATTTTAAAAAGTAAGCATTTAAAGTCAAATGATGTCCTGTTGTATAGAAATCCTCATAAAATCAACAACAATTAAGTTAGCACAATCAGTCAAAAATGAAAATGAACGCAATGAATGAGGGTACAAAATGACTATATTGTCATATCCGAAAACGGTTTGGGACACTCCATGCACAATCTCAAACTTTGGTAGAAAAACATAGCTCAACCTTCACCACCGTATCTCCAAAAATAAACGAGATAAGGACAAGCAAAATGTGTCACATATTCTTGAGGCGTATATCTATAATACCTAAAAAGATTTATGGCTTTGCGATTCTTGCATCAAGAGATATATGAGTTGGAAGTTGATGCAAATTTTGCTTGGGTCACTTCAATTGATCGTCAGTGTATATGAATTTTGTTTTAATTTAGGAATGTCTTGGAATAATAGTTCCCTTATTTCCTCATTGTATTATCCTAGCGATGCTATTTAATTATTTGCTTCCTTTCTTGCAAATTACATACAAATTCTATTTTTTTCGTGAAAGAATTTCATGTTTGTAAAATGAGTAATAGCTGCTGATGCACTTTCTATGAAAGCCTATTTACCCCCGTGCATCGTAAATTGTCGTATTCAACCCAACTCCTACAAGAGAAAGAAAATCAACTGGACTGAAAACATTTTTGTTCTTATTGTGAAATGGACCGATCTGTATGTAGAGTACAGGGTTATTGATTATAAATGAAACACTTCGTAATGTTTAGCGCTGAAACTATTCATTTTACAAAGAAATGTTAGTAGATAAATTATAGGAAGTTTTCTCTAGTTTAATTTATCACATAACTATTTTCGTAAAATGAGTTGGAAAAGAGATATTATTAAAAACTGTTTTTGGGCACCATTTCTTTCAATATGGCGGCGCGAGGAGCAAAGATACGTGGTGGCAAAGTGAAAATTCAAAAAGAGCACGCCGAAATCTATAAAAATGCCAATTTGCAAAACTCCCGGAAACTTTCCTGGTAAAACTACCAAATCACTGTACTATTACCATTATGTCTCGGACATCCGGCAAAAATCTTATTCTCCTAAACTTCTCAAACAGCTAATTTCAATTTTTTTGGGGTATAAAGTAGCATTGATAATTTTAGCATCAAATGTTTTTTCAGTCTCTTGTTTCTTGCCTTTACCATAAATGAATTTCTCCAATACAAAATTATTCACGACTGTATTATCTTCAAGAACGGGCATTTTCACGTTGATTTTTTGGCGTTCGGGTGGAAAAATATTTTCTATTTCGGCTCAAATTGTAACACTTTAACACCTTCCTTTCTTCTGAAATGTGGTAAAACGGTTTTGTTGAACCAATCTTTGAATAGGAAACTATCAAACCAGTCACTAGTAGATCGATTATACACTCTGTTCGATCGGGCCCACTTCGCACGCATTTGGGCTAGAGATCTGTAGCCTTACAAACAACCTAAGGTGGTAACATTTCCCCCGACCCTCTGCAGGCGAACATAATTGATGTAGAATCTTTGAAAAAAATCAATAATGCAACTTGGTCGCTTAGATCTTTTCTGACAAACACTCGTTGTATCCAACAGCCAGGATCATCGCTTAGATTGAACTCATCGTATTTGACAAGGTTCTGAGGAGGCACATCTTGCAGTGTCTTCTGAAGGCTTTCGCTCATTTGCACTGACCTCTGCACGGAATCTTTTAATATTTTCTGAGAATCTTAGTGATATCTCCTGGATACATGATACATGGATAAAAAATATTTAAGCCTCGATTTAAGTCAACTGGTGCAGCCGGTATGTTATCCGAAAATTGTCTAAACCTCCTTAGCTTTACGATATTGTTTTACGAATAATTGTAAATCTTTCCCTGCAAATGGATAACCAAATTTGGTTGCTGTGTTATTTCTCGTGCTTCGTTAGGATATAGCACAGCCTTCCCAGTCTATCTTTATTCATCTTATGGAAAATTGTATTCCTTGGAACTCCATATCTTTCTGAGGCTTGTCTAAAAGACATTCGATTGTTTTTAACCGTCTTCAACGCCTGCTGCAATGTGTTAACATCATACTCAAAAATATAAATGAATGTAATACTAAATGTGTTAATAAAATATTTTGGATTTTTAAAATACTTAGTTGATTTATTGTAAAATAATGATTTTTTTATCTTAGTAAGTTATATCGCCATGTCATGTACAATTTATAATAATAATTGATTGCGTTATTTTTTTAAATAATGATATTAACTGATAATAACACAATCACGTGCACTACTACGAATTGGGAAATTTTAACTGGAAAACTTCGTACTAAATTTACAGACTAATTAAATAGATATTGTACAGAATGTCAAGTATTTATTTATTATATCAGTACTAAATACTAAATACTACCTACTCATCAGTCATCATTTACGGATTTTTTTTAAGTAATACAAGTTTTGATGTACCTATCGTATATTGTAATAGATTATCTAAACCTGGGACAAATATTCTGAGATTCAACTACGTTTTTATATGTTTTTTTTAAATATACTTACATATACCGGATGACACAAGAAGTAGTTACCCCCCCATTTTTATTAGCATTTTCATAGATGAAAATTTCAAAATTTTATGGTGAAATAAATACACAGATTCTCATATTTTGTCATAAATCATGTGTTAGAACCACTTCTGGTTTAACCGGAAGTGTTATCAACTTTCTTATTTTAAATGAGAACACCCAATTTTTTTTTTTCAATATTTGAAATCTACATAATTCCCTTTCTAATGATGTATAACACATTAACATTTGCTTTCAAGATGGCGGCGAAATATTACTTTTTACTATATTTAAGTTCGCCATTGATTCGCCGCCAGAAAACAAAACGTGGTTGGGAGGCTGTGGAAACAAGAAAATGATTTATTGTTGCTTTGCTGATAGCATTATTTGCAAACATTTGTCATGCATAATGTCTACTAGGATCATTTTCTTTTTTTCGTGTATTTGAAAACAAAAGCTGAATGTTACACATTTTTTTTAAATAGGAACCTATGTTTTTTATGTAATGTGTGAATTCTACATCAAATTATTTTCATGATGATATACGACATGTTCCCTTTTATTTATTCATTAGCAGCCAAATTCATCTTTGTCTTATTAGAATTGAAAGTAAAATTCACAATTAAAATCAATCGTTGTATTGTCACGTGGAATTTTAATAAGAAACCAAATTTTTAAATAAAAAACACTTTTATTATTTAATTAAATAGATACATATAGTACATTGTTTTAAATTATTGACTATGTTGGAAAACAATCCAAAAATTTTGACTACCCTTGTTTTCAATTTATAAAAATGTAAGTATATTTCTTTTTTCTTTATTTGTAACTGTATATTAATTTTTATTTAATATTATGTTATAATTAAACTAAATTTAAAGGTGTTATCTAATATTTTTTAAGATTTTTTAAAATTATTCTATATGTTTAGTGTGTGTTTTTATTTAGGTTTCTTGTGTTTTTATAGTCAAGTGTGGTTGCTCTCTGTGATTTATTTTAAGTTTTAATAACTTATTAAGATCAATTATTACATAAAGTCACCTTATTTATTACTTTTAATTAATTGTAGTCCTGTTACGTCTGAGGATGTGAAGCAAAGATATTGTTCACGAAACCGGTAACGTCCAATAAAGGAATTTTATGAGTAGTATTCTATTTTTTCCACAATATGAACAATTACTCATATGGGATTAACCTTCCTAACTTACAATAGAAATATTTATGAAATTTTCGAATAGGTAATGAAATTCCCCAAATCTAAAACTGTTCTTGTCAATTTAATGGACCGAGATATTTTAACGCAGAGTTTTTAACCAACAAAGCACAACGCTAAACTGAATCGTCTGTGAACACATCTGGTTTCATAGTGTCATGGTGGAGGGTAGTAGCTTGATGAATTACAAACATACCGATATGTCATGGTAGGGTTTACACCTAAACCATATGTTACGTTAGGGGTTGATTTTAGTGAGACAAATATTAAAATACTTTAAGTTATTTCACTAAATAGTTGACTCGCTTGGCATGAATAATTTAAATGACTCGCTTGGCACACGAGAGGGTTGTACTTAATAAGGGTGGTATTTAATTAATAAATTAAAACATAGCGGCAAGGTTCCAACAAAACAATATTTAATAAATAAGAAAACAAGGAAACAAGTAAACACAGTTATCACAAAATAAACTATTACTTACAATAGGGGTCAGAGTAGCCTGAGGAGGAGATATATGCACTTATTTGAAGGGGGCCCTGAAGGGGCAACCCTTGAGACGTCTTGTCTCTTTAACCCCAAAAAACCAACTCAGCAACGTCCCAGTCTCTCCGCCACGGTCATGAATTTCGGCATCAGCAGTATTTTCTATTACTCAGCAGTTCATTTGTTTACCATCTTTTCCAAACTTTAATAATATGGTTCTACTTTCATGACCCGGTTTTGATTAAATTAAAAATAAAATAAAATTATGTAATATACTGGGCGTTGCGGCAAGTAACATTTTAAATAGATAATTTGGCCATTTGTGACAATAGCAAGCGTTGATAGCATAGCAGCGCATCGCATATAATATAGCATATCGCATATCGCATATAATATAGCACATCATCGTATCACATAGCGCGCTGTGTGAACGTACACTGCAGACCTCAAAGGGGCGTAGCAGACCCCAAAAACACAATGACCTTGAAATTCCTGAAAAATTTTCGCCTGCTGCGCATAGCGGGAATTCTGTGGCCCCCGCACCCCCTGCAGCTCATGCCCGTGTACACAGCTATTTACCTCTGAGCCTTCTAAACATTTACATTACGAGCCGCCATTGACGGGCACATTAAGAAAATTGGCGCTTACACAAATAAACACGAGAGAGAATATGTTGGGAGCGCAAAATTCGAATCTTGCCCTGGGCGCTCATGAGCTCATGAGCTCAAGAGCTACGACCACGGTGTAAGACAATTAGGTGATGCCACGAGCCGACCGACCGCGTCGTCAATTTGATTAGAGAGAGATGGTAGAGCTGGGCTGCATATTTTACCGTGAATCGGGCTCATTGTATGGATGTAGCTGTTTAAAATCTAAAGCAATTCTTTTTAAATGTTCTAGTATTATATATCTAAATAATTAACTTCACTCATTAAAAATGAAACAATATTTTTACACTATACCTATAGAATTTAATTAAAACAGCTGTTAATGATTTTTATATTATGTCAATGATCGCATTGATCGAAAGAATCATTTATTGCTTGCAATAAGGTATTTATTTAAAGATAATATTTTTAATATGGGTGGGTGCAGTATCTTTTTATGTTAAAGAAGGAATATTAGTTTATGCATAACATAGATCCCGCGCCACTATCGTAATGTTTGAAATTTTAGGTTATGTTTTCATGGCTTTTATAAGAAGGTTCAAAGAATAGTTATTGATGGAATAAATATGTTGAAACTATTTAATAATGTTTAAATACGTCTGTATTAGAGGTATTCATAAGCATAAAGTGAGAAATTTGGTGAAAATAAGTGATTATGGCAGTGGAAAAATACGACTTTCAGAGACTTTGGGGCCAAATATCTCGAAAACCGTTGCCGACCGCCGATTTTTTTATTAGAATTTTTTTGTTCAGGAGGCAAAACTACGTATGTTAAAAGCAAAAAAATTTCAAAAATCGGACGTTCCGTAATATAGAAAATTACCTTGCTTTTTATACAATTTACGTTTGGCTTGTAGGTATGTTTTCTTGGCATAGTTTCTATTCACCCCACTTTAATCTAAAAAGTACATGAATTTAAAAAAAATACAATTTTTCTTTCTCAAAAAAATATCATTATAAATTTATTACAGTCGTTTATATGACCCTTTTGAGAAATAGTAGCACACATATGAGAAGATTTTACTTACGTTTTCTCCCAGAACCATGTAAAGTTTACACAGCATAAAAAACGCCGAAATTTGACACATAAGTTTGAAGTTAGGGAACAAATTATTTTTGACAGTTTACAGAATTTCCAGTGTCTCCAACTCATTTGCACAACATTTATCTACAATTCGGTTTTTGGTAGAATGTTCTTACTCAAAAAACAATCAATCTGGTTGGTTTTAAATAACTTTTCTACTTTTTGTTCCTATAGACCTGCCAGTCCCTATTCATCCCGTTTTACGGTACGTCAACTGAGTTATATGCTTCAATAAAATGTTTTCCAGGGTAAGGATGTAATTGAATATAGTTCCTTTTGAATAATTTAGACCTCCCCTAGATTTCACACTTACACATTCGGCTATAGCTGGTAAAATTATATATTATGCACACACTGTTTACCTAATTTACAAATATTACTCGGTTTCCGGGTTTCCCGGCAAATGAGTGCATACCTACCACAGTTTCGATGCGAGGCGCAGCCCGCGCGGCTCTGTACTCCCTCTCTTTGTCTTACGATTTCGCGTCTCTTGCGTGAACAGTTTGGCGACACTCTAACCATACGATACATTAAGGCGTTTCATCACCTAATTGTCTTACACCGTGGCTACGACGCTGCGCGTGGCGTACTATGCGTTCTACTTCTTTCCTTTTATATAGTCCAATCATTAGATACTTTTGTGGTGCAAAAGGTTGAGGAGTTTTGAAATTTGGCAGGATTGTAGACTTGGGTGCCCTAAGTATGACTCTAAGTGTGCGACCTCTTGCGACCGCCGCCCGCGCCGCCATCTTGGAAGAATGGCGCCCAAAACTAGTTTTTGGCATGTAACTCCGTTCCTGTAGGTTTTAGAGAAAAAGTTTCTGATTGAAAATTTGCTACAAAATTGCTTCTATACATTTTTTTCCTCAGACTAATAGTTTCCGAGTTACAGGGCCGAACAGTAAGGCCAATTTTTTTAAATCGCAGAAAAGCGGCATTAATGCGCTACTTTTTACAAATTATCTGCCAATTATCGTACCAACAGTAGTTTTATGCAGTGAAGTAATAAAAATCAATGCCTCTATCAACTCGTTTCCACACCACCCACCACCTATGATGGGCGCGTTTTTTTATACGTGGTATCCCGGTAGGCCTAATCCACACTCCAAACATACATGCGCGTTTTCTGTCGTTTTGCACTACGCGATGTCCCTGGTTCACTATGTTCACTATCTTTAGAATCCTGTTCACCTCCCGTCTCCTCCAATACCCACTCCAACGATTCAAGAACGTCATCAGCCTCATATGGGTCTTCGGGGTTTGAATCCGCTACAAAATCTGGAATGTTTTCACATGCTGTCCCATTACAATAGAGACACAGCACCGAACACTGTAAGCCGGTTTTCCGACATCCACTCGCTCCTGCACAGTGCACAACCTTTCTTACTTTTACAGGATATCGATTTTAAAATGGTGTCCGGGTCTGCTTCTGACGTAGCGCGAACACTGAACAGCATCTATAAGCCCATGCCTCGTTTTCTGCCATATTATGCTCAGGATCTTTTTCACTGCCACACCACATCGCGACTTAGTGGTACGCTCGCAGGCAATGCTATCTTGCAGCATCTCTTGTGGGTGCCAGGGACGCGAGATTAAATTTGTTCTTAGACACAGACTTCACAAAATTTTGGTAGCGAAGTGAATTTAGTGTGTCCTTTGCACGAGCCGCTGTACACTGCCAATAAGACCGCTTCACCAGCTGCAGCGAGAGCATCCACATCTACTTTGAGGTCCTGGAAGATTGCTATACTGTCAAGCAACGAGTCGTTTTTATCCAGCAGACTGAGGAACCACTAATTGCATCTGCAACAACTAATTGCATCTGCATACTGTGTCTCTATTGTATTGGGACAGAATGTGAAATTATTCCAGATTTGGTAGCGGATTCAGACCCCGAGGACCCATATGAAGCTGATGATGTCCTTGATTCGTTGGAATGGGCATTGGAAGAGACGGGAGGTGAACAGGATTCTAAAGATAGTAAACGTAGTGCAAAACGACAGAAAATGCGCATGTTATGGAGTGTGGATTAGGCCGTAGGCTACTTCAAAGAGAATGCTAAGATACTGGCAAGTTACAAAAAGAACTATTAATTGACAAAGAAGGAATTGTACAACTTCAATGTAGATACCAAAATGCATATTTTAATGTTTTTCTTGTGTTTTTCTCTCATCATCCTGCATGCTGACAGTTTTTAGAAATACTATAGTGAAAATCAAATTTCGAAATAATTTATAATTTCAGAGTGATTTGCAATTCCTTATTAGTATGTCTCCGGAGCCATCTTAATTATTATCAATCAAAATATTTGAAATAAAATTTTTAAAATATCTTTTTGTTTTATATGACACACTTTAAAAAAAAGAACGCGCCCCTCAACTCTACCTCATAGGTGGTGTGGAAACGAGTTGATAGAAGCATTGATTTTTATTATTTACTACATTAAACTACTTTTGATATGCTAATTGGCAGATAATTGGTAAAAAGTAGCGCGCTATTGCCGCGTTTCTGCGATTTAAAAAAATTGGCCTTACTGTTCGGCTCTGTAACTCGGAAAGTATTAGTGTGAGGAAAAAATGTATACAAGCAATTTTATTGCAAACTTTTTCTCTAAATCTTACAGGAACGGAGTTGCATGCCAAAAACTAATTTTGAGCGCCATTCTTCCAAGATGGCGGCGCGAGCGGCGGTCGCTCGAGGTCGCAAACTTAGAGTCTTACTTAGGGCACCCAAGTCTACACTCCTGCCAAGTTTTAAAACTCCTCAACCTTTTGCACCAAAACACCATTTTTATGTCTCTAATGATTGGACTATTATGTTCTAGGAATGCTGTAGACATGCTTCGCGCAACCCCACAAATAAAAATAAAAATTGACACAATTTGTTGTAAGGTTATTTATTATTTGTCGATGGATATTTGTTATTATTTGTCGATGGATATTTCGGTAAATTATTTAATTTTCTCTATACCTGATAACTGAAGTCCGCTATATTGGCGCTTAGTGGCAGAGCTTTGGACAAAACACAAGGCAGTCAGGAGTACGGGTGGGCGATATTGAAAATTTGTTATCGAATATTGATAACTGAAAACATTTCGATAAATTCGATATATCGATATATAAGTATCGATAGTTATCGATATATCGATATTTCCAATCGCAAATATCGTTATTCGATATATCGATATATATCGATAAAAATTTCCAGCCCTATAATCGCTACACATACTTTACAAATTATATTGCACTTTTAAACATCACAGAAGTCACACAAGCATGGGCAAAGTAATTTCACCAAGAAAACTGCTGGATTTTATGTAGAACATTTGTCTTTCATCATTATATGTCACCTAATTTTACAAATAAAGTTTCTATCAATAAAATAAAATCATTCAATCACTGAACCCGCAGAATAAGGCGACGCGTATTTAGCACGTTTATCCAACCGCAAATATCGATAAATATCGATATATCGATGTTTATCGATATATCGGTATTTACAAATTAATGTTAATTTCGATTTTTCAATGCTATTTATTATTTATTACTGATAACTTATGGTCATATTGCAGTTCACAATTGCATTCATGTTCTGGAACTGATAATTTTTGCAAGAAATATAGATAAACTAGTATGAATCAGAATAGATTTCTATATTATTTTGTGACGCAGAAACAACGCTGACGCTGCGATTACGTAAGTATAACAAAAATAATATTGCAACTCCTTTCGAAGATAACTACGACTACGAACTACAAATTACGAGATAAATATTATTTATACATATGTGTGTAATGGAGGTATGCATACGAGTAGATAATATTTTTAGGATTTTCCATCTTCATCACCGCGGTACAGTGCATTTTACATCATAAAAGCGAAATATCTTTTCCACTGTATATGGCGCCAAACAACGTAAATCCCACCATTCTACATTCGCTACCTTAGTGGGATGGAAACATATTCCCAGAAAATACCATATTTTGAGAAAAATAACAGCCTTGGTATTAGCACAGAGACCAGAGTACATAGGTATAGTTAATTTCATATGTGTAACGCAGGAAAAAAATGCCGCATGTACAAAGCAGAAACGCGGCCTCTTTCATGTTCGCAAAGACGCCGCCGCACGTGTTCCTTTGTCGGTAATTTTTTATCTGCGGTACAACTCTGAAGTAGACTTTACATACGATTGATCTCTGTGATATAAGAATTAAACAAATTACGTGAGTTGTGAGTAGGTATACCTATTTTAAATTATTCAGTTTTTACACATTTTTATTTATTAATACGATTCGATTTTAGGGGAATGCTTTTTACACATTTATAGAATATATTATTTTAATGATCAAAAATACGGAATCGCAGAAGGACCACACAAGTTTTTATTTTTCTTATACAAGAAATTACGACTTATATCTCGTAATTAAGTCTTACAACATGTAATTATGCCTTATAACTCATAATTACTACTTTTACAGGAAATCACTTGTCTTGCAGTTTCATCATGAATTTAAGATAATCAGTTAAAAGCGTAGGGCTTTCCAAATTTTTCAAATTTATATGGAAGTAAAATTAATTAGAAAAGTTATGTTTCAAATCCCTAAACGAATGAAGATTTTATCAATGTATGGTAGGTAACATAAATTTAAAGTTTAAGATGAGTAGGTAAATGTTGACATGAACACTGAACAGGTGTAAAGATGTTTCGCCCAAAAACGACAACAAAATGTTTCCTTAAGTAGTAATGTGTTACAATAAATAGGTAGGTAGCTAATGAATTGGGAAGTAGAATTGAAAAAGCAGACTTTAGGTGTTCTAGAAGTTGTATTGAACGTTTTAAAAAGAGATATTAATGTCAGTGGGGCAAGATTGTGGGGAATCTGCAGCAATAGATATGAATGTTAATGAGTAGGTAGTTAACTATAATATATGGCCCAATATTCGAAAACATTATGAGTACAAAGACATTTTTAACGCTGATGAAACACTTCTGTTTTACAAAATTATCTAAAGTGGGGATAATGGCATAGTAGCTGGTATAGTAACTACATTCCCGGAAAATTTTACTACTGAAAATGTTAGAGGCAATCGATAATGGCTTGGCAGAAGGTCGGAAGTGAAATCATAACAAATTGATTTAGGCATATGGGGGATTTTCCAAAAAAGAATATTAATTTAAGCTCCACTTAGTGAATGGTTAGAAGAACATCAACAACCAGTTGATTATGTTTGTTCTTAACTCGGTCTGGTATTAAAAATTAAAATATTTGTTTAAATAATCCCAAATTTATGTTTTTTGTCATATAATTTACCTAATTCTATGAAGAAATTGTTATTTAACGGTTTTATTTAAGTTATGAATTTTTGAAAATTCCAAATTCATCCCAATCGAAATGAAAAAAAAAAATATATTATTTGTGAATATAGTGCTTTGATGGAAAGCTAAAATAATTAGAACTTACTGGTGATAATATTAAATTAAAATAAATAATGTTCCTATTACTTGTTTCCATTTCGTGAATCTTAAAGAGGATATCCCTAAACCACTCTAATGTCATGCCAATTCAAATATTTAATTGGAATTACTGTTTAATTATAAGAAATCAATATCTCTATGCAAACGACTTTCGAAAATAAACCTTTGTCCAAATCAAATTTTATAGGGTTTTCCAAAAAAAACTGTATTTGAAACGATATTAATCTAAATAAATCGTTGCTCCTGTACAACAGGTTTTTTTCTGCCAAATCCGCGCCTATTACATAGTTTAAGTTCACTGTCGTAATTTAAGTTTTTTATTCGTTCGTTTTTGAACGTCATTCACTGTTACTTGCTGGAATTTAAAAAGGGGAAACAGAAGTATATGCATCCAGCCATGAATGAGATGACAGTACTTTTTTAATCTTCCAATTAAACTATCTTGCGTCAATTCCCTTATGTCTGTAATTATTCTTTTTTCAATAAATAAATCCTTACAACACGTTACTCTTAATTTCGAACAAATAATATTCAAAAATTCAAATCATATTTCATTTATAAATACATGATCATTCAGTAGGTACTATGTTTGTTTAATTAAAATTAATTGTTAAATAATATATGATTTTGAAAGAAAAAATGGTCTTTATCACATTTGAAAACAAAACATTATCAGACTCATTTTCATAGGATTTTTTTCTTATTTTGAAATATATTCCTGTGCCGTGCATTCTCGGAACACCCTGTATTACTATTCCTTAAACTTTAGACTTATGTATACTATATACACCGAACCTGAATTCAAATACATACATCGTTTATTACAATGCGAATATTGTCAATATTTATTATTTCCATGGAGAAACTAGTGGCGGCCTGTGACATTTAGTTTAGCCATGATTTCGAATTTCGTCAAAAAAAAATTATTTTTAATAATATTGCCTTGACTAAATTATGATTTTAAAGAAGTAGGTACAACTTATAAAACAACATTCCACTTTTGGAAAATTGTTTATAAATATTTTTAAAAAATCAAATTCGACATCACGACATTTCTGTTTTCTGTATTTGTTTTTCTTACCCTCGTTCTTACCACTTGGAGAAAATTATATATATTTAAATAGTTCGGGTGAAAATTAAAATACCAGTATCACATTTATTGATATAATTTCGGAATAAAAATATTCAAATATCTAAGAAGAAAATGGTTAGACAGATATTCCTTCCATTCCATTTTAATAAGCTTAAAAGCTTCTAAATAGAGGATCAAAACTTCGCCGTACATGACAAAACTCACCGATATTAAATTATTTAAATAAAATTGTATTGCAATATGGTCAATCGCAAGTCTCGAAAATTCTATCCGCCCATTTGACCAAATTATTTTCCTTTATACAGGGTGTTGCGCTATCGTATGTTACAAACACGTAGACGTATTCTAAGAACAATAACAAGGAAAAAAGGCCTTTAAACTTTAGTCCTAGCTTGATTCGTTTTTCAAGTTACAGGCCACAGGGGATTAAAATTTTTCTAAAAAGGGAGGTTTTATTTTATAACTTTTTAACGAATAAAGATGTCACCGTGAAATTTGGGGTACTGTATGAGCTAAGGATATTACATCTATTACGGAAAGATGGCATTTCAACTATAACCAGTGGCGTAAATGCAGGGTATGTTTGCAGCCTTAAGCAAAAAAATATGTGACGCCACTGATAAAATTTAAAAAACACTCCATTAATAAGTTTCTCATTTCATTTTTAACAAAAATGGAATATGTCGCCATTATTATTGAAATTTGTGCCTATGAGAGATATGAAAAACCCGAAAAATATCATTTTTGTTAAAAATGAAATGTACTTATCTATGGCGCGTTTTTTAAATTTAATCAGTGGCGTCACATTTTTTTTGCTAGTCGCAGACATACCCCCTGTACGCCTACGTATTTGTGACATACGATAGCGTAACACCCTGTATAATAAATCTAATTTAAAACATTTTATCAAGAACAACTTTTTTTTAAGTTGAAGTCTCGTAGATTTTTCAAATTTACAATTTTTTATTGCATTAATTGACGAATTTCCATAAGAATTTGGCAGAGCACGCGACTTAAAAATTTGCTAGGATGTGTTTATGTCTTTGCCTATATCTGTTTGTCTGTCTATTTGTACAAATTATTGTATTTGCTTTACGTAATAGTTATAACTTTAAAAAAATTGTGTTCAAATGGGATATCGTAAGTTTTAACTGTTTTAAATGTTAAATATTTCCATTAAATTATTTTATTAAAAACATTTTTTAATAATAATTGTCATACTAATATTAATTTATTATGGATGTCATTTATTAATTTAAAACTGGGGTGAAAAAGCGTATAAATCAAGTATTAGCTTATTTACCTTCTCTATATCATTGAAATATATTGTTTTATTACATCAAATAATTAATCGTATGTAATATCATAAGTGCTTAAAATTTTATCGAAAAATTTTTTTCGAGAGCGATATTGCCTAGTAATATTAAGAGTGTAAATTGGCCACTTTATTATCTAATTAAATCACGAGCGCTTTAGCGCGAGGGATTTAATTTTTGATAATAAAGTGACCAATTTACACGCGTAATATTACTGTTGGCAATATCGCTCGAGAAAAAATTTATAGGTAAAATTTTCAAGCACGAATGGTATTTGCGGAGAATATTTCACGAATAAATTATTTAAATACAAAAACATATCTTTAACGACAAAATGTCAAAGTAACGTATTAAGTGACAGTTGACATAAAGAATGATTTTATCGCGATAAAACTGTTTCAGGGATTTTATCGATATAATACTGCTGTCATTGGTCCAAATTTAAAAATTGTAGTAGTTTCATTGGTTAATAATTTCTGAGTGAAATAATCCTGAATAATTTTAGAATGATGCCTAGTTTCCTATAATACTTGATATATTTCTTGAATCTTATGAATAAGAATTGCAATCCTTACATAAAATTAAAGAAAGAAAAAATTCCAAAACATATAGCTCATTGCAACAATAAAAACCCGATAAAATTACACTATTTGAAGTCTGATACACATAAGTCGTATATTTTAATAAATATACAGACCTATTTTATTTAATTTAGGTTATTATAAAATTTTCCTAAAAGTACAATATTATTGAAATTAAATAGGTATTAAACAAATGATATGAAATGACGCAAATAAGTATTTTGTTAATTAATTTTAGTAGGCATAAACAGTTCATGTTATCAATAACAACGTTAAATTAAGATGAACATTCCTTGGATTCCATAAGTAATGGGATAAATCCAATGTTTGACGAATTATTTGTTTATTGATGGCTGGCACCGATTTCATTACATGGAGATATTTGTTTTACACTGTAATTTACGCATATTGCAAACGTCACAAACCATGTGCAAAACAATAAAACTATCCAAGAAAAACACTAAGATTGAAATATACTGACACCAATAATTTCATCCTTTACAAGTTCGGTATAAAATAAAATTATTGGAATTCCCGGTTTTTTATTACTAAGTTCGGCCCTGCGCTGGCACTATGAGATTTCCAGCTGGCGCGACCGTACAGTTTGTATTTTATTACCGACGAAGTACTTACTCGATCTCTCATTCTAGTCATTGAGAAAATTCTACGATGAAATACTGGTGCAAACACTTTTGTTGTATTAATTAGTGTTAGAGTTTAGTGAATCTGTGTTGAATTTTTATCTAAAATTTTTAATACATACAAACTCCAAATGTCGCGATTGGATTTATTTCGAAAAATTCTCAAACAGTATTTAGGTAAGCTTATTTTATTTTCCATACACAACTGCTATAGGTATAAAAGTAAATTAATAATCAACTGATATTGAAATTAGAGCTGAAATTTACGTAAAATTAAAGTAAATTAAGGAAATCTGTGCGATTACGTTAGGTTTACAGTTAACGTTAGAACGTTTATATTCTCACGTCAGTTGCAGTTGCGATTCAAAAATAAATGAATTAATAATATTATGAATGAAATGACATGCAAAATCTCGTTATTCTAGTTACTTGATATGCCTTTTAAAGGAATATGTTTATACTTTTATCTTAAGTTAGGTATACGTACCTACGTACTACCTATACTTATTAGTTTGATTTTCTTCAGCTTGTCTGCTCGTTTTTAAAGATTTTTTGAAAAATATATGAAATTAAATAACTATATCTAGTTAAGTACATAATAATATGTCAAAAGTTTCAAAACCACTGCACGGTCTTATTTGCCTTCAATTCAATTCAATTTCGTCGGTATTATTTCATTAAACATATAAATAGGAATTCTTATATTTTTTTAAGTCAAATTTATTTTGGAGATTACATGAACGTTTAAGTACTTAAATGTTATAAAATAGTTTTTGTTCATGCACTTATGTCAAGAATACTTATGTAAACTATAATTCCGGTTGTTTCCTAATTATACCGCTAAAGTTATGAAAAGTAGTACCTAAACGTAGCAAAAATGCAGAAAACGACCAAATATTTAAATCGAGATTTAAATTGTTCAGAATATTTGCAACCTGTGTTGTTTTCAGAAATTAGTATGATTAAACAACTAACAGACCAATCATTTTAATAATCAAGTCATATTCACTCATGATATAAATTTTCCTTTTTTTGCTTTATCTTTAGTCGTAGTACTCGTAGTTATGAAAATAAGTTACCTATTTATTATATGACCGTTTACGTGTTATTTTGAATTATATGTTTCAACCCCCCGATTAGTGAAACCAAAAAGAAATAATTTCAGTAAAGAGGGGTCAAAGATCTCTTGGCATTAGAGAGCAAACCATTAACAATCTACCTAGTTATGCACAGAAAAGAAATCTGTACTTAAATTCGCTACAATATCAACCGTAATTAACGGTTAATAATTTGTGTATCTATATCATTAATATTCATTTTTTTAACTTTATGATATTTTCCCAATCATCAATCAATATAATTATTTGTTGAGAAACAATTTAAAGTATCCTTATAGAAATTTGAATTAGGTACCTATTATACCGACATAATACCACATACACGAATTTACTAAGGAAAAGATAAACAATACACTACGGTTAGGGAGTCCCTGGAGGGAGTCCCCGGTTGGGAAAATCTTATGAGGAATTTTTTTTTTTATTTATCATCACTTTTAAGAATAGATATGGTCTAATCATAGGCTTGTCTTGGAAAAACTATTTTGAAAAAACGTACGGAATTTCTGTGAAAATGGTTTTATAAACGTCAATATTTACTTATTTCCTGTTTTCGCTAACTTCCCAGAAAACGAAAAATACACCATAATATTTCTTGAGGAAATAGAGTACGTGTAGCTTTGTAGCTTAGCGTTTGCACTTTGAAAAGAGTAGAAGGTTCTGCTCAGCGCAAGCGCTGCAGAATAAAGCTTTGACTAACATTTTGTTTAGTCACAATTCACTCAGTATTACGGAGAAAAGGTGATTATCTTGTTTATTTTTAAATGTATTGAAATTGTAAAAATATGTCGAAGCATAATATATGGCGCCAAAGGTATGATAATGCTGAATCAATCTGAAACCTAAATTATACTGGCCGACACATGCCAGGTTCAGGGATCACAGTAGATTTTTTAGCGGCAATTACTAATTGCCTAACACGCAACTAAACATAAAAAAATACCATTTTTGGCACTTTTACAAATCATAACTTTTAACTTGGACATGATCTGAAACTGCGAGCATACAAATACACCTTTTAACTTGCAGTTGATGTAGAAAGAACGAGAAAATCCGAACCAAGAAAAACTGCGTAGAGAGGTAGAGATTTTCTTCGAAAATTTTAATTTTTTAGAAATTTCCTTGTCCATTTAACAAAGCGCGGAATCATCATAAAGGGTAGCCATTCTTTTTCGATTTTTTTTATGTTTAATATGAAAGTACAATTGAGGGTTTTGAGGTCATTAAATACTAATTTTTGGTAAGTATAGTACCGGGTGGCCACGAGACTAGGGTCGTGCTTATATCTCTTTCAATAATGATCCGATTTATACGAAATTTGGTACAAGGATATTAGACCTAATTTCGGATTGACATGCAGATATAGTCAAAATGGCCGACTTCCTGTTTCACCGAAAGCGCGTGTACCTTCGATTTTTTAAATGTATCACCCAGTATATTTTATGTTTTTCGGAATCTACAACTCAAATTACATAGAATAGCGTTGCCAAATTTACATTTTTTATAAGGAATTTTTCTTTTTTTCAAATTTATTTTTTACCGTAGAAGGCCGTGATTGGGAAAAAATCCTTTCCAGTTGATTCTAGTAACTCATATTAATAGTGATTTCATCAATTAAATCAATAACAAATGCCTCATGAAAGAATAAAATTTGCCAAACGTTTTTTTAAATGGCACTTACTAAGGGCCATAATGCCATTAAATAGCAAATTTAATTACCAAAACTGCACCACTTCATCTTTGTCTAAAACTGAAAAATATTTATTATTTGTAAAGTGTTTACTTTACGACCTTCTACGTTAAAAAATAAATTTGAAAAAAAGAAAAATTCCTTGAGAAAAATGTAAATTTGGCAACGCTATTCTATGTAATTTGAGTTGTAGAATCCGAAAAACATAAAATATACTGGGTGATGCATTTAAAAAATCGAAGGTACACGCGCTTCCGGTGAAACCGGAAGTCGGCCATTTTGACTATATCTGCATGTCCATCCGAAATTAGGTCTAATATCCTTGTACCAAATTTCGTCTAAATCGGTTCATAATTGAAAGAGATAAAGCATGACCCTAGTCTCGTGGCCACCCGGTATATCCATTTTAAAAATGTCTGATCAAATATGGTTTACCAAAAATATCGATATATTACATGTTAATCAAGTAACCATATATACGTTTTTCGATTTCTTAAAATGAATCCCAAAACCAAAAAGCCTAGAATCCCTAAACCCAAAATCCGCGGAAGAAAACGAAAAACCCATAAATTCAAATCCCATAAATTTATCGAATCGAATCGTAAACCCAAAAGCCATTAACTCATTTCCCCCTTCATACGCATATTTTTTTGTCAGTTCCAACCTTTTTGTATTTTCTGCGACAACTGCAAGATTTCTTTTGCATGCTCCCAGTACTCAGTATCGCGTTTCTGTCAAAAGATGTGATTGATGCAAAAATGGTATTGTTCGCATATTTCGTGATTGATTGTCGCAAAACCCTGACGAGCTAATCACTTTTACGGTCAGATTTGTAATCAGCGCCAAAAGGCCAACTAGCAACCACTATGATATTTGTGTGATTCTTCGAACCAAAGATATTTTGTCGAGTCATGTTAATACATTTTAAGGAATTACCGTCCCATTTCCTTGATCTCCGCACTTTCCAAAATAATAGAAATTGCCGTCATCAATAGGATCGTAAGGGATCACCAATAAGGATTCAACAGAATATCACCCTGCATATGGAAACAATAAAATCTAATATGCATCCATTTTAGATACAATAATGAATGTTACCTGGAACTGGAAACGCCGCAATTGGGAAATTTGGGGAATCTCAAACCCAAGATATAAATATGGTATCAAGATGCCTTAACCAAATTACCTTCATATGTCTTGTCGGCTTATTTTTATTTGTGAATATCTAGTTTCCTCTGTAAGGTGCTAACTTCACGCAGCACCACTTTTTTGTCAAAAATGAGTTCTGATGGCATTTTTCGGCAGAGAAAAAAGAGTTCTGGAGTTCCTGATCATTTTTAACAATAGTTCTATTGATTTGTTGACGTTATTAAAAAATTCAAATTTGGCATAAAAAAAACATTTTTATAGATATAGACTTTCATTACGTTTTCAGCAGAGTTCTCAATAGCACCAGAAGAGTTTTGACGAATGGCGAATAAAAAAATTGTCTATCGCAAAAATTACGATTTTTATTGCAAATTTTAAGTTTGAAAATTCGAAACTTTCTTATAGAAAAAGTACAAAAGAATTCTGACGAGTTCTGATCGGAGTTCTGAATAGCACCAGAAGAGTTCTGACGAACGGCGAAAGAAAGAATTGTCTATCGCAAAAAATACATTTTTTATTGCAAATTTTAAGTTTGAAAATTCGAAACTTTCTTATAGAAAAAGGACGAAAGAGTTCTGATCGGAGTTCTGAATAGCCCCAGAAGAGTTCTGACGAACGGCGAAAGAACAAATTGTCTATCGCAAAAATTGCGATTTTTATTACAAATTTTAAATTTGAAAATTCGATTGAAAAAAGTACAAAAGAGTTCTGACGAGTTCTGATAGGAGTTCTGTACAACACCAGAAGATATAAACTGCAATAACAATCGCATGTTCTGCAATACAATTTTTTCTTTGGCCAATGCTCAGAACTTTTAGGATGCTATTCATAACTTCTTATCCAGGAAAGTGTCGATTTTTCGAACTTAAAACTTACACTAAAAATAGCATTTTTTGCAATAGACAATCTTTTCTTTCGCCGTTCGTCAGAACTGTTCTCTTTTGTACTTTTTCGAATTTTCCAACTTAAAATTTGCAATAAAAATTGAATTTTTGCGATAGACAATTTTTTCTTTCGCCGTACGTTAGAACTCTTCTGGTGCTATTCAGAACTCCGATCAGAACTCGTCAGAACTCCTTTATACTTTCTTTATAAGAAAGTTTCGAATTTTCAAACTTAAAATTTGCTATAAAAATCGCAATTTTTGCGATAGACAATTTTTTCTATCGCCGTTCGTCAGAACTCTTCTGGTGCTATTCAGAACTCCGATCAGAACTTGTCAGAACTCTTTTGTACTTTTTCTATAAGAAAGTTTCGAATTTTCAAACTTAAAATTTGCAATAAAAATTGCATTTTTTGCGATGGACAATTTTTTCTATCGCCGTTCGTCAGAACTCTTCTGGTGCTATACAGAACTCCGATCAGAACTCGTCAGAACTCTTTTGTACTCTTTCTATAAGAAAGTTTCGAATTTTCAAACTTAAAATTTGCAATAAAAATCGCAATTTTTGCGATAGACAATTTTTTCATTCGCCATTAGTCAGAACTCTTCTGGCGCTATTGAGAACTCTGCTGAAAACGTAATGAAAGTCTATATTTATAAAAATGTTTTTTTTTCTGCCAAATTTGAATTTTTTAATAACGTCAACAAATTAATAGAACTATTGTTAAAAATGGTCAGGAACTCCAGAACTCTTTTTGCTCTGCCGAAAAATGCCATCAGAACTCATTTTTGACAAAAAAGAGTGAAGTTAGCACCCTTATTTAATTTTTTTCGATTTCTGGCCTTATTTTTGCAGAAATATTGTTCTTTACGGTCAGGAACTCTAGAACTATGCTTTCTCTACTCAGAACTCTAAAGATTTACTCAATTTTGCAAAAAAGTGGTGCCAACTTCACAGGGGTCTAATGTTGTACTTGCATTTCCTAGGCTTAGAACTCAAAACTAATAGTCAACAAAGGATTAGTACAATATATACTATTGTTAATGTTAATACTCGTATTATATCCCTACAATAGGCCTTGCTTTACAACATTAAACATTTGTTACTAAAAATACAAAATAGGGTCGGGTCGTTCTTAGGTATCTCATT
The DNA here is from genome assembly GCA_963680705.1 of Rhagium mordax. Taxonomy (NCBI): domain Eukaryota; kingdom Metazoa; phylum Arthropoda; class Insecta; order Coleoptera; family Cerambycidae; genus Rhagium; species Rhagium mordax. The sequence goes on along the minus strand of OY796661.1, from coordinate 57,700,778 downwards.
CACAAGTCAATTATTTTCATTTCTTATAATTAAATGACAATCGAATTTAAGTAGACGCATCAATTACCTCAAATGAAAAGAAATAGGTAAAATTCTTAGAATCCAAAAATGTTATTATCTATATAAATAAATAATCTATTTGCGTTGACACCATTAAAACAGTAAAACTATATTTGCATTTTAATTAAATTCATATACACTTTAACAATTATTGTTGTTATACATTCATTGCCCTTAATTTATGTATTACTTTACCATGACGCTCAGAATTAAGCTGCAAACAATGTTTTATGGTATACTGCGTACTTAATATTTTAATTAACTGAATCATTTAATATCTTGATATTTCTTGTACCCAATGTCTATGGCAAGCAAATGTTAGCAATTTACGGATTTCGCTTTTACCAAGAAGTAAGTGTTTAACTCATCTTTTGACTAAGAAGTGTTCCACTTGCTGCTAGAAAGAACGTTGTATTTTGTACATCGTGGTCTATAAATTTTCTAAAAATTTGGCAATAAAAATATGCAACTGTAGCATATTGTTTATTGTTCGTAATAATGCCTTATGTTAAAAATTATACTCTGGCATGACAATAATCAAAATTTCATGTTTCAAACGTCTAAAAATGATCTGTAAGGTAATATCTAACACCATTCATAATAACTAAGAAGCCATAATAAAATTAAGTTTTTATTCATATAACATATTTTTTCACAAACTTCTATAATCTTTCAATAATCTTCGTTTTCTCTATTTGTACTTTCGCTTTGCATCTTTCTTTCCTCGTGCCGTTTTAAATTGAACTCAAACTTTATATAATATCTGTTAAAGTATGTATTATAGTACTCAGTCAGTTTGACACCAATAAAATTACCGTTAAAAATCTGCATTTTTACTAAAAAATCATAATACTTAAGTTTAATACTCTCTGTGATAAATTTTCTATTGATGTAAAGTAATTATAGCTAGAATAATTGCTTAAATTGTGATGGTTAAAAACTGATCGGGAAAATCTAACTGCCACTTTATCAAGATGTGAAGTGAATGTGAATATATCGGTCCTAAAAGGCAAATGTTGTCTCAATATTATTTCTCTTCCAAAAACACCAAACCAAACCTGCAATATTTTGGTAAATTTGCAAGAACAGCTTTCTGTTATTATTTACTGGCAAATTCGTTTTGACCTTACAGTTTTACCAAAGTCTACAGATATATTAGAATATCTGTAGACTTTGGTTTTACTGTAGGGAATAAGCAGTGGTTAGATCGTGAGATAGAGAATTTCCGAATATTTTAAAAGCACGATAATTATTGGAAACATCCAAGGTCCTCAAATATTATATGTTCTTTTGCAAACAGTGGTTTAGAATGTTAATACTTATTATAAAGGGGAATCAAGAAATTACGGATTTCAAAAATTTAACGCAAATTAAATTGTATATTTAGGTGTTCACTAATTTTGTAACTGGGAAATTTTAGATATAAATAACAAACTATTCCGTTAATTAAACTGAAATAAAGTATTCCCCCATTTCTTATAAGAATAATACCATTTCGAATTTAATAAAATTACTATTTTTTTCATTTAACAACTAGTATTTTTAAACTTTTTAGATGTTATATCTACAGGTAATTTGTAATATTTACGATTTGATTGATTCGGATAAGTTGAAATTGACCACTAGTGATTCAAACTCGAGAACAAGCTGCAATAAAATTTTTATATTTTTGATAAGCTTATAAATGTTCAAGCGATTTATGAAAAAATTAATACGATTCACATATATTGCTTATAATTGAAGGATTCGGAATCGGTGTAGCTCTAAATAAATCTAGGATCTGGTAAATTAAACCGTCACCAATAATAAAAATGCATTCTCAAGGCAATCACTAACTTTAACAACCAATTATATTGCAAATTTGAAATTATTATTTTCAAGATAACAATTATGTTGACATTTTACATCTATATCCTAAAGTTATTGTGGTTTCGCGTTTCACATGTTTTGTTTTTGTTTATTAATTATGTTAATCACTGTTGAGTTGGTCCTTCGAAATTAGCACTAAACACATGCATATTAAATTTTCTAAATCAGATTTTATTGCTTGTCTTTTGTCTAGTTCTTAAATTTTAACTAAATTCAATTTGTGAGTAAATTTTGGGTCTTGGATAATGAAAAATAATCAACTTAAGTTGTTAAAATGTTTTCTTAACCGCGTCACAAGTAACCCCCAAAAAATCCTAGGATTTTGTGTTAGGCAAAGAGAGATGGAGGCCCTACAGTTTATTATGGAGTCCGAACCACATCAACATATGCACATTATCTAACGATATTAATACGTATTATCCAACCAAACATGTAGTAAAAATAACTAGATTTTTTTGAGAGAAATAAACATTTTATTTAATTTCCAATAATATGAACTCTCATTGGATTTTTGCATCTTAATATTTTTATGTATGATGTATGTTGTCAAAGGCGTTTCTCACAAGTATTACCCAAACATTTATTTTTCAAACTACTTTTGGAAAATCTAATAGGAATTTTATTTCTGCCACAAACAATACATATGACGTATTAGGTTTAATATAAAAACTAAGTTTTTTGACAATTATCTTTACAGATTAGAAACACATATTAGATTGTAAAATATAATGATCGGTTGTATTCGAAAAATAAATATCACACAATAATTCATCTTTTATGCATAATTAATTTATAAAATTATACCTACTTATACGATAATGATTCTTATTCATATTCTGATTTGGTAGGGTTCACATAATTTCTTATACGAGAGTTATTATACGTTAGCGATGATTAATGGATATAATATGTGTATATCTATCAGAATTATTTAATTTTACTAGAAACATCAATCATATTACTGCGAATACTTTGTTTCTGATTAGTATGTTTATATCTAAATACTGTTCTTGATAAATAAAATTTAATTATAGTGGAATTCAGTTATAGCGAAATCGTTTATAAAGTACTGTAACGAAAATTTTTCCTCAAGATGACAAGATGAATATATTTTTTTACTGGTTATAGCGAACCCACTTATAACGAACTTTCCCCAGAACTTCCGATAAAACGAAACAAATTTTTAATTTGATAGGACCATGTTCCTTTTATAACGAACCTGCCGTGGTCTATGCAAGATTTCACCTGTCTTATTTATGCTGTCAAATTAGTCAAAATATTTTTTCTAGCAGATGTGTACAAACAAAGATAACTGATTTTAAGAAGTACCCTATTACATCCGCATTTGTAAAACTTAAATATTCAGTTTTTATAAAATATTTTTCTCGAGTTTTATTTGTATAACAAAAAAATATATAAATTGTTCCACTTTCTTTGCTTGTTACAGGGTGATCATTTATATTAATTAAACTTAATTCTGGGAATCACGCCAAATTCTAAAAAATAAATAGAAATAAGAAAATGGTCAAAATATGTCAAGATGAAAGTGTAGTATCAAAGGCAAACCTCAACAGTTTGCCCCAGAATTTATATTTATTTATATCATTTATATTTTTACACCCCGTTTTTTGGAAAAAGAAAAAAGTGTAAAGACACGACGTTTTAGTTATTTTTGCGTAGATTTTAAATACGGTATCAGAAAAACAATTGAGTAACGCTAAAAACACTTATAAAACAAACTTGTCTTTTTTGTATAGTAACACGCTGTATGAAAAAGTAAATAGTTCAAAAACCGAAAAAGATAAATGTGCATGTTATATGTACTAAATTTTTGAAAAGCTATTTTCATGCTCTTTCATATTCCGCAAAAACATAACAACATGTTATCAAACAAAAAGCACAAGTTTGTATTATAACTTTTTTGCCGTTACGCAATTGTTTTTCTGATATCGTATTTAAAATCTACGTAAAAATAACTAAAACATTTGTCATACAAGCATAATAATATCGAAAATATCCAATTTGAGATATGTATTTATAGGTACTTATATTGATGTTCTACTTCTGAATATACGCATATAAAATCTGTTCATTTATTATCTTTGGTTCATTGATTGACGAGTAGCTGTTTTACCAGAATCGATAATAATTGCGCTTTGGGTGTTATGAATTCCGTTAGATATTTAATTCAATGTTTTATAACATGTAGTTATGAAAAGTAGTTGTTTTAACAGGATTCATCAATAATCGTATTCTAAAGTAGTTCCAATGATGTTTACGTGAAACAGATTTTATATGTGACCCGGACGGGCAAAATTGCTAAAAAAGAACGAAGTCTGCGGGGAATTAACATTTTAAAGTGATGCCAAATTGTGTTTCATTAATGTCTGCTTAGAATTCGAGATTTTAATAGTTATTTTCAGTCTCTGGCCATTTTAAATATTCAACTTTCAATTTCAAATTTTCCATTTCTGTCTTTATAGAATCTAACTCGTTTTAGAATATATTATATGCTTGTATGTTATATATTCCTATTATAGATTTATAGAATCTAACTCGTTTTAGAATATATTATATGCTTGTATGTTATATATTCCTATTATAGATATTAATCCAATATTAGATATTAATATTAATTTAATATTTATAAACTAAATATTTATTATACTATAATAACATTTAATTATTGAGTCATCCGTGAATTATTAGAGTCCATAGTTATACTTTTAAACTTGCTTTAATGACGTCAGTACTTCTCCAGTTATTTGTAATTGAGAATACGTGTACTAAATATTATATTTTATATTTTATAATATTATTTTATTGTAATACATATTATTTTACGGATAAAATTAAATTATAGCAAATAGTTTTTACAAAAATAGTAAATCGTGCATTGCCATTTTATGTTACAGATGGCTAATACTAGCTAATTTGAACCAATTAAATTAAATATTTAACTTACATGTATGTACATTACGTAACTTAAAAGAAAGTAATGAACGTTTAATTGAAATTTATTTTGTAACTCGGTAATACAAAGAATTTTATTAAACAGCTTGGATGTCATTATTATTCATACTAAACATCTGTAAAATGTAAAAGTTTCTAAAATTTCTCACACTATAAATTATAATAAATTGCATTACTTTCTTATACACAAACCAAATTATATATTTTCATCAAATAACTTGGCACCCATGATGGACCATAACACTTTTATATCAACGTAAAGCTCTTCTAAAGAGCTTTCCTTCGGTACTAAAGGATACAGAGTATTCCACTGGAAAAAATTATTATTAACTATAAAATTGTCAAATTCGTTAGATTCTGATAAATGTAGCAACTAAAGATTTTTTCAACATTTTTTCTACAACTTAGATCTCAAAATAATGCTGATTAGATTTGATGTCATCGGTTGACTAACTTCGTATAGGTAACTTGTATAATTAATCAAATTCATGGTATCTCTAAAAAAAATTATAGCAAGTTCTTATTAGGTAATTATTATTTTAGGTTAACAACAAAAATATAGTGACACAACTTTACCGGTTATTTTATTATTTAAATAAGTATGAACGCATCGAGAATCACTAATAATATATAATTTTATGATCAAGCAAATTCCACAATTAGTCCTTTGTAAACCATAGAATCTAACTTTTTGGAAAAACCATTTACCCCAATGTGTTGTTACTACAATTCCACGAGGCTTAAGGGATGGCGTCTATATTTAAGTTTGTACCTACCTGAATTGTTTCGTTTATTGCAGGGATAACCTTAATTCACATTTTAAATTTGGAAAATCCAAATATTTCAAGAAATTCTCCAAGAAATTGTCCAATTATATTATTATACAGACAGATAGATGTTTATTTCAATACATTTTTCGATTCAGGTCGAAGGTCGAAAACATAATTCCACAAAAGTTTTTATGTCGATTTTCATTGACATGGGTTTTTCTTGAAGGATCGTTATTAGAAAGTAAAAAGTAGATTAAAAAAAATAGTTAATGTTATTTTTAAGTGAGGAAAATCAAAGGTCAAATACAGCAGTGTGTGATTAAGATGTCTATTTATTTTAGCCTATACATTTACGTTTTTATTTAAAAAATATATATATATATTTTGGGAATTTTCGTGATAATTTTGAGTTAAAATTGCATTGCATATATTATGTACGAATTAATTAAATACAACTTAAATACACCGTAACTCTTAGTAATCACAAGAATATAAATTGAATGCACAAACATTCCACCGACCTATAAGCACGGTTATTAATGAAACGTTTACTTCAATTACAGTGGCGATTTTTTATTTTTTTTAAGGTCATGATCCTTTATTCAAAATTTAAATCATGTGTGATTAACAAACATAAATTATTCAAATATTCAACAACAAACAGTGAATCAAATCCTGAAAGCGACATATATAAATAATTCAATGGAACTGACATCTTGGTGTTTTCATATTTGCCGTGTGGGATATTTTTATTATGTATACACTAGAAATGTGAAATGTAGGTATATCCCTTGAACCGGATACATATATTAATTTAGGAAAGCCCGCAAATATTTATTCTTACTAATCTATTCGCGAAAACTACCATACTTTCCCTTACTTATGGTATTAGTGGGCGCCAATAATACCCATATATTGTTAAACTATCTAGACAGGGAAATCCGAAATTTCATTGAGGTCATAAGGTAAATACATTTAAACAATAACTGTATCACCTTGTGTTTGTTCTGATAAAAATGGTTCAAGTGCTTATCATAGATGTAATTTCAAGGCAATACGTATAACAATGTACATAATTCGAACAAAATAGTTAGTTGTCAATTAAAAAAGATTCCTTTAAATAATATGGGTCTTCACAAACAAAAGCAAAAAACAGAATTTTGTTTTAATTCTATTTTATCGTATTATCGTATTTAACCACACTCTGAAATAGTGAAATATAATCCATTCATGTATATGACTGATGGTCGAGATAGTGGCGTACCTGCCTCTCACCCAAAAGTCCCAGGTTCGATTCACGGTGGTGGCCAATGCCGGATTAACCGGGGCGCAATGGCGCAACTGCGCCCGGCCCCCGAGTCTCGAGGGCCCCGTGCATCGTGGTAATGTATAATATTTTTAACAGGAAAATAAAAAAAGATCTACGAGAATAATTTTTTAATTTTTTGAAAGGTTTAAAAGTTAAGTTTACTGACCATTGAAAGAGATATACTACGAACTATAAGCTTTGAGGAAATTATTAAAGATTTTGCCGCAAATAAAGCAAGAAAAAAACCATTTCAAATATAGTATGAAGTTTTTACTTTATTTAAATTAAATGTCATTAGTTTGCTCGGTTTGTTATATTTTTAATGCATGTACTTATTAAAGATTGAAAATTACTATAAACAACAATAATTATTTCATCTTAAATAAGGGGCCCATCGAAAAAACTGTGCCCGGCCCCAATGATCCTTAATCCGGCATTGGTGGTGGCAATGGAAAATACTGTGAGAGGGATATTTCCATTATATACAAGGATATTGGATGTGTGTCCCTTGTCTTTAAACGTAAACCCCCTTCCGCGCAAGGCTCTTCTAGAGCCTTCTGGGATAAAAGGGGTCGTAATTACATGTGGTGTTATTATTTATTTATTATTTATGCAATAATTGCAGCCAATTCCAGTGCAGTCTCTTATTTATTCGTCGGTCTATCGTAATAGCTTGAGAATGCTTTGAAATATGTTTATAAAATTTGATGTATGTTTAGATCCGCTAAGTCAACGAACAAATATATTTAAAAACCGATAACGACACAAGTTTGGTATTATAAAAATAAATATATGTTAAAACTATATATATTTTGTATAAAATAAGCTCTTTCGGAAATATTTGTTATTTGCTTGTTGAGTGTCAGTAAAAGTATATCTAGTGGTGTTTACACAGGATTTTTTTATTTTTATTGTAAGGACTAATTCAAAATTCAAAATATTGCCGGTATATGATATGGGGTTTTCTTATTCATATAATATTTAGGGTTTTCTACCTCAAAACCAATTGAATGAGTTGGATAAAATTGCCACATAATGACAAAATCTTAAATACTTCCTCGTATTCATTTTTAAATATCCCGTCATAAAATTCCTATAACTCAAGAAAGCATTAATTTTCAAAAAATTCATTATGAATCATTCAATAATCCCACATAATATTGAATTTTTAAAAGTACGCTCTGATTGCTCCTCAAAGTCTGGAATATTTATATTACTCATATTTCTTTCAAACATTTCAGAAACCGGCAGGGTTAAAGATCGGAGATCGTAAATTCTGTCTATTTGAACAAATTATTTTAATTTCTATATACAATAGATCTGGTGTATCAAAAATAATTGTTGTTTTTTTTTTTTGAAAAAAAATGTGTTTCATGTTACCCTAATTTTTTTCCACGAATTTGACGAATCTCGACTTAACCTACTACTCAGAGAAACGTCTTTGGATATAATTAACTTTCTTCGAAATTATGTCTATTAGGCGTTGAGCCAGACCCCTAAAAATCTTGTTTCGGGCTCATCTTTCCAGAGTAAGGTTATCATACGTCATTCGATTCCTTTTTGAACCAGGAATGGAATGGTGTATGATAGCCTTCTGGATTTGGCAGCTTAAGGCCGCCATACTGAAAAAAGGCCGCCATTTTGGTGTTTTTAAAGTTTTTAGCGTTTATTTTAATTTGGGTCATTCTGGCAGAAAAAACTGAGGTTACCAAATTTGTAGAGCGTCAAATTTTCTTTACAATGAATAAATAAAAGTTGCTAAACATTTTACCGTTAGGCCGCCATATAAAAAAAATGGCGGACATATAATTTTCTTTGTCGTTTTCTGCAATAATTCTAATAGTTTATGATCATTTTACAAAAATACAAATTTAAAAAACTATTAGAGCCTACTTTTATTTCTTTATTGTAATTTTTTTGTGCACTAAAACAGGTTTAATTTTGGCGCTATTTTTAAATCTATTTAATATTAAAAAATTTCTTTTAGGTTTTATTAAAAATGGGTTATGTACTCCCTCAAAAAATTTTAATATACAGGATGTCTTCTAAAAAACGGCCAAAGCCATAACTCAATGAAAATATAATTATTTTATTTTTTAATTGGGGAATATATATTGGCCCACGAAACGCTCTTTTCAGCATATAAAATATGGAGGTACTACTTCCGGTTTTACCGGATGTGACTTCATTGTCATTTTTTTAAATAGCACCCTATACATTTTTTTTCAAAATCTCTACTAAGCATAAAATTTCCTTTCCGATAATGTGTCACAAGTTAATATTTTCCCACCAATAACCTCCTAACAACTTAATTCTTCCCGAGGTAAGTTGCTATTAAATTATCATCAGTTGTGCCATGGAAAGAGATTTTATTGTTATAACATCATAAAACAAAACAAAGTGCAAAAAAACTGTGAAACTAATGTTAAATGTCGATTTGTTGACATTTGTGTTTGTTTCTGTTCTTCACGGCACAATTGATAATTTAATAGCAATTTGTCTTACCTCGAGAATAATTCAGTTGTTACAATTTGCCACCATACCATGGTAGAGATATAAGATGGTATGTCACGGCGCACATTTTGACTACCGCTAGGACTACGTCATCAAGTAGAAATCTTGGCGCGAATTTTAAATGTAAAGTAGAATAATTGGATAGATTTTGCTGTTTCTAAATAACATCTAATCTTGAAATTAAGTACAAATTGAAAATCTACTATTTATAGCTCGTGCTTATTGTAATGTTTACCTGCACTTTTAATTAGAATGTATTTGACATAATATGAAATAAACTTTGAAATTAATCATGATTTTTAATAAATAAAAGTTGTACTCGAAGTTGTAACATTTCACATTTGAAGACTTTTAATTGAAAATAATTTATTCTTTCATTGAATATTAAGAGTGTTAGATAATGTTTACATAATTGTTCTTAATATTCGATGAAAGAATATATAGTTTAAAGTAATGAAGGGATATTCAACAAAGTTGAAATCTACTTACTATTAAAAAGGACATGGAAAAACATAATAATAACTACATAATAAAGCATAATATAACTATTTTTTGAATCCTGTAAATTTTGTGATCTTGTTTGTTTTTCTAGAGTTATCTTGTATTTTTCTGTTCATTTCTCGTAGACGAATTTAAATAAGTTCTTGCCCAAACGAGACAATGAATAACATAGCTGGCAAGCATCTTTTGCTATATTGTCAAAGATTTGATCCTGTTCAATTTCTCGCCGTGGTTAAAGGAGTCCTCCATGACCTTTGGGCATTTTTTCAATTAAAACTGATACCACCAGACTAAATTAATACATTCAAATAACCAAAACTTAACATTCTTAATGTTGTGTAGCAGATTTGACAATTTGTTATTTGACAGTTGACAGTTCTCACTTTGCAGAAAACATACAGCTACTTAGTGGCACTCAACAAGTTTTTCTACTTGCGCAGTTCAGTACGAAAATCGAGCCGAGGTAAAACTAACCATATTTTATCTCAACCATGCCACCATACCAGAATGCCTTATACAGGGATCGGCAGAATAAATTTTACAATTTAAAATAAAATTGCTCTAAATTCAATATACATTTTTTAAACTTTCTATCCATTAAATAAGGAATGCTTTGGAGTTACTTTGACAGTTGTCAAAATAAATGATTGCCGTATAGACCAATGAATTTTTTGTGTTGAAGATTTTATCAAAAATAATAGTAGGTACTATTCAAGTGCAACGTGATTTTAGAACTTTTGGCGTGGGAAATGTTTCATCGCGTCCTACAATAATTATGTGTTGGATCAGAAAATGGTGAACTGGAAGATTCGTTGTCAACGCTAAACATTCAGGTCGTCAGCGATCAGTAAACACAAAAAAATCAAAATATGTAAGATTAACTAGGTACCTCAAGAGAAATCCCTTTACGTCTAATCTCACGTCGTGGTGACATAAATTAGCCTGCCAGATCACCCGATTTGAGTGCACTCGATATTTGTTGTGCGGTTTTCTCAAAGTCGGGTATTTCGACCAAGGGCACGAAACATCGACTAATTAAAAGAGCGATTCGCGACGAAATTCATGGAATTCCTGGCGCGGTGTTAAGAGCTGTAATGAGTAATTTCGTTCGTCGGCCGGTTAGAAGAGTGTATAGAGAGAAAGGGAGCTACTTAACCCACACAAATTTTCTTAAAAATAAGTCCCATTCTTTTTCTTTGTAAAATTCTTTGTTGCATATTGATACCTCCATACATAAAATATTTATTTCCAGTTGGAATTATAAAGTGAATTCTGCCGATCCAATATTTTGACAAGTGTCAAGAAATTCCAAAGCATGCTTTATACTTTAAATTTTAAAGTCTATTCTGCCGATCCCTGTATAAGCACATTATTCGTGCAAATTACCAATCTTTTATATGGAAAATGTATTTAAACAATCAGTCAGATCTTCCAGAACCAGAAAACCATGGCTGGACTAAAAAAAATGATTATGGAAAAATTTCCCTGGATCTAGACTGGATGGATTGTTCCCCGGCCCCTGATTCAGTTGTGGAGTTTATGTCCTGGTGCATGCTTAAAAGCTTGTACCGACGTTTTGTTCATGCATAAAGAACAATTTACAATGCACTGACATGTGTCGGCTTAAAAACTGCACAAACACCCCATCTCAGGAAGAAGAAAAGTACTACCTGTTTGAGGAAGATAATTCGGATGAGGATTATAGTTTTGCTTATAAATTGTTAATTTTTTGTTTTTTTTTTATATTTCAAATAAGATTTAAATTTGACAACTTTTGCTTACACCTACCATAATACTAACTTTAGTATGTAGGAGGTGGGGATAAAAAGTTATCAAAAAATGTTCTAATAAAAAATATGTTTTCTTTATTTTATTGTAAATCATCTTACAAGCATTAAAATTGCAGAAAGCGACAAAAGAAATTATATGTCCGCCATATTTTTTATATGGCGGCCTAACGGTAAAATGTTTAGCAACTTTTATTTATTCATTGTAAAGAAAATTTGACGCTCTACAAATTTGGTAACCGCAGATTTTTGTGCCAGAATGACCCAAATTGAAATAAACACTAAAAACGTGAAAAACACCAAAATGGCGGCATTTTTTTCAGTATGGCGGCCTTAAGCTGCCAAATCCAGAAGGCTATCATACACCATTCGATTCCTGGTCCAGAAAGGAATCGAACGACGTATGATAACCTTACTCTGGAAGATGAGCCTGGTCGGCACCTTGGCTCAACGTCTATATTGAGTGGGTAGCAGAAACCTGGTGCGGTTTCTTTAAAAATTAACGTCTTGCAACAACGTTCTTTGAATGGATATCGAGGAAAGGTCGTTTTAGTTTCTCATCTGTCGCAGTAGATCGTAACTAGATTTGCGATTATTGGCCTGATGATGATAATTTCGGCATTTTTGTTCTATAATAAAAGTCAATATTTAAACTTCAAACTGTCAGAGAAATGTACTGTAATTATAGTGCTGTCTACAAAACAATGTAGGTAACCTTCGCAATTAATACCTCAAAAATATACTTTTACCAAATTTAGTTGATACGATTGATTCGAATCATAGAAATAAAAACAAAAAATGAATACAAAATATTCACTTCTTAAAAAGTCAAACCCTACTGTTTGGGTTAAATGGAACTATAAGAAGCCAACTGTACAAAACTTTGTGACAAGGTATACCTAAATTTTGTTACGTTTTTATTTAAGAAAAATGGAAAATTCATTCAATATGCCATTACAACAATAAATTAACAAATGGATATACATTATTTATCATATTTTTATTTATTCTACTAATTACTGTAGCTATTCAAATTCTATGAAATTATGCTGCTTTTTATTTATAGGCCAGATCATCCAAATGTTATAAATTCGTATTCGTAGAACAAAATAAAATAACATATAGTAACTACTAATTACAACAGTGAAGTGTTAAAATGAAAAAGAATGTAGGTATGTAGGTAATACAAAAATCGGGAAACATGAACATATTTTCCTTGTTTAATTCAAAATAGACATTCTCATAGGCAACCAATTATACACATGTTTACGCATTTAGGTTTACAATGAGACATTCTTTTACTTTGGTCGTTGTTCCATCTCTTAAATTTATTGTACAGTTAAAATCCTTGGATACGATTGTGCCAATATTTTTTCCATATGATATATCAATTTATTTTTATTAAACTTTATAGACGAATTCGAATAAAAAGAAGTAACCTAATTTACAATTAATATTTATTATAATTATTTTTATTTATAATCATATAAGTATTTTAGAACCGAATAAGGGTGGTTAAGCATATTGAAATACATCAGATTCGATTTTATTATCAATAATTTGCTATCTATACAGGGTGTGTCACGAAGACCTTCTATTAGCCGTTTCTAGAAACTACGCATAGGTACTGGAATTCCGAAAGCTTGTATACAGGGGTTACTCACAATGTTCCATCAATTAAACATATTTTCGCTGAGGTGGGACTTCCGGTTCTACCGGAAGTTGACATCTACTCGCTTATTTCAATTGGAATGTACCATTTTTTAATCCATTTTTGATTTCTACATCAAAATTTAGTCTTATAAGCATACCCTATAACCTTAAACTTAATAGTTTTCGAGATATTTTGACTTTTTCAAAAATTTTTAGAAAAACATACTTGAACTTAATCGGTTCTGTTCTATCTCCTTTAGTTCTTAATCTAGGGGGCTCAAATTTTAGACGAGTAATACTCAAATGTAAACATCTGCAATATGCGAAATTTGTTGAAAGTTATACAGGGCGTCGAAAAAAGAACGGCCAATTGGGTCCAATTCAAAGTCCAATAACTCGCTTATTTTAAATAGAACTATTTAGGGATTTATCTATAGGGAATGCTAATTCCAATCGAAAGATGGTGTTTTACTTCAAATAAGCGAGTTATTGAACTTTAAATTGGACTCAATTGGCCAGTCTTTTTTTATGCCCTGTATAACTTTGAACAAATTTTGCATACCTATTGCAGATATTTAAATACATTTTAGTACTGTTCGTCTAAAATTTGAGCCCTCTAGATTAAGAAATAAAGAAGGTAGAACCGATTATGCTCACGTTCTCACGTATGTTCCCAAAATGTGTGAAAAAGTCGAAAAATGCATCTCGAATACTATTAAGTTTACGGATTGGATATATGCTTATTATAAGGCTTACACTAAATTTCGATTGAGAATCTAGAAACAAAATTAAAAATAGTACATTCAGTTTGAAATATGCTAGTTGATGCCAAGTTCCGGTAGAACCGGAAGTCCCATCTTAACGAGAATATTTCCAACCGATAGAACATTGTTAAGTACCCCTATATACAAATTTTCAGAATTCCAGTACCTATGCGTAGTTCCCTAGAAGCTACTAATAGGTCTTCGTGACACACCCTGTATGTATAGGTACCTATATTATGTATAGGTACAGATTTTTAGCTTTTTCCTGAACGTTGAATTCAAGCAAAAGTTTGTTACCTCTCAGAATTACACTTTATTTGTCCAATAAACAATCCAAAAATTGTGTCCTCACTCCTCATTATAAATATTCCAATATAATGAAGAATGAAGACAATAATATTTTAACTAAAAAGGGTAACAAAATCGAATTTAAAAAATTGGCCAGGGTTTGATTCCCAATAGATGACTGTCCATTGCTAACGTTTTGTGAAATGGTTATTAATATGAAACTAGATATCATACCGGCAGAAATTAAAAATAAATATACTATATATATGTACATGATAAAAGTAAGCAAATTTTTTTTTCTTTTCATTGTAATAGCAATAACACCATTTTAATTAATACCATAAACATTTCTTAAAATATGTACTTATATTTACTATAAATTATAAACTAATAAATTCTATGCCATATTTCCCAATGAACACAAGAAAATCACCGTGAAGTACTTAAGAGGCAAGGATTGTTAACAATCCTTGCTTAAGAGGTAACTTTGTGGAAATCAATGTCCCTTGTGATGTCTTGCACAACTTGCATAAGATGCTTCATAATCAGCGAAATGTCCGCCCCGTTGAACATTACAGACAAAGCTTAAAGGAATCGTTTTGTGAACATTGGTCGACCTCTTACAAAACTTTTGTAAGAGTTAAATGATGGAATTCTTATTTAAATCACAATTACATCTATCTAAAACACCACTGTGTAACTTAAGAGTATCTCTGCTTGTAATGTTAAAAGGCCTTACTATGTGATTGTGCTTTTAAGCTTTTTAATGATTGCTCATAATACATTGCATCTTTGCAGTTTTTAAACATCGCTATTGGATGTTAATAGGCCATTGTTTGTGAAAATCTATAGCACTTTTTGAATGACATAAAAAAGATGTTTACTTTAAATTACTTACCGTAGTCCGTAGTCTCTAACAAATATACATTGAGGACCTTTTTAGGCCCTTAGGATGGAACAGCTGCTAAGATGGCATGGCATAATATACAGTGTGTCCCCGGATGGAGTTGACAAGAGGACCCCAACCTTTATTATTGATTTTTCGTTCTTCATAAAAATCTTAATTTGATGTTATTAAATTAAGAAAACATGAAAATTTATCAAGCGATAAGTCTACCATTATTTATTTCTTTAGGCAAAATGTTTATCAAACAAAGTTGTTTATAATTCAAAATTGAGTCTAAAAATAAATTTTTGAAGCCTAAATTTAGAATTTTGTTTTCATTGTATTTATCTTTATGAAAATTCAAATTAAAAATTCTACACAATGAGAATGAAAAAATGAGGTTTGTCAATTCAATATTATCGACAGCAAATTCTGTTTTTTAATTTGAATTTTCATAAATTCTACTTAAAAGATAAACGATAAAAACATAAAATAATAGTACCACTTCCTCTTGAGGCATTTTCATGTTTTCTTAATTTATTACTAGGTATAACTAATTTTTAAATGGTAAACACATTCTTTCAGACAAAACATTTTTTATAAATAATCACTATTCATCGTGAAACCAATAATAAAGATTTGTATTCTCTTGTCAACTCCATCCGGGGACACACCACACACCTGTATGTCATGAGGGATTTTATATCGTCTTACATGTTAGAAAAGTTTTGCTTTCCATAAAAACAGGATCTCAGCATCAAAAGTACAATGAGATGTACTGGGCATTAAAAAAAAACAACAAAAAAGGATAAAATATGCTATAAAATAGATTTTAAAAAGAAATAAATTGTTTCAATAGTTAGTACTTAATTAGAAAATTTAGAAAATACCTACTACCAAATTAACTTTCTAGAAACTTTTCTATTTGGCATTTATCGCTGTAAAATATAAAAATAGTTTTTTCCGAGGTTTTTTCTTAGCATTTGGATACCCTGTTTAATTGTATTTTCTAATGTTAATTCTATTTTTGTGGAAACCACAATTCCTCGAGAGAATTTTTGTAAAATGTAAATATTCCTCTGGATAGTAGTTAATTCAAAGGACTAACTAAATATAAATAGGTATACATAACTAAATTAAAACTTATTTTTACTTATTTTAATTTGCTAAAAATAAAATAAAGTTTTTGGTATCTGCAATTTTTCTACCTGTTGCCATTTTATAGCCGCTTTACACTTTTTATTGCTGGCAATAAAATTACTCTTGTGCGTTTGCACACTACTACGTCTTTTGATCATCTGTGGCAATGTTTCCTGCATTGCAGAAATTATAACTGGATCTAATTTTAATTGCATTATTGTGGCTTGAGTTTTTTTCAAACATTATTGGTTTAAGTTATGGAAAATATTCAGGAGAATAAGGGCAAAATTGAAACTGGCGTAATTCAAAAACAAGATTTATTTTCGATTCATCCACATACCTACATCGTTTCCTACAGGAAAAAAAAACATTATTAGTGAATGTATTTTATATCATTGAATATTACGTAAAACGATGAAAAAAAAATTATTTTAACGAAAGTGACATACTTATAATAGGCAGACTTCAAATAACCAAGGCTCAAAATATAAAATGCACTTTTAGATGTTAAATACAGAGTACATCTGTGACCTCGAAAGCAAAATGTCGTATGTGCATTACAGTTCTATTACAAATAATTAGATGAATATTAAAAACATGCACAGATTTCAACTTTCCAAATTTGCATATGCACAATATATGATTTGCCCTATTATACATTTAAGGCTATGACTACCTATGTGAACATATAATACCTATCTAATTATTATTCCTGATTTCCTTCCGCCCTCTCCTTGTTTGGAATGCCTTAGCCACTCTTTAACAAAAATTTCAAAATCACATATTGAGTAACGCCAGTGGAGTCTTGAACAGCAACTGAAATTAAATGCATGCATTATGGTATATAATTATAATAAATAATGTGTAACTACAAATTACCTATATTTTTGTAGCAATAGTATCTTGATAGGGCAATATTATTATTGAAAATTCAAGTCTGATTTTTATGCTCCTCACACAGAAGTCAGTGGCTTAATAAACAAGTAAATTATATTATCATATGAAAATCAGACGATCGGCCAAGAAAAGCATCTGCTTTAAGTAGTGATTATCTGTTTTCATTAAAAAACTTTTGTTTTACTTGATTCGCAAATCTTTATTACATTAAAATTCTTACAAGGATGAAAATAATGAATAAAAAACAGTGAGAATATTTTGATAACCTAATGAGTACCTAGGTATTTTATACTTATTTTAGTATTTTAGAGCGAAAATATATAGACATGGAAGTTGTAGACGCCATTTTCTCTAGAAACCTTTCTCTTCCGAGGTGCAAATAAATACATATCGAGATTGGATGTAATCTAAATTTATAACTTATCTTAGGTATAATAAATAAATAAAAACTTACTTACCTCTATATAACATGAAGATAATAGTGATTAAAACAGACGATATTACCGGTATAACCCCTTTTCTGGGATATAAATATAACACAACAGTAACGCATGATGGCTGAAACTAAAAAGGGCGAGGTTGAATTTTCTCATCTAAAATAAAGCCTTATGTTATGTCTTATATAAGGATTTATGTAATTACCCATATGACGACAAAATGGGTAAATTATATAGATCTACACAAATCTATTCAACACTACCGCCAACCGTTGCCTTTAAAAATACATTACAGTTAAACCAAAAAGTACGTAACGCTGAGAGTTCCATAAGATCAACAACTGGCAAAATTATACAAATTGCAATCAAAGATCGTCGCATTGTAATAAAAATATATATCCTTCTATACATTTTGTTATTGTACCCAATGTAACCACTCTTTTTCATTACACTGGTAATATTAAATGAACATCCGCTTTTTTAAGTATATGCAGCCTCCATACGATGTAACAAATCTAATGTAACATTTTAGATATAATTTGAACATTGCAAAACCTCCTATACAGTTCTGTGTTCATTGGGTTCAAATCGACAACGCTGGCAAGTCGTGTTACATTAAACAGGTTTGCTATAGGCTGAATTAACAGAAAATTAAATATTTTCGATAATTTCCGGTGAAAGTTAGAATGCTGGAAGTAGTGGAAGTTAATTTTAAGTAGGTACTGGGCTTTCCAATATAAATTATTAAAATAGATGTAGGTACACCTAAATACCTATTTTTCAGTACATTGCAATGTAATAATGAATCCAGATATTGTAAATTATTATTTATAATATCGTGCAGTGGTATACAAACAGTGTTGTATTTTGTACGATAATGATAATTTATTTGCATATTGCGGTGTTGGGTATTTAAATAATTTTTATTTCAATCCACCTATTTCATTGAAACACAGTAGTAGCACGTCACTGTCCACTAGAGTTGTGCGCATGTCTCGGGAATCCCGATACGAGCGGTTTTCTCAACGCATGCTAGATTGCTAAATGCCTCCTTCAGTTGTCGAGTATTCTTGATAAGTTGTGTACCGTGTCGAATCAATACGATTTTTCGAAATACGAACGTTTTACCCAAAAGGCCCTTATAGTGCGCAGTATAGTTAAATTTTGTTTCCAATTTAACTTTAGTTTTTTAAATAGTGTTGATATTACCATTGATTAGAAAGTTTTTGTAGCCATTTTGTGTTGCTGCTTTCGTAATTATTTAAAATGTCTAATAAACAACAAAGTACCACCCATTTTCCAGATGCACCTGGAAAAGTAACCGATGACGACAAATGTGGATTGTATGAACATTCCAGGACAGATAGTGGTTTTATTTCGAGTGGAAATTTATTAGTGTCTGGTGAGATTATATCGGAAGAAATACATCCCGAATCGACCATCGAAGATAAACCAGTAGATTCGGGCATCCTAGAAGATACAAAAGATCCCAGTTACATGCGGCTCGACAGTGGTGTTTTCCTCTCAGAAAGTTTGTCTAATCTAAATCTAAAACAGGGCCTGAATGACTTGAATTGCCCGAAACTTAAACAAACACCTGTAAAATCCGAATCTAAAAAACAAGCACCTGTTGATGACATCCCTTGGAAAATATACTACGAGCAAGACGAAGACGGAGATACGTAAGTAATTTTATTTTTATTATCGTTATCGTATTCGTATGTGCGTAAATGGCCTTTGTTTAGGTTCATAGGTTATTTACTCGCTATTTTATCATTCGTTAGATACGCGAACCGAGAGGCAACATTTGCTGGGAGCCAGTGGTGTATCCAGAATTTCCTTAATGCTATAATTGAGGTGCTGATGAAAATAAAGTCGCTATCCAAAGACATCGATTATTACTTGAGATTATGCAAAAGTATAGGTCCAAGGATAGATATATCAATAGATATACAATAAATTACATATAGTGCATACGTGTTATATTGCGTTGAAAATTTCCGATTAATCATTCGATTAGCTGTTATCCTAAATTTGGTAATGATTGTGTTTTAGCGCCACAGATTTCAACGAATTTATGTTGATACAAAGTAGGTACATTGCGATTTTATCATATTGTTGTATTACTCATGTTTAAGTTAAGTGGTTTTTTCAACTGGAATTTCTAAACTATCGTCGATGTTCACATTGTAATAATGCCATATTATCAGTTAGGTATGGAAAATTTAGTTTTACATTATTCATAATGAAAAAAACAAAGGAAAAACCCAAGTAATTATTTGTCCTTATTATTTACGTTTTACAAAAACCTTGAAATCTAATAAAAATGGAAAGTAGTTGCCTATTCCATATCATTACTACTAAGCAATATTTTTAACTATTATGTTTTTGTCGAAAATAAACATCACTAATAATAAACCATCCGGTTAACCCATAAGGTTATGGACTAATTATTGTAACTGCTGTTTTGATTCAAGGTAGCAATTCAAGTTCAATTCAGCAAAAAACGCTAACCTAATATGGAAATTTTCAAAGATCAAATTGTATGACACGATAATAATTCATTATCGAGTTCATTATCTTAATAGTACACTTCCTTCCGCAATTGGTTATAAGTAACTATACTCGGGCCAAAAAGAGTAGTCAGTAGAGCCAGGGGCGTACGGATTTACGAATTTCATAAATTTCATAATTCGAACAAATGAAAGCGGATTGTGTTAATTATGCATGAGTATGAGTTACCACGTCTTAAATTTTAAATAACATGCTTACATCTGGCAACATTATCTCCACGAATTAGGTATAGCAACGCAGTTGAACAATGCACATCCGTTGCGTTGCAGCATATGTGACGCCACTGAATGCGCTACGATAGACTTGCTCGACGACCTTCCTAGTAGTCGAACAAATTATTGGGTAGAAGGCGCCACGTTCAAACATGTACTCTATTTGGTTGACTATAGCAATTACACATAATGATCTAGTTGTGGTTTTCGTCTCTGGTAGGCGGATAAAACTTGATATATTTCTTTGAATTATATGGGATTATATGGTAAAACGAGCTGCCGCTTCTGTATTCCATAACAGCTAAATGCTTTGAAGAATTGCCGATAACTTTTTGCTCTACTGACTACTCTTTTTGGCCCGAGTATAAATATACAGTTACCTACAACATTAGAGTGGTATTTAAAATACTCCATTTCAAGGCGATATCGTAATGTTACGGCAATCCTGTTTGTTCTTGAGTAAGTTATCTAAATTGACACCCCACGACCCCACACAAGAAAATTGCAATCATTTTGCGTATGACGTATGAATTTAATTGGTAATTCTCCTTATATTACTGTAAATATGTATAGGGAAACTCGAAGAGAAATTTTATCATTGCCAACTTTGGACTTACCGATATAAATACCTATTTTTATAAAGAATGTACTCCTCTCGGTACTCCTTATCTTTTGAAATGCTGAAATATTAGTTTTTCCGTTTGTCTGTATAACTACCTCCGTAAATAAAAGACGACTGTAATTTATTTACAATTCAATACCTAGTAGGTATAAATTAAATAATAAACACCCTTGTTTCCTCGCTTAATTGTTTCTATTTAGATTTCTTTTTTAAGTTATGTAAGACTCGAAATATTTTTATTACATAATTTGTGGGCGACCTCGTGGGTCAGATTAGAACGCTGAAGATCGAAAACAAAAACAAACCTTTTGTTGTCAATTTCACTTTCTTTCATCCTTTTAAAGCAGGCCCGGTTCTAGGTGCACTGTGAACGGAAGAAAGCAGCTGAAGCATTCGCTGGAAGGAATACATTATACATATTTTTAATTTTATAAATATGGATCTGTAGGTTTTATATTAGTACCAGAAAATGTTCATGGGAATATACAAAATAATAGAAAGTATAGTCGGTAAATACCCCACCAAACTCTGAACTTTTAAATTCATCCAGGCACATATCAAAACGTTCTTTTCAAGTTACAATTAGAACACTTATTAATTCACCCCAACTCACGAAAGTTGTATTTTGACTCGGTCAAATAAGCAGTTTATCTTTTCTTTTTTGTCAGTTCTACCATATTGTAATTGTGAACAAATACTTCCTCACTTGAGTTCTACATAGGCAAAATAATTGAGTTAATAAATATAAAAACCTGTCATTGATGAGAAAATATGAAGCAGGGGCATTGTCCACGTGCATGTGTCAACCAATGCGACAACTAACTCCTACGCGACAGTCTGCGTTTCAAGGGAAATCAACCTCGAGTTTGCGGAATTCCCAAATGTAATTCTGCAACAATTGAGTATTGTTAGTAAAATCCTTACTGATTTTACGTAGCGTCGAAATAGTTTCTTTTGTACGATATTCGATGGGTTTTTAGATAACACTGTTTTAATGGATTTTTTCAATGTGGTAGAGATACACCGATTAAATTGTTGCGAACAAATGGGACATTCAATTTTTTTTTCTTGGAATTCCCGGAAATTAATGCAAGTAAAGCTACTTCGAATATATGGATCATCTTTACATAATTATTTTGCGAATAGAACGGGCACCTAAAATTTAATGCGTTCTAATAAATGATTATTCCAATTTTAGTGCAGAAATACGTATATAACCTAAATACGTGAAATTTGTTATGGATAACTAACCACCACAAATCAATAACATCATATCCAGTAATGGTCTAAAAAACTTAGTGCCAACAATTAGTACTGCTATCAAAAATGTTATGCTCCTCCATTGACGTAAGACTATCAATTAAGTTTTTTCCGCAATAACCCCATAAAGCAATTACGAAATTTAATTCATAGGAAACATTACTTTTTGCCGTGTTTTTACAATTCCGTCCTTGTACCACAAAATTCGTACACGAACCTTTACAACTTAATTATATAAACCGAAATATTTCATGGTGTGCGGATGTCACTGACATAGAAAGCAGCAAAACATCGCACAGAACAAAATCTGATTGCATACCTACCTAGGTGAATTTTACAATTTACATAATGCTCACCGAGATGTTTACTATTTACTGATTATAATATATATACATACGCATGTATTACCTTGATTTACTGGCAATAAATGCAATAATAATTACATTCGGATGTTGCTAATAGATAATGGTGGATGCTTATTTGTGTAATATTTTCTAATATATCAGTTACTCAGTTACTCTGCTACTGAAAAACATTTGGTCGAAATTTTGCGTCAAGGTTATCTCTAGATGTACATAGAATAAAAAAAAATAAAGAATTTTATATTATGTCATCATTCCCGAGACGACTGGTGCTACACTCTTAAGGGGATAATAGCACCCAACAAATTTTTGAAAATTCATATTTTCGTTACTATTCATCGGAATCGTTTCAAATTTTTATGAATGATATAGAATTATCTCGAGAATTATGTAATCTAGGGCTGTGTGCATGCATATTCGAATCGGCTAAAAAAATTTAAAAAAAAAATCGAAAAAATGTGAAATTTTTCAAACCCATGCACATGCATCTAGAAAATGTAATTCTAAATACGGTGCTAAAATTCAAATCATTTACCTGCTGTCGTTTGCGTATAATAAATTTTCAAAACTCATGGCATTTTGTACCTGGAACACAAAATGCCATGAATTTTAAAAATTTATTATACGCAAACGACAGCAGGTAAATGATTTGAATTTTAGCACCGTATTTAGAATTACATTTTCTAGATGCATGTGCATGGGTTTGAAAAATTTCACATTTTTTCGATTTTTTTTTTAAATTTTTTCAGCCGATTCGAATATGCATGCACACAGCCCTAGATTACATAATTCTATATCATTCGTAAAAATTTGAAACGATTCCGATGAATAGTAACGAAAATATGAATTTTCAAAAATTTGTTGGGTGCTATTATCCCCTTAACAGTATAAAAGCCCTTTAAGAATAAGTCGAAATATTTTACGTGCTAATAATGATACCTTCGCGACACATGTCTTATTTCGCAATTCATTACGCTATTGTTATTAATTAAGCTCACCTTTAAATAAGTTTGAAAATGTTCGAAATATTTTACCCCTGAACGACCCTTTACTATTGATTTATTGCCAACGTCACAGTAACCAATACTTATTATGCTCGTGTATAACGTGTGTTCCATTAATCGTTAAGAATGTCTCGATCTATCCTTCCAAACATCTTAAGCCAAAGTTTGCGATTTAATGATAATGAATTTCTCAGCATAAACTTGAGACATATTTCGTCATAAAGGCAAAAATCTGACGGCAAGTACTAGTGCATGGTGCTCTAAAACTTATTGATTTCTGTATTTATTTGTGTTTTAGTTTTAATATAATTTAAGGTACCCTAATTTTCCTTTTAAATAAATTTTCTTTAAAATAAATGTGGGTAAATATTTTGAAATATAAACTTTTCTTTAAATCAATATTATTATGCAAGTAGGCATTAAAAATTTTATTAACATTTTGTTTATTAATTTTTTTACTTATTTTATATCAGTTAAAAAAAATTATATTTTTAATTAAAAAAAAACAGCACTATTAAAGTCAGAAAAAGTGTATCTAGGTACTTCAAATACATAGGTATGTGCCAGTTACATCGCTAAATAAAATTACAAGGGAAATATTTAATTATATTATTGTGAATAAAAATGATGATTTTTTCGGTATATTGTTGATAATATTTGCATGCTAATTTTTATACTTATGGTATGTTGGATTTATCAAGTTACTGTGGTTAAAGATTCTGATATTGATGTGTACATTATTATGACCTTTACATCGGAAATGTGTGTGTTTTCCTAATGTTTTTCCAAGTAACGCAAAATTCAACCTTGATCCAATATTTGCAATGTCATTTTCTAAACGCATCAGACAAAAGAAAATAAGAAGTTTAATAATTGTCGACATCAAAATTCTTTAATCTTGCATTACCAAGAGAAATACGCCTCTTCTAATTTTAGTAATTATGAATTAAATAATTTTGCACATTCTAATGAAGGCGTTTACGTAAACATATCTACTTAACGTAACAACCATTTTAAGTAAGCGAGCTAAAAATTACTGTTAAATTTTTATTGAATTTTATTTATTTTTTATTGAATTCATCATTTTATCATTCATGAGAATGGCCAATGACTCGATAAAATATTAGTAAGTTCTTTTTAGTATCATTTTCCAGTTTGACGAAGAAATATTGTGCTGTTCTTTTTATTTTCATGATATCGCATGTCAGCTTGGTGCACTTGTGTGTAATAAGGGGATAGATAGATTTCAGGTAATTTTCATGACGTGGCCGATTCATATTCTGTGCGAATATTAACCCTATCACTTTTATAAAAGTTTTTGAGGTATAATATGGAAACTTGTATCAAAACTGAAAAAGTTATGAGTTATTATTATTATTATCGTCGCACAGCAGCAATTAAAACCACACGATTTCACTGCCTGAGTGCAATACAATCACAGTCGCTGAGATCAAAATATATATGTATGTTTTGCACCCTTATTAACTTTTCTTTCTAAGCATTTCGCGAAGCATTTCGCCATTCAAATTTTAGAGAGACCTCACTTGTAATAAAATAACTTGATATAATTATGAATTATTGGAAAACTTTTGCAAAATCTCATTCCAAAATATTACATAGTTTTAAATTTTTGTTACGTTCATATATTTTGTTTACATTTCGGTTTGCACTGGGTCATTTTATGCCAATAAAAAGAAACTAGCAACCGAAAAGAAAACTATAATCAAATTACCTAACGCAAAAAATGATAAATTAATGGCATGGTAATCAATCTTTGGTCTAAAACACTTGGTCTCCCACGTATCGTATGTAGATTAGTAGATTTGAACCATTAGTTGAATATTATGTACATCTAAAAAGCTTTTTGTAAAATTTTCGTAGTACAGTACATTACAGTAAACCATGTTTTACAGGCATCTCCACACCGCAATCGTCGAGGGTTTTGTAGAAGTGGCTTTGGCTTTAATCAGAGCAGCAGCTCCTCTTCACAGGCTGCTGGATACGCCGAACGATGACGCACAAACACCTCTGCATCTCGCCGTTGAAACGCAGCAATGGAAGGTAGCTCGGTGGCTTGTAGTGGCTGGAGCAAGACCATGTCCCAGAAATGTACACGGTGATTCACCACTACATATTGCAGCTCGAAATGGGGATGTCAAGAGTATTAAAGCCATTGCCGATCCGGTACAGCAACAAGAAAGGGACGCGCTAGCTCTTAGTCACCTAGGACATATGTATGAGCCTTGTGATTTGGACCAATGGAATTATTTAGGTAAACCTTTTTACTCATTAAAATGATTTTAAATAATAATGTCCTCCTGCACCGCAAAATTGAAATTGATATGATATTTTTGCGAAACTAGGAGACGTGAATTTGGGGTAATTTTATGAATGTAAAGTCAATTCTTTGCGCTTAGTTAACCGTCAGTTTTAACATCCATTCGGTGAAGTAAAAACCACAGAAACCTCAGATTTCTCCATACTTCCTCAGACTTCCCTGAGGCTTCTAGCGTCTACACTCTACACCAATCTTCCAGCATGGTTTATTGCTCGAACACTATGGTATTTTGCGGCTAGATGAAATATACGAGAGGAAACTAGGTATCCAAACTCATATGATGTGTCTCGTCTCTTTTTCTTAATACAACATTCTATAATTTTTCGAGGGTTACTTTGGTAACTTGTCGAGAGGCGGTTAAGAATAGTGTGGTTGGAAAACTATTTGTTAATAATAATTTATTGGAAATAACCATTTTATCTTTATAATAAAGTCATAAATGAAATATTTCACTGTTTCAAAAGTTTTTATTCGTTAAGTTTATAATATAATTAGCGGTATTTATGTAGTATTTTATACTATTAAGAAACTTAACCGCGTTGTTTATTGTTAAATAAATTCCTCGTAAAGGATGAATTATATAGGAAGTGCATAACATTTACATCATGGGAAAATCCATATCACTAAAACTCACGAGCCAGTACAAGCGTATTATTCAAATGACAAAATATGTCCTATCAAAGGAAACATGAAAAAATCGTCTGCATTTCAGCAGTTACCAATAGTAGGGCGCATTCAACGCATAAATCGATTTATAGCGATGTACTAAATTCGAGTTCAATGAACAAATCCTATAGCACCAAAACGAATCATAACATTTTCATGATTTAAAATTCGCGATCGCAAAATTATACGACAAAACTGCGCAGAATAAATAATAAATAAAATGAATTTTTTAATGTAACTATATAGAAAGTAATACGTTAGCTTTATTGTTTCTGTAGTAATTCCGAGAGTAATTCTAAATTATTTCATAAAATAAATAAAATTTTGAATATTTTGTCGATAGCATTTGCCCCGAGATTTGCCAGTTCAACAAAACATTTTAAATATTACACGATATAAGTTATAGGTATACGTTGATTACCACTATTGTCATATTACCACTATTGTCTTATTACCACTATTGTCTTATTGTCAATGAATTTAATACGTTATGAACTCATTCAGTAATTCTACTACATTGCATTTTATTACTATATTTATTTAGTAGTTTATTTTCTTGTTCGATATCACTTCCGGCTTATTAAAATGCAATAATTATCATAAATAATAATAAAAAAAGTAGTCGCAAACGTACTTTACAACTTGTTCTCGGAAATTGTTAAGCATAATAATAATTATTACATATTGCCACAAAATTAATGTTTTATGATTATTAATTTAAAATATCCAACTGATTGCGATAGTTATGGTGTATGAAATTTTAAATTTATTCTTCAAGACAAAAACATTTATAGGCTAGATCGTCTGTAAGTTAAAACCATACAGATTATTTTATGTATTATTTTTTGAAAGTTGTTTTTAACCCTGCAGCTGGGTTTATACAGGGTGTTTCATGAGGAACTGTACATAGTCAAATGGTAGATAGGTAGGGCCCATCAAGGTTAGTAACAAACCACTATTTAAAATCATTTTAGCCAAGTATTTAGGGTTGTACAGGGTGATTTATGAATTTATACCAAAATTTGCTTTCGTTGCCTTTTAGAAACTAATTGTCCGATTCAATTTATTTTTGGTACACATTAAGTACTATCAAATACCAACAGTTCGCCATAATTACAAAACCAAAATTCCAGATCCGTATTAGAAAAAATTTCATTTTATCTGTGCCCCCTAAAAAGTTCACCCTGTATATATTTTTTTAAAATCTTATTACTGTAGTTTGAAAGTACATAAACTACCAACAAAAGTGGAATACTTCGTTTTCTTGTCACACTTACAACAGATACAAAATAAACACATTAAATTTAAACATTATCTTGTTAAAATTCAAACTTTCAATAATTCAATGTTATTTGTCAAAGTTCCTATCAGTTTAAGTTTCTAAGTAATTATAACTATTATTAGTTAAAAATAGTATGAAATACCAACAGTTAGTCGCAATCAGACAAGACTCCAGGACCGTATTAGGAAAATTCATCATCTCGTCGATTCCTCCTAAAATTTTCACCCTGTATATCTTATTCTTAACTTTACTTGCTATAATTTAAAAGTACATAAAGTATAAACAAGTAGTGTAGTGTGATCCGTTTTCTTATTACACTTTCAACAGGTTTTAAACCAACCAACAAAATTTATCTCGATAAAATTGACATTTTCAATAAATTGGTTTCAGTTAGAGCAGCTATTCTGTCTGTATATAATACTCATTGAATTCTAAAACAATTTAATAGTAACAGAACAGAACAAGCAAAATAAAAAACGCAACATGAATACAAAACAACATAACAAAACAAAATAATACATACTCGAATACGTATTAACAAAATAAAAAGTAAAAATCTATAACTTATTTTCAAAATGTAACCCCCCCCCCCCCCTCTTCACGGCATTTTATTACCTACTACTACTAAATGTCCCACAGATTTTCGTATAACGTCCGGGAAGTTTCTTATTACGTTACAATACTGTTCAATTCGGTCTATTAATTGCTGCTCTCAAGTTGGACTAATGGCATTAGTAACGTAGAAACAAAAGTTATACCTCATCAACAATTATACCTGTCAAACTATTGCCAAAGCCGACTACTCCTTTTGTTAACAGTGTCGGTAGATAAAAAGTCTATTATATTCCTACTGTAGAAAGAATTGACAAACTTTCGCAGAAATCCTGCACAAACGTCTTTAGCTGCACACTAAATAAAATAAGTTAATTTCTTAAAACTAGAACTGAACATGAAAATATTCTACATCACAAATTAAAACAGAATGTACTAGATTACCCTTTAATTACTACACAACTTATGTGTCGGTAGTTGGACGTTCATAATTATTATTGAAAAGTGTGGATCACACTACACTACTTGTTGATACTTTATGTACTTTTAAATTATAGCTAGTAAAATTAAGAATAAGATATACAGGGTGAAAATTTTGGGAGGAATCTACGAGATGATGATTTTTCCTAATACGGTCCTGGAATCTTGTTGATTGCAACTAACTGTTGGTATTTCATACTATTTTTAACTAATAATAGTTATAATTACTTAGAAGCTTAAACTGATGAGAACTTTGACAACTAACATTGAATTACTGAAAGTTTGAATTTTAACAAGATAATGTTTACATTTAATGTGTTTATTTTGTATCTGTTGTAAGTGTGACAAGAAAACGAAGTATTCCACTTTTGTTGGTAGTTTATGTACTTTCAAACTTCAGTAATAAGATTTAAAAAAAACATATACAGGGTGAACTTTTTAGGGGGCACAGATAAAATGAAATTTTTCCTAATACGGACCTGGAATTTTGGTTTTGTAATTATGGCGAACTGTTGGTGTTTGATAGTACTTAATGTGTACCGAAAATAAATTGAATCGGACAATTAGTTTCTAAAAGGCAACGAAAGCAAATTTTGGTAAAAATTCATAAATCACCCTGTACAACCCTAAATACTTGGCTAAAATTATTTTAAATAGTGGTTTGTTACTAACATTGATGGGCCCTATCTACCATTGGACTATGTACAGTTCCTCATGAAACACCCTGTATATTTACTCTTAACCGTTGAGTGAAAGAATTATAAAACGGCGCAACGCCTTAATATTGCTGGCAGCGGGCAATAGATGGCGCTTCCTAGGCATCGTTTCAGAAATGGCCAGTGTGATTAAAATCGTTATACTCGTACGAACAACAGTGCGGTGTAAAAAGTTGTCGTTGCCCATACGTGTGTGACAATTTTAACCACATTGGCAAGATCTGAACCGATGCTGCATAAGCGCCATCTATTGCTTGCTGCCAGCAATATTACGGCGTTGCACTCTTTATAATTCTTACACTCAACGCTGGTAGCCTAAGCCGAGGCCTAAGCATATAAGTGAGATAATAAAATTATCATTAACAGCAAAAAAATATATGTACCTACCAAGATAGAACCCAACGTACTACTAAATTGTTTAAATTTAAATAAGTATTATTTATCTGCAACATGGTCCTTGTCATTACACAAAAAACTTCTAAATTACGTGCAGCGGTTTTGACTTTGTTGCTTTACCCATTTATGTGTAATGTACCCTCCCCCATCGATGAACGAGTGCAACAAAGTCAAAACCGCTGCACGTAATTTAGAAAGTTTTTTGTGTAATGTAATGACAAGGACCCTGTTGTGTTTTAACTTTCCCTTCGTAAATAATTTCAACGTACGACACTGCCTACCTGTATTAATAAGCGACCAATGTTCAATATACATATGCGCCAATTCAGTTCGATAATAATCCTAATGCATTTTAATACGTACTAGGTATGTTCCTACTTTTCAATTTACACTAGATGTAGAATGTGGGAGTTCTATTAATGACGTGTTTAATTTTCATATGATTGTTATTTAATTCCGTCATGATGTGTTAATGTTCAAATTACGATAGGTGACAATTAGCATCGGACTATAGTATGTGTTAAAAATTGATTGGAATTATAAAATTTTAATACTTGCTATGGAATTCAAAATTATTATGAATAAGATATAATATTACAATTTTAAATAACCTATGAAAGACGGATAAAGATGAGGTCATGTGATGAATATAACAACTTACATATTTATGCAAACTTTCCAATATTTATTCTCTTCGGGAATCCCTGTATTGTCTAACACAGTTGTTCTTCCATTATAAATAAGTTAAATTCGAATATTGTCGAGAATATTCAAGCTGACGTCACAGTTTTTTTTGTGTTTTTAACATAAAATGTGTTTGATGATTTTTTATGCTTATCTATTTTTTGGATCATGCCACCAGTTAACATGAGAATTATCGTGAACAAGTTTTTGATATGCTGTTTACAATATATTTTACATAAATCGAGATTTTTACAATTTGGTTGTATTTAACTCTATGGATATTAAAATATACTACATATATATATAATATCGAATTGCATATCTGCGTTATCTTCATTATATAAGATGTTCTCGAAAGTGAGGCTCTATTTTAAACATATACTTATTCATTCTAAAATGTGGCAATACAAGCAAAATATAAATGATCTGAGTGATTCACAGGAAAACTGTTTAATATAAGTTCATACTATCAAGTGTTAAAAGGAAAACTCCATTTTCAAAATGTCATGCATTTTGATACATTCATACTAGTTCAAAATTCAAATACATTATTTTCTAATTATTAACCTCTGAATATACCTGGTCTACCACCATAATGTATATTAAATTAAAAAAGTGGAAAATATCGATGCCATTTAATAAAATTAATTTAATACAGTAGATACGATTAGAAATCAATACGATAGAATTATATAATGTATACCTAAACATATAATCGATCAAAGTTCATACTTTGATTAGTAGTATTTACTATTTAGTTTAGTACCTAGTAGTAAAAAAGAGCTTGTTGGTTTTTCTAATGGTACTAACAGGAGATAAAACCGAGTAAAGTTCATATTTATACGGCACATAAAAAGAGCCGGCTTGTTTGAAGTTTTATCGGCATCAAACAAACCGCCGGTTTTTATATGTCTTATAAATATGAAGTCAACTTTAGAATGGCAAGTCCTCGCATCAGCGCTAATTAACCCTTTCGGCCATCACTCCATTGCATGAAATATTTTTTACATTAATTTCGTTTTAAATGTATTGCAAATGCCAAATAATATTTTAAAAACAAGTAATAATCAATGAAATATGATATATATATATCTAATAAGTAATGTACGTTAGTGATGTTATATTGTATATACATTAATCGCAAATACAAGTGAATTTAAAAAATATATATCTATAGGTACATATATCAACGGTACCTACTAATTTGAGAGACGTCAATTTATATTATATATTTTTAACAAAATTTGCAACTTAAGACGAAACCAAAATAATTTCGTTGTACTAGAAGACCTAAAATTATACCTATCCGTCTGACGAAAAGATATAAATTTACTCCGCTCCATTACTTTTATGGTAGCGCAGAACGGTGTACGCAATAGTCAGTTTTACTCGATGGAATTAATAAAAGCTGCAATAGCCATCAGATTTCGATGAAAATCTAACCGTAGAAAAACGTTTTAACATAACGCGAGTATTTGTAGAGTCGGCCTTTGTCAGTCAAATCTAGTAGCGGTTGCTTTTCAATTCGGGTTCTATAAATACGACCAATAGAGAAATTCCATTCAAATTTAGCGGGCATTTTTGGGGCGGAGTCAATTTATATCTTTTCGTCAAACGGAGTACCTATAGTTGAAAACAATTCATGGTTATTATGCGATGAATAAAATACTACATTACTACTTACAACTACCAAGCTAAAAAATAGTATCAAAAACAACTGGTCGACTACATCTGACAGTTTACAAACAATTTCGGATTGCTGCCAAATGAGATTTTACTAAACACGAATATAATTATTCATAAAGGTGTACATTTATTTTTATTTTTAACGGTAATTTAAAAACCGTATACTCCACCACTGTTATTTATAATAATCAGTATTGTAATATTTATTTAGTTATTATGTGTATGCCATTTTAACCCGGTAGTTTGGAATTACCAATTGGACCACCGGGTTATTCAAAAAACCCATAATCGAACTTACATAAAATTATTTCTGGTTATATATTTTTTTCTTAATTTATATCTTGAATCTACCTAACACGTTAATAACTCATTGTGTGGATTTCGTCTCTAATTAATGTTGGATTTTCCTAATTCCTCGGCATATTTTTGCGGTGACCCACGAGGTGTTGCCATTCTAAAATGCATTTCTATTAATACGACTTGCCGCAAAGGATTTTTACAGCGTGCTGGACGCCGGAATGCCTGGAGAAACATTAAGTTGGGAAAACCAGACACGTCTGGCAGCCAGCAATACGAATTCCGCATAGTTTCTGAGTGCCGTGCCACCGTACCGCGCCGCTTCTTGCCTTTAAATAAAATTTCATGTATTTTAAGATGTCCCATTGATGTCAGCTAGCGAGGATTGTTGCTGTTAATAGAATTAACAACTAAATGTAGATTTTCTGGTCAATAAAAATAGATATAGACAGTAATTATTTTCGGATGAGTAATAGATGAATCCAAAGTTTGAAAAATGATAATAAAAAAAACATCATTTTGTTGAACATTGATTAATTGCTGTGGTTAATAATTAACCAGTTTTAGTAAAAAAAAAAGCGACCCAAAAGTTTCATCACTATTTCTTTATTTATAATAATAATCAGTAACTCCACAATTTCCATTAAATATTAGGTGCCGTGTTATGTAACAGTCCACATTTATGTGTTTAATTGTATTAATATACTAACAGATAAGAGACAGACAGTAGGTATAATACCTACATTTAACAGCAAAAAGCTGTTATTAAATCCACTGTAACAATTAGGATTTTCCAAAAGATAATATCGCTGGTAGTTTAAACTGGTCTTCAGGTAATAATTTTAATCTTTGGGCATTCTTAATCAATAAGTGGAAAAACCCTGTAGAAACACACAGCAGTTGTTTAAAATAAATTGTTTAAAGCTTGGTTTTCATCTCCCATTAAGCTGATTCTGTAAATAATGGCTTGATAATCAGTGATTATAGGCATAGAATTTCTTGACCAAATATTTAATAGTAGATAACTCGAGATAACCCCAAGAATTACTTTACAAATGGTGGTATACAGTGTGAGAACCACAAGACTTGCACAAGAACATAATCGTTTACGTCGCACTTTAAAAAAACAAAGAAACGCGACATTTAGAATTGTCTGTAAAAGCAAAATCATTGTATACACTGGATTCGGGGATCCCCAACGCGTAGATCGCGAACCACACGTGGCTCGCGCGACCTTCTGATGTGGCTCGCATCAGTCGCATTGATCTTCTGGTCCTTTCTCAAGTCTTATTAAGTCAAGTGCCAAGAAGGGAAAGGAATGTGCATTAGATACGTTTATAATTGAAATATTAAAAGTGCAATGAATACATAATTGTGGCACGCCAAAATTGTTTACATTTTAAATTGGCTCACGTCAAGTTAAAGGTTGCGACTAGATGGTCAGAGCTATTGTTTAATTTCAACACCCATAATAGATCTTAAAAAGTTTCATCCTGACGTACTGCAATAGGTAATTTGTCATCCAATATCCAATTTTGCATGTGTTTAAGAGAGACGATAGGGTAATGATACGAACAATAGCCTTGATTATCTAGTGTATAAAATAATCTTTGGTAATAGCAATCATTTTTACCTAGATGGTTTCCCTTCACCAAATCTTATGACATGACCCTTTATCGAAATATAAAGCAACAAACTTCCTTATAAGAATTATTTCAAAATTATAGAAGTGACAGCAAATAATGAATGTTTTCGAAAGGATTTAATAAAAAAAAACGTGTTTGCAGCAAAGATTTTGATTTTAAACTTGCTGTTCGAGTTTTACAATTTTTTTATTTTAAGAAATATTCGCTGCTTGTATTTATTGACTATTTTGACATAACATTGAGTTATAAAATTAGTAGGTAATTACATACGTAAAAATTTATCACCACGCTAAATGAATACATGTAAAATATGGCCCTTGGTTTCAACCCAAGCACGCGGTAATGTCGCTATTTTATGGCAACCCTTGAGAGCGTATGGGCAAAATAGTAGTGAATTCAGTAGAGCAGGTACTGTAGGTACCTATAGACTATTCCCTGAATATAAAGCTCTAAGTTGTAAAACCGCTTCTACCTAGCTTCGACCTCCTGTATACCTTCGTTCCTTGTCTAACGAATGCAAAATGGAATCGGAAGTTACAAACATCTGTTTTTAATAATAAAATTGTTTTTGTTTCTTTTGTCGAAGGCTTTAATACTTTTACAACTTAGAGCCTTATATTCAGGGAA
Organism: Rhagium mordax; assembly: GCA_963680705.1. Taxonomy (NCBI): domain Eukaryota; kingdom Metazoa; phylum Arthropoda; class Insecta; order Coleoptera; family Cerambycidae; genus Rhagium; species Rhagium mordax. The sequence goes on along the minus strand of OY796661.1, from coordinate 57,665,526 downwards.
TTCAGGGAACCTTATAATATGGACATTTTGCAATAGGTAATACAATATTTGTCTTTCATGGATATTTAGCAGAGCATGGTTCTATTGTGGCTAAATTGTAATTTTAATTTGAGTAGGAGAGGCCGGAAAGGGTCAATACTTTATTTAAGTACCATTATTACCAAATACAGAGATAGGTTCCTGGAATCAAGGTTATGAGACAAAAAATGATAAAAGCTGCCTATTTACTACGCTCTGTGGCGTATCTCGTATCCAGCCGCCCTTGGCTTCTAAAAATATAATATGTATTTCATATATATGCCTGTTTTTTATATCCTAACAGAGTTTGTATTAATTATATGGAGAATCATATTATGTAAAAAAACACTATTTTTAATTTTTGGGGAAATTAAACCCTGAGGCCCTGGTTACGCCACTGATGCATTCGCACACTTTTACGTATTACTACTTACTAATTGTGCAAATTGAATAAGATATTTTTCATTTCTGCAATACGTAATTGCTAAATTTTATACCTATACTGGATTAACAAGTTGTTTGTTTAATTTTATCTATTTTAAGTTAAAATTTATGAGCATTTTCTAAACGTCAATGTTTAAAATTAAATAAAACAAAAAACAGTAACATTTTTTTAAACAATAATAATATACTACAATCTATAAATATAATAAGTATATAAATGATCTAAATGTTCTATATTAATCGAATCTAATAATACTCTTTTGGTGCCGCTCCCCCAACACAGCGCTCCACATCACACGCCGCGATCTAAATTTAAAACAGTGTGCGAGAATTTTTTGAGGTAATCCGCTCCATTTTAGGATCGTTGATTCATCTGGGTACTACCTTTCAATATTGTGAATCTTGGGTTAGATGCGGGGCATGGGGACCAATGGGGGATTTTGCATGACGAGTTTAAAAATGACCTCAAACAATTTTCTGCTAAATTTTATTCGTAATTGAAAATCACTTTAAGATATCCTGCATTATTGTTTACGTAAATAATTATTACGTATGTGTCGTATACAATTAAATAAATATAATATTCATCGAGGTATAATAGTAAAAATGTTTAAGTAGGTATTGAATATAATCATTCATCATTCATTTGTATCATTCGTTTATCAATAATATATTATAGTTAAAAATGTCTTTTTTGTTAATTGATATATAATGGGTTATGTATTTCCTCGTGTGGGTATTCCAATCTTTCAGTTTTTTCTTTGACCTTGCATATTTTTAAGCGAACCTACTAGTGATAAATAGAAATAACTGTGTAGTATTTATTAACGTTTAATGCGTTAGATTTTTGCAATACTTTCACATAAAATATTATATACATTACTTCTTGGCACTGAAATTCGCGTTGATGACGTCTTTTTTATTTACATTTTCTTATGTGGTGTTGTAGTAAATGTAAAAATGCTGTAGTAAATAGAACCGAAAAACAGCAGAGGAAAGGTACGATAATCAAAATAGAACGTCGAGTGCAAAATCGCCCACGAAATCACGAGGTATGCTTGTTCATTTGAATACAGTGCTAATTTTAATTTAACATTGTTTCGTTGCCTGTACACATTTAAACTCGCGGGATTTCCGAAATACTTTGGCGATATCGCAATAATTTGCTTACAGACTGTTACTAGCCATACCTTTTTGGGAAGTTAAAAATTTTCTAGTAGTAATATTCACATACGTAATTTTGATGTGGTTGGGATGATTTTATAATATTTCCCATCACTTGAGCTTTCATTCAACAGATTTTTTTATACATTATTCAGAATACAAACAATTAATAAAACAATATTATAATTACCAGTATCACGAGGCAACCGTGTGTAAAGTTAACACTTTCTTTTTTATTTGAAATAAGTATATTTATTTACAACACGTTCATTCATGTCTTTGACAGTTAATGTTGGCTGAAGCATATTATATTTTTTAAATGCGACACTCTACTCCAAGAAAAAAAATCAATTTTGTGATATAGTTATAATTGATTTAGTATTTCCTCTGGCAGTTTAGGTACCTTTTTTGAAATAGATGTTATAATAATTATTTCTACTTATATTTCTTTAGTAAATTTGACATAACCCAACAGTTGATAGTGCGCAATCTACCACCGCTGTAACTACTAAAACATGGATACATATCTATCGATCTATAAAACTGTTATAGACTATTGAACTGAGGCTTTTTTGTTACATAGTCTAGTATACCTAGTATAAACTAACTGATATTGCACTTTTCTGATCCGAAGCATTAATTTTTTTTTTTTTTTCAGGTCAAACCTGTGTTCATGTTGCAGCAATGCATGGGCACGTGGAAGTGCTCAGACATTTAGTCTGGTATGGAGCAGACATCAACGCTCGAGAAGGATGTTCGGGATATGCCGCCATACATTATGCCGTTGAACGAAGAGATGATTCCCTTATTCAGTTCCTGCTACAATGTGAAAAACTTAATGTAGGAGCAGTCACATATGGAAAACGAAATGTACTTGAACTTAACCGTATATTACCTCCGAATATAAGACAAGCTTTGAAAAATAGAGGAGTACCGTCCCCTTACTCAAGTGATGATGATGAAAGCGACAGTGAAGATAGTGGAGATGAGGTATGTGTTTTAATCTATTATAAAAATAAACTAAATTCAAGAAATGCAATCAGAAATTGTTGTAAAATTTCGAAAATTTTCTATTTAACAAAATAATAGCACATGCATAATGAGCAATATATATAGAATGAGTGGATTCTTATTTTTGTTCTTTTCCAGATGACTTACGAAAATACCCATATGTTTTCAGTACCCATGGTAAATGCCAGTGCCTAGGGTGGTCACAAATACGATAAAGTGACAATAGAAATCGAATACAAGAGGAACCAGTCCAAACTAAAACAGCGCCCTGCAAGGCTGAGCTAATAAGATTATGATTAAGAAGAGAGGTAGAATTGCCAAAAATTAGATATAACTGTGATTAAAAATGTACACCCATCATCATCAAGGCATTATTTAAAGTGTTATAGTAATATTTGTTATAGACGAATATTACGCAAGTTCATGTAATTATAGCCAAAATTTTCTCTACTTATGATGGAAGTTAACTATATTTACCGATCATATTGTATATATTTTAGATTTTAATTTTAAAATATTTTACATACTTTTATCATCTGTAGAGGAAATAAAATGTTTGCGATTTTTATCGCTAATATGATATATTTGTATATGTAAAAACTAATGAACAGAGTAATATTATTTTTATTTGTGTTCGTAAAATAAATTTTTCATTAGTTAAAATATTTTTGTTATATTTATTTCTTAAAAATTATTGTTTTCTTAAAATTATTTTGTATATAGTCAAATTATTTAAGTTTATTTTTTAGTTGAATGTATTTTAAATGTCCCATGGTAAATTAAACATAAAAAAGAGAAGATAAATATTTAATTATTTATTTAAAACTTTGTTTTATTTATTTAGTTTATTAAGCACACCTCTGTGAAGTTGCCGATTTCTGATATTAAAACATTTTTGAAAGTGAATCACTGTTTTCTCAGTTCCTGTAGTTTGCTTGTTGGAAAATCCAAAGGAAGTTGAAATTGATAGCAGCCCACTTTCTCTTGAGTTTTTCAATTTCCAGTACTAAATTAGTTTTCTGATCTATTGTTTTTAATTCACATTACTTACAGCGAGCGAAAGATATTTAGTAATAAGTGAAGGAATCCTCTAAATCAAGACCAAGAACTGATTTTTTTTCAGACTATCAGACTACATCGATTCTTGCACTCTTTTAATTTGCTTGTCATTTTTTTTTTATTCAAAAAGGACCAAGGACATTAGTTAATTAATTTTTTAATTGATTGTTCACGGCAAATAAGAGAGTAATGATTTGTTTTCTTACTCTTTCTTGTACTTGTCAAAAAATATATTAATTTTTGCCCTTTTAAATAGAGCTATTTATTACACTCACTTTATTTTATACTTGGTGTAATAAAATACAATTGCCTATGGTCGACTTCAGATTTGTAAGACGCATAAAAAACCGGCGGCTTGTTTGATGCCCATAAAAACTTCAAACAAGCCGGCTCTTTTTATGTGCTGTATAGATATGACACAGACTTTACCAAATGCATGACAATGGGCTCATTCAGTAATTTTTTTTATTTATTATTTCGAAAGAAGACCCTTGAAATAGGTAAATAAATCCGTTAAATAAATTAAAATAACCACCGCGTGATGTCATTTCATGGCTGACGACAGTGTGGTATTAATTAAGCCAGGTTCTACAGACATTTTAGCTAAATACACCCAAATGCAAAACTGCAACAATCCAGAGCACTCGGACATAAACACAACTCTCATAAAATCAAAACTGAGAAGGGATACTAGCAGCACGTCTATCTTAATAGTGGACGGAAATTAGTCGTAATAATTGATGAAAAGTGATGTAATCGGTAAGTTGAAATTTTTTTCTGTTTTATACATGCAAATGAGTCGAAAATCGGAAAAATTAGCAAAACCGGGTTGCAGCCTCGCGAGAAAAGTGCATTTTTGAAGCATTTCGAGTGCATCGCTTTTAAATATCTCCGGCTCTATTGGTCGTAGAGAAAGAAAAAAGTACTAAAATATTCGTACATGAATAGGCCATCGAACTGTTTGGGTATAGTTCCATTAAAAGTACATCCTAACCTCAAAAAATCCAAATTTCTCAATTTATTTTTGTTTTACTAATGCAATAAGTGGGGTAAAAATCTTGAGATCATTACGAAAATTGCAGAAAATATGGGTTTTTACGCTATAAATATGTGGCTAAATTAAAAAAAAAAAAAATTATTTATAGGGCCACGAACATTTTCGAAAAAAATTAAAACGCTTGCCATTTAATACGAAATGGTCATAGGGTAAACTTTTTTTTTAAGTGTAGGTTTTTTATGTACAGGGTCAACTCAGCCATTTTTCATGTTATGACATAGATGTAAAAACATTTTGAACTAGTTTTTTCCACAGAATCTAAATTTTCAGTCAAAAAAAACAATAACGAATCGCATTTCAGAAATACGACTTAATAATTTCTCTTTTAAATAGAACACTCTGTATATTTTGAAATATTTCGATTCTGCCTCTCTTTCTGAATTCAAAAATATCAACATATCTTATGTTATCTCAAATGGTTTTTTAGATATTTAGATTTGATGATATTAAAATAACGTGACCGATTTTGTTAAATAAATTTTGAAAACAAAGAAAACATTAACCATAATGTGAAAATGACCTCTGAGAAATATAGAATGTTGATCTCATACATTTAATTAACAAAGAAAATATTAATAAACATTAAAAAAATAAAAAAATATTAACAAGGAATTAACAATATTAAATATTACAAGGTTAAATATAATAAATAATTTTAGATACATTAATGCATATATTCAATTTAGTAATTGCTCAATATGTCTACCTCTATTTTCATAACAAAGTCTAAACCGCCGTCGATAAATCACCTAAACAATCACAATTATATGATCAGGAATTCTCTAAACAATTTAAAACGGCGGTATAGACTTTGTTATGAAAATTGAGCAATTACTAAATTGAATAAATGCATTAATGTATCTAAAATTATTTATTATCAAAAGAGTGAAGTTTAATAGGGTTAAATAATACAAGAGATAAGATTAATGCCATAAACTTCACTCTTTTGTTTGTATTTGCCTAGGTAGAAATAGAGCAGTACGCATAGAGCTCAATGTGCCGACTGCTGTCATTTGAGGCTGCAATCGTGGTCCATGATGCACGAAAGCACGAATTTGAGTACTGTGTACTGTGCTTTCTGACCTTTATTAGTTATTGCTTTAGATCTTATATTCTTTATTTAGCTACGCTACGCTGACGAGGAGCAGTAACTCCGAAACACGTGTCCGTAGCTGCATCATGTTTCTTTTTTGGGGTATATGGCATTAATCTTATCTCTTGTATTATTTATTATATTTAATCTTGTAATATTTAACATTGTTAATTCTTTGTTAATAAATAAATAAATAAATAAATAAATACACCACATGTAATTACGACCCCCTTTATCCCAGAAGGCTGAGCCTTGTGCGGGAGGGGGCTACACATTTAAAGACAAGGGACACACATCCAATATCCGTGTATAATGGAAAAATCCCTCTCACAGTATTTTCCATTGCCACGACCGGGATTCGAACCCGGGACTTTTGGGTGAGAGGCAGGTACTCTACCATCTCGACCATCAGTCATCCGTCATTTTTAATGTTTGTTAATATTTTCTTTGTTAAATAAATGTATGAAATCAACATTCTATGCTTCTCAGAGATAATTTTCTCATTATGGTTAATGTTTTTCTTTGTTTTCAAAATTTACTTTCGGTCACGTTATTTTAATATCGTCAGATTTATATATCAGATTTTAATATCATCAAATCTAAATATCTCAAAAACCATTTGAGATAACATAAGATATGTTGACATTTTTGAATTCAGAAAGAGAAGCAGAATCGAAATATTTCAAAATATTTAGAGTGTTCTATTTAAAAGAAAAATTATTATGTCGTATTTCTGAAATGCGATTCGTTATTGTTCTTTTGACTGAAAATTTAGATTCTGTGGAAAAAACTAGTTCAGAATGTCTTTACATCTATGTCATAACATGAAAAATGGCTGAGTTATTTCAAAAAAGGACATTTTCGCGTGATGACCCTGTACAGCACGTTCAATCTAACTTGATGGCATTGTATCTTAAGAAAATAACACCTTTTGAGATATAGAAGGTTGCATGAGAAATGTTTTATACGGTTTGTTTATACATTTTTTTCTTACATATTTATGAAAACAAAAGACTCAATTTTTGATACTACGAATCAAACTTGCCTTTTTTTAAATAAAACACCCTATATATTTTTAACCAGTTGGTTAGCATATTCATTTATACATTTTTTTTTATATATTTACGAAATCAAGACTTAATTTTTGAAGCTAAGAATCAAACTTACTTTTTTTAAATAAAACACCCTATATTTTTAACCAGCTGGTTAGCATATTCTGTTCTGTTTTCATTTACATATATATGTATATATATTATCACAATAAGTTTGTAGTGTTTCTTACTGTGGTGTTTTAAGTTTCTAATTACGGATAAATTGTTGTATACATCGTTTGTGAGTGTTTTTTTATTGTTTGTAAAAGAAGTAACCTCTAAATGCCTGGATCGGGTGTCGTACACGTAACACCACAACTAACCTCAAAAATATGCATCTTCTAAAGTTTTTGAATAATGCGTCATTTTTATCAATATTTCTGCTTGGTTCTTGTACCATCAACTGAAATCTTGCTTAGTACAATATTAATGAAGTTTTAATTGCCATTGAAACTTTATGTATCTGCTGTCTGACAGTTTTTAAATAAGGGATCCAAGCACAGGTGAGAACAGAATTCTATTTAGCCTGTGACCCAAGAGACTACAAAAATTAAAATTGAAAATAAATTTGCAAAAACTAAAAATTTAAGGTTATGTTAGTCATATGATGCACCGTAGCGTAGCCAAAGACAGTGATTTTTACAACTGGTTCAAACCCCATTCAAATAACACGCCCATGCGTTCCACTTTGTGTGACCTTGAGTTGATTTGATTCGGAAATTCAAAGATGATAATGTGAGCGACAACAATAGAAATTTCAACTATAAAAGATAAACAGGGTGTTATTTAAGTACGTAGACAAACTTTAAGAAGCAATTCCTTGTCTACAATTTTAAACCGTAAAGTTCATACAAACATGTGTCCCAAACGTTTAGGTTTTCGAGATTCGAGACTTTTTTTGGTACCTATTTTAATTTTTCTTTGACAGTTTTAGGGATAATTAAATCGACTTTAGCACCAGCACTAGCAATACTTTTACCTATGAAACGACATTATTAACATTTGAAATAATCTACAGGGTCCTCGTTTTTTTGTGGTCATGACTCCTTATTTAACCCCACCCAATTTTTTATTATGACGCCACTAACTACGTTTGTGAATAAAATTTAATTTACTATTTCGTTCTTCAACTTCTCGCTCTGTTGGAGTTTTCACTATCTCTTTCGTTCTAGAAGTTATTTTTCAAAAAATAAAAGAAATGCATTGTTATAAGTATAATTTATCACTGTTGTAGTGCCCATGAAACAACGTAATTTATTACCTTTTGAAATGATTTACAAGGTGCTACTTAAAACTAAAATTATGGTAATCTAAAGAAAAACTTAACAGATGTAAGTACATTTAACTTAAAGCTGGAAATGACAACCCCCGACCGCAACGCATGCATTTGTGCGCCTCACAATCCACTGGAGGACCCACTTCAAAATATAGGAGACCTGCAAGGACGCATATCCGTTACCGTATATCAACGCTATCCTAGATAAACTACGAAGAGCACGTTACATATCTAGCATAGATCTGAAGCAAGGATATTGGCAAATACCCCTGACGACAGACAGTAAACCTTTGTTAAGTTTTCTTTAGATTGCCATAATGTTAGTTTTATTTAGCACCTTCTAAATAATTTCAAAAGGTAGGTAATAAATAATGTCTCGTGGACACTACCAACAGTGTTAAATTATCCTTATAACAATGCATTCTTTTATTTTTTGCAAAATATAACTTCTAAGCAGTTAAGAGATAGTGAAAAGTTTAGGAACAAAAATGATAAATTAGATATTTTCACAATTCTCTTTCTTTGCTTGATAAATAAAGTCATTTATAAAAAATTTGATTTTTTTGTTACACTTGGTCAGTTGTGTTGTAATAAAAACTTTGAGGGGCTTAAAATTACCAAAAAAAAAAACGAGGACCCTGTAGATTATTTCAAATGTTAATAACGTTTCGTAGGTAAAGTATTATTTGTGACAAATAATACTTTTACCAGTACCTATGAAACAACGTTATTAACATTTGAAATAATCTATTTGTGCTAAATTTAAATTAACTATCCCTAAAATTGTCAAAGAAATATTCAAAAAACAAAAAAAAATAGTTTTAACACCCTATATCTCGAAAACCTAAACGTTTAATAGGACACATGTTTATATGAACTTTTTGTCTTAAAATCAGACAAGGAATCACCCTTTAAAGTTTGTCTACGTACTTATGTAACACCCTGTATAACCGTGTATAACAAACAGGCATAAAACATAGGTCCGCAAAACCTAAATTTTTACCACCATATTCACATTCAAATACATGAACTAAATGAGATAGGTAAAAATCAAAAAACAATTTATCACAGTAAAATATATAAATATTATTTATTTTTATTGTATATGGCACAAAAAGAACCTACTGCTGATCTATTTTAAACTTAGCCATAACTGCTCTTGTATCATTTTTATGTAAATGTGTTAACAATTTGGTCTCAATAAGTTGTACGGCTGCCCTTGTAAGAACTAGAGTATCATGTTTTAACATGGAATAAACATTCAATCCATAGACTGGCATCAAATTAATATGCTTTATCTCATCAGTTGCAAGTGTTATGTTTCTTGGCATGATGTCAGTACTAAAACAAAATTTATGAATATGTATAATGTACAAAAATGCAAGTCACATAAAAATAAATATTTGTAAAAATGGTTGTATACATAAAAGAGAAGAAAAAAATTCGAAAAACACAAGAAATTCAAATTAAAATATTGGCATGTATTACAACTACAACTTCACCATAAATATCATGAATTTTAATAATATTAAGGGCCAGTTGTATAAAAGTGGTTCAGCAAAAGTTCAGCTGCACTTGGTTCAAAATTCAAGGATACCGATTGTTGCAAGAATGGTATCCTTGGATTTTGAACCAAGTTCAGCTGAACTTTCACTTAATAATCGAGGTCAGGAATCGGAATTAAATTTTGATCAACCCTGTATATTTGTGTTAATACTTTATGATATAAATCATAAATTTCTTAAGAAAAATTGTCATTCCTGCCGATAACGATTACACAGTACGGAACTTTTGGTACCGTTTAACCCCTACTAAATAGAGCTTTCTGAATATCCTGGTGACCCATATCATATCATGATATTAAAAAAAAAGTTATTTTAAAAATTGTGAATTTAATGAGCACCCTGTATGATGTACTATTGGACATATTGACGTTTTCGTATTTTTAATATGAATTACATTGGAACAAAAATAATTTCAAGATATTTGCAGCCATCTACATTGGCAACTAAAATTCGAATTATTTTTCGTGCAACCCTGTATAAATTGTTCAAAATAGTATAAATGTATCCAAAATGTGATATTTATTTCAAAAATGTAAAAACATACAGAGTGGTCCTTTGCCCGACTGATGGTCGAGATGGTAGCATACCCGCCTCTCACCCAAAAGTCCCGGGTTTGATTCCCGGTCGTGGCAATGGAAAATACTGTGAAGAGGGATTTTTCTATTATACACGAATATTGGATGTGTGTCCCTTGTCTTTAAATGTGTAGCCCCTCCTGCACAATGCTCTTCTAGAGCCTTCTGGGATAAAGTGTATTTACTATTGGGGTCATTTCCGGTGAAACCGGAAGTGACAAATATGGCGGATAGGTCACAAAAAGTTGGAAATCTTACCTAATTTCACCATTCAAAATTTTATCCTGATATCTTTAAAAACGAGGAAGTTACAGGGGTTGCCCACTATTCGTTTACACCCGGTATAAAAATTCAAAAAAAATCGTACAAACGTGAGGCCGGTTTACTTAACAATTACTAGTGAAAACGTTTTTTCATGAAATAATTTATTTTCCACCCCTTCGGAGGTGGTGGAAATCAGGAGGTGGGGGTGGTTTGGCTCATCTGCCTGGAAGACCGAACCTCTGTACTCGAGTCTTAACCAGGCCAAAAAAGGGATTCGAAAATCATTTGTAAGCGAGAGGGCGATTTGGGGGTGGTTTTTGGCCAATTTGAAGGGGTTGCCGAGGAAAAAAAATTGTGGGACCCACGCCATCGTATTCAATGACCTCGAAAACAGGGGGGGGGGTCTCTGGATTGGCGCTCTGGCAAAAAAAAGCAAAAACCCGAAAAAATCCCGACTCCCGACTATAACCACTTTTATACAACTGGCCCTAAGGGTGCCATGCCCGTATATACATTGTCCAAATTTGTGTAATTGACCAAAAATAGCTATTATCAATAATTTTATAAACTTTACCCACAAAACTAATCAAATAAATGGTATTTTAATCGGCTTTATTGCATTAAAATATTTTACTACCATTATACTATATACTATTATACACTTACACTAATACCAAAGACGATATGTATATCGTCTTTGCTAATACTCAACAGTAGAACTCATTTATAGGAATAACAAAAGACTTAAAATATAAAGTTATAAATATGACGTAAAGAACAAATAGGTAACAGATACATATATGTATACAGTGAGCACGTATAGGTTGGAATAAATTCCGTAAAATCGTTACAAAGCAAGTGACAAAAATTCGCTCAGACACGTCGATTTTTAAATTCATTTCTCAATTTGTTCGTTTAAAAAAAATGTTTACAAACTCTTTTTAAAAAGTTATGACGTCATCGGCAATTTTTTAAATGGCATTTTTCTGCATACAGTACGTTAAATTCTATGGCATGTTGCGTGACGAAATTATCGAAAAAAAATCTTAACTACTTTTAACAGTTTAATAAAACAGAAATACAAGAAATAATAAATCCAGCGAAAAATAATTAAATTAAATGTTCAAATTGCGTAGTGATGTAAAAATACGTATTAAAAAAAAAATTGTTTTAAACACATGTATAATACGGTATTTTATGGTTTTAAACGGTTTCTTTACTGTTTCATTTTAGGAAACAAGAAAATGCAAATTTTATTTAAACCCAAAATATTTAATATTGTATTAAGTAAATACATATAAGTAAAACTAAACATGTATGTATTCTAAACAGACAAACAGTAAAAATAATTTTTAAAAAATAATTAAATCTCAAGAATAACCACCTTCCGCTTCTTTTTCTTGTTCATCACTATCCATTTAGACCATTTCTCTCTGTCTCTTCCTCCTCCTCTAGTTGTTCTGCCATTTCTGCCTCATCTTCATCTTCTTCAGTTTCAGTATCACCATATTGTATATCTATCTCACTTTCACTAGTCTCAGTATCTGTCATTTCTTCGTGATCTTCAATATCTTCTGGTTCTGTATCTTTAGCAGAGACACGACTACTCACATTGCTTTTAACGTCCTTAACCTTGATATTGTCCTCTTCCTTATCATTTACAGCACAGCACAGAGCACAGCCTAATGTCAAACCCCGTTTTAGAGCTAGATCATTCATGCCAACTGCATAAAAAGAAAAGTTTCTGAAATTGGTATATATAATACCGAAAAATACCGTATAAATCGTTTTGTACGTACCGTATAAAACTGTAAATTACTTGATATAATACCCAGTATAAAACCGGGGTATTATATGTTTTATATATACCGATTAATACCGGTTTATAAGGACGTATTAAACTATGGTTTTATACAGATTTACATCACTAAAATTGCGTACCATTTGCTTCTTGACAATGCCCAAGCCGAAATTCAAATTCTCGCAAAACGTTGGTAATTGGTCCAATTCTTCCAATTTCGTACCTAATTCTGTCTTTTACGTCCTCAATGTTATCGGTCTATTAAAATACACTTTGGATTTAAGGTAACCCCATAAAAAAATGGAGTTAGGTCCGGAGATCTAGCCAGTCTGGGAAAATTTCATTTAAATAATTACGCACCATTATCGAATAATGCGGTGGTGCGCCATCTTGTTGAAACCATATGGAGTTTTCTGGTACATTAGGGTTTTTGCCATTTGGATACAGTGGGCAAGTCCCAGTATTATGTTTTGTTGGAACAACTCCAAATATTTTACACATTTAACGACCCGTCAATAAAAAATGGACCCAAAATTGTAGTCCCAACAATTCCAGCCCACGTACTTTCTGTGGGATTTTCATGTGAGCAATATCGACAATTTTTCCTATTTACAGCGCCATTTAAGCAGAAGGTGGCCTCATCAGAGAAAAGTACTCGACTTAAGAAATGTGGATTGGTATTACATCGTTCCATCATGGTTTCGCAAAACGTACTCTGCGGTCGAAATCATCTTCGTTAAGCTCGTGAACTAAAGTTACTTTATATGGGTGCCATTTCAAATATTTTAAAACAGTCGACTAACTAATTGACTGCTCTGCTGCAACTTCGCGACTTGGTTTGTGAGGATTGTGCTCCATTGTCAGTAAAACATCTAAGGGTCGGTTGTATAAAAGTGGTTCAGCGAAAGTTCAGCTGATTTGGTTCAAAATCCAAGGATACCGATTGTTGCAAGAATGGTATCCTTGGATTTTGAACCAAGTTCAGCTGAACCACTTTTATACAACCGGCCCTAACTGTTTATTTTCTGAAATTGCAGGACGACCTCTCATGAAATTATCTCTTACATGACCACAGGGCCCCCACAAACGCGCGTGCAACGCGTGCATCGCACGCGGGCGCCATGTTAAAGGGGCGCCAAACCAGAGATTTGTAGCTGTGGATTTTAAAAATTACACAGATGATAGTGTTTTCGAGGAAAAACTTACTCAAGCTAAAGAAATAGCGACTTTTCTTGAGATATAGAGCAAGGTTTTCCTCCTATACATACTGTAAGATGAAAGTATAAAAGATCCAAAAACCGCTATTAAAATCTATTTATTTTTGAAAATAATTGATCAAACACTAAGTTCTTTAAATAGTAGGTTTGATTTGATTACAATAACGTTTTTGGTTTTCTTAGTGATATTTTTAAATTAAATGAGGATCTTTTAAAAAATTGTCTTGCTCTACTACAACAAAAGCTAACTGATCAGGAAGAGAAGGAGGCTAACATATTGGAACGAAGTGATTTATTTAACGAGATAAAAGCTCCAAGATTTTTTTCATTGTCTGAAGCTAAAGCGTTAAATCCTCTTGACATTCTACAATATATATTTGAATAGGTACAACCTAACTTCATCTTTATCAAATATTACAATCTCATTAAGAATCCTACTCACTTTACATGTGCTAGTTGCTTCTGGTGAGAGATCCTTTTCAAAATTAAAAATAATTAAAAATTATTTAAGCTCTACCATGCAGTGGCGGCTGGTCAGGGTGGGCAGGTTGGGCAGGGCCCACCCAGAAAAAAATTAAGAACTGTTTCGCACTCTATGGAAATATTTTTTTTGTTTTCTTTTTGTGATTTAAATTGGTGTACATTTGCTTTCTATTTATATATAGAACAATGTTGAAAAATATTAAAAATGGAGTTTAGAAACTATTCGAGATAATGCCTAATATCCCTCGCTTTCCAAATTTAAAATCCCGCTTAATATTATACGTTCTATCCGCTATTATATGCATTGGGCTGGCCCATGCTCCATCATAAACGTCCGTAATAGCTAGGCAGTACGCTCACTTCATTGATGTTACATTTGCCATCTAAGTACCCAAGCGTATGTCGCGTACCTATTCTGCCTCAGCGTGAATCGCCGGGCCGGCCCGTTGTTGACGCGATCAAGCGGAAGTTTTCGTTCAAGAAACTAAAAATCTAGCCAACACGCGTAATCACTAATGCAAAATGCGAAATTATGGATAATATACTTACTAACTTTAAATATGGAAATGTTAAATCTGTGTGAAACGATAAATAACATAACATTTATTATTAATTCTTAGCCCTGTTAGACCATAAACTCAACCTAAACTCTCACACAACTTCAAGAAAGAAGGAAACTATTAGAAGAGCCAGTCACTTTCGTAGCCTCACATACAAAAAGAATGGCATCAGTCAATAAGCCAGCTAGAAAAAATATACAAGTAGGAGAAACCTCTTCACTGAGAAAAATCACCAAAATAAGGCACACAAGAAATCCTCTACATAATCCCCCCAACAATCAGCTTTACCAGTTAACAACAACAACACCAATCACAAGCAGATTAGAAACTCTATCGAAAAGATTTGCCAAGTCGACATTTAACTTCGACATGCTCAACAAATTTTGCATGGTACGAGATCCAGGATCCAGGCATACAAGCAAAATATAAATACCCGGAGAAAACTACATGGGAGCGTCTAAAAGAACTTCACAACGAGAACTAAGTGTTTTTCTTTTTTTTTTTTTTTTTTTTTTTTTTTTTTATTTCCACCACTGACTTGTACGATTATATTTATGTATGAATATATATTATACATATGTTAAATTTAAAAAAAAAAAAAAAAAAAATGTTACTCAAATATGGGCTGAAGGACTTCGGTCAATGGCCTCTTGCTATGTATTTGGCAATAAAGTACTTTATTATTATTATTATTCTTAGCCCATAGGTATTGTTATAATTTAAAACAGCGCGAGGGACGCGCCAGCTTTTAGAATGTACGGGCCGGCCCTCGGGACTCTCCGGAAATTCTCGGCTTCTCTTATCGTTAGAAGGCAGAGAAAGGAAAGGGGTTCTAGTTTAGTTCCCTTACAATCGCATGGTGCAATTTTCATGGTTTTCGACATTAAAACAAATTAGTGTAGTATGTAGATCCTTTTTTTGTACGTATGTTTTAAGAAACTAGGTATTACGACCACTACCCACTTATACAGGGTGATTCGTGAGGAGAGGGTCGTACTTTACCAACAGATAGGGAACATTGAGGTGATCTTAAATCCCCATATAGTAATAGCTATAGCGGCTTAGTTTCCGAAATACAGGGTGTTTTATATTTTTCGGAAGAATTTTCTTTTCGCCATATATCTGTAATGCGTAAACGGAATTCAATGAAATTTTGTATTTTTGTTACAGTAGTCATTCGTCATTAAATGCGTGGGATATTAATAAAATATCAGGGCCGGACCCAGAATAAAATTATTTTTAAATTATTCCTAGAAAATAACACTCTGTATACTGTTTATGAAATTCTTGATATTGAAATATTAATTTACATCTAGAAAGATACAAGATCCCATAAAAAAATATTTTGGCACCATTTCATTGTTTAAGTAAAAAAATTAAATTGTTGAGGAAACAAATTTTTTTTGAAAAATTGAGAGAAAATAGTCACTTCAGTCCTGTTGCATGGCCCCCGAGATCACCAGATCTCACACCCCTTGACTATTTTTTGTGGGGTTATTTAAAACTGAGGTATACAAAGAAGAAATAAACACCAGAGAACAGCTGATTGCAAGAATTGAGCACTTTTGCAATGAAATTAATAACAATTTAGAAATTGTTAGAAAACATATAAATCAAATGACAAATCAATCAAGAAAATGTATCGAATTTGGCGGTGGTCACTTTGAAAACAGACTGTGATTCAGAAAATTTAATTGTATTTAGTAAATTTGACTGTTAAATTGTTAATTTTTATTATGTTTTATTTTTTAAGATTATTGATTACACAATCATTACAAAATATTTTTATTACTTTACTAGGTACCGTGTGAAACGAATAAAAGATAGTGCAAACAGAGAAGAAAAAAAATATATGTTACTGATATCTGAAGTGACTATTTTCTCTCAATTTTTCAAAAAAAAATAGTTTCCTCAACAATTTAGACAGGAAATTACTATGGAGTGATCATCTAGATTATATAGAGAAACGATGTGAGAAAGGAATAAATTTTCTAAAGATGTTATGTAAAGTGGCGTGGGGAACTGACCAATCTATATCACTCATTTTTTATAGATCATACATTCGTTCCATAATTGATTACGGGTCAATTTTCTATGGTTCAGCATGTAAGAGCAAATTGACAAAAATAGATAGAATACAGTACAAAGCACTAAAAATTGCAGGTGGACTAATGATGTCAACCCCAAATCAAGTAACACTTGTTGAAACGTTAGAACCACCATTATCACTTAGAAGGGAGTATTTAGCTAGCAAATTTATAATGAAGCAAAATTCTCGTTGTAATCAAATCTTCATAAAAATTGTGAACCTAACGACACAAAACCTAATTTCTCCATATTTCTTAAAGAAAAGCGCTCCACCTCTAGCAGATGCCCTCATGAGTATAAAAGATAAAGACCTGCTAATTAACTTCCAAACACCTGTCAAAGAACTCTTAGATTTAAACATTAAAGAGATTACTACTGTTCATGACTCCTGCGTTCCGAATTATGATATTGGTCCACAAATTACATTTAAGGAAATATTATATAAATATCCTGACCACCTGCCCATTTTTACAGATGGCTCAAAGTCAATTGAACAAACATCCTGTGCTTTATATATTCCACATTTGGAATTAGAAAAATCTTATAAATTGCATCCAAACAGCACTATATTCAGTGCAGAGGCAGTGGCTATACAACAAGCTCTCAAGTGCATATTAGAGTTTAAGATACAGAGTTCAATTATATGTACTGACTCCCTGTCAGTTATTGAGTCGTTAGTAAACTTAAATAAGCAGAATGAAACAAATATATTCATTTTAGATATTATGTGTATACTACAAAACTTATACGAGAACAAATACAATGTGAAGTTTTTATGGGTAAAAGGACATAATGGTATAATCGGTAACGAGCGAGCAGACTATATAGCAAAAAATTATAACGAATTCCAATATATAGATGTACAGGAATACAATCCTTCTGATGTATATCACATTCTTAAAAGCAATATATATGTAAAATGGGATCAAATCTGGAAAGAATATGGAACATTAAGCAAGACAATGTATTTTAAGATACATACAAAAATCCCTAAACAAGTATGGTACAAATACAGTCAAGCAAACAGGGGAATGATAACAACAATCGCAAGACTTAAGTCAAATCATGGTAGATTCCCCGCACATCTATTTAAAATAGGCATATTGCAAAGCCCAAATTGTACATGTGGAGAATTCGGTGATCTAAATCATATATTTTTTAATTGCCAAATAAATCAAGCTCATACAGAGTGGCTTTCTAAGGAATTTAGAAAAAAAGGAATTATAGACCCGATGTGGCTACCATCAATACTTATTACTAACGACTATAACATTTACTGTAACGTTCTAGAGTTCTTAAAAAAAGTTAAATTACAAATTTAAAAAAAAAAAAAAAAAAAAAAAATAAATAAATAAATTATAGCTTAGATTCGTATTCCCAATTGTTTAACCTGTGTCTGTAATAACCAATTTTACCGTGGTCTACCTGTGTGTATGTCTTTAATGCCCTGAAAGACCCCTGGGCAAGAAAAGAGTATCCCTGTCACACATCCCGTTGATTCTTCTTAAAACTTAATGACGACGTCGTAATTAGGGAAATAGGTATTGGTAATTTAACAAATGAAAATGAGTTAAAGATTTAAAGTTCCTATATACGTGGCTAAAGGATTGGAATCCAAGGCCAATCAATCAGAGGAAAAAAAAAAAAATCAACAATTTAATTTTTTTACTCAAACAATGAAATGGTGCCAAAATATTTTTTTATGGGATCTTGTATCTTTCTAGATGTAAATTAATATTTCAATATCAAGAATTTCATAAACAGTATAGAGTGTTATTTTCTAGGAATAATTTAAAAATAATTTTATTCTTGGTCCGGCCCTGATATTTTATTAAATCCCACGCATTTGATGGTGAATGACTACTGTAACAAAAATACAAAATTTCATTGAATTCTGTTTACGCATTACAGATATATGGCGAAAAGAAAATTCTTCCAAAAAATATAAAACACCCTGTATTTCGGAAACTAAGCCGCTATAGCCATTACTATATGGGGATTTAAGATCACCTCAATGTTCCCTATCTGTTGGTAAAGTACGACCCTCTCCTCACGAATCACCCTGTATAAAACTTTTTTTTGTTATAAAAAATCGTACCTAGTTCTAGTTCTATTTGAATGAAATTACCAAAGGATTGAAAGTGAATTTTTATTATACTGTCAAATTTTAAAAAAAAACTAGGTAGGTAGGTATACAAATATATAAATAAAATGAATAACGTAACAGAATTTTTTCAAAGGATTAAAAAATTTTAATAAAACAGTTGCGTCAAACGAAAGTGGAAAAAACAAAGCAATCTTGAAAATATTTAAATATCAAGTTTAGTACATAAATTTTGAGGTAAAACATAATGACCTTGAAAATTCTGAAAAATTTTCTACCATGACACAAATTATCTGGTTAGGTATCAATTTGAATGTTAGAGCAAAAGATCCTCGGTAACATTGGTTTTGAAAATATAAAAGAATTTGCAGCAGTTAAAGCTAGAAAAATACTCACTCAATTTTAAACTATACTCGTCAAAATTTGCTTCGGGACACCTTAAAATTGACCAAGATTTATAACGCTGTAAAACTGTCAAAAATGTATGGATTTGTGCCGGGTTTTTAGCGTTTCAAGGAAAATTTAATTGGCTTTCATCTTACCTATTTAACTCTAAGATAAAGTTACAAAAACATGTTTATACAGGGTGTCAAACGAATGTCTGTTTTTTCAGTCAATTTTTATCTTGAGCACAGCGTTAACCAAACACCCTGTATATTAGAATTTTATAAAATTTATTTATGTGTCTGCTTTAAAACATTTTTTGAATTTTGCTCCTATCTTTTTTGTAAAAAAAGATACAGAGGTTTTAGTAAAACGTTACATTTTCACAATATAATAACGGATGGATTTGATTACTAAAATTTGGGTATATTGTGATTGACCACAAAGAGCACGTATTGTAAACGAGTTTTTTTACCAAGGGGGTATAAACCGCATGTGGTAGTCTGCATTATCATCAGATTTAAACCCTACAGAGTAAATTTGGGATGTTCTACAGAGACAAATATCTAGTCGACACCATCGGCCTGATACATTGCGAGAACTTAGAGAAGCCCTTGTAGAAGAGTGGAACCAAATTCCAAACGAGATAATAAATAATTTGGTTCAGAACATGCCACAACGTTACAGAGAATTATAACATCCAGAGGTGGCCCAACTCATTGCTATAATTACATTACGGTTAAGTTTTAATGTTTAATATTGTTAAATAAAAGATATTAATGTTAATGTGAGTCCTTATGATTATAAAAGTATAAAAGATTGAGATTTTTTTATTATATTGTGAAAATGTAACATTTTATTAAAACCTCTGTATCTTTTTCTACAGAAAAGATAGGAGCAAAATTCAAAAAATGTTTTAAAACAGACACGAGACAAAAAATTTTTATAAAATTCTAATATACAGGGTGTTTGGTTAACACTGTGCTCAAGATAATCTTGAGTTCTGTGTCTTCTCCTGTTTTTATTCTTCGCCTTTCCCTTTTCTTGTCTCTCAGAGACTTTGCTTAAATGTTTTTCAAAACTATTTTTGGAAGGAGGTAGCCTTTCTGGAAATAACCTAACATACTCCCTCCGAGCAAGAGACTTATTCTTGTTTCACTGAATATAAACTTCAAGTAACTCTTTTCGCTCTTCCAATGAATATACCATTTTCAAAATAACTTGCTTCTTTACGAACACTAGGTATTTTTTACGCTAATATCTAAGAGAGTTAACTACTATCTCACAAAAAACTGGATGACATCTGTCAACAAATAAACAATGCAAATATGCATTGTTTCCAGAGGTATCTTGATGTTTTTATTTTATAATTGACAGTATTGACACCCGTAATGTGATAAGTTTTTAGTAATATCTCACGAACAGGTGGAGTGATTATATAACAATTATATATTTTTGGATTCAGAAAATTAAGGACATTATTTTGGTCTAAAAATATACGGGGTGTTCCATTTAAAAAAATCATGTTTTATTTTCCACCCTGTATATTTTACGAGATTTTTAATATCCGTTCTCAGATTATAAAAATTCATCAAAAACCGTGTCCACTCCTTTTTTGAATGAGTTAAATCGGCAAAGGATAAGTGAGATAAGGGGGGTGTCAATCTTAAGAGACTTACCCTGTACAACACAGAACAAGGGGCTATTCAGACTTACAGACTATACAGACTTAATATTAGAAAAATTAATGTCACAGTTGTTATCATCTTTCCAATAAATGCTGTAACAACTCCCTATTGTTGTTACCTACTGTTATATTATATTAAGCTACTTAGTCCGTCTCACATTCAGAAATCAGCATGGCCTAACATAAGCCAATGCATTTCAAATGCGACAGCGGTGTTGGTTGTCTCGCGTAAAATATATGTCCAGATTAGTCTCTATAGCCCAATGTTTTTCTATTAGAATTCTACTATTAATAAGGTTTAATAATATTGTTTATTGTTATATTACAAAATATTGAATAATAGTCATTTTTATTTAAGAACCCATCTTTAAAAATCCAAAAATAAAGTTATACATACAGCCCATTTGACAACAACAACCCTTTGAAGCTTGGAGTGAAGTAAAAAGATGTGTAGCTTAAATAATGCTACGTTCAACGTCGATAATGTAGCCATTACTATACAGGGTGTCTGAGAAATAAGTGTACAAAAAGAAATCACATATTCCCGAGATCAAAATAAATCGATTGGACCAAACTTACCTCTATACCAAAATGATTCCTAAGGGAGCTACAGGCCCCTAAATGTGGGCCCCTGAAGACGGTTTTTATTTATTATCTTCGAAACTGTTCAAGTTAAAGTAATGAAATTTTGCACATCCACTAAACTTTGTAAATCTAACAAAATGAGGTAAATATCATCTCAAAATTCATTACTTTAACTTGAACAGTTTCGGAGATAATAAATAAAAACCGTCTTCAGGGGCCCACATTTAGGGGCCTGTAGCTCTCTTAGGAAGCATTTTGGTATAGAGGTAAGTTTGGTCCAATCGATTTATTTTGACCTCGGGAATACGTGATTTCTTTTTGTACACTTATTTCCCGGACACCCTGTATAAAGGATACGAAAAAGATCAACAGAATAATCATTAGTCAAAATATTTCAGCTATGTGAAAAACGTTGAAGCTGCCAAGTGGAAAGTCGACAGAATGCGGGATGATATAAGCCAATTATAATTTTCTTTCAGGATGATTCGAACGATGAAAATGACAAAAATGTGGATATTAATGAATGATGTTATTTTATCATAGTTCAATTTATTTTATCAATTATTTACCCTATTTAATTTTTATATTGCATTTACGAATTTTATTAACGTTTTCAAATAAAATTAATTTTAATTTTTCACAAACATCAATTTTTTTGAGGCAAGAATTATCAATAATGCGTACCTGACACTTGGCCATTCGCAAGTTTGGCTACAATGTGCACAGGGCGGCAACAATACTCTCCGTAACCGTAAGACCAATGATGATATATGAATATGCGACGGACTATATACAGGGTGTCCCGAAATTAGAATTTAACTACAGAAAATGAAAATTTGAAGTTTTCTACCTGAAAATGGAACTCTTGTCTAACTTCGATAGAATGCATGGTTTTCGAGTTAAATTGATTTGAAAATTTTGGTCCGCCCCATGTTGGTTTTTGAATTCATACTTTTTTTACATTTTCACATAGTAGACTATTATTGACAGGTAATTAGACTATCACTTGGTTACCGAATACCGTATTTGAAATACCTACTCGTAAGTGTCACGCGTTTAAGTTGAATTTAAATAATTATTGCTGTAAAAAATGGAACGATTTAACAATCAGGAACTTGCAGATATGCATTTCATCTATGGTTTTTGCAATGGTAATGCCGCTGGGGCAGTCCGGGAATACAGGCAACGGTTTCCGCAAAGACAAGTTCCCAGACATGAAATGTTTGTCAATATCCACAGACGTTTATGTGAAAATGGAAATTTTAAAAGACTTCGCGGACAAGGAAGACCACAAGGGGATTACAATTTGGAACAGGTTTTAAACCATTTTGAAAATGATCCCCAAATAAGTATGAGGGCGGTATCGAGAGGTACTAGAATTCCTCGGACAATAGTAATGAATTAGTATGTAGCGGAAAAAAAATCGCTAGAAAATCTTTTACTTCTTTTAGATCGGAAAAATGGTGAAACTTCAAGGCCTTCATGCCTATCATTACCAACGCGTACAGAATTTAAGACCAGCGGATTTTCAACCACGATTAGAATTTTGTCGGTGGATTTTAAATAATAATGATGTTCTTCCGAATATATTATGGAGTGATGAAACAACAGTCATCAGGAATGGAATTTTTAACATGCATAATTCGCATATTTGGAAAACTGTTAATCCTCGAGTGGTATGATGCACACACTTTCAGCACAGATTCTCGGTAAATATATGGGCACCCATTATTGGCGCTCAACATATATTGGTCCCATTGAGATACCTGATCGCTTAAATGCAAATCTTTACTTATAGTACAGCGGATTAGCTAACCTATTGTGCACTTTTTGATAAAAGCACCAAATTTGGCACAGAGGTAGACCGATGTAATATGAACAATTTTGGATGTGGAGCCATCGGCCAACTGCCCCCTGGCGGCCGTGGCGGCCATTTTCAAAAATGGCTGCCAGTGGACACCCAAAAGACAACAGAACTGAGATAAAATTTGCTGCTGAAGGTTTTAGTGAATGTTTATTGAATGTTTTGAATGAGAGATAGTTTGTTAGTTATATACAGGGTGAGTCAATAGTGCGTATTTTTTCTGTATCTCCTGTCTCGTTAGAGATAGAGGCATGGTTCAAAATTTTAATTAAATTGTGAGAAGCACATTTTTTTAAATTATTATCAATTATACAGGGCGATCCGTTAAAGTGGTAGATGAAAGAATATATATTTTTTAAAGGGAATGACCCAATTTTTTTTATTATGTTTGAATACCACTATGAGGTACGTTGACTTTTCTGAATAAAACATACCTATTTACACATAAACAACTACATCTAGAAAATTATTCATTTTACGTATGGGACATATCATATCAAAGTTTCGGAGAAATAAAAATTACACAATTTTTTACAAAAATATACAGGGTGATTCAAATTCGAGGGCAACCATGGGTATCTCGCTTATTGTAAGTGATAGAAGGTAGATTTAAATTTGGCAAAGTTGTGCATGTTTAAGCCCAACAATATGCCGTTGAGAAATCAAAAGAATCTTTTTTCGTTTTTTAGATTTTTGAAAAAAACTAAAATTTGACGTTTTTGTTTTTATTTTTTATTAGACTTATTTGAAAAGTAATAAAAAAACTAAAAGCACTTTCTTACAGCAACTTTTTCTGTTCTACATGATGATGGTTAAAGATTTTTAATACGACGTTTAGTCTTAAAAAAAAAATTTTTTTCTGAACTGCCTCTCAAGTTACCGAAGTAACCCCCAGAAAATCCTAGGACTTTGTGTTAGGTAAAGAGAGACGAGGCCCTACAGTTTATTGTGGAGTCCGAACCACATCTAGGACTTCGATAATTCTCTATCCATCTAAAGTCCGAAGCAAATCAGAAATAAATTTTTAATTTGCCCCAGGATGGATTCGAACCATCTTTCTATAAATCATCATCAATTTTTTTATTTCTTATGGACGCCATATTGGATTTCTGCATCATTAAATAGAACATTTTTTTGTGATTTCAAAAATGTATAATATGACTACATTACGGATATAAGTAAAGCTGAAATTTTAAATAAAAGGATTTTCTTACAGTAATAATAAGAAATAAAATAATTGATGATGATTTAAAGAAGACGACACATCGTATTAAAAATCTGTAACAATCATCATGTAGAGCTGAAAAAGTTGCTCTAAGAAAGCGCGTTTAGTTTTTTTTTATTACTTTTCAAATAAAAAATAAAAACAAAAACGGCAAATTTAAGTTTTTTAAAAAAATCTCAAAAACGAAAAGAGATTCTTTTGATTTCTCAACGGCATATTGTTGGGCTTAAACATACACAACTTTGCCAAATTTAAACCTACCTTCTATCACTTATAATAAGGGAGATACCCATGGTTGCCCTCGAATTTGAATCACCCTGTATAGGGTGTTCCATTTGAAAAAGTTGAGTTTTGGTAGTTTGAATATTTATAAGTTAGCAGTGCGCTTATGAACACCTTGTATGAAATAAATATTTTCTACATCAGCTAATAGTTAAAGTATGGCATACACTACTACCATGTCAAATAAGAAAAATTACTCTCCAAAAATAAGTCGAAAATCAATTTTCAAAACGATACCTGCAAACGTCAGTTTTCCATAAAAATATTTTTTACTTCATTAACCATCCAACAAATTTTAAAAATATTTTACCGCTGAATAGGCCATCATTGTGGTATTCAAACATAATAAAAAAAATTTGGTCATTCCATTTAAAAAATATATATTCTTTCATCCACCACTTTAACGGATCGCCCTGTATAATTGACAATAATTTTAAAAAATGTACTTTTTTCTCACAATTTAATTAAAAGTTTGAACCATGCCTCTATCTCTAACGAAACAGGAGATACGGAAGAAATTCGCACTATTGACTCACCCTGTATATAACTTACAAACTATCTCTCATTCAAAACATTCAATAAACATTCCCTAAAACCTTCAGCAGCAAATTTTATCTAACTTCTGTTGTCTTTCGGGTGTCCACTGGCAGTGCCATTTTGGAAAATGGCCGCCACAGCCGCCAGGGGGCAGTTGGCCGATGGCTCCACATCCAAAATTGTTCATATTACATCGGTCTACCTCTGTGCCAAATTTGGTGCTTTTATCAAAAAGTGCACAATATGTTGAAATATCCTAAGCTAAACTGCCGCACTATTAAATTTTTTGCAAAGCGATCTGAATCCGCTCTTCGATGATGTACCTGTAAACGTTAGACATACCATGTATTTTCAACATGACGGGACACCAGCGCATTATGGGCGAAACGTAAGAAGATGGTTAGATGAGCATTACCCTAACAGGTGGATAGGTTGAAATGGTCCCATATCTTGGCCACCTAGGTCACCTGACTTGAATCCTCTGGATTTTTACTAATGGGGATATTTGAAAAGTTTAGTTTATGTCACAGAGATAGATACAAATAAGAAACAACCATTTTGAAATTTCTTATTCTATCGAAGTTAGACAAGAGTTCCATTTTCAGGTAGAAAACTTCAAATTTTCATTTTCTGTAGTTAAATTGTGAAAAATTTCACAGGCAAAAAAGTTGGAGCTTATACACCCCTAGCCCCCTCCGATTACTACGTCTCTAAATAAAATTTTAGAATCATTTTTACGTTTTTGAATCGAGAACAAAAGAATTAGCAAACGCTGAAACTTTCATTGCTTTCTCACAAAAAGTTTCATATTTACAAAAAATGAGCATCAGAGGCTCTTCTTTAGAAGGCTCTAGCCCCCTTAGGAGCCATTTCTGGACCCATGTTTATAGGAACTATTTTACTATTTTTGGACGTAGAAACTGATGGCAAAATCTTTCTAGCTAATTTCAGGATACCCTGTATATAAACAGGTAATAGGATTTCATTATTATTAACCCATTAGATTTAGGAATCTGTTATTCTATTAGTTACTCTACTCATACATTTAATACTCACATTAACACTACCTATTATTTATTAGCATTATTACTAATATAATGAAACTTACTCATCAACAAACAAAACTGACTGGCCCCAATTTCTGCTTTTAACTAATTCCTCGAGATAAGACGATTCCTCAGTAGGAATTTCTAAATTATCTACAACATGTAAATCGTCTTGTGCAAATTTAATACTTAGGGTGCTAGTTAATCCTGCAAGTCTGTTGTAAAATGGAAGCATATAAAAATGAGGATTTGGAGATTTCGGCCCATGAATTACACCACCTCCCTTAAAAAGGGGACTTCTAATCGAACCATGACGTGCCTTTCCTAATCCTGCAATGCATATGAACAATTTAAAATTATGTAACTAAAATATATAATAGGTAAGTAGCTGTACCTTTTTGTGGCCATGGTTTTCTGCCGCCACCTCTACATTCAAATCTCGATTTTGTATGAGCATAACTGACATATCGATATAAAGTTTGCCATTTCACATTTTGTTGAATTATATCAATTCTGGGGTTTGCAGCAAAAACGGAAGGATGTAGATCCAATAAACCTAATCTGGTTCTGTCTATTGTATCTAAATTTTCTAGCCATACTTGTCTAGGTTTCTGATATTTCGGAGGAAACATTAATCGTCGTGCCTCGATATTTTCATTCTGGGTTGTTAAAGAAACAACAGCATTGGAATACTTTCTTGCAATACATGTACAATTACGAAATTTTTGTAACACATACAACATCTTCTAAGAGATTTAAAAATTCAACATAACGTATTGATGTATTGTAACCTCAAATTCACGACCACAGGGCACAGAATAAATAAAAACACAGAATTCAGATTTCAGAATTATATTCTGGCAACGTTGGTAATATGGGCGCCACAGGGGAAAAACCGAAAACGAAATAAAATTTTTGGAAAATCTCTAACTCAAAAATCCCGTTTGTTAGCATAAAATTGCACCGGCATATTATACTCCATATACTGCATATTTCACCTCTGTGAAGCGAAAGCGAAATTAGTATAATAGCATAGACTTAATAATAATTATAATAGTGTAAAGCGGGCGTCAGAATATCAAATATTTGATCAAATTAGACTCATCAAACTGTGAATATGGCATCACAGTCACAGTTTAAAAAGTTTGTTAGAAGGAATAATAGGCCATGCTGCCCCAAGATTCCTAAAGGACAGGTTGTCTAGAAACTTAGAGAGAGATGGAAAGAGATAGACATATATGACGTCACAGGTATCCTTTTCCCAGAAGTTTGGTTATGTGCTTATAGAGTTCCATCCCCGTTTTTGGCATTTTATCATTTAATACCGAAATTATTAGGGTTTTTTTGTGATTAAACTGATTAATGTGAATTTGTACTATTATATGTTTTGTGGAGACTTGGGTATTGTGTGCTTTAGCTTTAAAAATTATATGTGAAAATAGACCTATTGTGAACGAACATTTCTCTAGATTTTAAGTTTTTTAAGTGCAGAATTAATTCATTGACCGTAAGTAAATAAAGTCAAACTTTTTGGGATCATTTTGAGATTATTTCTATAATTCGAAAAATTTCTAGGTGCCAGGAACACGGTGCAGTGTGGCAATTTGTACGAGTAATTACCAAAACTCGAAACAACTCGGAGAGAAACTTAGTTTCTTTTGCTTTCCAAATGATAGGGAATTAAGAAAGGAATGGGTGCTCAGGTGCTATAGAAAAGATAAATTTGACCCCAAGAATAAACGAATCTGTTACAAACATTTTAAAAATGAAGACTTTGAGGATGCTATGGAAGCAAGGCTGATGAATAAACCTGCTAAGAGATTAAAAAAATATGGTAATTATCAACTATCAGTAGTACCTACTTCAGAACTTTATAGTTAATTTTTATGCTGTCCCTATCTAGTTTTTTATTACCATTTGAGACGAAACATTACTAATCATAAATATTAGCTACGATGAAAACTGTTCCATCATAATGCTCTGCGTGCATGAATTTAGCATATCATCTTTTTAATAACTTTTTGATTAGCCACATATTGGTCTTTTCTAGGATAACCAGAGTAGCAATTTAAAATAGGGATAATGTATAAATAGATATAATTTCCTGGGGACAGTTCTTCTCGCAGTTCTTACATAGTAGTGGTAGTTGAAAATCAACTTGTAGACTGAAAACTGCGGGACTCTATATTCGCATATTTACATATAAAATAAAGGTTTTCATTTTTCATTTTTTTTAGCCATACCATCTTTGCATCTACGAGAGAGTGAGCAAGTTGTCCAATCGACCTCCAGAGCAAACCGTGTATTGAAAAAAGAACAGGAGACAATAGTTAAAGCACTCGCAACTCGTCAGAAGTTGAAAAAGACAAAGAAAATTTGCCTTTAAACAAATAAAATTCTTAGAAAATATAATGCCGTAATGGAAGAAAATAGTAAATTGAAAGAAAAAATTCAAGAAGTTGTCATTTGTAAAAATGTTTTGCAGCAAAAAGTTTTGGACTTGAAACTTTGATACAGCAACGGAATATTGCATTTGAAGAAAAGGCGAAAGATGTTTTTGGAAACTTTTTAACATCAAACCAAATTGACATAGCCCTAAAAAAGAATTCAAGAGCACGATGGACAACTGAGGAAACATCAAAGGCTTTCACTATAAGGTATTTTACCAAACGATGCTATGTATATCTTTGTGACACTTTGAAGTACCCTTTGCCAGGCATTTCCACTTTACAAAGTTGGGCAGCAAATTTGAATTTGAGAAGCGGTATTCTCCAAGATGTATTTAATATAATGGATGTTTCTGGTAAACCAAAAAACGAATTAAAACGCCTAACCGTTCTTTCCTTTGACGAAGTCAAAGTATGTTCGACTTATGAATATGACCAAAAGGAAGATGAAGTAATTGGGCCACATTCTTATATGCAGGTGATAATTGGCTATGGGTCTCTTCGATAATTATATATATAATAGCTTAGCTGTGTTCAACTAATGGTCGGACCAGTCAAAGTCTTTCAAAGAGCAGATATTTTGGTGTAAATAATATTAAGATTATTAAGTATAGGTTTTTTAAAAAATTTTAAAGTTTAATGTACCCGAGATTAACCCAACCGAAGAATAAGTAAAAATTAGCTGTTATTGTAAGTTTGAACTTCTACCTGATGCTCATTCTACCTCTTTATATTAAAGAAGCATTTTATACAATGGCTGCAGATTGTTTAATTTTCGATCTCCAGAAATTAAACGGTCTGCAAATCTATGTTTTTAAAGTCACTAAAAAAACATCTGATAGACAAAAACTGTTACACACTTAATGAATTTTTTTCAACATAGTATTTTCCTTTATTTATATATTGAATTTTACCACTTACTTGTTAGTTAATTATTTCTTACTTTTCTACTTGTTAGTTGCTAGTTAATTATTTTTTTGTGAGGTTCATTTACAAATTTTGTTATGACATAATTTTCAAATATTATGTTGTACTAAGTATCTTCTTTTTGATTATATTGTATCTGATGAAAATAAAAGTATCTATCTATCTAGCTATATACATACAGTAAGGCGCTGAGCATTAGACGGATAGGAAAATCCTATGTATTTATGTACATGTGCATAAGGTTCAGAACAGCGCAGTTATAATTATATAGTGGGGGCATGCCAATTACACTGCGACTGCGACCAGTCCTACAAAGTAAATAACATCTCTCTACATCGGTAAGGTGATCGCGCCGAAGCGGGCACACTCGATAGTCACTCCACTATTTATATGGCGCTATTCTGAGCCATATTGCACATGTACATAAGTGCATAGGATTTTCCTATCCGCCTTACTGTATATATAGATCCTTATATTGTTCACCGACCGATAAACTGTTATGTTGGTGCAATTTAGTTTGCAATATATTTGATGATTATTTGTTCAACACAAAGACATATAATATAAAAAGTGTTTTAATTGTGTTCAATCTTAGAACTTTTAGAATAGTTTAGTAAGTTAGTACTGCTCAGCAGTATTGCTCTCTTAATTACCATTTGGTGTTCTGTAAGATGTATGATAAATAAATAAAATCTAAAATGTGAATGTATTTTGTAGTATAATAATTATGGGTTGTACCTACATAGTAACGATGGCAAATATTAATAACAACTGGCCAAATAATATATTTCACAATGTTATTGTCCATGAAGCCTGTATGTTGATACTTGAGTATATGAATCAATTTCATTTTGAACCACTATCTGATTTACCCTTTATCAAATTATTTGTAAAATTCCACTGTTTCTTTGGATTAACACTGTTCGTTCCATTTTTTTGTAATCATTTTTTAATCGTCTATGTTTAATTTATACAATATTTTTTATTTTTTTGTTCAGGAAGTTGTTCGGATATTTCGTACTTTCTTATATTCAACTCGTGTTCGATTAAAAGGAGTGATTTACCTGAAGATTTACCTTTATAAGTTTTCCGTTATCATATTGTTGTAAACATTGACCTCTGAGGGGTTGTTCTTTAATAGGTTTATCTCCAACAAGAATCATTTTAGTTTTGATTCCCTCAAATTATATCTGACAGGAGCTTGTTAAAAGGCATACGACAGTGATCTGTTTAGACCCCACATATCTGAAGATCTTTTCCCAAGAGATCAACATTTACCAGATTATATTATTTTATCGTCACCTGACACTTTAACTTATACTGCAGTTTAATGACTACCTACTTTAGAGTTTTAGATCACCTCTACCTCTTGCATCCCTACAAGAATGGGCGCTCTGACTATTTCAACCTGTTTATACCAAACATCTGTTTTATAGTACCATGTTCCTGTCAACATCAGGACACAGCATTATGCTTCACAGATTGCATAGTATCACAGTATTATGCTTGCTATCTGTTAAAAGATATCACAACCAAAGCTGATCCGTCACGCTTGTTTCACATAACCACAAATATTGTCATATTTTATATGTACTTTGGGCGTTTACACATAAAATTCTTAGCCCGTTCTGTTTGATATACTACCTTCTACATTTTTTAGACCGTTCTCCCTCGTTTATTTGTTATACTTTACTGTTATAACATTTTTTAGGGAAGATCTCTCCTCGGAGCACCACACATTTGTAGCCGTATTCTCTTTTATATTTTCCATAACATAAAACGGAGAGTATCTAAATTTGTGTTTTAATGTTATTGTTATTGTTCTAAAGATAAAGATTCAAAAACTGTATTAAAACTTGAATTATTTCAATATAATCGTATAGAGTGGTTGTCAAAAAGGATACCCGTGACGTAATCAACCAGCTGCACTCCTATTGGCTAATTCTTACTAGGCAACCTGTCTACTTTAGTAATCTTGATGCTGCCCATGCTCT
The DNA here is from genome assembly GCA_963680705.1 of Rhagium mordax. Lineage (NCBI taxonomy): Eukaryota > Metazoa > Arthropoda > Insecta > Coleoptera > Cerambycidae > Rhagium > Rhagium mordax. Next base: position 57,633,678 of record OY796661.1, on the reverse strand, counting down.
ATTTTCATGCATTCATTGGTCAATTTAAATTATACTTTTGGATTTTGACAGCTTGTGTGACCATTAATTTATGGCAGTGGATAAAGATCCGACAGTCGGAATTATAACACAACTACTAAAGATCCGAGAGTCTTAATTTATAACTTGGCCCTTGCCCCACTTGTATCCTGGTATTCCTGGTCGCTGGTCTATATCGGAAATGAGCGGCACCGGCAAGCAGTAGGTCTCGGGTTCGAGCTCCTCGCGATGTGTTTTTTTTAATTAAAAATACATTTTTTAGAAAAATGTTCATTCTACTGTCGGATCTTTAGTTGGTTGTGTTAAAATTCCGACAAAGATGCTCCTTCTTTAAAATAATAAAACTTGTAATTTTTTTTTAATTAATATTACTATTAAAAAATATTTTTATTAATATATTTGTTAGTTTTCAGGTTTAACTGTCGGTTAGTTAGTCAAAATGTTAAAGTTCTGATTGTCGTAATTTGATGTTGACGTCATATTCACAGTTTGATGAGTCGGATTTGATCAAATATTTGAAAGTCTGACGCCCGCTTATACACGTATGTACAGGGTGTATTCTAAAATCACCGACAAACGGAAACTGGAGATTCTGTGATCCAAAATAAGACGAAATGTATGTCCGAAAATGCTTCCTAACCGAGCTACAGGGTTTTGGAAAAAAAATTTTTTTTTTTCCACAGTTGCAATCAATTATTAATTTGTACAGTATACACACGGGATGGAATCGCATAGAGACGGCATGTGATGAAATTAGAGCCATGCCACAAATCTTCCAGCGTAGGTTTAATTTACTTAAAAGAGCTCAAACTTGCATCCAACAAGACCCTCAGGGCATTTTGAACAGTATCTAAATTAATAATTCATTTTTCAATGAAATATTTTTATTATGTAATAGTTAACTGCGTTATTTTGATAAATTTTATTTAAATAAAAATCAAATTTAATTTTTTTTTAAATGTGTGGTCGTACTTTAATACCGATTATCTCAAAAACGGAGTGCCTAATCGAAAAAACACCAAGTCTGATTTTATTTGCAGAATAGAACAGTGAATCTAAAAATAAACATTTCAAAAAAAAAATGCAGTGGCGTACGTTTTTTTGTGATTTGAGGGGGTAACTCAAACTATGTTACGCCACTGGATTGAGCCAATCGACTCAAACTCACCTCATTAATTATATTCAGTAAGACATTCGAGTGTACCAAATCTCAATATAATATCTTATGCAGTTTTTGAAAAAACTCCAAAAAACTAAAAAAAAAAATTTTTTTCAAAACCCTGTAGTTCGGTTAGGAAGCATTTTCGGACATACATTTATAACAACTTTCGTCTTACTTTGGATCACAGAATCTCCAGTTTCCGTTTGTCGCTAGGCCATTACACCACTAACGAATTGCGAGTAAAGAACGAATAAGTTCAGATAGGTTTGGTTAAATGTGACATTTGGCCTTGAAACGGCCAATGAGATTGCGCCGAATACTGCCATTTCCGTACGACTGTAAAGAATGTTAATATGCGTCCCGGTCGTCGCGAATACGCGATATTATCACAAATTAGTTATGTCTGTCTCTGTCAGAATCGAGCTTTTGATCTAAAAACAGCATACATGGAATTTGCTTTAATATAAAAAAATTTGATATACCCAACGACATAAGAATTACTAGACAAGTAGTTTGATTCAGGTTCAAGTTAATTATATCTTCTGTGTTCTATGCTGTGACTTAATAAATGATATTATTTTATTTATTGTCTGCGTTAGTGAATTATGAAAAACATGCCATGCAAGAAGAGGATAATCTTCTTTGAGGTTAAGAAACGAAATGAAAACAAAGAAAAGTGTTGGTGATCGGGTATAACTGTCACGTGACAACAAATAACCGACCTAAGTAACCCTACCTACAGAGGCTTTATAGAGACAGAGGCGACAATAGGTGGTCAGCATTTTGATTGGTAGTAGGTCACGTGGTATAAAATGAGGCTAAAATTTTTAAACAGATCATGTGCATATCATATGACTAACATAACCTTACATTTTTAGTTTTTGTAAATTAATTTTAAATTTTAATTTTAATTTTTGTAGTTTCAACTTGGAACCATTATAACATTTAAAAACTCTTTCAGACAGTAGATATAAGAAAGTTTCAATATTGTAGATCATTAAAAATAGACTGCCAATTATAGGTTGGATTTCCAACCAACAAAAAGCATCTTATTTTATTAGATCAAGGTAATTACTCTTCAGTAATAATGCACTGAACAAGATTTTAGTTGATAGTACAGCAACCAAACAGAAATTTTGATAAAAGCGACATAATACTCCAAGAACTTAGAAAATGCACATTTTTGAGAACAAATTTGCAAGTAAATCACTTGGTAATCGCATATTTTATCTTTTATGGAATTACATTAAATAATACGTAGATATCATATATTCAGACGTGGTTCCTGATGACAACTTCAGCAATACAAGTAACGAAAGTATCACTCTCAACAGAAGCTTATTCGGTTTTAGAAATGAAGGTTTCGTTAGTATGCATAGGAGCTCAACTTCACAATCACCATTGGAATTGTCACAACCTTCAAGTGATGATACAACACAACTAAAGTATCAAATCCAGTGATTTTTCAGCAATTAATCCAATACCTACAGAAAAATGTTTGTTAAGTACTTTAATTTGTTGAAATAATAATAAAATGGCACTTTTATTAAGTTGACAGAAATTTTGACAGCTGTCAAAGGTTATAATTTTATTTTAATATCAATTACTGAACTAGAACGTTTAAAAACATTCTATGTATCTTTTTCTATGGAAATAAACATTATCCTTAAAACTACGGAAGATATATAGGTACTTGTAATTTTTTAAATTATGCAGCAATTTTGACATCTGCCAAACAACATAATATTTTTATGATGTCAATTTCGTATTTGGTACCACTAGAGCTTATAAAAAAAAGTTTGATAAGCACGTTCATTTGTTTAAACAGTCATTTTCGTTAAGTTGAAAAATTTTTTACAGCTGTCAAATATAAAAACTTTATTTTATTATCTCTTAAGAAACTATATAATTTCAAAACACTTAATAGCACTTCTTCTATGGAAGTTTACGTTATTTTCAAAATTACGAAAGAAACACTTTTTTAATTTTTTAAAATTTGACAGCAGGTTTCTCTCTCAACAGAAGCTTATTAAGTTTTAGAAATGAAGATTTCGTTAATATGCATCTAAGCTTTAACTTCACAATCACCGTTGGAATTGTCACGACCCTCAAGCGACGATACAGTACCGGTACCTAAAGAATCAAATCCAGTGATTTTTCAGAAATCAAAAAAGAAGCAGAAATTAGAAAAGTGAGAAAAATTGTACAAAAGAAAGATATTATTCTCATTCAAATCTTATCGTAATAAATTACAACATTGTAAAACTAAAATTAGATAGAAAGGTAGAAAAATTTGTGGAAAAGAAAGACATCATCTTTGAAATCATACCGTAATAAATTACAAAATTGTAAAACTAAATTTAGACAGAAAGGTAAATGAAAAACATTTTTAGAAAGCAATAATTATTGTCATTATTTGAAGTGCCTCTCCCTCACATCTACATTTTGTATTGTTTTGTATACAATCGTCAATCGTGCATATATGTATACTGCATGTGATTATAATGATAATTTTTCTTATATAATATATTTCTATATAATATAATAATATTCCTTATATATTTACTGTACCCATGTAATGGAATTTTGTTTATATTAATAAATAAATTATTAGATGTTAAAAATTGGCTGTGTCTTCTGCTATTGTTTATTTGTTATTCTGTAAATGAGAACCATCAGATGGGATAAAGTACATACTAAAGTACTAAATTTTGATTAGTTTTACTTCATATTAAGAAAAATTTTTAACTGATATCTTTATCTTATGTCGGCATAATTTATACAATCATATTTAGGTATTAAGCATAAGAACAAATATTTCATTCCTTCTATTCAGTTAAGAAAATTATTAATCTTTTCAAATTATGTAATGTGCTTATGTACGGATCATGGGCATCATATTACTAACATAACCTTAAATTTTTAGTTTTTGTAGATTTATTTTCAGTTTTAATTTCGGCAGTTTTAGTATGGATCCATTATAACATTTAAAAACTCACTCAGATAGTATATACCTATATATAAAATTTCAATATTGTAGATTATTGAAAATAGACTACCTACTAATTATAGGTTGGATTTCTAACCAACAAAAAGCATCTTATTATATTAGATTACGGCAATTAAAAGTTCATTAGTATGCACCGAACAAAATTTTAGTTGATAGTACAGGAATCAAGCAGAAATTTTAGAAAAATTTACATAACATCTGAAAATTTTAGAAAATGTATATATTTGAGGTTAGTTATGAACGTTAAATACATAATTAATTTTCTTCGTTATTATAATAAATTAAAATATTCTAGACTTTCATTAAATTACAATAATAATTATAACATTGTAATACGAATGTTTCAATACTGAATTAAATAAAACCAATCTAAAATTAAACTATTAAAATATGCTTGCATCATCTTATAAATTTAAAAGCGCCATTCATTTTTCTTAAAATTTAGCCTCATTTTGGTGGGCGTGGCCTTATTGTCGTCTCTGTCTCTATAAAGCCTCTGTAAGTAACCCAAGTATGTTGTCCAAATGTATCAAAACTCATTTCCGAGGCGTGGCCAGCAACGCGTTGCTATGTTGCTAACTTCACACATGCAATAGATAACCTCTAATCGTATGTTCATGTTTATTTTAATTGAATTGAATCAAGATTCAAGAAACGTCCTAATAAAATGAATATATTACTGCGCAGACTTAGTGTACAAATAATTACTGGTAACCCTTTGTGCTTGTTATAAAATCCAAATTACACCTAATTTTTAGGAAATAAACCCAAACCCACCTTTAGAACTTGCAGTAACGATGTTCCACAATTTGACATGAAGAATCCATTTGAGAAACAAAAACCAGAATGTGTTTTATGTAAACATAATATTGAAGTAGATTATAAAAACGTGAAGTTACTTTCACAGTTTCAGTCTCCATATACTGGTAGAATTTATGGTAAACATATCACAGGTTTATGTACAAAGCAACAAGAAATAGTTGAAAAAGAAATTGTTAAAGCTCAAAGTGCTGGTCTTATGGCCACTTATTTAAAAGAACCATGTTATTTGAAAGACCCTCAATTATTTAATGCAGACAAGCCTATAAGATCTCATCGATTTTAGAATTGAGTAAATTGGAAATAAAGTTTTTGTAGTAATGAAGTTATTTTTGTTTCATCCTAAATTGAGCTGTTTATGTAAGTATTATGTTAATTGTCGGTATTAATATGATGATAAAAAGTAGGCAAGTAGGTAAAAATTCCTACTAATAAGATTTAAATTTTAAAAGCGGTAAAATGTAGAGGAATAGAGGTTAATAGATACTGCAGTATATTTTGGGACGATGGAAGATAATGGAAATATAGCTACAAAAGCCTGTAACATAGCATCCATATAATGCTTTGGACCTCTTCAAAATTTATATATTTGCATTTACTCTATTATAAACGTTTTAAAAATGAAACAGACAATCATATATAGTTCAAATCACGAAAGAAGACCGTTACGTCATTATTATAATTCGTATGAATCAAATCAGTACTGCGTTAGTCAAGTTCATGCTTGTTGAAATGGTATCCGGATGTAAACAAACTTAAACGTCAAAACAAAACATAACCTACAATTTGTCTGTTAAATGTCAGAATAATTTAACGATCTCGCCTGTCTTTAAATTTGAACTAATTTTATGTTCTTATGTAGGTTTTTATATGCACTATAAATATAATGTGGTAAAATGCAGATGTTTTGAAGATTAACTATCGTTAGTTCTATAAACAACTATTTTTAATGTGCAAAAATCAATGGAATAAGGAAAACGGTAACAATCAAACTCAAAGACAAACAAATTTAAATTTGACAACGGTGCTAGTCGAAAGCGTTCGATCAGTTGATCGAATTCTTGCTTGTTACTGAGACATACGAAATCGGGCCCTCTCTTTCTATTTCGTCAAGGAGGTTAGGTTTTTTCGTATACCGCATCAACAACGTCAGTCGGAGACAGGGAAATGGACTCCCTTTCCCTGTCTCTCTCGTTTTACTATTTTGTAAACAAAGAATACTTGAACAGCATACGTTGAAGATTAGAAATTAATTTGTGACGTAACGGTCATCTCTCGTGATTTGAAGTATAATATCATATACAGTGTGCCTCACTTTTCACCACTACACCCCAATATCTAGGCCATTTGTTGATCGATTTAGATCAAATTTGGTATACTTCTTTTCTTTCAGATTGTGTTCAAAAAGTTATTAATAAAAAAATTTTTCAAACTTAAATACGCCTACTATGAACAAAAGAAATTGGCAAAAATTAGGAATTTATATTAGCGATTGAGATAAGGTTTTTGTTTTTACAGATTCTTGTTCAGCATGACCTAAAACGCCTGTATACCAAATTTCGTTAAAAAATATTCATTCCTTCAAAAAAAAAAAGTACTAAAAATCTAAGATTTCAATAATAATCACCCTACTATTCCAGTTATTTATTGTCGGATATTTACATAACTTGGTAGTCGGGTGATATAATGACGCTAATTGAGCATTAGGACACTTTTTTTAGAAAATATGAAATAACTCAACAATTATTTTTTATTATTGAAATTTTTATTACTTTTTTTGAATGAATATTTTTTAACGAAATTTGGTATACAGGCGTTTTAGGTCATGCTGAACAAGAATCTGAAAAAACAAAAACCCTATCTCAATCGCTAATATAAATTCCTAATTTTTGCTAATTTCTTTTGATATGCATAGTAGGCGTATTTAAGTTTGAAAATTTTTTTTATTAATAACTTTTTAAACATAATCTGAAAGAAAAGAAGTATACCAAATTTGATCTAAATCGATCAACAAATGGCCTAGATATTGGGGTGTAGTGGTGGAAAGTGAGACACACTGTACTTAATCAATCTATTCTTATAAAATTTTTAATTAATAAAATCATAATAGATTTTCAACAAATACCTTCGAGTATAATGTTAATAACAAAGTTAATAGTATGGTCTTTGATTTTTATTCAAGAGGATCATTTTATTTCTATCATGACAGTTTGTTCAGTAAGATTTTTTATATACATATAATGTTAATTGATACAGGTGCAAATTAAACAAATTTATTGGCAAATTTGTGCAGTGTCTAATGGTTCAGGTATTTCTCACAAAAAAAATGCATTCATTTCTAATTGGTAGAGGAATACTTGGGCAGTTGCGATCTTGCAATGTTTTGTTCCATACTTTGTTACAAAATTCGACGAAAATCCTACACGCCACGTCAAAACCTTCGCTATTTTATTTAGACACTTTTTTGGCGTTTCCTTTCCAAAAATTGTAACCGGTGTTCGGGCAAGGGATGTTAACTTTTTTGCGTCACATTCCAGTCTCGTACGCTCCTAACATGCACTCCGATATGAAACGCCGGAGTACAAGCCAGTTCTTTTAAAAATTACTCTCCGTCTAACCGAGTCTAATTTTGTCTATTTGGTAAAATCCACCTTATTATATTGAGTTAACCTTATACAAAGCTAGCATGAACTATCCGTAGTCGGCATTTGCTGAAAAAGCCATTTGCAAAATATCAAAAATACTATTATAGACTATAAGAAATGATTCTATTACTACCATAATCATTATTTTGTAATATTGGGTTTATGTTTATATGTACAGTAGTTTAAATATTATTCACTCGGTTATTCATAAATAAATTATGAAATAGTAAAGAACTCTAAACAAAAATGCATTTGATAAATAAATTTAATTATATTTTAAATAATTGTAGGTATACACATATAAGTATTATACATTATAGTATGACCTACCTATATGTATAATAAGTTAAATAGTTGTAAGACAATCCTTATCTACTTTTGAGACAATAACTTTTAATTCATTAATTTGAAATTTTCTTTGAAATTCCTTGAGATATCCCCTCTCTGAATCACTGTGGTTACACAAAATGACACTTACTCCTTTTTGAGTTGCATCTAATACGTCATGATGCAACATTTCTCCAGTTAAATATAAATCGGCCTCAATTCCTGCCAACAGGGATGCTCCAGAACCAGCACAAACTGCTACAGTTGTGATGAGAGTTTCTAGAAAGTAAAGAGCAATGATTTTGTTTCTATTAGTGGTCATGTAAAATATGTTACACTAAAATTAATAGCCTTGTTCGTAGAGTAGTCAGAAACTGTCCGACGCATGCGCATTTGGTTGTAGAGTTGCGCATGTTAAGTCAAAGCACTTTTAAATTTCAGAGCTCTATTAAAAATCACATCTCTACAGTCATCAAACTATCACAAATCGGTTCTACGAACAAAGCTAATGCAAAATGAGCTGATCAGGCGCCCATGTTCAGATTTAACTATTATCACATTTTATTTACATAAGGGGAGGCTATGATATGTTTTTCTTAGGTTGTCTCAGGGTTGTCTACTATTGACAAAATATTGAAGTGTCAGATTTAATTGATCGTCACTGTCATTTATTTTTGGCTCAATTGCCAAATTTTTTATTGATAACATTGCTGTGCTTTCTTTAGGGTCTCACTCTGGCAACTATGTAGAACCAATTTGAATTTGTGGTTATGTTTTTGACTTTTCAACATAACCTCAGTAATTAAAACAATCATTCATACCATAGACTTAATAATAATACTATGGACCGAGCCTACAGAGAGAGGTGATGAGGACGAGACCTTGAGAGAGACGCCGATATATTATCAGCTGATTGTTATAAAACGAGCGCGTGTGTGGACTGCTATATGTTTTGTGGTTGACTTGACGTGTGAGCTGTGTTTTACGTATCTTTTTACACATTTTAAGTTAATTTTCTGTAAAAGAGGACATGGTTGTGTCTTGCTGTGCTTATGGGTGCAACAATAAGTATAAAAACGGCAATGAAGTTTCATTTCACACATAAGTTTCTTGAATAAAGAATAAATAACCTATTTTTGTCCTGTCATTGAATACGTAGTTAATCGAATATTAGGCTATTTCTAGCTTAATATTATATTAATAATATGTCATTTCATTTAATAGGTTTCCTAAGAATGATGAACTGAAGAAAAAATGGGTAATAGCTCTCAAAAAAGAAAAAACTTTTCTCCAACTGTGAGTTCAAGGTTATGTATTTTGTTCCTTAACCTTCTTTAGGTACTATCGCGGCCGAAAAAAAGTAATCGATTTTTTATCAAGTAGTATGTATTTTCGAAAAATTTTCCTTTGTAAATGGGAGTTTTTACATCAGTTATGTCAATTAAATTATTTTGACAAGAAATCATTGGCGGAGTCGTAGGATTAAAAAAAACTAAGAAGAAATAAGTTGTTAATATATTCTAATTATAAGAAAACAATTAATTAGTATGGTTTTGAGAGAAGCAGAAAAAGGCTACATCATCGCCAAACTTGGAGAAGGGTGGTCTTAACAACTCATAGCAAGTGAAATTAATTGCAGCAAAGGCACAATTAAAAAACTAAACAAAAAGACAGCATACCTTCCGCTATTATCTGTTTTGTGCTAATATTTTTCATCAAACTTAAGACCCCTCTGGGACGGACGGTAAACTCGCAGTTGACCATTGTAGCAGGACTGAAATATTTTTTCGTCGGAAAAGACCACTCGCTCCCAGTAACGATCGTTTTAATTAATAAAAGTATTTGCAAACTGCATTCTTGCTCTTTATTAACATCTGTTAGTCGGGGCCTTTTAGCACTGGCACAGTTAAGCAACCGTTTTCTTGCTGTCCTAACAGACGCTGGGAAGTTGGTTTGCTCTTTGGCTTCAATAGAATTAGAAAATGGGTTTAAACTCACATAGTTAACCAGGGTATTGTCGTTTTTTTTAGAGTACTCTTTCTTGGCCGCCCATAACCCACTGCCCTGCTCAGATCATGAGTTTCTATCTACTTTTTGTTTAGTTTTTGATTCGTGCAATTAATTTCACTTGCTATGCGTTGTTGAGACCACCCTTCTCCAAGTTTGGCGATGATGTAGCCTTTTTCTTTCTTCACTCAAAACATGATAAGGCATGAGTAAGTAATAAAAAATTTAATTTTGACAATGACGTTGACACTAATAAAAAAAATATTGGGATTGATGCGACACTGAATAGAACCATAGTTACAACGGGAAAATTAGTCGATTACATTTTTTCGGCCGCGATAGTACCTACTTATTTATGCATAAATATCTGAGATGCACCTATTTTTATACTTCACCGACAAATTGTACGTATTATAATCAAAACCTCTAATCACAAACGTGCTAAACTATATTTATAAAAAATCTCGGCAAAATGTTTCCATCCGCCGCCGCATAAAAAAGTAACTTGGCCATGTGACTGTTCCTGTTGAAGTAACAGTCACGTGGTTTCAAATCTTACTATCCTTGTTCGACGCACTCAATTTATATCGCTCTATCTCTCTTCAATGTTGTCCTCACACTGGCGAACGGAAAGTGGCACAAGGCTCCGTCCATACGTTGTATTATTAAGTCTATGATTCATACCAACAGAATTCAGATTTTCCAAAGCCTACTCTAATGTAAATAAAATGTGATTAGTATATATGTTATATTTTCAAATAATTTTCTATTTTAAAGTAAACATTACTTTATAAATAAATATTAATGTTAAAGAAAAATTTAGGGATTGTAGTATTAATTAAAATTTGCATAAGAATTAAATTAGTTAATAAATAAGAACATATAAAATAAAATATAAGTAATCATAAATCAAGACAACAGTTGAAGTCAATTTATTCAATTTATAAATTATTATGTTTGAAATAAAACATGGTACTTCAGCCACCAATGATAAATGATCAAATATTTGGATAAAATATTTTATTTAGGGTATTGTATGTAACACGATACTTGAATTACTGATGAAATATAATTCATGGAGAAATCTGAATTGGCTTATCATCTGAAACTATGCACATATATGACTAATTTTTACACCACGTTTGAACACAGCAATATTTAATTATGAAAAAATCAGGTAAACATGCAGGGGTCCAGGTAAATTTATTACCTAGGCGAAATCGCCTTTTGGTGCATACCTGAGAAAACCACTATCGATCACTACTTTTTGCCCTCAGTTTGGCACTCAGGGTGGTCACCTTGCTCGCTTGGCCCTTAAGCGGCCCCTGGAAAAGTGTATGATTTCAAGTGGCATTCCAATCAAAACATATACACGTACACCATTTCTTTGGTAATTAATCGAAGTACAGTTATTGATATTAATACTAGTGGCAACATATCGGGCAACACACAGCTTTGGCTAGCTAATTTATATAATTTATTGTACATACCTAAATCTTTATGTTTAGCTATGCCAATCCGAAGGTATGGAATACCAATATGCTGTTTAACATTCTGAATTGTTTGTTTCAATGTTAACGGAGTTTCAAGTGTTATAATTCTGCCCATTCCGATGTTTGAATCTTCTGAGTTTATCAAAATAGGTTTGCTAGATTTAGGTTTTAATGCTGATGCTAGCCAATCATTTACACCGTCTGACATTGCATCCCAAGTTGTGTGAGGGCTAAATATGGCTATACCATTTTTTATACATTTTATTAAAATTCTCTCCTTCCACTGACTACAAAAATTAATATTCATAAAAACTAGTATCGAATTATACTTTCAAAATATTTATACCTTAATAAATACATTATGGAGATAAAAAATATAATGCTTTGAAATAAAGCAAATGCAAGCCTGCTTGACTCCATTAGGATAAATCTTATGCTTCCTCGTTCAAGTTAATTCGCAGTGTAGGTACTTTCTTTAGATTTTTTCAAAAATTTTTTTATCTAGGATATTTTTGTTCGAGTGTGCCAAACGCAAACGGATAGTAAAGAAAGTTATTCTACGCAAAAAAGTGCATATAAACATATGTTATAACGGACATATCTTTCCATCAATGCAATTGTACTTGTGCACAAGGAGAAAAATTTAAGCATTTACATTAATATTGTACGTTTGTATTTTTGTTTTTCTATCCGATGTAAAATATAATGTATAATTAGTTAAAATAATGTAAATGATGGTGGTATTTTATTTGTATGATGTAAGGTAATAAATAATTTAAAAAATTTAAAATGATTTATCTCGACAACGGCAACGAATTGAACATATACAGGGTGTTCTGAAAAACACTAGCAAAAATTCAGGGGCTGATAGAATTTCAAAAAATATTACAATTTGTTCCTATGAACCATGGGCGTATCTCTTTCCATTTTCAAGATACAGGGTGTTAAAAAATTTTTTTTTAAATCTAGTTTCGGTCCTATCTTTCGGTCCTGCTAAATGCTCTGGTGTTATTAATTTTTGGCTATATCATACAGGGCGTTCAGTACAGTACTCCGTGGGAACATTTTAGGTCCTAACTTTTTTGAGATTAATCTTTTTGCCCCTTTTGTCACTTGCTGTTATGACAAATTTTATTCTAAACAAAAAAGGTGCTCTTGTAAAAAGTGCTAAAATTTGCTCGTTTTCCAGGTAAAGTGCACCAAAGTCAAGCAGCTGGTATCCCAAATTGTTGGTTTTTACTTCAAGTAGGCTTTGGCACCTAGTTGTTATTACTATTAGTTTCATTAATAAAACTCAAAATCAAAGTTATTATTTGAATGGTAATGATAAAAAGTAATAGTTAGTTTATTTGTGGAAAAGTTTAACACATACTGAATACAATTGAAAAAAAGAATAACTAATTATTACTAACAGAAAATTAAAATTTAAGGAAAATTATTTTTTACTACTTTTTATCATTACCATTCAAATAATAACTTTGATTTTGAGTTTTATTAATGAAACTAATAGTAATAGAATTAGGTGCCAAAGCCTACTTGAAATAAAAACCAACAATTTGGGATACCAGCTGCTTGACTTTAGTGCACTATACCCGGTTTTTCTCGAAAACGGGCAAATTTTAGCACTTCTTACAAGAGCACATTTTTTGTTTAGAATAAAATTTGCCATAACAGCAAGTGAAAAATGAGGCAAAAAGATTAATCTCAAAAAAGTTAGGACCTAAAATGTTCCCACGGAGTACTGTACTGAACGCCCTGTATGATATAATCAAAAATTAATAACACCAGAGCATTTAGCATCCCCAGAAACCCCACACAGCAAAATTTCGGCTCATTTGGTCGAATTTTGTGGAAGATAGGACCGAAACTAGATTTAAAAAAAATTTTTTTAACGCCCTGTATCTTGAAAACGGAAAGAGATACGCCCATGGTTCATAGGAACAAATTGTAATATTTTTTGAAATTCTATCAGCCCCTGAATTTTTGCTAGTGTTTTTCAGAACACCCTGTATATTGTTAAAAATATCTTCCTCTAATTCATCAGAGTCTGAACAAAAAAATAAAAATGTCGTATGTTAAAGCAAGCAATCAAATAAATACCACTAATGCCAGGGAAGAATTCAGGAATAATCCAATAGGCTGTAACCCTTGGTTTACTTTTTTTTATAAAATAACTGGCCACGATAAAATTTATTTTCAAAAATGTTCCTTTGCGTTTTCACATATGAATAGAGAATGTACGTTTTAAATATGCTAGACTAACCTAACCAATATGCTATCACGTAACTTAACCATAAAAGAGATAATTTCACGTTGCATATCGTGAAGTAAATTATAATTTCGACTTATATCACGAAGGTAATTTTAAATTCGAGTTAGTACCTCGAAGTAAAATATAACTTCGTGATATATCACGAAATTAATATAAATTTCATGTTAATACCATGAAAATAAAGTGTGGTAAAAAAATATATATGTGTCCCTTCTACGCTTTCATAGGCACTTTGGGGATGATTTTTTTTTATTAATAGAATGTTTCAACTTTTTATGAAGTGAATATGTTTCTTTCTGCTGTATTATTACTTACTTCTGAGTGATACATTTAAAGGGACGGAATATATTTGGGTGGTATGATATAATCATTTGAGCTTCATTATCTAAGGCTTCATCAACTACATCCTCTGTTAGATCTATAGTAAGCAAAATTGTGTTAACCAAGTTATTTCTATTGGGTTCTACTATAAGTCCAACGTTGTCCCAAGATTCTGCGAGTTTTAAAGGAGCAATATCTTGAAGCCTTTTAACTATTTCTTGTAATGGTAAACCCATTTTCTCACAACTATAATTTTGGTGTGTTTTCTCTACAAGGGGGAATGGGGGATTTATTAAAAATGGTCTTTTTTTATTATATATTAGCCGATGTAAAATACCTCGGCATAACATTATTTAAACGAAAAAATTATTAAATTTTTATTCTCACAACGTAAACAACTTTAATACTTAAATACATACGCCTAATAATGTATTTAAACTATAAACAGAAGATTGATATTACACCTCTTTTTAGTCTTTATAGGTTATCTTCACTTTCAATTTCACTATTCTTCACAGAACATTTCGACCATAGATAAATAATTTCGACCACAGAATATAAAGGAAGAAATCTTAAAACCGTACTTCTACCAGAGAAATAGAGAGGGGAGAAAGCTCTTTGACCTTCTGCGCATCCAATTTTCCTGATACCAAGGGGGCAGACATTTTGAACATGATCACGTGGTTTGTTCAAGTTTGTTGTCGTGCAACTATTAAAAAGTATTGAGTGAAGTGAGGTTACAGTTATTTAAATTTTTTGGTGTGCGTTTAATTATATTTATTTATAAACCCTACGACTGCATATATGTTTCTATTTATTCTATAAACTAATTTAACATTTAACGCTGTGGTGTGGACTTTTTTATTGTTATTTTCTAGACTGTTATCGCGGTGGACGTTTTTGTTTATCATTATTGTATTGCTTTTACAACTGAAAATGCTTGTTTTTAATTATGTTCTGTGTTGTAAGGGGATGTTCTAACGCAATGTGATTTAAGCCTGAAGGAATTACATTTCACCAGTAAGGTTTTTCATGAATTTTTTTTGCAGCCGTTTATAACAGTATAACATTCTAGTTTCTCAAGCGGTGACATGTTTAAGAAGTGGTTGGAGAGTTGAGTGATGAATACACTTGGTCAGAGAATAAATTTGTTTGCTTTAATAATTTTAAAGCAACAGAGATTTTATAAAAAGTGATAATCAAATTCGCCTAAAACTTAATGCTGTACCAAGATTAGAGATGTATCGGGCCGAGACCGAGGTAGTAGACACCCCATCTACAAGCATAGTTAGATCTGTAACTTCAGTTCAGAATATGGCCTCATTTACGTCTTCGATGTCCTCTTCAGATGATACGATAGAGTTGCCAAGAGATGCTAAACTGAAACGACACCGTGGGTAATATTACTTGTTAAAAATAATTTGTTTTTAAATAAATCTTGAGATAACAATTGTTTTGTTAGAAGTTTGATAAATAAATATAATTTCAACGAATCGTCTAGGCAAGATACTTCGGCAAGTACCTACTAATAGCAGCACAAAGAGGAAACGTGTGAAGTATATTCAAACTGCACACAATTACAGGTATGTGAATACTACAAGAAGATACTTAAAGTGATATGCACTTGGCGCTTATGCTCAAAGCTATATTAATAAGATTAAATTATATTTTATTTATCAAATTTATTCCTAAAATAAATGTTTTTTTATATTTTTTATTATAAGCGATATATCCAGTTGTCTTTTTTATCGATCTTAGCATCCAATTTAATATGTATATACCTATATTATTTTACTATAATAAAGAAATATTTAAGAATGTTTCCGTCATTTTAAATCATCTGCCCTGTATTGCATTAAAAATCCCCAAATGTCATATCAAAAATCCCCAAATATCATTTAGGTTGCCTAAGCTTTGAGGTTGCCTGCCATTATGTTCAAAATGGCGACCATTGTGATTAGACAAAGCGATCGCGGGAGGAAAGGTTCCTACGATGGCGCACCTGGCGGCCGGACTTCAAATGTCTATTATATATTATAATACGAGAGGATAAATCGCCCAGTCCGTACCGCCTGATGCATTAAATAAAAAAAAATTCCTTTAACCTAATAAAAAAAAATTCCTTTATCAGGGGAATAACACACATATCTAACCTGCCTCCGGCTTCTAACTCGCAATAGACCTCTTAATAAAAAAAAAATTCCTTTAATCTAATAGAAAAAAATTCCTTTATCAGGGGAATAACACACATATCTAACCTGCCTCCGGCTTCTAACTCGCAATCGACCTCTTAATAAAAAAAAAAATTCCTTTAATCTAATTAAAAAAAATTCCTTTTTCAGGGGAATAACACACATATCTAACCACCTCATGTCATGCCTGATGCATTTAATAAAAAAAAAAAACAAGAACATGTGGGATTTGAACCCGAAACTTTCTGCTTGCCAGCCGAGCTCGTTTCCGCTAGGCCATCACACCACTGACAAATTGCGTGTAAAGAAAAAGTTTAAGTTAGTTGCGCGCGGGCATAAAAACACCAAAAAAACACGTAAAACACGTTCTATGCGGGCAGATGCAGTATCCTTTTATGTTAAAGAGGGAACATTAGTTTATCCCTAAATAAATATCATAAAAACACCAAAAAACACTCGCAATAGACCAAGGTTCCTACGGTGGCGCACCTAGCGGCCGAATTGTAAAGTTTAAGTTAAGGGGTTTTCGGACACTTACTCCCTGTACCCAGATCACTATCTCTGTCTTTGTTATTCTTATAGTTTTAGTAAAAGAGAAGTATATTTGCAGATCGCTCAGGGTATGTTTCCGAAAACCCCATTAGTTGCGCGCGGGCATAAAAACACCAAAAAAACACGTAAAACACGTTCTGTGCGGGCAGATGCAGTATCCTTTTATGTTAAAGAAGGAACATTAGTTTATCCCTAAATAAATATAAAAACACCAAAAAACACTCGCAATAGACCATGCATTTAATAAAAAAAATTCCTGTAATCTAATAAAAAAAAAATCCTTTATCAGGGGAATAACACACATATCTAACCTGCCTCCGGCTTCTAACTCGCAATAGACCTCTTAATAAAAAAAAATTCCTTTAATCTAATAAAAAAAAATTCCTTTATCAGGGGAATAACACACATATCTAACCTGCCTCCGGCTTCTAACTCGCAATTAATAGACCTCATGTCATGCCTGATGCATTTGATAAAAAAACAACAAGAACATGTGGGATTTGAACCCGGAACCTTCTGCTTGCCAGCCTAGCTCATTTCCGCTAGGCCATCACACCACTGACAAGTTGCGAGTAAAGCAAGAATAAGTTCATTGACAACTAACTTAAACTTTACAATCCGGCCGCTAGGTGCGCCATCGTAGGAACCTTTCCTCCCGCGACCGCCTTATGAATCTACACGTAAACAGTATGACATATTACACAACGGCGAATATAAAAGATTCTGTAAGGTTCTGTCAAAAAATCGAGTGATTGACGTCACGGTGAGATTCGGATTTCATCGTTTGTTCTCGGCCAGTGGTCGTAAACATAAAAATAATATGAATTTTAATTAACAAATACATAAATATAGGGTACATTGTTGATAAAATTTGAAGGTACAAAATCGCACTTACGCTGTATCCTCACATATAACCCCTTTGGTGTTTTCTGATATATCAGTTTCACTCCTTCTCATGGTACGTAACAATAATTTTCGTTTTTTCTTTAATTTAGCGCTTGATCGTATATTGGTAATGAGACAAAC
Organism: Rhagium mordax; assembly: GCA_963680705.1. Lineage (NCBI taxonomy): Eukaryota > Metazoa > Arthropoda > Insecta > Coleoptera > Cerambycidae > Rhagium > Rhagium mordax. Next base: position 57,615,834 of record OY796661.1, on the reverse strand, counting down.
CTTTTTTATGGACGACTGGCACTGCGGTATTTAACAGTACCTTGGATGCTTAATATCAATAATTTGTTTTCCATTGTAAAATGCTGCGTTAAACGCTATTTTAACAAGTTTTACACAACATCAAACACCAAAATGCGAGTTTGAGACGTCACAACACCACAGCAGCCATTTGCATGACGTCACAGTCATTTTTGGAATAACCAATTTTTGTTAATTTTTTTTTGGATAATGGGTTACATTTTAGTCGTTTTTTATTATTGCGATAGCCATTTAGTAAGTCAATTTACAAAATTACATTTAATTAAAAAATCATGCGCATACCTTTATTACGATGAAATCATTGTTTCTTACGTTTTCCGCAAGAATGGGTAAAATCCAGTATAATCCTATTTACCTATAAACAATTTCTAAAAATACAAATTTTGAGATTTATGGTATGGTATTTGTTTATATATTTTAATATTAAAAATATATCCGTGAACCACCATGTAATCATCTAAGTACATTTAAGTTAATATGTAATACAATTCTGATTCAAACTATAATTATTAATAGTTAAAATGGACTGTGTAACAATTTTCATTATAAAATTTACCATTTGAATTAAATTTAAATTTCGCGCCTGACAGACATCAAAGTCGTCATTTTAAACCAAGGCTGGTAAACTCTAAAGGTTACCCAATCTGAACCTGACCTATCTCAATATATCATACGTCACTAGGCGACCGTCGGTATATCCATCTCTGTTCTACAACAGCAGAGCAGTGTTTAGTGTCTCTTTTTAGTATGTAAAATAAATGACAGACCGCGGTCTCCAGCCCTGCCTCAACCCGCATTTTCCTCGCCCTAATGCTGCTCATTGAGGCAACCTGTACAAAGTCTATAAGCCTTGATTTTAAACGTCGCTTCTGGTCTGTTAATTCTGTGTCAATGTGTCAAAGAGATGTGGTCGAAATCCAAGGATTGTTAACTAGAAAGGATAGCTTATCAACACCGATTTATTCCCTCAAGGACAAGCAGGCCATGCCACTCATGCCAGTTGTGACGTCGACAACGGTCCCGGTCCGCTAGCGGCTTGCACCAGTGGTCCTTTTTACTATAGATACTACATTGGTGGGATGCCGTTTTATTTTTTTAGCTAAATAGATCTTGATATTTTATGGACGATAAAATAAAAATTCGTAGACTTTTATTTTACACAATTTATTTGTTTTAGAAACTTACTTTTGAAATGAACAAAGAGTTGTGTTTGTGTATGTGCCTATGGAACAAAAATATACTGTTAATAAGTTAAATAATAAGCAAATTGCAAAACAAAAACACCTTTTAATTTACATTTCATTATGCCTGATAAATGTTGCGTACGATTGCTCAAGCAATTACGACAATACCAGCAAAGATACCGGTTACGTGCGCGTGTTTTCCTTTCCTAAAGATGAGGAAAATAAACAGAAGTGAATTAAGGCCATTCACAGGGAGTCATTTAACCCTTCAAAATATTCGGTTGTCTGCATATATAAACCATTTTTCAGAGGCATGCGTTGTAAAAATTGATAAAATGACAAGGGATGATGGGTCCATTTTAGAGGTACCTAGAAAGAGACCAAAACTTACCAAAAACGTTGTACCTACAATATTTCCAAATCAACCATCCTATAAGACTAAAAAGTCACCTATTAAACGTAAACATCCAGATGAAAGGCGACATATTATGGCGAGTTTTTTTAAATTCAACAATTTGGTACGATGGATCTCAGCAACGTGCTGTGATTGGTTGCTTTTGAAAAATTCTACACACTAAAATTGGTTTGATAAATTTAATCGATTTCCTGTTTAAAATATCTGAGGATTTTATTACTTTTGTTAAAGTCGATTGCGATTAAAATGAATATCCTACCATTGCTCTTGGTTTTAAAATATTTATAGGGACTTAAAGGTTGTATTCTTTTGTAATAATAAAGTTACCTATTCCTTTGACAAAATTTTTATAGATATTAGGAAATGAGTCAATTTGTTCAAAATGGTCACAATTATTTGATTGTTCATTAAGCCAATAAATTCAAATGACATAAGTAAAGTTTTTGACAAAGTCGAGGATATAAAATTAGCGTGCAAAGCATTAGAAAAATCAATTAATAGTTTGTTAGATAGTGATGTGAATGATGAAACGATTTATTTAAAAAAATTGTACTTTATTAAAGATCAGTTAAATTTAGTATTTACACATCGTCCACAATATTCAACGGAAATGTTTTTGTGGGCGTCGTCCCTTTATTTTCAGTTTCCTGGTGGATATACTATATACTATACTTCAAAAAATTAAAAAATTTTAACAATTCCTCATCCCGATTACCTACTTGAAAAGAATAACTGCTGACCTAAAATCTGACAGTGGTATAAAAAAGCAACAAATTGACTATCTTTCCAAAAAAAATCAGCATTTACAAGCGCATGAAAAATAGTAAATATTTTATTCGATGAAATTCACCTAACACCAAAAATTGAATATAAAGGTGGATATTTAAATAGGTTCTACGGAAAAAAAAGGAAATTGCGACTTAATTCAGGCGTTTATGATAAATTCAATTTTTTCTAAGAACGAAGACATTGTTGCTATTGAAGTTCGCGTTGATTCGCAATAATTGGTTAAATCAAAAAAATAAAGAACGTTCCTTTGTTTTTCGTCATTTCGATATTCTAATTTGGTTTTATTCGCAAATATATCTGAATTGGAAAAATTTATATTCCGAGGAATGTAATCAAATTGTTAAAATGGCTCCAGCTCTTTCTAAAATAGTTGTAAATCCATCCACGTTAGAACGGCAAAATGTGCAGCTATACAGGGTGTCCCAGCCTCGCGTCGGCCAAATGTCCTGGCTCTCCTATAAGAGATATCGAAACATTTCAAAAACGAGATGATAGAGGACACAATGGTGCATAGTATACAAATATTTTGAAATATACAGGGTGATCGATTTAGGCGTGATGTCATAAACTTATGTTTTTTTAAATGGAACACTCTAGGTATATTATTACATATTTGAATTCTCCTTTTAAAGACGACTCAATCGATATGCCACTTGATGGATAGATCTCAAAATGCTTTTCCGCTACGCCACAGTGAACTCACAAAGTTGGCACGTTTTTGGTACAAACTCACCCATATCATGGTACCGACCCATCGCAGACACATCAAGTGGCATATCGATTGAGTCGTCTTTAAAAGGAGAATTCAAATTTGTAATAATATACCTAGTGTTCCATTTAAAAAAACATAAGTTTATGACATCACGCCTAAATCGATCACCCTGTATATTTCAAAATATTTTTATAATATGCACCATTTGGGGTTTTCGGAAACATACCCTGAGTGATCTGCAAATATACTTCTCTTTTTCTAAAACTATAAGAATAACAAAGACAGAGATAGTGATCTGGTTACAGGGAGTAAGTTTCCGAAAACCCCTATTGTGTCCTCTATCATCTCGTTTTTGAAATTTTTCGATATCTCTTATAGGAGAGCCAGGACATTTGGCCGACGCGAGGCTGGGACACCCTGTATAGCAGCGGCCAGATTATTCGACGAAAAAAATATTGAGGCTTTGAATCAATATAACAAAATTAGTATTGTCAATGCTACTGCCGAATTTTTACAAGTAGGTAATCCTTCGTTGGTGGAAAATAGTAAATGTACGTTCAACCAAAACAGGATATCACCAACGCGATCCTTTTAGAGAACCAATAACGGAAGCCAATGATAAAAACATTCAAATTTTGTTAAAATTTTACGACTTTCTTTGCTCATGGGAAGCATTCGAAATTGAGGGTTTAAAAAACGGACATACTGGTAAATTAACTTCTGATACATTTTTTTCTTTAAAACATGCAACAAAGTCATTAATTAATCTTGTTCAGTATTTATTTGAATCCGATTCTGAATCATTTAAAATCAAATATCTGTTGTTAGGAAAGTTTCAAACGGACAAACTAGAGGGTCGTTTTGGAAAATACAGGCAACTAAGCGGTTCATATTTTCATATTTCAGTGTGTAACGAAGTGAATTTTAGTACCGAAATGTTGTTAGTTTTAATTAAAATATAATTATAAATGTATAAAATAGGCAGGTAAAATTTAACTAATATTAATTTACTTCAAATTAAGCCTTCTGAACCGCGTCTTTTCCGTTTATACATTTTTAAATTATGCCGCGACGAATGCAATAATCCCGGTATTGATCCGATCACTCCTTATGCAAGAAAATGCATGGACTGCAGCGAGCCTGTAGTGCCAGCCTACAGTACGCCAACATAGGTATAAGACGCTATGAAGTCAGCTTTGCGTTCAGAGCGCAAGATTAAGTAGGGATACACGTCATCAAGCGGCTATAAAACTAACAAACCCGCCGTTTAAAAATCAGTTGGCAATTCGCCTAATCGAGACCCAGACCGCCAGTCCAGAACGAAGTCCGAACCGCCTCACCGACTAGAAGGGATCTGTGCATCCGGAAAGAGAGTAAGACATATTAGGTTATTCTATTATATTTTTCTATGTATCTTCGAATTGTTATGTGCGATCAACGCTTAACGTTTTAGTGGCTTAATTCGAAGTCAGTACAACGTCATGAGTAACGTTCCGGCTTAGAGCAAAATTGTGCTTCGTGCGCAGCGTCTTGATAACCTGCCAATTTGACGTATGTAATCGCTTACTGGCAAAGTTACCAAGTCGTCGTCGTTATTTTCTGGCCTAGTCCTAAATCGCGTGAATCAGTTATCCCCGCGTCTAAATCGACGCCTTGACGGCCTGCTGATTTGACGTGTGTAATCGCTTAACAGTACTGTCATCAGGCCGTCGTCGATATTTTGTTCCGCCTGCTCCGTGTTAATAAAATCTGATAATCGCGAAACTCGACGTTCTGACGGCCTGCTGTTTGACGTGTGTAATTGCTTATCAGCAACGTCATCAGGACGTCGTCGATCCTTTGTTCCGCCTGCTCCGTGTTAATAAAATCTGGTAACCGCGAAACTCGACGTTTTGACGGCCTGCTGATTTGACGTGTGTAATCGCTTAACAGCAGTTGTCAGGGCGTCGCCGATTTTATTACTGTTAACTTCACTAGTTCGCGTGTCCCCCCTGGGCAGCCAGAAAAATCATTCCGCTTGTTCCGTTACTTTCTTGTTTTTTTTATATAAAATTGTATTTGTCCTAAAATTAACTACTGAAAAATAATTCAACATATGTTTTGCCTGTAAATTATACTATCTTGTCTGGTCAAATATAGATACAGCCATCCGAGCTTTGCTAGTAACCTTTTGTAGATAGAGCTTTTTACCTGCCGCACGCTTTCCGTTTAACCGCTTAACCGTAGATTTGCTTTCTCGTTTCCACCGTATTATTTGCTTGCCTTTTTCCACTTTTAGTCTTGCCTAGCCTGCCTGCTTTAAATATTTGTGCTTTATTTAACTAGTAATTCGTAATTTATTGCATTGTATTAAATATCGAATAAAGCTTGTACTGTTTTTAACCCGAAATTCTGAGTTTTCTTTATATATTAATTAGACCCCTGGCCTAACCGTGTCTTCACTGCAGCTACCTGAAGCCTCTATTGTCTTGCTAATAGAGTAAAGTGGTGTTTCTACACTCTAAAACAGAAACTGGCGCCCGAGACACGGTCCTAAAAGCACCGCCGCCCCTCAGGCGTCAGAGTAGCCTTCTGTGAACTTCCACCATAACGAAGGAAGGTTACAAGTGACACAAGTCCTTAAGTCTTCTTAAATTAAAATCAGCTAAATTTGGCACATTTTCTTTAAAAGAGTTCAAATTTAATGAGAACGAAAATAATAATTGTTCGCTTGAGTTATCTGAAAATATATCTTTCTTTTTAGACATTCTTGATAACTCGTTTTTTTAAAAGAAGAATTTAGGGTAAGAATTTAGGGTAGTATTACCCTAAATTCTTCTGTATTATCATCTCTATTTTATATTTCTGGATATTGCGCACATTCTGTTATTAAATTTGTTAAAAATTGTGAAAATTGTTTAAGACACGTCACTACCAATTCAGATTTCTCTGTACAGTTCACCGACTCATCTAAAAACGATATAGTTGAAGTGAGCCAATATCTTAAAAATTTAACAAGAGGTGCTTTAAAAAAACCCTCTGAATTATTTTTGGAAGTTTCCAAAGATAGTAAAAACACGTTTAAACTTACTGCAATCTGCATTAAAAAACTTACATAGTAAGCATTGAATAGATTTTTACGTTGTCAAAAAGTAGGTAATCGAAGTTTCCAATATCAGGCGTCTGTAAGTTCAAGTAAAATTTATTTACCTAAAAAAAATGAATTTAACGGAACAAGATCGAAATGAGATACTTACGATGATTGGTTTTGGTGATAGAGTTTGTACTCATAACAGCAATTTTTTAGACAGTGCAGTAACTTTGTAAATAATACAAAAAGTATTCATAATAAAAACGTGTTTACTACATCTTTGGAAACGTCTTTTTTTTATCGTCTATACAAATCAACAAATATTCAGAGTGTTACATTTAAAATAACAAAGTTGATGTCACTTCCGCAAAAACCGGAAGTGACATTGACATGCCGTATGATGCAAAATGTGCCAATTCAATATTGCAAATCGACGTGTTTGAGCGTTTTTGGCAAAACCACGTTGTTCAGATTATATTGAATTTATTCCTTTCATTGTGAATCCACTGTATATGTCTCTTTCACTGTCTTGATTTACATGACACTATTAACATAGGGTTATAAATAATAAAAAAATTAGAGAAAAACGAAATATCTTATTTAAAAAAATTACAAAATAAACTAGTTTTATGGTAAAAGCAGATCAAAGAATCAAAATCTTGGCTAATATATTATACTATATGAATAATTTATATACAATTATTAAATGTGTTATTGTATTTAAGCATCTCTACATAGAAGTTGTTCTTAATAAGTTCAACTTTAAGTATTTAGTCAATTCTAGTTTTGTCTATAACTAAAATATATTTTACTTAAAACTAAAATTGACTGCGAAAATATTTGTTAATTCTAGTTTTACCTAGACAAAACTAGAATCTACTAAAGGGGTTAGTTAACATTTTCCTAGGAAAAACTAGTTTTAACTGAAATCAGGTTTTTACGATAAGTAACATATGCTAAACGAGTTGGAAAGTGTTTACACATATTTCCTAAAAGATTTGAAATGTAAAATTGATATTTTGAGATTACGTTATAAACTAAAATTCTATTTTTTGTACTAATTTTAGTTTGGTGCACTTCCGGTTAATCGGAAATAATTCCAATTTTAGTATTGTAAATGGAACACATATTATCACATATTTTGGAATCTAGAAAAAAATTCTGAATACGATACACTTGTTTTGATTTCTTTTTGAAAAATATTTTAAATTTTACTTACAAACTTATATGGTGTCCATAAAATATTTTAGTTTGGTACCTACCTTTGCTAGAAAACCAAAAGCCATGGTGATTACAATGGCGAATTACTCAAAGGTGTTTCAAATATTTAGATGTAGTTCTTACTACATAATACAGCAATAATATACCTTTTAAACTAGGTACTTAATCTTGATATGATCCAGCCTTATGTTAAAATTTTGTAAATTTATTTAGTAGCAACTTCCTCGCCAAAAGTGAGGAAGGTATGTATTAATGTATTTCTGGAATCTCGACGAATTATGACAATAAACAAAATTTCAAAAAATTTTCTGTCTGTGTGTGTGTATCGTGATAGCAGCTACGGTTTTTGAGATAAAGCTTTCAAGTTTGGTACACACGTTCTAGAGGCCAAGGAAAAGATTGAGTTCGTTGATGAGCAAAATCAGTTCACGGGAACGGGGTCTACCGGACCCCAATATTTCTATTTCTAACTTTACAAAAAAATGTATTCGTGATGAAAGATTATAAATAAGATTCGACATACAAACCCATTATAATATTGTGTCCAAATGTTGAAATAAACAAAATATGTCAAAAACTACTTTTATTATAAACATCACCACACGGTGAGGAGGTTTTGATCCCATAATTGGCAGGGGTTTTTTCAGATATAAGCCTAAATGCATTAAGAGCAGAATATAGCTATTTATAAAACTAGTTGCAAAATGAGCGTGTTTTTTGTATTAGGTAGATGTGAAGATTGGACCACGAGCGTAGCCAGTGTTTTATACAATATTTTTTGCAATTTAGTTGTTACGAAAAAACTAAAATTTTCGTTACATTTCCTTTTCATTTAGATAGTATCAAAGCCATTTCTGTTTGTTTCTATGGAGATAACAATGATTACGTTTCAAAACTGTACATTTAACATTTATAATAAATAAGATAAGTGTTTTCTCAATAAAAATGTTGAACGTTTAATATTTATGTTGTATTCTTAGTAAAAATAAATGGATCTGTCGCAATATGTGTTTATGTGACTAAACTCATTTTAGCACAAGTGTTAAAATGAAAAACTCATTTTAGCACAAGTGTTAAAACGAAAACTCATTTTAGCACAAGTGCCACTTTTGACAATGACAATCACTACAATCAGTATCAAAATGATGATTTTTCGTAACTAAATTGCAAAAAAATATTATTGGTATCTTTATCACCCCCTGGGCATATTGTATTTAAAATGATTTGATCATAAAAAATTATACCCACTAACAATTAAACGCTAAAATCGTCATAAAAAATCGTTTGATACTTAGGTTTGGTAGGGATTGTTTTGGTTAATGTATTTTGTCTCTAGGCAATTAACTCGTTTAACCATAGCGACTGTTTTATTTTTACAGTAGTTGTAGGTGGCTCTAAATCTGGAAGAAAAATTGAACAGAATTGGTTTATAAAAGCTGATAAAAATAAGTGTATCGTATTCAGAATTTATACAGGGCTTTCCGGGCTCTCTTTCGTATTAATTATATTTTCCACGTTGATTACAAGAATCGAAAATATTCAACACGGAACAGAAACTACAAATCATTAACTCTGTGAAAGCTTTAGGATAAAAAAGTATTCAGAATTTTCTCTAGATTAAAATTTTGAAAATATGCAGGTTATTCTATTTGAAAATAAAAGTTAATTGGGAATGAAACTGAAAAAAAAAAAATGGAATTTAGATACTTATATAATATATTCTCTAATTTCAATTTTCAATTTCATATATTTTAGTATGTGCATGAGCACACTATTTAACTCGTGTAATATGAACAGAATTTGTATTTGTATTTAAACATATAAGGATCTTCTAGAGCCTTCTGGAATAAGGGGGGGTCGTAATTACATGTGGTGTGGTGTTATTATTATATACCGGGTGATCACGGATCATGGTAAACCCCTGCCATTTCCACAATTTTTGAGCTATCCAAATGAAATTTTGCAGCAGCAATGTACGTCCAAAAAGACTCATTTTGGTCCATCCGATTTAAAAATTCTGAGTACGATAGAATTATTTTGGGGAGTCTTTAAGCCTACTTGATTTTTTTAGAGCCAATTTCATTTTTTAATCTAGAGTGCCATGATTGGCCTAATTTGGTTCAAATGTACTGGTATAGCTCTCAAAAAATTAGATTGACAAATAAAATATAAAAATGGCGTCTTGGCGTGCATTCAAATTTGACCAAATCACTTTTGAGTTTATTATTATTATTTTTCGACGTCCGGTTTCGACGGAAGTGACCCCAACTTTGGAATTTTAAATGGAACACCCTGTATATTACTGCATTTTTGGAATAATGAAAAAATTGTGAGTACGATAGAATTATTTTGGGGAGTCTTTAAGCCTACTTGATTTTTTTAGAGCCAATATCATTTTTTAATCTAGAGTGCCATGATTGGCCTAATTTGGTTCAAATGTAACTGGTATAGCTCTCAAAAAATTAGATCGACAAATAAAATATAAAAATGGCGTCTTGGCGTGCATTCAAATTTGACCAAATCACTTTTTGTCCATTTTTCCCAAAAGATATTATAATGGTAAACCGATACCATAAAATAATACATTCTGTATGGAATCCATTGATGTGCTCATCCTTGATAAATCTACAATGTGCAAGTAATAAAAAAAGGGAAAAAATCATTGAACGCCACGTCATTTTATACTATTTATCACATTAGCCATGGAAGAAACAATTCAAAGACGTAACTTTGACAGGTGAATGAGTTTTTTCGGGCGTACATTACTTCTGCAAAATTTCATTTGGATAGCTCAAAAATTGTGGAAATGGCGGGGGTTTACCATGATCCATGATCACCCGGTATAGATCTTCTAATCCTGACAAAAACGTATTGAACATTTTTGTCAATTTTAAATTGTTTTTTTTCTGGTAAGTTGTGATTAAAAATTATGGGAATATTTATAAAGTTCTGTGTTCCTATTGTGTATTTCTAAAATATATAATTCATACAGCAAAATCATAAAGAACAAGTTTTATAATTATTTTTGGTCAATACCTTTTTATACTTTTAAGCCACATGAACGATCTTCTTACTGTTTTGGGATGTGTGTCAAACAACAGTGAACGTTGCAGGAAACATAAAAAATAACCGATTTTTTATAACATGTTGGTGGTAAACAATTAATATTACTGCTAATATACAAACTTTTAAAAATTATGCAGAGGTGAACTCAGGAGTTAGTGGGAGGCGTTTACATTTGGCTACTATATCTACTAACAAATTCCTCCCACTACTGTGTATATCCACACCTCTGTGGTTTTTACTGTTTAACTGTATTATTTACACTTCAAATAGAATATTAAATACTATAATCCATTTAAAAATTTACATACAAAAGACTAAAATTATTACGAAGCATACAAATATATAATTATTTTTTAGCCAATAGGCATCATAACCCAGAAAGAAAATACCTATATAATTTTTTCCTGACAAAGTTAAAAATTATTGTTTAAAAAAGGTGTTTTCTACAAATTAATTTTGCAATTTGGTATCAAACAATTCTAACCTCAGAAACTGGAACTTGGTTCTTTCCATTCCAAAATAAATCGATTAGACCAAATTTAGAAGTCAAGCTGTAGGGGTGGGGGTAAAAATGAGAAAATCACTAGGATGTACCAAATTTTTAAAAACAATTTTACTCGAAAACGGTTCCTCCAATCGAAGTTACACAAGATGACATTTCCTTTGTGAAAAACTTTGGTAAACCATAATTTGAAATCAAAACTCAAAAAAAATTACAAATAAAAAAGTTGTGGTCATTTTTACCTCTCACCCCTACAGCTTGACATACCCTTAGTAAACGATGATATTCACCTTCACTTTAACTTGAAAAGATTTGAAGATAATAAATAAAAACCATCTTCAAGGGTCCACTTTTAGGGGCCCGCAGCCCTTTTAGGAAGCATTTTGTTACAGAGGTATGTTTGGTTCAATCTATTTATTTTGACGTCGGGAATATGTGGTATCTTTTTGTGCGCTTATTTTTTATTTAGGAAATTCCTCATCATCAAACGATGATATATAATATACATAAACAATATACAATTAATTAAATTAATGATGAAAATTGAATAATAATCACAATATACATATATCATCTTATTTAAAAGTATTCTTGAACTTACTCAATATAAAGGGAAACAGATAATTTATATCACAGTACAGGTTATATTTTTTCACATTTTAGGAAGGGTAAATTCATGGCTCATGCAATTTTGTTTTTCTTCACCTTTTATGACTGACAGCTGACTGTCGGTAGTGATGGGTACCCAGTAATGTTCCCGAGAAACAGGAAAATCTTAGACTTTTCCCAAACTCCAACTACCAGAAAACAAGTAAATTTTGTTTAAAATGTTTTGTAAAAGATACTTGCTATTCGAGCATTTTTCCATTATTACTATTACTATTATTATTAATAGATTCATCAAAATTTTTGATAACAAATTACTGATATCAGCCGGCTTAAAAACATTAGGACTCTTATGGCTACAATAAATTCTGCACAGACGAGGTCCAAGAAGACCAAAACTGGTCGGCAGATATTAGCTGACTAATATTTTATAGAGGAATAAAGATGACTCTAATATGTTGTCCTTTTCGTTTCAATTTCTTAGTTAGTTTTCTTATTCCGAATGTTTTCTGAAATTATTTAGGAAACCCAGAGAAAAAAATGTAGTGTGGTCCAAATTTAAATCAGGAAATTTTTGCCAGCAGATATTATCCCTCAACCACAAGAACTTTTTTTTGTATGCCGCTTGTCAAATTTAATAGAAAAATTTTAATCTACGTTCCTTTTAAAGCAAAAAAATGTTTTTTTTAAATTCCTTCATTTTTAAATCTTTTAGAATAAGCACACGAATGGACTATTAAATAGGTATAAATTGTGAAACTGTACGTTTTATAATTTAGATGTTGCACTCTGCAGATAGGAAAATCCTAAAAATGTCGGTTTTAATATTTCAAATCAACATAGTATTTAGTGTGATTAATAATGTCCCAATTAGGTTTATTTGATTTCTTGAATAAAAAAACCCTATACTAATAAGCTTTGGGTATCTATTGAGGAAAATCAAGACATCAGAAATAATTAGTAATGCATTATACACGATAAATTTAATGGAAAGGTACAAAGCAAAATTTGGAACATGAATTTTAATATAAATACAAATAATTATGGTGGTAAACCAATTACGTGGAAGGACATTATGGTAATTGAAGCATGAAACTGAATAGAATGTGTGATACCATTCTTTTGCTGTTGCTTCAATAACACTACCAAATAAAACTATGCATTGCATTAATTGAAACGACTTTAAATGTTTAATATGTAATATGTTTTTAAAGGATAACATTAATGTGAAATGGAACATTGGGTAATTTAGAATTTTTGACCTCAATTACAACAATATCTTTCCATGTCTTTTTTAGTTTATAGTTGTCGTTGCTATGATACTTTACCAAGTCCAGTAACGTAGTCATCTTGATGTGTCTTTCTTGTTTCAAAATTTGAAGTAAACTGAAATAAATAATCTGAAAATTTATAACTGTCACGTTAATCAATAGTCAGTTTATTTAGAATAGCTATTTATAAAACTAGTTGCAAAATGAGCGTGTTTTTTGCACTAGATGTGAAGATTGGACCATGAGCGTAGCGAGTGGTCCAACTCATCGTGTGCAAAAAACACGCAGTTTTGCATCGTGTTTTATACAATATTTTTTGCAATTTAGTTGTTACGAAAAAAATAAAATTTTTGTTACGTTTTCTTTACATTTAACATAATATAATATATAAGTGTTTTCTCAATAAAAATGTTGTACGTTTAATATTTATGTTGTATTCTTAGTAAAAATAAATGGATCTGTCGCAATATCTGTTTATGTGACTAAACTCATTTTAGCACAAGTGTTAAAATGAAAACTCATTTTAGCACAAGTGATAAAATGAAAACTCATTTTAGCACAAGTGATAAAATGAAATCTCATATTAGCACTTGTGCTAAAATGAACCACTTTTGACAATGACAATCAGTGTCAAAAAGATGACTTTTCGTAACTAAATTGCAAAAACACATTATTTTACTTGGTCGACACACTATATCATTTAAATACTGCGTAAGTTATTTGTGGCATCATTTGATTTTCTTTTCTTGTTGGGAATTTATTAACACGTTCTTGAATATTTTGAAATTCAATCTGTTTCCTTTTTCAATGCTAAGATAATTTTTGATTTGTATAATTCGTAAAATTATATAAATCAAACAGAATCTTTCTTACTAGAACTGTTGTAATAAACCCCAAAGAAGAGAAAATAGAAAACTATTTAGACCACTAAATAGGTACATTAGAAATATCCCAATCGCATCTTCCTCTTCCTTTTGTGATATTTAATTTTCTTTGGTTGAAGTAAGACCTGCAGATTTTTCAGTGGCTCGTGTGTAAGTTTCAAATATATCCTTATTTCTTCGATAATGTTTTTTAATTGTAGTAAGAGGTTTCGGATATAAATCAAAAACTCCAATATTCACTATGTAATGTCCAAAACTGGTTTTCATTATATTTTTCATTTCTAAGTCATCACTGAAACCAAAGTGTTGTATTACTTTTTAATGATAAACCAAGTAGAAACAATATACATTAAAATTTTTCCCTAAAAAATGGGTTTTCGCATGGATGTTTATGATTGCACGTGGTGTATTTATAAATCAAGATTTCTTGTCAAATCTTCTAATATTGATGAGGAAATTCATAATAGCTAAATTCTATTCAACTGTCCAACTGAGCAAATAAAGTTTGGGAAGGTTAACCGGATGAAGTCGAGCCAATTTCAGGGAACTGCAATGTATCGCTAACGACAGCTTCTCGACTAATATAAATTAAATATTGTTTTTTCTACAGTTATATATTAAGATAAATACGTTTAAATGCTTAGTATCAAAATGAAAGATTTTTCTAAACATTACAAAATTTGGAATGAACAAGGTACAGGATGTTTCCTATAAAACTATACCCCCCCTTATTTCGGTCAATTACCACCGATTTTAATTTTTCAAAAACCGGTCCAACACAGAATTTTTCGTACATTTTGAATATGCTATTACTTTTTTTCCTACTTCAACCGTATACGAGGGGCAGAAAAAAGTATGGTTTTTTTAAATGGAACACCCTATATATTTTTACATATTTGGATTCGCCTCGTCGTTCTAATTACAAATATTATGACACTTATATATTTGCTATAAAAATGGCGTAAATAATTGAATTTAAACTTAGGGCGTTTCCTTCAAAACTATACCCCCCCTTATTTCGGTCAATTATTTACGGATCAAAATTTTCAAAACCTACACATAGAATTTTTCGTAGATTTCATATGCTATTACTTTTTTTCTCCCTTCAACGGTATACGAGGGGTGGAAAAAAAGTATGTTTTTTTTTTATGGAATGCCCTGTATTTTTTTACATATATAAGTATTATATATATTTATAATCAGAAAGGTAGGGTGGATCTAAATATGTAAAAAAACACAGGGCATTCCATAAAAAGACATACTTTTTTCCACCCTTCGTATACTGTTGAAGGGAGAAAAAAAGTAATAGTATATATGAAATCTACGAAAAATTCTATGTGTAGGTTTTGAAAATTTTGAATCGTTAATAATTGACCGCAATAAGTGGGGGTATAGTTTTGAAGGAAACGCCCTAAGTTTAAATTAAATTATTTACGCCATTTTTATAGCAAATATATAAGTGTCATATATACTTGTAATCAGAAGGACGAGGCGAATCCAAATATGTAAAAATATATAGGATGTTCCATTTAAAAAAATCATACTTCTTTCTGCCCCTCGTATACGGTTGAAGTAGGAAAAAAAGTAATAGCATATTCAAAATCTACGGAAAATTCTGTGTTAGACCGGTTTTTGAAAAATTAAAATCGGCGGTAATTGACCGAAATAAGGAGGGGTATAGTTTTATAGGAAACACCCTGTACAAATGATTGTATCTATAAAGAAGAAACAATGCATTTGAGTGAAATCTATAATTATTTCTTTAACAATTTGTTGGTATATTCTTCTCAGACTATGACTATTTTCTTCACATGTTCTTAATAGGACTTTCAATTTCAGGAAAAATGGCTTAAACCAATTAAGTTAAGGCATGACCAATTTAAAAAAATTAGATTAAAGTCGTGTCTACGACCAATTAAATTATATAATTATTATAATTAAAAATAAATTTTAAACACTAACATTTTAATAATATAAAAATAAAATAGTAAATTACATTTTACTATTTACGTCAAATGTGAGTCTTATAACTTCTTTAGATTTCATTTCTTTTCTAATAACATTTTAACTTAAAAAAATATACAAGTCCTCCAGAGTTATGCGTGACACTGATTACAATTTCACGCACGGTCGCTATAGTGAATATGAGGGCACTGCCTTCAAGGTTAGGGTTGGATTCCTAACATTCAATGTGAAGATCATGAAGTGGTATGCAGTTTATAATGTGTTAATTATTATAGAACAGGTCTCTTGAATACTTCAAACGTCAACTGAGAAGTATTGATATAAAAGGTCATCATAAATTATTGTACACCATGTGGTCACACAACTAGTCAATTATATACATACTCAATGGCATTATATGTATAAATGTGTAGGTACCTGATTTTTGGTCACGTGGTTTACAGTCATTTCATTTATAAAGGTTCTATATAATTGTGAATGAATATATACCGTGTGTGTAACGAATCATTAGATATATGGCTCGGAAATGACAACACTGGCTACCGCGAGATCCGAGACAGAGCACTGTGATCGTACCGTACAAAGCATTTACGGCGCATTGTTGTCGCTCCGCAACTCATCCTATGTATTTATATATCTAACGATTCGTTACACACAATACACAATGTATATATGATACAGACGTTACAGTCATTGGTAATAATCATGTACAAATTTATATTGTCTACGAAATTCTACTATTGGTCGTAAAATTTTAACGTGAAAAGTAAAAACATACCTGATATTTTCCTTAATTTTTTTAAGTGTTATCATAAGGGAACAGTCTTTTGCGATAGCAGATGTCATATATGGGACACAAGCTAAAGCTAAATCCCCCTCCTTCTTATCTGCATTTCCTAACATCATTATAGTACATTTTAAACAAGTTTTTGTTTTATTTATTCTACTTAATAACATATTCACATAGCTCCAGTCTTTTAAATTACTCTTACTTAATAATTTACTATAATAGTAACTTCCCTCTGTATCTAACATTTGTACTGATAATATTTTTTCCAGTACACAGCCTTTCGGTAGCAGGGTGTTCAAATTAGCTTCTTGGATTATTTTATTCCATTCACAAAAAAGTTTTTCCTCGCAGTTTTCCACACACTTGATATTTATTAGATTTGTTATTAAACATTTTTTAATAAGTTCACAGAATTCTTCTAGCAATCTATAAAAGATAATCAATATAGCTATTTCTCCTCTAATTATAATTATTTGGGTATTGAAAATAATCTCTTTTATACTTCTAATATGATTCCTTACCGATCTAAACTTTCATTTACAGTTTCAAACAATTCTGGAAGGATTTTATAAATATCCATTTTTATTTTTTCTCCATAACATAACACACCATTTTTAAATATTCTAAAATTATTTTGAGGACTTTCAATTAACGACTTTATGGCACACTTCATTCTCCTAGAGTTTCTAAAAATGAAAATATCTTTGAAAATACTAATATTTCTATCACTTTATTTTTATCTTATATTTTACCCAGAAAACAAATCTTCTGGGCAGTACCCACTAATTTCTTTTATCCGTAGCTTTTCCATCTAAAAAAAAAAATATATATATAAAAATACTTTTAATAATTTTCATTTAATTTTGATTTGAAACTAAATTAAATTTCACATTTTTTTTCAATGTCATAAATGTCATAAAATAAATCTACCTTCAAGTACTGATTCATACAAAATAAGCATCTCGGAAAATGTTTCTCACTTAATGGCTTCCAACCCTGTTTTGGTTTTATTTCAACTGCAAAAGTGTCATTTGTTACTTTAAAGGGTAAATAATCATATTCATCTTGAGGTAAAAATGCAAAATCATCGAACAAGGCGGCTCTACCATATTGTAAAATTTTATTTTTGCGGAAATCTGAAAAATAATTCATATCCATAAAACTTCTGAGAATATGTGTGTAGCAAACTTTGATAGGTACATGATATATAACAACATAGTGTTTAGTGTTAGCTTTTTATTCATTTTTAATCAAAAAGTAGTAATAATAATAATAACGTTTATTTGCATACAAGGGAATTACAAGATATTTAAAGATAGGTAGGCATAATAAACATAATACTCACTATAGTACGGTGTGTACTGTCTGTGAGGGAAAAAATATACAAATAATACATATAAATATAAACATAAGACATACAATATAAACCTTAAAAATAATGCAAAAGAAAGACATAAACTAATACATACTTATTTTAACTAGTTTGTTAAAGTTGGCTACATCTCTATAGAGTACATAAAAAACGTCGGCTCCTCTGACGACTGTATAATCTCCAAAGACGCCGACGTTCCCCACGCGCACCACAAAGACGCAGTCAACCATCCAATAATTATATACAACTTAATACCTAACACAAGGATTAATTTAAATTTATAACTATTATTTTACTATTTAAGACTAATCTACAAGTGCATTTAATAACTAATTATTTTTTATATCAATAATTTTATGTATATCTGTTCTATTTTTATTAATTATATAGTTTTTTAGTTTTTTTTTGAATACTATTAATTTTCTTTCACTTTTTATTTCATTAGGTAGCATTCCAAATAATTTAGGTCCTAAATAGTTCATACACCTCTGTCCTATTGATTTTCGAGGAATAGATATTTTATACAGATAATTCACTTTTCGGGTATTATATGTATGGTCAATTTGTTTCAGGAGATGTTTACTTTTAAATTGTTTTATGTTTACGTAGAGGAAGAATAGTTGCCGTATGTCCAGAATGTTTGATTCATGAAATAACTGCTCTGATGGATAAGTGGCTTCTTTGCGAAGTATGATTTTCAGATATCTTTTTTGTAATGATTCCAATTTTTTTATATGACAATTTAAAACACCACCCCAACTAACAATACAATATATTAAATGGGATTCAACCAGTGACTGATAAATTCGCTTCATATGTTTTAGTTCTAGAAAATTCCGTAAGTACTTAACTTTATTTAGTATAAATCGTAATTTTTTTAATACATATTGTACATGCGCATTCCATGTTAATTGTTGGTCTATAAATACACCCAAGTATTTTATTTCCTTTTTAGGTTCAACGGTGTAACTTGATTGGGCACTTACAATGGATATATTTAGGAAGTCTGGGGCTGATGTTTTTATGGAATAGAAAGGTAAGTAGTGTGTTTTGCTGAAGTTTATCGTTAATAATTTAGAGTCAAACCAGTCTTTTATCATTTCAAAGTCACGTTCCACTTTGTATTTTAAATCAGACCAGGAGCTATCCTCATAAAAAATTGCTGTATCGTCAGCGTAGCTAATTATTTTACCACTACTTTGAATGGAAAACAAATCATTAACATATATTATGAATAACAGTGGACCAAGTACCGTGCCTTGTGGTATGCCGTATTTTATGGTCTCAAAATAGCTAATTGAATCATTTATTCTGACACATTGTTTTCGGCCTACCAAATAGCTATCGAATATTTTTAAAACCGGTCCTCTGATACCAAAATTGTCTAGAGACTTTAATAATAATTCATGGCTTACGGTATCGAACGCTTTTGCCAGATCGATAAACATACATAAAGATTTTTTACTTCCATCCAAGGCAGCGTAAATTTTATTTGTGAGAGATAGAACAGCATCCTGTGTTGATTTATTCTTTTGAAATCCATATTGGTCTTCTGAAATCAGATTATATTTGCTAATGTATTTAACTAATCTAATCTTAATCACTTTTTCAAATATTTTCGCAAAACACGTAATGAGTGATATTGGTCTATAATTAGTAGCATATAATTTATCCCCATTTTTAAAAATTGGTGTTATTATTGTTGTTTTAAAGGCAGATGGACATTCTCCTGTTTCAATTATTTTATTTATAATATAACACAATGGCTCTTTTATAACTGTTGAGACAGGTTTAATATCCTCTGCCCTTATTCCGTCAATACCCGGAGATTTTTTATTTTTAAGAGTTTTTATAATTTGTTCGATTTCATTCACATTTGTTGGCGTTAAATATATGGAGTTGGCTACATTGCTATTCTCAAAGTTTCTGTTTTGTTGTGATATTTTGCTTGCTAGTGATTCACCAATTTCAGCATATGTTTTATTGAAAATATTTGCCATTTTTTTGTTATCATGTACTAAGTGTCCTGATTCTTGCTTTACTTCGGTGATATTATGTCTTGTAATATTTTTACCTGTTATTTCATTTACTATATTCCACATACTTTTTGAATCATTTTTCTCATTTATTTTATTTTTATAGTGGTCCTTTTTTGCTCTTTTTATTAGATTAGTTAATTTATTTTTATAATACTTGTACTGATTTAAGTAATAAGACGACTTTCACCGGGTTGACCATAAATATATTCATAATACCAATTGCTCTACTCGGATGTACAAACTCGACTGTTCACCATTTCTGGCTCTCCCTGTCGCCAACTGCTCACTGCATTGCTTATATTATGACTTTAATATAAAATTTATGATGTTAGATTAGCGACAGAGAACCCACAAACATTCATAACAATTTTTATGACTTGCGTTTCTTAATTTATATTTAATAATAGCGATAGTTCATCACATTATATTCGTATATTTTCTTTCTTCATTAAATAGAATTTTATAATTGCATGTATGTAACATGTAACGTAATTGTTGTGGCATGTTCAATCTTAAGTTTTTTTGCTTTTTTAATTCAAATTTCATACATAAATATTTTGCTTAGGTATAAAAAGGATAAAAGGAAATTTTTATTTCTCTTTGGAAAAAACTAAGAACTTTTTAATGAAGTTTACCACAAAGATAGCGTTTCGTTGTGTAGTCAGATTTAAAACGAAAAAGTGGCTAATGATTTTAATTTTCCTTCCTCAAAAAGATCACAGAACTAAGTATAGCAAATCATTGGAAGAATAAATGTTTACATTTTTATTAAATATAAATCAAGTTGATGAAGATGAAGAACAATAAAACTGATTATTTTTATATAGTAAATTACGAATTATATATCAAACCAGCGACTTAATAATACAAGACTGGAGATCGCCTCTATAGTTTGTTTGGCCTGAACAATATTGGATTTCGTGTGACGTATTTATTTAAGATTTAGTTGCGTGCAGTAGCGTGCCGTTGGAAGTTGTATTTGTTTAGCATGCTAAATAACAGAATCAGATTATAGAATTAGCGAAACTTAAAAGCCAAAGTTACGCCATGGCATCATAATTTTTTCTAGCCTCCTAAAATGGCGTCATAAATAACAAAATGAAAAGTCACTGAGCAACCACACTCTGGAGCTCGTTCAGAAAAGATGAGTGAGGGTAGAGTGTAGGTAATGTCACGTGAGCATCACTCTACCAAGGATTTTTGAACGATTTAATGTGATGTTATGTTGGTATCTATCAGCTGATGATGTCTTGAGGTTAAGAAGATGAATTTTTAAACATAAACGTTGACCCTATGTCCTGGTGCATTGACCTATTAAATATGTTTATAAAAGATGGATTTAAAATATTCGAAAAAGAACAATTATTGCATTTTCTATTGCTGCATCAAAGGGAGTTTTGTGGAAATGTGATTTACTACCAGCAAATGATGATACGTGGCGAAATGGGTTCCATTGTGTAGGATTTGTAGTTTGTAGATATTTAAATATTTAGACGTGCCCGACACAAATACAAAAGAAATAATGTCAACAGACAAAATCATATGTAAACAAAACAAATCAAAACCGCAATGCGCATGACAAGTGATTTTCTACCGCACTCGAGACTGCGGGAACATGGGGACGCGTTGAGTGATGCCAAAGTCGTTCAAAAACAAAGTTTATTCTTACCGAATTACAGTCACACGAAGTTTAGGAACGGCAAGAGTGTACTCGGACGACACTCTCACACCGTCACCTTCGTTTTATGAACATAGCCCTGGTGTCGACTAAGGAATGTAAACAATATTGTTCCAGCCAAACAAATTCAGCTTATTGCCAGTCTCCTCTCTATAAGTCGTTGTATCAAACTCTAATTTAAGCAAGTCAAAAGTTAATTTCAAAACTTATTAAGTCATTAAAATATCACAGATCTATACAATAAACTAACCTGGTCTATATACGCTCAACTGGTTTTCTATCATTTTAATTTGTTTCCTTGTTAATATAACTTGATGTGCCTCCGAAGTATATTTTCGTCCAATTAAAGGTCTCATAATGGCTGAATAAAATTTTAAATCTCTCAGTTCCTCTTTAATAGCCTTCCCACAGTACCAATATAAAAAATCACTTATCCATATAATTAACCACGCAATTATGGTTTTTGGCCGATCAGTTTTTCTTATACGAAGTATTTTTCGTGTTTCTGGTAATGAGAGTACCACATTGCAGTTTCCTTCACCTCTATAAATCCATTCAGAAGGCATTTCAAAGCCAGTAATCGGTTTATTTCTAGTCGAAATCATTATAGATTTGTATGTTACTAGGTCTAACTTAAAAACGAAATATGTATGAACTAAAATATTCTTAACAAACAATAATAGAACTTAATATACTTTCTCTTAACATTTTATATTGTGCAACAATTATATAACCTTAGACCTACCTCAAGGCTAAAGACGTATTAGATAAAATTAAAATTTATATTCATTTCCTTTCTGGCAATTACGGTTGTAATGTTGAAAAGTCATCTTAATAATGGTGAATGGAAAAATGGAAATACCCACCAACAGACATTAAGCAACTCGTAAACAGCTGCAGTAAGGTGGATGACCTTTTGACAGAAACTGTCAGAACGGTCCGCGATTCTAACCTCTAATAATTATACTGTTGTGAAGTGAGCAACGCATTGCCAGCATCGGGACGGAAGTTTTGATCAACTAAGTTAACACCAACATAAAAATAATGAGTTAAGAATTTCCCTAGATCTAGTAAATTGCCATTTGCCATTTCTGCCAACCTCCAAACTCGTGCCTCGATTTTGTCGTAAAAGTGAATAAAACAATTACGTAATGTGTAATAATAAATTGTAATTTAAAATACTTCCTAATGTGTAAAAATTTGGAATTTGAAATTAAAAAAATCTAAATCTTAGGTAAAAGATCATAAACAAATGAGAACTGGAATTTCTCTTTAATGTCAAAGTGCTGACCTGAAACAGCATTTTTATTTTTACAAATTTATTTATTTTTGGACATAAATAATATACGCATTTATAATTCTTGATACGAAGTTAAGTGAGTATTTACAGACTAATTTTATTCTTATTATTTTCCTAGGATATTAAAATGTTTGTTTGAATTAGGGTAGAATTGAGGTTAAGTATTGGATAATTGGACAATGCCTACGAATAATCAGGTTTGCCCGTTTCACTAACCATTTTATTAAACCTTTGCATGTTGCTTGTATTTTTTTAATATTAGACGTACTTATATTAGCAAACAATTTTATCTTTGCGTCTTTGCGTTTTGTAACTATTTGGTCTGCCCGGGTTGAACTGGAGAGTGCACAATTTAAATAATTACCCCCCTCCCCATTAAAAGTCATGAAAGGTCCTCACTTCTTGTTTTATAACTATTCTATTACTAGAACTACACGCAAAAGGAGAATAATAATAGGTCTGTTCCAGCAGGCATAAGAACTGTCTCGAACTAGTTCGGAATTTAACTGAGCATGCGCAGTAGCAGATAGGCAACACTTATCGGTCTCTGCTCATGCTCAGTAAAATCCCGAACTGGTTCCGGACTAGTCCTTATGCTGCTGGAACAGACCTAATATATCTTTAAATTGAGCAAATACCAGAAATAATAAATTTACTTTACGCTAATGAACAATATTGTCAACACTCACGACTTTGTTAGTGATGTAGGACAAAATTATGATCCTGTAAATAATGATTCGGTCATAACACTAAAATTAAAAAATCTGGTGTGAAACGTTTCCTCATAAAAATTATTTTAAAATTGATACAATAAGTAAATAGTGAAAAACTCATGCTGCTGCCCCTAATATTTATTGACCATTATTGTACAACTTTCCAGTAGATCTATACGTAGGTACATCAAAAAAATATCGGGAAGTGTTTTCTAGTAGTTATTTAAAGAAGCAGACGTTTTTTTTATATTTTTTTATATAAATATTTTTTATTGAAATTTGAGAGACAAGGGTTTTTAAATGCGCCGAGTAAGATTTTGTAAAAAATAAACACCCTAATCTTAAACTTTTATATAACTTTTTGAATTTTCCAATTTTTTTTACCATAGTACGTGTAATTAAATTCAGAAAATAGTTGTAATCAACATCTGCAGTGAAAAGTGAGAGACTAACTTCGTTAAGGATGTTCAAGGGTTTCGCAAAAATGCAGAGAAGTCGCTGAAAGTTGAATATGTTATTTTTGATATAGAAATGAACCGGTCCCTGTTTTCTTATTAGGTACCTTCTTGTACGTAGTTTTCGAGAAAATCGAAAATGAAATCTATGATTTTAACATGGAGTCTTATGGAGATTGCATGTTCGGAGGCCTTCTCAGAGTAAAATATAGAGGAGAAAATGCAGTGAAAATGGAAAAAAACTATGCAACGTATAGAAGAGACTTCAAGGAAGATTTTGTCTATGAAAAAGGGGACGGTTGCAATGCATTCTGATTAATAAACAGCATTTTTTTTCGGAAATGCCGTGCCTCAGCAGACGCTTATGAATTGTAACGAAGGCAACGTCGCATTGAGAGAAAGAGCGCGTTATAATATCCTTCCTAATTCAAAATTATTTATAACGTCAAACAATTTATTGAAACTTTTTCATTAAAATAATTTACTTTTTTTATCAAGTAGAACATCAAATCATGTTTATGTAAAATATCAAAATATATTTCTTGCAAGCACTTTTCAGGTACTCTAGAATGCTTTTTAATATTTTCTTGGTTTTGATGACTTGTGGTTTTCCATCACATTCACCACGCACCAGTTTGATTGCTTGCTCTTCTCCCTGGGTTTTGTATGTTCCGACCAAAGTACCGTAGGTGATTCTATGCTGTGCTAACCGTTTCAGAGTACCTGCACTAACAATGGATTTCATTGAATCAAAAGAAGGAAATGTTCTCTTGGTATTATCATTATTTTCCATGCTGACAATAATGTCTTCCATGGACAATTTATTGTCAATTATATCATATAGCACAGGAGAAATGTGCGGTGTTGCCACCTCTAACGCCTTCTCCCTCCCCCAGGATCTCCCCCGTCCCGCTACTCCCCTCTACCCCGTCGATGAAACCCTTGAACATCCTTAACAGAATGTCTCAGAATAAAAAGCAACTCTATATTCTTGATGTGTTGGAAATGCATTGTGACCATCAAGTAACTCATGAATAGGTTGCCAACCGTCCCGATATATCAGGACAGTCACCGTTATTGGCCCTGCTGTCCCGATGTCCCGATAAAACCATAAAAAAATCCCGACAGCCAATTTTTTATTGCAATACACAAACAAATTGGCTGCTTTTCAATCATTCATTCCACTGTCTTAAAGAAATCTGTTTTGCAAATCGGCAATGCTATTATAGATCAGTAGGTACATAAATAAATATAGGTAGGTTAGGTAAATAACATAAACCTTGTTTAGATGGAACACTTGATCGCGCACTTTCCAGCAAATGTTGCTTTATTTCTGTGCGATTCGCTGTTTGGCGTCGCGTCACCTAACTAGGAATTTTTATTTAACTAAAAACACCAGTTTCTGACAAAATGGTGACCAAGCCTTGTACAATTGTCACTTGCGGTGCATTAATATAAGTGGACAGATTTATGGCAACCCTACTCATGAAATAAGTGAATAAAGACACCTCATAAACAAATTCTTTTATTGAGAAAATTATTTAAGCATTTGAATTTCTTACCAGAATGGCCCCCCGGCGGCGTTTTTTCGTTTGGAAATAGTGTTTGAAGTTTTCGTGTTTTTGCAATTTTTTTCAGTTTTAAGGGGGACTGCATGCAACCCTTTTAATACCGGCCTATCAATCTGCCAATGTTATAGCTTGTTATACATGTCTCCCTCAACATTCTCTCAAAAAATAGGCCTTAACTAAATAATCATTGAAAAATGTCACCAGCTCTTAGACTAAAAGTACGTTCTTATTTTAGGAATATTTTACCTCAGCAGTAAATATGGAAAAGATTTTTTATTAATTGTAATTGTAATTGAAAATCAACGACAGATGTTTCAAGCTTAACGATGCATTTTACAAATGAATAATACTACCATTTGTTGTAGCAATAACCAACGTTCAGCATTTCTGCTAGTTCAGTAGCGTGCAGTAGATTCATTTATCAAATTTATTGATTTTCTATTTCCTTTCGTTTTCTATAAGTTTGTAGTGTTTCTTACTGTGGTGTTTTATATTTTCTGGTTAATTGTTGTATACGTCTTTTGTGAGTGCTTTTATATTACTGTTTGTGAAGAAAGTAACTTCAAAATGCCTGGATCAGGTGTCGTACACGTGATATCACAACTAACCTCAAAAATGTGCATTTTCTAAATTTTCGATTATTATGTTTTCATCAAAATTTCTGCTTGGTCCTGTACTATCAACTGAAATCTTACTTTTAATTGCCTTAATTTAATAAAATAAGATGCTTTTTGTTGGTTGAAAATTTAACCTATAATAGGGTACTTGCGAGTGTCAATTTTATACCCAAACGTGTTTTTATCAGAAGCTTTAAGTTTGAAAAAGACCAACTACACCATAATTTAAATTATTTAGACACACAATAATTAATAATAAATAAATAAAATTCAAATTATTTGAAGGTTTCCGACCAACTATCGAGTACCTCCGACGACCCACGTGACGTCATTCTATTTGTTTACTTCTCGTCATAGATAAATTATTAATGCTTCTCGCTGGCTGGGCATCCATATTTACTAGTACCTACTTGCTGTCTTTTTGTTCTGTAGCTGTCTGTGTCTGTACTCTATAGTTCTATTGTAAACGTGTAAAGTTTATTTCAAGAGTTTCAACTGTTCTGTGGTTTTTATTAACTGGTTTAACGTATATTAATAGTTTAGAAGTGTTTTATTATTATTACAATGGCTGAAAGTGATTTCGTAAAGGCACAAAGTGACAATTTCAGTTGTTTCTAATGAAAGTTTTCTATCTATTTGGCATTTAAATATATGTGGAATGATTTGATCTTTCAAAAATATTTTCCTACCCATTAATTTATATCGCATATAAATTATCATATCTTGTTCCAGCTGAAAAGAACAAAAAAATATGTTGTACTTTCAATACAGAGTAGATAGAGGTAGACCATTAACATAGGTACTTAACCTTTTATTTATTAACAAAAATATTTCTCACTATCATTTTATTTATTATTAGGTAAATAATTACATTGAAATGGCCTTCACAAACAAATCCTCTAGCGTTTTCAGATATCTCATTTTCATTTCGTCTCATAGCTTGCAACTAGGGATCGACCGATATGATTTTTTGTGGCCGATACCGATAGGCAGAATTCACACCAAAGCGATAGGCAACTAGCAACCAGCAACACGCGATGTGCAACACACCGCTTTCAAAAAGTACACAATGTTTGATGTATCTATTCACATCGAAACGACGGCGACATCGCTCGAAAGAATATCTGTCGGCAACAGACGATTTCTATCGCTAGCAACATCGATTCCAATTGCTAGAGACACGTGTTGCTTGTCCGACAAAGTTTTGTTGCGATTTTATTCAAATTGGAAGAAAAATAAAATATAATTCTTGTGCAAATTGTGGAAAAATATTCGTGTTTATATGACTATACAAATCCTGAGTATTCCAAGCGTCAAGTTACAGAAAAAACATGGAATGTAGTAGCTAATGGACGTATCCAATAACGCCGTTTTTGTTTCTTTTTTATAGACCCTCTTCTACGCATCCGCCAAAGTATATAATATGCAATTAAAACATCATCGACGTACATCTTTGGAGTGTGTGAACGCATTTGCGTGTTTCTAGTAAATCATTTGTCGGTTTGGTGTGAATTCAGAACCGATACAATATCGCATGTTGCGTGTTTCTAGTTGCTGGTTGCTAGTTGCCTATTGCTTTGGTGTGAATTCTGCCATATACGCATGGCCGATATCGGCCGATACCGATATATCGGCCATACATTTTTATTATTAATATTTTGCTATAAAAATTAGGTAAAATTGACTGATTAAAAAAATCAAAAATAAATAAAGACATACCGTTACCATTTAACACGGTTTAACCATAAAAACACTGCTAAAAAATAAAAAGAACACAGAACAAACTCCCATGTCCTATGTAAACCACCTTAATGGAATACAATTCCATGCGGTGTATCCCCGAAATTGGCAATTTGGTTTAATTTTGTTACATTATAACTTGCCAAAACTTAACTTTAAATGTTAAATTTTTTTTAACATATACAGTGTGTCCACGGATGGACGCATGAATAGGTGTAAATGACAAAAATTTTTCGAATTGGACATTACTCTTCTGGATATAGCCCCTGCTTCGTCTAAAACTAAGAAGTGTCAAATATGAGTGAAATCGCTCGTATACGGGGTGTTCTAGCGACATATTTTTAAAAATGCACTAGAATAAACTACCTTTACTTTTGAAGATAACATCAAAATTGTATTAAGAAAAGTTGTTCGGAATAAGAAGATATGCCCAAATACAAATTTTCAAAAAGATTGGCCTGTCTTGATGAACGCGCGAGTCCTTTGATTCGCGTCAATTTACCGACGCGAAGCGGGAATGGCGAACGCCGATAGGCGAGCGTCAGGTACACACATGCGGCTTTCGCCGAGTAACCGCTTGCCTTTCGCCGAATGCCGCATGTGTGGCGCTGGCTTTAAGTGCGACCCACTGTTATTATTACTTAATAAAGCACTCACTGTACTCACATAACTTACTTAATACCTAATTAGTTTTATTTCTGTGTAACAACCACCTTCTAGTCTTACTTATTATATATACATATACGGCATTTTTGTCTTCTATAGCCCAGATAAAAATTTTGCTAAAAATGCTGTATGTGATTTTTTTTTATTAAAACCTGTTAATTTTTAAATTTTCTCATCATTATGTTTTTATATCAATCCTAATTAAAAAATCACATTTGTTTTTCTTTTATTTTCAAAACACTTTGAAGGCTACAGAACGAACTTTAAGCTTCATTTTCTCTGTTTGACGGCTTCTGTAGATTAGATACGGCATCTGTTTTTAGGACGGCAGTGTTATTGTCTTTAACTTGTGGAAATGTAAATTACTGAATAATGGTGGTGTGAGCAGAGTGGTTATTATATAAAAATTAGATTTAGATTAGTTTAAAGTCGAGTAAAAATAGGACTGCATCATCTCCCAATGATGACAACTTGGTTGTAGGGACTCACGTTAATATGTTAATATCACTAATAAATGATCTGTACCAAATACTGGAGTTAAATCCTGAACGTTAGTGGAATAATAAAGAGGTCAGGTTGACATAAACGCAAGTCTGCCCAGATTTGAACCTTCTGGCAAAGAGTAATGTATATGCCCACTTCTATAAAACAAATATAGATTCGATTGTCTGTTTCTTCTGAGAGAAAAATATAAATGCCTCTTTCTGATACTTCAAAATATCATTTTTGGGTCCTATATTTTAGCAACACAATAGAATGTAGAATATACTAGGTACTTTTTAAAAATTAAAGTCTCTATCACTTGCACTTTAAGTGTCATAATTCGTTTCTGTGCGTAGCCATATATCCCAATTTCAAATTATTTATAAAAAACAATAATGTATGTGATTATATCCGTATTATTCCTTATATTTCCCAAATTTTTTCATTTGAATAACACTACTTCTTTTATAGTTGTAAATGTAGTTAATTGTTTCATTTTATTTCAGTTCTTAATTATTACTGCTTATGCAAATTTGTTTTTAATTATTTTTTCTTTTGTTTCAGTTGAACTGAGTGATCAGTAGCGCATGATAAATGTTGTGAAGCACCAAGCACTGTACAACGCTTGCATGATATGGCCGCTTATATAAATCGCACAATATCTTTAATGTCTGGTGATGGACCACATAATCGCCCACCTGTCACTGCCATCCTAACTGAAGCTAGAGGTATACGAGGTGGGCCTGATAACTCTCCTTTACAGATTTTTGTAAAAGCCAAGAAAAAAATCAATGATATATTTGGTGAAATCGAAGATTATGTTAGGGATACTGTGGAATATATGCATGGTAAGTTTGAATTAATCATTACTAACATAAATTATTTGTGAAAAGTAAATTAATTTATATTTACTAAAAATGCTATACAAAGGTAAATTAAAAAATTATTGTTTATAACCTAGTTTATAATTTATGCTAAGTTGTCGAATATGTACTTTTGCCTAACAATAAATCATTTACAAATGTCATTGTTCGGGATACAAAAGTCGGATTGACAGCCTTCATGCAGCGTGCCCTGAACTTGGGGCTGAAAATTTTTTAGACAAATGTTGAACTTAAATCATCAAGATTGATTATTACTCTATAGAAATCAATACCTATATGAAATGAAAATTGAGCTTACTTCTATCCTAACTAAATCGAAATAACACATATTTAACAGTTATTTATATTTTCCAAATTTCATTTTAGTTAAAACATAAAGCAAATATAGGGGCAAGTTACTATGTCATCACCCAAAATATGAAATAAAATACAGGAGGTGAATTAATATGTCAAAAGAAATTCATCTGGACTGGACATAATGTAACAGGATGTTCTCGAAAGTCTCCACTTTTCAACAAGAGCATCTTACATCGATCTTACAGCTATTGGAGAGTGTGTCCTGTATAATATTATATAATCATTATTTACCTACATGGTCCTTCTAAATAACATAATTTCAAAACGCTAGAAAAATTTAAAAAAAGTGATAATATAAAAATAAGAGATTAATTCTTTAAAATGTTGGCCAAATGCTTTCGAAAATTATTAAAAATGCTGATATTACTAATACACCGAGTATAAAATGACCAGATAAATAAATCTGAAATACTGTTGCGTGTTTACACCCCTTCGTAAACATCAATCGTGGATTCAATAATTGCAATAAGACTAACACTTAATTAAACCATTGATTTATTGAATAAATTACAATAATTAATTACTTAAACTATAACACTAGTTACTACTTTTAACCACTATTGTTCACTGCTAGTCACTGTTCCTTTCCTGTTGTGTTCAGATTACTTTTAAATTTTTACTGCCTGCAGTGGGCCAGCGTGGACCCTATAAACCTGCAGATATACCATCAAGCATAATCTAGATGTTTCTCTATACTCTGTCTGATGAGAGATTGCAGCGGTGGAAGTGACGACAAAAGCGCGCGCTTTGGTCTTATTGGTTACAGAGTCAGGTAGGTTTACAATGGTGTTTACGAATACGAGTTGACAGGTCATTGAAATTTGCGTGTATCGACTGTCAAACTTGTGACTATTAAGTAATAAATGTGTATTATCCTAAATTTAACATTACAAATTATCAATTACAAATAATATAAAAGGTATTGTAGTATTCCCTTCAACTTTTAGCAAATAAATGAGTAATAAATTCAATAGTAGCCCCTCAACAATAGCGCAGCACGTAGAAGTTGAGACTTATACTGCGGCTACAGTTAAAATAATTTGAATTTCATTGCCACGCTTTTTAAAATACTTTGAGCTGAGTAAACCGCTCTCCACCCAAGCCACACCCACCACTGCAATCTCTCATCAGACAGAGTATAGATCATTTCACAAATCTTTTGTCCTAATTCGTTTGAGTATCATTAGTGCCATCTCTGAGATGTTTGCTGAACCACCACACTTGAAAACCTGCTATATGAGAGGGCAAACTACAGACTTCTGTAAAGGGGGTGTAAATTCATCACAATACGATTTGCAAATCTTATTAATAAATGAAAATATCGTACTGGATAGATAAATGAAATGAATTTGTTAAGTGTTCCTGTCCAATAATGAGATGTAAATGTTTTTAGCTAATATATCTTTTGCAATATGGTGATGGCTGCGTCAATATTATTTATAAAGCTATTCATTCTAATAAATTCGAGCAAGACAAATCATAAACTAGACACATTATTGTTTAAAACAATTTTGTTTATTATTAATAAAATTAATAGAATACTGTTTTGAAAATTCTGCTCTGACAATACCAATTTAACGATTTAAATTTGTTTAACCCCATGGTAGAGATATAAGATGGTATGTCACGGCGCACATTTTGACTACCGCTAGGACTACGTCATCAAGTAGAAATCTTGGCGCGAATTTTAAATATAAAGTAGAATAATTGGATAGATTTTGCTGTTTCTAAATAACGTCTAATCTTGAAATTAAGTACAAATTGAAAATCTACGATTTATATATAGCTCGTGCTTATTGTAATGTTTATCTGCACTTTTAATTAGAATGTATTTGACATAATATGAAATAAACTTTGAAATTAATCATGATTTTTAATAAATAAAAGTTGTACTCGAAGTTGTAACATTTCACATTTGTATACTTTAATTGAAAATAATTTATTCTTTCATTGAATATTAAGAATGTTAGATACGAGGTTAGATAATGTTTAAATAATTGTTCATAATATTCGATGAAAGAATATATAGTTTAAAGTAATGAAGGGATATTCAACAAAGTTGAAATCAACTTACTATTAAAAAGGACATGGAAAAACATAATAATAACTACATAATAAAGCATAATATAACTATTTTTTGAATCCTGTAAATTTTGTGATCTTGTTTGTTTGTCTAGAGTTATCTTGTATTTTTCTGTTCATTTCTCGTAGACGAATTTAAGTAAGTTCTTGTCCAAACGAGACAATGAATAGCATAGCTGGCAAGCATCTTTTGCCATATTGTCAAAGATTTGATTCTCTTCAATTTCTCGCCGTGGTTAAAGGAGTCCTCCATGACCTTTGGGCATTTTTCAATTAAAACTGATACCACCAGACTAAGGATGAGTTCCGTTTCCAATCATGGTTATCAAATGTAGCTAATATTTACTTACGTTGTCAATACCTTATATATTTGAACCTATGGAGAACACTCATAACGTATGTCTATTCTGCTTACAATTTGCTGTCATCGGTGAACAAAGTTTGGAAACGGAACTTGCCCTAAATTAATAAATTCAAATAACCAAAACTTAACATTCTAAAATGTTGTGTAGCAGATTTGACAATTTGTTATTTGATAGTTGACAGTTCTCACTTTGCAGAAAACATACAGCTTAGTGGTACTCAACAAGTTTTTCTACTTGCGCAGTTCAGTACGAAAATCGAGCCGAGATAAAACTAACCATATTTTATCTCAACCATGGTTTAACCCTATTATACACTCATGGACAAAATTGTCGAATAATTTAAATTGAAACTAATTATTGTTAATTTTTATAACATTTTGCATTAACATTTTCTGCTAATGAAAACAATATTCTTTACTTAAAATGTGTGAAATAAACTATTTCTTTCTTGTGTAATGCGTTTCTTTCATTAATACAAAAGAATTTATTTATAAATACAAAAGAATTGGAAAAATTTAAAATATTTGATAATTTTGTCCATGGCTGTATTTTTAATTATTTCAGGTAATTGATGAATTAATTTTGTTTTAAAGGGTATTTAGTTATTTTTAATATATTTAATATTTTAATGTTTTTGTATCGATTGATATTATAAATTAATTTGATTAAAATACCACTGATACAAGATGACCATATATTTTTTAGAGATTGAAAAAGAGCAACAAATAGTAAACAATGAAAAAGTAAAACAAACTGAGGAATTTGTCAGTAAAGTCCATGGCATTAGAGATGTTCTCTGCAGGGACCATATGAAAGTGGCTTTCTTTGGAAGAACATCCAATGGAAAGAGTTCAGTAATCAATGCTATGTTGCGAGATAAAATATTGCCTAGTGGTATTGGGCACACGACTAATTGTTTTCTGCAAGTAAGTTGGATGATTTAGATTAAACACTTGAAATTACAAATAAGATATAATACAAGATATAATCCTTATTATATACAGATTGCGAAAGTCCTCATCTTGACATAGGACCTAAATTTGCCGCTTAGTTTTGTTTAGTATCGCAGCTCTAATCTGTAAAAAGTCGAGACGCTAGCATACGGCGACCAAGGACGGACATGTACGAGCAGTAAAGCACTTGTTTCTAGGCAGCGGCACTTTACGTCGTATATATTTTGAGGTTTGCTATGTCAAGATGGGAACTTTCGCAATCTGTATACTTTTTATTGTTAAAGGATTTTAAGTAATAATTTGAAATCAGTATTTATTATTGTTAAGACATTTTTTAAAACAGTTCCTTATTTGGTGGTGCCGAATTAATCGAATTAGAGCAGTGCCCTTAAAGCTCAAAGTAGTGTACAAGACTACATTGTATTTATTTTATATTTTGATATTTCATAATTTCATAATTATGAGCAATATGTTTCTATATTATGTGATGTATATACCGTGTTTTCATATTTGGACACTACATAGGAAAGCAGCTGTCTTTCGTACTCGTACACATTTAAATAATGAGGAAAGTATAGGCACATGTCAGTATCTGTGGCCGACCACTTCTCTATGTAGTGTTTTGAAATGAATGCACGGTATGTATGAATGTTTTCAAGTCAGCACCCAAAATATACCATGAAATTGAATTTTATTTTTTTTTAAACCGTTTGTCTGATTTTAAGGTTTTTTTGTTTTGTTTTGTAGGTTAACTCTTCTGAAATGTATAGTGTGCCAATTTTAAGTAAAACTTATTTTTTCTCTGAATATAATGCGTAACAATTGATATATGTTTTCTTCAAAAATTCAAAACACCCTGTGGGAATCGCTAGCAGCAAAATTAAACTCCAGTTCAGACCCAATTGTAGCCTCATCTTTTCTGAATATTTACTCCTTTGGTACAATTTTTTATCTTTGCTATTAAAGGATTAAAATTTTTGTTTCTTGGATGCCATTTTTTTACTTAATCGATTCGAATAAACTTGGCGTCATTAGATAGGCAATTTAGTAGGCTACAAAACCTATAGTTTAAAATGGTAGACATGAAAAAATCAAAATGGCAGCCACCTTTAAAAATATGTTTTTCTAGCTTCGTTCTTTATTAAAAAATCGGTCCAATATTGGTTACGAAGATATGACCAACTAAAAAATGCTAGTAAACATTATTTAAAAGCATCTATTTAAAATTATTGAAAGTAGCTGTGGAAAAAAACGCTGTCGATTGTGAAAACAAATAAATGATCGGACAAAGGAATGTCTATTGTCTAAAAATATGATCACAAACAGAAGTTTTTCAATTAGAATATCGCTAATATGATTTTAACACCAATAAAATATACGAGGCCATTTTTCTCTCGACGACTTTTTTTAGTCACAAACTACAACATTTAGAGATCTACAATTTAAAAAAATCTGATAAAATTGTCCCATAATTTTTTTAAGGGAGCATCCACTCAAAGACACATGTACAGGGTTATCCAACGAAAAGGCCCACCCTTATATTTTCTTTATTTTTTGAAAAATAAAGAAAATATAAGGGTGGGCCTTTTCGTTGGATAACCCTGTACAGGGGTATCATACGAGAATTGACCCCCCTATAACTTTTTAATTTTTCAATCAAAAAATGTTTCAGATAAAGTTGTATGGAACTTTATTAATTTTTTTTATGGAGATCTCTTTGAATATATAGGGTGTTCCATAAAAGTGGGACGTAGCAAACTTGCATATTTTTAAATAGAACACCCTATATATTTTCTGTTTTTTGAAATCTACGTATTTTTCTGATTGCAACGATATATATAAGTTGTATGTTTACATCATTCGTTTGGAAGATACAGGGTGTTAAAATATCGAATATTATAGCTATAATAAAACTATTCTTGAGCGTCTCTCCCAAGCTTTTCCTTATCATTCAAGAATATAGTAGGTCATAGGAGGCCATGGAATAAAACCAAAACAATTGGAATGGCAACCCCGACTTTGTGTTTGTTATTATACTTATACAATCAGAATAATATGTAGATTTCAAAAAACTGAAAATATATAAGGTGTTCTATTTAAAAATATGCAAGTTTGCTATGTCCCGCTTTTATGGAACACCCTATATATTCAAAGAGATCTCCATAAAAAAAATAATAAAATTTCATACAACTTTTATTTGGAACATTTTTTTTAACTTGAATAATTAAAAGGAGGGGTCAATTCTCGTGTGATACCCCTGTACCGGACTTTCATATTTTCTACCTACAGTGAGATACCTGCGGTCTGTGGTAGTAAATTCAGTTCGCTGTTCGTCGTTTACGGTTTACGCATGCATGACATTCCCCGTCTGTTGGTATTTGTGGTCCCAGTATTGCGACCGAACTCACGAGTTTTAACGAATATTTCCTTGTGTAGCGTTTTGAAATGAAAGCACTGTATATTGTTCTGTGTTATTGTTTGTTATATGAAAGATGTCACAAATAACTTTTAAACAATATGTTTAGACTTACACGAACAATGCAGAAGCTCATCGATCATAGGAAAATCTAGTGCAAATTGCACTTACCCAGTCCCAATTTCATACTTTATTCACACAGCATAATTATTGTAATAGTGCCAAATTTTGTAGAATTTAATCTTTAATAATTGATTTAATGATTTAAATTATACAGGGTGTTCCACTTAAGTCGGATTCTTCCATAGCTCTCTTATTATAAATTTAAGAGAAAAATGTTTCAAATAAAAGTTACGCTGAATTATGCGGTGTATATACAGAAAATATTTTTGAATACACAGGATGTTCCATTTCACCTGGACGCTATACAACTTCGTTATTTTAAATGGAACACCCTGTATATCTGTGTATTTTTGGATTCCTGACTTAATTTTAAGTTGATTTTATGTATCATACATTGTGCCCAAAACATACCGTTTCCGAGATATTCAAGTTTTTTTGAGAAATTTCACGATTACAGCGCTCTGAATATTGCTAGATAGCTTCTAAGCCAAAAGAGCTAGAAACTTGCGGTTTGCATAGTTCGATTTACCACGAATTACGCTATCATTTCCACTATTAGAAAAATATGGTAAGTAGTATAAAGTGGTAAATATCGGTACCTGCATTTGACAATCTTTCAACAGGAATAACTTCTTTTTTTCAAATGAAATGACCCATATTTTTTTCCACCGTTGGAATCAAAATTAAATTCTCTTTCGATTGATATAAGGTTGTCCATATTTATCTTTAACAGTTTTCGAGAAAAATGCAATTCTTTCTAAAGTTTGAAAAACGAGCTGCCTACAGCGTAAAGTAGGCTTTGCCAATATCGCTTAAAGCATCGTTTCAATGTTATGTACGTTCATCTCGACAAACAAATTGTATTGTGAATTGTTTTCGTTTTTCCCGGTAAAAATCCGGTCATCAACAATGACATCGCGTGAATTTAAAATTTATAAAACATGCCAGTAACAATATTACTGGCATGTTTAAAAAGTGATCTAACGAACAAAACTAAACCACTACCAACAACGAAAACAAAACGCAACATGATAGAAAATTCTAAACGCAATAAAAAAGGGTACGTGAACTTAAACTGCAATTTTACATTAAGTGTTCGAAATGTCCTCAGTCTTTTAATGAGGTGGAGCACAGTCCTGTTGTAACCACATCCTTCGAAGGGTTGCTAAAGGAATGTCGCCCAACAAATCATCCAAAGTGTTTCGCAGAAAGTTCAAATAAATTCTTCCTGTCAAGTGTCGATTAAAAAAGAATGGTCCAATGATGTGGTCTCCTAAAATTCCCGTCCACACGTTCAAGGACCACCTGTATTGGCTACCGGTTGTCTGGAATTGGTGCGGATTTACCGTGTCATAATAATGACAATTATGGCGGTTAACAAAGCCATTTTTGTGGAAAGTTGACTCATCCGAAAACATGACCTGTTTAAAAAAAATTTCTTCCTCTCTCAAGTGCCCACTGACAAAATGCCTGCCTCCGTTGAAAGTCTCCTTCGAGTAACTCCTGGTGTAATTGGATGTGGTAAGGATGATATTTGTGTTTCTTTAAAATCCTATGTACTGATGTTGTACTAATATCCGTCGTTTGACTAATTTGTCGCACACTAAGTTGAGAGTTTTCCTGTATGCATCCCAATACTAGATATTCGTTTTCATCTGTAACTACTGTGCTAGTGCGATTCCGTTTTTTGCATTCGATGTTACCACTATTTATAAACTTCGTATTTAAGTCAATGCGATGTTTTAAACAAAATTTGCAAAGCCTACTTTATGCTGTAGGCAGCTCGTTTTTCAAACTTTAGGAAGAATTGCATTTTTCTCGAAAACTGTTAAAGATAAATATGGACAACCTTATATCAATCGAAAGAGAATTTAATTTTGAATCCAACGGTGGAAAAAAATATGGGTCATTCCATTTGAAAAAAAGAAGTTATTCCTGTTGAAAGATTGTCAAATGCAGGTACCGATATTTACCACTTTATACTACTTACCATATTTTTCTAATAGTGGAAATGATAGCGTAATTCGTGGTAAATCGAACTATGCAAACCGCAAGTTTCTAGCTCTTATGGCTTAGAAGCTATCTAGCAATATTCAGAGCGCTGTAATTGTGAAATTTCTCAAAAAAACTTGAATATCTCGGAAACGGTATGTTTTGGGCACAATGTATGATACATAAAATCAACTTAAAATTAAGTCAGGAATCCAAAAATACACAGATATACAGGGTGTTCCATTTAAAATAACGAAGTTGTATAGCGTCCAGGTGAAATGGAACATCCTGTGTATTCAAAAATATTTTCTGTATATACACCGCATAATTCAGCGTACACTTGGAGTAGTTTTCCACACACACCAAAACACTTTTGCACACACTCGACGCGCGTTTCGCCAACCAAGTTGGCATCATCGGGAGATGATGCCAACTTGGTTGGCATCATCTCCCGATGATGCCAACTTGGTTGGCGAAACGCGCGTCGAGTGTGTGCAAAAGTGTTTTGGTGTGTGTGGAAAACTACTCCAAGTGTAAGTTCTACACCAAAGGTTCCAACCCCTCTTCAGGAATAATTCAGCGTAACTTTTATTTGAAACATTTTTCTCTTAAATTTATAATAAGAGAGCTATGGAAGAATCCGACTTAAGTGGAACACCCTGTATAAAATTAGTTTTAAAACCGCGAAATTGAATAAGGCGAGAAAATAATTGGTTTTAAAAACATTTAAACATTTCGTTCATCTTTTGCTTTATAAGAATAAACTGATTTTTTTTATGCTGGTTATAATCAACACCTATGTGCAGCTCAAAATTGTTAATATAATATAAATCATGATAACGCTGGTGTACAGACCCGTCGACAAATGTCTTAGTAAGATGTAAGATTTGAATTTGATACGTTGACTGTACTTGATAGTATCTCTTAATCTTAATTTTTCAATTGTCTCAAAATACATTTAAAAGAATTGTTTCAACAAGCTTACTCTTTCAGATTCCAAATCGTATTAGTTTGATGCGAGTGCAGCATTGCGGCGAGCCAAAATACTATTTTTCATCATCATTAGCATTAAGAGACTAGAAATACATAATTTTTTATTCCATTTATTGCTTGTTGCACATTTAAAAAACTTATTTTAGGTAGAAGGATCTCCCACAGATGAACCTTATCTTGTTTTGGAAGGTTCCACTGAGCATTGTTCAGTTGAATCTGTAGGCCAGTTAGCCCATGCGTTGTGCAAAGAGAAACTAAATGAATCCACATTAGTGAGGGTTTATTGGCCTAAGAATAGGTGCCTTTTGCTCAGGGACGATGTGGTATTTGTGGACTCACCTGGCGTAGACGTTACTCCTAACTTAGATGAATGGATAGATAAACATTGTTTAGATGCAGATGTGTTTGTATTGGTAGCTAATGCCGAATCGACTCTCATGGTTACAGTATGTGTGAACTAAATTTAATTTATCACAAAATAATTTTTTGTTTATTTTTAGGAAAAAAACTTTTTCCATAAAGTATCGACTAAATTATCGAAACCGAATATTTTTATTTTGAATAATAGATGGGATGCATCAGCAACTGAACCAGAATTTTTAGATCAGGTAAAAATATCATTATTATTTAGTTTCTGTATTCTTTTTTGTTATTTTTATGAAATAGTATTTAATTCTGTTTCGAATTTACTGAAAACATTGTTATGAATATTGAATATTATTAAGCGTGCATTTATTATCACACCTGAACGGTGGACTGTACAGGTATGTCATCATGGACTTTTTTGTAGGGACTGTAATACTCTACAAAAAAGGTTCTAAGCACTTTTTCTCTGTCTATCTTCATTTTAGCAGCGTTTCAAGTTAAGGACGAGAAACACACTTTTTGCAACTTCAATTAACAATAATTCGAAAACGTCACAAATTTGACATGTATAAATTGAACCTATTCATATTTACATTATTACCTACCGGAAAGTGAAGATCCTATGCTTCATAAAAATACCCGGATTAAAGATTCCTAACTCGCCAGGTCTAAAACATCGTACATAAAACTGCACAAAAAGAACATGAAGTGGGCAAGCATAGGTGTGAATAAGCTTTAAGACATGCATTTTGACTATGCCTTGACTATCGTAACAGATTTTGAAGAAAATAAAAAATGATCTATACTTTCATTTGTTTATAATCTAGAAGTGTCACAAATAACTAAAAAAAAAAAAATTGTAAAATTGTCCTTCGTTAATGATGATTCTTTAAAATTTTTATATTCATTGAATATGCATGGAATATTTTGTTGCTTGTAAATTTGGAACAGAATTGTTAGCTGTTCTTGACTTGTAGTCCTTCATCTCTATATAATGGATCAGCCAGTTTGTCGTATGGTAATACCACAATTATAAAGCGCTGTTTTATAATTATCTTTAACGTCAAAGATGATGACATGTAGCAAAGAATAAAAAATAAAAATATATAAAATAAAATAATCTAGTATCTAAAAACAAAGAATCTAAGTTGTCAGCTATCTGTAAAATTGTATGCAAGCATGAATAAATGTGCATAAACAAGTCAACAATGAAGCCTATCAATAACTGACGATTACAGTTAATCAAAAAAATACCGATTATGATTAACCGGAATCGTAATCGTTGCGTCCCTATTGCCTCCATGAACGTTGAATATAAACTGTAAATCAAAACGTCAATGAATATGTATTTATGAAGTACAGTAAATGGATTTATATCGCACCTTTTTAAATTTTATTGAATTCATTTGTCCACAAAAAGAAGTTACTGTATTGCAAGATGTAGTTGTCTCACGACTTTGGAACACTGCTATTATAAATTTAGGGGTGGCAAATTTAGTTTTCCCTTGGGACCCAGTATTATTAAGGCATATACTATAGGAAAACCAACTATATCCAAGGACAGAACATTTATATAATAAGAACTATGTTGTGAGTGGGATGCAGATAACACAATAGGCTAATGCAATTCAGTTATATCTGATATACTACTCACTATTTACGTTTGTGTTTTCTTCATTTTTATAAGTTCCTATTACTTATACTGACTGCGAGATCAGAAAAAAACCTAATAATATGTAATATTATAATACAATACGTAAATAAAAGACACAATTGTTAGTCGATAATTGACTAATAGCAGTGCTATAAATTTTTAATTTAGGCTGTAGGTATCTACGCAATATCATCGAAAAAAAAAAATTGAAGGTAGAAAATCTTTTAAGGTGAAAATTTTATTAAGAATTTCAATATTAATTCGTTCTTGAGTAGATAATTATTCTTTTTTTTTTGGGTTGTTGAATGTCTTGCTTGTGGACCAGTATCCCAAACACAACCCTACTTTGGAAACATTGGGCTCTTTATTTTTATTAACTCTTCTGATTAGATACATTTTAGGTGAATTCACTTGGCTTGTTAGAAAATTGCTCATTACTTAAAATGTTTTCTTAACTGCCTCTCAAGTCACCTAAGTATCCTCTGGAAAATCCTGGCATCATATGCTGAAACAAAGAATTACCTGGTGATACATCCTGCCTGGTTTGTTTTACAATAAAAATATTTATGTACCTAATGAAATAAAGTAGAGACCATTTTTTAAGGTCCTTATAGTTCTTTTTCTAAAACCAATACCGTTTTCATAAAAATGCCTCAAAGTTTACTCAATCGAGTATATTGGCAAGAAAAATTCTACAAAGGGCTCCCCTGCCCTCCTGGATCTTTCCACCGAACATCTGGTAGCTCATATGTTTCACCTGCACCATCAGCAGGTTGTCACTATTATTGTAACATATTTGTGATTAAGTGAATTGTTGTACACCTGTATGGTATTACAGAATAAAGTGATTATTATTATTACTACAATTTATGTTGTTATTATAAGGCTCGATCTTTTATTCACCGATGGATTGTCCGGATGCATCAGACTTCCATCAAATTGTTCTTTTATTCACCGAGTTAATCCAATACGCGTCTGTTTATTAACTGGATTAGTCGGTGTTCCATCGGTTCTATCGTAGTTTAAGCTCGATGGATGCGGATTATTGCCACAATTATTGCGGATGAAGTTTGATAGAAGTAGTGGGGAAGCTTGTCAACTGTTTTATTTTGTTGCTATTGGTCCATTGTTTGAGGTTATAGTGTTTTGCACTTTTGTACGAACGTTACAAAAAGGAGATAAGAGGATCAGATCAATTCAACGTCACGATTACTGCTATGCTATCTGTAAAACTATTATCACTAGGGTAGGTGGAGGAGTTTTCATTCTCATCATTATTAAAAATATAGTTCAGGACAGTTAAGCCTTCCATATTTGAAGATGTAATGATGTAATGGATGCAGAGATGCTCTTACTTAAATTGCTTCAAAATTACACAAATAATAAATAGTCTTCCTATAACCTTAAAAACCATAAATGTCAAATCTTAGAGCACGAAGCATCAAACGAGCGTTCTTAAAATCATCTATGAACCTGACATCCATCGGTCACATGACCGACATCAATCGGTGGAATCTATCGGAGTAAATACGGTTTAATAAAAGATCGAGCCTATATTCATAAAAATCAACAAAACTTGTGTCGTGATGTCACTCTGACTTACAGGTAGTTTTTGCTTCCTTCGCTTAGCTGAAGGAAAATAACGTAATTTAAAAATCAACCAAACTTTCTTTGAATTTTCATGTTGTTTTCATGTAAATCACAAAACATAGGGTCTTTCAGTTCCGTCGGTCTATCTGTTGTCAACAACAGTAAATAAAATTCAAAATAAGAAACAGGCATGACAAACCTCTTAAACAAACAATATCTGGGAAATGCAGGAAATCGGAGTTTATTAGATACCAAAATATTTTTAATATGTCTTAAGTATGACGCCGAATTCAAAACAAAGGGAATTTTCGGAATATTTCTGAGAGTTTTTCATAGACTGATTTATTTCTTACCGGAAAATCTTCCGAAATGGAAACTTCCCGAATTTAAAAGTTTCCAACTTTCCAGGCCCATCTAGGTAACGTGAATGACTTTAATTGCCCTAGATAATTTTATTAATAGTAACAAATTAATGAATCATTGTTATTATCACATATTGTTAAGGCTCCATGAATATTTTAAGTAAAACTTTCTAAAAAGTACTACACACTGAATTATAAACATTTTCTCCATGCTGCACTGAAAAAAAAACATAAAATCTCCCAATGAACTGAATATTTAGAGGCTTATTTTGGGACGGAGAATGAAAACAGTATAAATTTAAATGTGTTTTTACTTTTTATTAATTTAAATCTAAGATATTATTGTATTCAGCACTTTAAAAATGTGTGATCCACGAGGTTAAGAACAGCTGATATAGATATTTATTTCGCTCTTAAATGAAGGTAGCAAAGATTCTTTTTTCTATATTTATAATAAATTGCACTAATTCACACACATCTTCTATTATGTTTGCATTGCATTGCTTATTTAATCTTTTTAATAAAACTAAATACCAATTTTATGCTTGTTGTGCATATGCTTCATTTAATTTGGCGTATTTACACATTTTTTTTTTCTTTAGAAATAATCATTCTACTATTCTTTTGTGTTAGGACAAAATATATTTTTTTGAAAATAAAACGCAATTTTGTCCCTCGATATTGTCTCACTACATAGTGTGTTTTCTACTCACATTATACACTTTATTCAGTAGCATACAAATAAAATCACTAATCTACGAGATTCCAAACATGGGAAACCGCCTTTATTGCCATAATAATCCATTTAAAATACACTATTCTAGAGCTTTAATCACCAACTAAACTTTTCAGTATGTATTATTTTTGACCTCCAACAGAATTATCACTATTATCAGTTTAAAATAAAAACGTGTAAATAGACCAGATGTAAGTTTCCACTAAACCACGTTATTAATATTATTTTTTTTATTATATATAAGCATTGCAATGAACAGGAAGAGGTGAGTTATAATGTGTTTGACTATTATGTGTTTTTTAGAAAAAAAATTATTTAATTTAAAATAGTTACCTTCAGTAGTATTAATAGTTAATTAGTTTGAGTAGAAAATTTTTATAATCCATGGACCTTAAGAAGAAAACTT
Source organism: Rhagium mordax (assembly GCA_963680705.1). Classification (NCBI taxonomy): domain Eukaryota; kingdom Metazoa; phylum Arthropoda; class Insecta; order Coleoptera; family Cerambycidae; genus Rhagium; species Rhagium mordax. The sequence continues at coordinate 57,571,407 of OY796661.1, read as the reverse complement.
GTAGGATGTTTTTTCAAATCACTGACAAATAAAAAATTGTTAATAGTTCTCCAACAGAGAGGCTTTTAATTTTATTTTAGATTATAAAATCTTCAGTTCATGTATGTCGCTGATTTTAAAAAAACATTGTGTTATTTTCATAACAAGTTCGGAAACCTAATGTTGCACATGAGTTCAGGAAACACGCTTCCCATGCATGTTATGAATTGTTCTTTCTACTGGCGTCTTTTATAGTGTTATATTTCTTGTCTCGATCTGACACTTTTTAAACAAATTTAGTGATACTTGTCAGTTTTACATTTTAACTTCTCAGTCTTACTATTTGATGCACTATGTGCGACTTTCCACATCCTATGCATTAGTAGAAAAAGAATTTTTATATGTGTATAGTAGATATTCAGATAAAACTTTTACTCGAATATAACGTCAAAAAAGGTTTGGGGTAACAGACTACCCCTCACCCCTCAAAACTACCCTAATAAAGCAAGCTGTTAAATATGAAATTTGTAATTTTATGCGCGTACATCGAGGTCGTAATGCATGAAAATTTCATTTTTTTGTCACCACTTGGACTTATAATCGAAAATTAATATTATGATAATCATCATCCCCCTCCAAGGGGTTGTAACTCCCTTGTTATGCGTTTTAGGACATGTTTATTAATGAAAGGCCATTTATTTTTTTGATAAATTAGTAACCTCTGAAATTTGCCACACTCCTGGTAGATCACCCTGTATATATGTATCTATACCTAATACAAAACAAAATCCATTGCACGTCATCACGTACAAAAGCCGTATTTTGTTATTCAGCGTCTTACAGCAGCTACAAGACATTTTTTTCCCTTCACCAATTGATGACGTCATCAGTTGGTGAAGAAAAAGAATTATCTTGCAGCAGCCGTAAGATGCTGAATAACAAAATACGGCTCTTGTGCATGATGACGTGCAACGTGTGACGTACTTCGGTTTGTAGGCAAAATGGCCGAAGTGTCACTATGGCACTTGAGGCGACGGCGGTGCTTTACTCGGGCGCCAGTTTCCGTTTATAGTGCAGAAACACCACTACTCAGGCAGCTACAGTGAAGAAACGGAAGATTCCAGTGGGTCGTTGGGAAAATTAGACTTTATTTCGGATTAAAAGGCACAGTTTGATATCACAATGAGATTTATTCAGGATATTTAACAGGAATAAGATATGGTTACTATGCTACAATCTTTCTATTCTAATTACAGTTACCAGGGCTTAAAAGCTAGTTTATATACAGGGTTTATGATAGTTAGCAGGGCTTAAGAAAAAGCTATTTACACTATGTACATCTACTTTAAAGCACAATTCCAAAGCACAAACTACGGATCGACAGTGCAAGTATCTAACAAGGTGGGCAGGTGGTTAACTAACGGTTACAGACTAACAGCAAAGCGACGTACGGATACCAGGGTTAGCAGAAGCAAACACCAAAAAGCATACAAATATCAAACAGTCTATTTACAAATTACAGGTTTGGCTAAAGCGTAGTATTGGCTGAAAAGTAAGGTTATGTGTTTAATAAAACCAACAGCGGGCTTTCTTCTGGGTCGGAATCTTGAGTACTGAAAAAAAACTTTAAGGTTAGTATGGCAAGTTACGCTATTTACGTATACACTGTATATCAGATGTCGCATATATACAGCATAGAGCAACAGCTAGCTCACCTCAGCTGGAAGAGAATAAAATGATTACAGGAACAGGTGGCGGACAGCAGCGGACTGAAAGAAAGTTATGATTATATTTTAATAGGAGTGTATCATTCACCAAGTGCAAGCTTGGCAGTATTTCTAAGGAATTTTGAAAAGGTACTAGAAGAGAATAATTCCAACAGTATGGACACTATTATAGTAGGCGATTTTAATATAGATATGTCAATAGATACATTTTACTCAAAACAGTTGTCAAACATTCTTATACAAAATGGGCAACTAATAAATGAGCCAACCAGAATCACAAATACTAGTGCAACAAAGATTGATCTATTAATAACCAATCATGACAATGTATCATTTAAGGTAAACCATGTTCCAAGAATAACAGACCATGCCTATGTAACAATAAGTCTGCAAGTATCAGATATTAAATTAGATAACACCAAACGATTACTAAGATGCTTTAAAAACTACGATGAAAGGACTTTCCAAAAGAAACTATTGAATACTGAGTGGAATAGCAATATTATAGATTCCAATACACTAGCCAATAATTTAATAAACAATATGTTAAGCTGCTTGGATGAAGTTTGCCCAGTTAAAGAAATAATAGTACCAACCAAATACGCAGACAAGAGATGGATTTCAGAAGAAGTTTTACAGGCCATGAAGGAACGAGACAACAAATACGAAGCAGCTCGAATCACAAATAGTGAGGAAGACTGGAATACATACAGAGAAAAGAGGAACAAAGTTACATCGATGATAAGAAAACACAAACAAAATTATTATGAAAGAAAAATAGATGAATGTAAAAACAATCCAAAGACAATGTGGAAAACTTTAAAACAAATCTGCAAGGCGAAGGGTCATAGTACACCGCAATATATTGAATTTAGTGAAGAAAATATCTATAATGACTTGGAGATAGCTGAAAGATTTAATGCTTATTTTATTGATAGTATCTCGGATATCGTTAAAAATATACCAAAGTACAACATATATGAAATATCCGAAAATGAAAGACAGAATAGATTTGAAAAATTTAAACAAATAAAATGAGTCATCTGAGAAAAATTATTTCTTCATTACCGAACAAAATAGGCAGTGATGGAATATCCACAAAAATCATTAAAACATCGTTTGAGGTTATTGGCAATAGATTTTTAGATGTAATAAATAATTCTTTGCAAACGGGAACTTTTCCAAATAAATGGAAGAGCTCTCTTGTAACACTCAGTGATTAATACTGTATCAAGTGAACAACATCGACCTATTAACTCATTACTTATATGTGAAAAAATATTGGAATTGACAGTAAAGGAGCAACTAATATAATAAGCCATTGTGAAAAAAATAATATAATAATACCAGTACAATCAGGATTCAGAGAAGGACACTCATGTGAGAGTGCCCTACAGTGTATATTAGAAGATTGGGTGAAAGCAATTGATGCTGACAATATCATATTGGCTGTATTTTTAGATTTTAAGCGTGCCTTTGAGACAATAGATCGAGGTTTACTTCTCTTAAAGTTGAAAGAAATTGGAATATGTGGGGCAGTGCATCGATGGTTTTCTTCCTATTAAAATGAACGAAGTCAAAGAACAAAGTTTGGTGTAAGTGTATCGAATGAAAAAGAAACAAAAAATGGAGTGCCACAGGGTTCCGTCCTAGGTCCAGTATTATTCATTATTTTCATTAATGATATTGTACGGTCCATAACAAATTGTAAAATACATCTGTTTGCAGATGACACTATGCTATATATAGCAGGTGAAAATGTTGAGGACATTGTAAGAATAATGAATGATGAATTAAATAATCTGTATATGTGGCTTTGTGATAACAACCTTAAGGTAAACATTAACAAATGTAAATGGATGATGTTGGGGAAAAAACAGAAATTAAACAAAACTGTGTGTATGGGCCCTATAACAATAAATAATCAGACAATTGAAAGAGTTACTAAAATAAAATATCTAGGAGTGGTCTTAGATGAAAATTTAAGTTTTAAGCAAAATGTTAATTATATTGTAAAAAAGGTGGCTAAAAAAATTAATTTTCTAAGGAGACTATCTACAAATATATCAATATTTGCCCGGTTAACAATATACAAAGCAATAATTGCACCACATTTCGAATACTGTTCAACTCTGTTACTATATTTAAATATCAATGAATTGCAGATTCTACAAAAAATGCAAAATAGAGCAATGATAGTTATATTACAGTGTAATAGATATACTCCAATAAATAATATGTTACAAACATTGAATTTTATGACAGTAAAGCAGAGAATTTTATTAAAAACACTGCAGTTTATTTATAAAATAAAAAACGGTATGTTACCAAGTTACTTATATGACAGAGTTATATATGTTCGAGATGTACACAGTTATAATACTCGCAGGACAAATGATCTGCATGTGGAAAGACATCATTCATTGGTAGCTAGCAAGTCACTCTTCTGTAAAGGCTTTAAAGAATATAATAGTTTGCCAAATGAAATAAAAAATTTGAATGGATCTGTTCAGCATTTCACAAATGTATGTACTAAGTATATAAAAACCTTACCAATGTAAACTAAATTAACTTCCTTATAATTATTGTTAGTATTTCAGTTAGTTAGTTAGTATATAATATAGGTGTGTGTGTGTGTGTGTTGATATATATGTATTAATTTTGAACATTTGTGTCATATTAGAGTTACACATGAGAGTATTAAATTACTTGTTAATGTTAAATATTTTATGTATAGCAGTTTGTTTTTGCTAAATAAAGGTTATATTATTAGTATCGTGAGTTCCGCTATGTACGTATACACTGTATATCAGATGTCGCATATATACAGCATAGAGCAATAGCTAGCTCACCTCAGCTGAAAGAGAATATGATTACAGGAACGGTGGCAGACAGCAGCGGACTGAAAGAAATTTATTATTAATAACGTGAGTTCCGCTATTTACGTATACACTGTATATCAGATGTCGCATATATACAGCATAGACCGATAGCTAGCTCACCTCAGCTGAAAGAGAATATAAATGATTACAGGAACAGGTGGCGGACAGCAGCGGACTGAAAGAAATTTATTATTAATAACGTGAGTTCCGCTATTTACGTATACACTGTATATCAGAGGTCGCATATATACAGCATATACCAACAGCTAGCTCACTTTTAACTGAAAGGAAATATGATTACAGGAACGAAAGGCGGACAGCAGCGGACTGAAAGAAATTTATCATTAGTAACGTGAGTTGCGCTATTTACGTATACACTGTATATAAGAAGTCGCGTTTATACAGCATATACCAACAGCTAGCTCACTTTAGCTGAAAGAAAGTATGATTACCGGAACAGGTGGCGGACAGCAGCGAACTGAAAGAAATTTATGATTAATAGATTGAAAAAGTTCAACATAAATTTTTGAGACATTGGAGTTATAAAATGGGCTACACTCAGGATGAATATGAGTTCAGTGATTTGCTGTCATTGCTAAAAATAAAAACACTAGAACAAAGAAGACTAAGTGCTGATATGTGCATGTTCTTCAGAATATTAAATGGTGAAATTAATTGTCCTCATCTGTTATCATTAGTTTGTCTAAACGTTCCTGCAAGATGGACACGTCATACTCAATTATTTTTTGTCCCATTTCACTCAACTAATTATGGGAAGAATGAGCCGATCACGAAATTTGTACGACAAGCTAATGAAATTGAGAGGTTAGACTATTTGTCATCTACACTTGACCAATTTAAAAAACAATTAAAGTACTTATAAACATACCTTATCCTTAAGATGAAATAATGTATATATTGAACTATAAGAAATTGTCAAACTTACCTATTTAATGTATAGTGTTAGATATTATTTTTTGTACTATGGGTTACCCGTTAATAAATAAATAAATAAATATTGTGAGTTGCGCCATTTATGAATACACTGTATACCGGAGATCGCGTGTATACAGCATAAACCAATGGCTAGCTCACTTCACACAAAGATACCTTGCAATAGCCAAACCTTACTCTTGAGTTTTTACTCCTTACTTACTTCTGCTTACTCGGCACGTCAGCGGTCGACAGCTACTGGCTCTCTTGAAGTCGGCAAACGATATAATTATTTTCCGGTGAGGTACGTCTTGACGGGAACAGCGGTGGCCAGCTACTGACTGTCTCTTTCGGTGGCTCGGAATATTTTATTCGCGATGCGTGGTGGGGTAGCGCTACGTCACAGTGTGATGATTTCGGACGTCGGACGTCTGGGCGTTGAGTGACGTAGTGCAGCGTCTAACTGGCTTTAGCGCTACACATCCACTCGTGTTGACTGGTGACTGGATACTGATTTCGGCGTGGACTCAATGCTCACTTGCTAGGTGTTGCCGGGGACAGATATCGGCGCGGAATATTGTTTATTTGCGCTTATTTTAATTACGGATTTATTAATTACTTATTAATAACAGGACAGGTTATATTATAAATCAAAATAAATACTGGTTACAGGTGAAAATAATATAACAATGCGGAAAACAATAATTAAATTCTATACGGGGTGTGTCGAATAATATTATTTTAAACAGGAACTAGTAACGAAAAAATCACTTCGTTACAAACGGATTTTGTTTTGTATTAAGTATAGCTAAAAATAAATATAAATATAAATATTCTTTATTATCCAACAGAATACATTAAAGGATTATAGGACTAGTCAAAATTCACAGTTTACAAATATAAAGAGTACAGAACTAGAGTTTAAAATGACATAAATAAGATTATTTATAGTTACATATTTTGTGTAAATTCGTCAATACTATAAACACACAGAGTGTGTCATTTATCTATTTTAAAAACATCGTAATGTAAAAGGAAGGTAGTTTGGAAGTAAAGTATCGGTACCAGCCTGATTTGGAAAAATAGTAATATTATATACTTATACAGGGTGTCCACCTAGTGCACGAAAGTCCATTATCTTGGTTAATAAAATATGTACATGAATAAATTTTTATTGTTATGTATTTAGTTTCTTAAGTTCTACAAAATCAAAATAATACCTATAATACACTCTGGGTAGGTTTGTTTTTTTTAATAGCAACCTATATTTTTTTATAATTTTTTCAAAATCTATAAGAAAGATAAGGTCTGTATGTATAATACTGAAAAGAAGATGCCGAAGATGGTGGCAGTTTTCAAAATATTCAGGTGGATATGTTTTTGTTACTCAGAAAAGCTGAAATACTGAGACTGTGCCAATCATCAGTAAAAATATTTTTTGGCTGATTATTGAGCAAAAATTGCTGTTTGATATGTTATATCAAATATTGATCTGTGGTACGAATAAAATCATGCCACACATGATTAAAGAAAATTTGAAATATCTCCGTTAATTGAAACTTAATTCAAAATTATTCAAACATATGCCCCATTGAATACTTTACAACTTTGCTGTACCTTTCTCTATATTTAAATTGTTTTTTTTTTAAACATAGTTTTATGAAAACATTGCTATTTGCTCTGGGATTCTTTGTCGGAAAATTATAATGAGCGCCTGGCAAAAGAGTAATACGTCAGATTTTCATGAAAACGTGACAACAAAATAATTCTATCGATAAAGTGAATTATTCCAAGGTAAATCCTCACCGGAAATATTCTTATAGCTAGTTTTTCCATTTAACTTAAAAATAAACGCAAAAAATTATAAGATTATAAAATGTATATTCACATTCACAGGCTATGATATGTTTTTCTTAGGTTGTCTCAAGATTGTCTACTATTGACAAAATATTGAAGTGTCAGATTTAATTGATAGTCACTGTCATTTATTTTTGACTGAATTGCCAAATTTTTTATTGATGACATTCCTGTGCTTTCTTTAGGGCCTCACTGTGGCAACTATAGCCGTTTTCTTTCGACACTAATAGTTGGATCAAAACGCGTTATGATCCGAATAATGACCAATAGGAATTGAGTAGATCCCAAATTCTTCATTTCCATTGGTGATCTTCCGATCAAGATCTTATTTCACTACTCGAAAGAAAGCAGCTATTAGCTGTTTTCTTTTGAGTAGTGAAATAATCCACTATTTATACACCATTCGTGAAATTCCTTAGCACAACTATTACCTCGAAGTACAGAATTTAATAGATTATTTTCAGTTACCAGAATATTAGCATCATCTGCATACATTATTACTTTGTTTGGAGATGTGCAGGAATATGTAATATCATTTATAAAAATTAAAAAAAGTAAAGGACCTAGAATGGACTTTACTAAGTCCGAGCATATTGCATAATTTGCAACAATTACTCGGAGCATCTGTAAACGGAAATAGGCTGCTTGCAATTTTTAGACTATATTGCAAAAAGAACAGGATTAAAACAGACACCGATAAATGTTTTAATAAGTTTTAGTAACTAATGATTTTTTCTTTTCTCTCATTATTTTGAACAATTCACGGATTTTAGCTATACCGGGGATTATTGAAAATTAATCAATTAATTTACTGCTTGTTTACCAGCGGCTTTTACAACTCAATGATAACTTAACTAAATCAGGTCTTAAATACTAACAGAGTCTGCAGGGTGTACCCAAGTGACGGAAATACATGGTGTCCAGGAAATAAGTGTACAAAAAGAAATCACTTATTCCCGAGGTCAAAATAAATCGATTGGACCAAACTTACCTCTATACCAAAATGCTTCATAAGGGAGCTACAGGCCCCTAAATGTGGGCCCCTGAAGACGGTTTTTATTTATTATCTCCGAAACTGTTCAAGTTAAAGTAATGAAATTTTGCACATCCACTAAACATTCCAAGCCTAACAAAATGAGGTAAATATCATCTCAAAATTTTTACCAAGGGTGGGTCAAGCTGTAGGGGTGGGGGGTAAAAATTACCGCAACTTTTTTATTTGTAAATTTTTTTGAGTTTTGATATCAAATTATGAATTGTCAGAGTTTTTCACAAAGAAAATGCCCTCTTGTGCAACTTCGATCGGAGGCACCGAGATAAATTCATTTTAATATTCAAATACATGCTCTAAAATGATTAGGGAAGTGGACTAATTTTTTGCTTTTCGCGTCGAAACAAAATTTAAGCATTTTGAGCAGTTGTTAAAATAAATAAGAAAATCTTGGTTTGATCTGGCTCTTAAATTTTGTTTTGACGAGAAAAGGAAAAAATTAGTCCACTTACTCCACTTATCTAATCATTTTAGAGCATCGATCGGAGGCACCGTTTTCGAGATAAATTCATTTTAATATTCAAATGCATGCTCTAAAATGATTAGGGAAGTGGACTAATTTTTTGCTTTTCGCGTCAAAACAAAATTTAAGCATTTTGAGCAGTTGTTAAAATAAATAAGAAAATCTTGGTTTGATCTGGCTCTTAAATTTTGTTTTGACGAGAAAAGGGAAAAATTAGTCCACTTACTCCACTTATCTAATCATTTTAGAGCATGCATTTGAATATTAAAATGAATTTATCTCGAAAACGGTGCCTCCGATCGAAGTTGCACAAGAGGGAATTTTCTTTGTGAAAAACTCTGACTATTCATAATTTGAAGTCAAAACTCAAACAAATTTACAAATAAAAAAGTTGCGGTAATTTTTACCCCCCACCCCTACAGGTTGACCCACCCTTGGTAAAAATTTTGAGATGATATTTACCTCATTTTGTTAGGCTTAGAAAGTCTAGTGGATGTGCACAATTTCATTACTTTAACTTGAACAGTTTCGGAGATAATAAATAAAAACCGTCTTCAGGGGCCCACATTTAGGGGCCTGTAGCTCCCTTAGGAAGCATTTTGGTATAGAGGTAAGTTTGGTCCAATCGGTTTATTTTGACCTTGGGAATATGTGATTTCTTTTTGTACACTTATTTCCCGGACACCCTGTATCACAAATAACAGACAATCCTTAATGGAAAAAAAATCATTTTGTTCAGTTGTCTAACCTAAAGTAATAATAAATATAATGAATTAACAAACAGTATAACTGAGTTTATGAACAAGTTTACGGTTAATGTCGAATGCGGAGGGGCACTTTGAGACCTTTGCCGAACCAAACATCGGGAGGAATAGGTTATTTTTTCTAAATACAGGTGTCAGTAAATTGGCGTCAAAAAAGTATGGTCCAACAATATATTCTCCGCATATTCCAACTCACACTTTCACTTTAAAACGGTGTTAATGATCATCTCATAATAATCGGGGGTTTTCTTCAGCGTAATGTGAGTATTTGAAAATGATGATTCATCCATAAATAAAACATTTGAAAAAAAGTCTGGATCCGCTTCAACACACAATCAGAAAACTACCAGCGTTTTGAAAATCCAGATCAGATAATGATTGTTGGTATTGAACATGATAAGGGTGAAATTTAATTGTTTTCAGTAATTTACTCGTCAAGCTCTTAGAAACTTCAGTTTCGTTACTGGTTTGCAATAGTATTTGGATTTCCAACAACGCAAGCTAAAATAATAATTTGACTATCCTCATTGCTACTTTGTGAAGCCTGTTAGTTTTTAGCATTTGCTGTCCTTTCAAAACTCTACTTAACCTTCTTCAAAACAGTCACATCAAAACAGATAATTTGCCTTGTAAATAGGGACTGCTGGTAAACAATTATTATGGGCTTATCCTAGAACACAATATTTCTCGATTCTTCCTTGGTATAATTCATTCTTATTAACAACTTGAAACTCTATTTTAATTCGCTTTATTGATCACTGTCCAAATCTGATGTATTATTAATCTTTTGATAGATACTATTATTTTCTAATAAAAAAGAACAGAGCCGAAAGCAATTTCTCCACGAAACTGCATTTTGTAGAAAAATTAGTCAACTTAGGTATAGGGAAAGGGACAGCAAAGTTGTAGAGTATTCCAGTGGGGCATCTTATGGTTCAATAATATACATAGGGTGTTCCTTTTCAGTTATTTATGGAAATATTTCAAAATTTTCTTTTATCATGTTTGGTATGACTTTATTAGCACCTATGTGTCTGATCAATTTCTGATATAATATTTCAAATAGCTATTCTTAATCAACAATCAACCAGAAAATATTTTTACTGATGATTGGCATAGTCTAAGAATTTCAGATATTATGAGTAATGAAAATTGAAATTGAGGAAAAAAACATATCGAGCTGAATATTTTGAAAACTATCGATATTTTCATATGAGTATTATACATTTACGGCGCTTAAATATTATCTTGATAAGATATATCATGCCTGGGTTAAATAAGTCATGACTTTGGGGTTTACTTACTGAGACAAATAATACTTATACACACTAATAGCCATATTACGAAGATAGCCAACTCACTTGTCATAAGTTATATTAAGAAGTTTACTTTAATAAGATAAATGACTCGCTTGCCACACAAGAGGGTTTTTATTTATAAGGGTGGTATTTAGTAAATCAAAACATGATGATAAGGTTTCAACAATAACAATGTTTATTAAAAGAAGAAGGCGATTATAAAAATAGAGTATTACTTACAACAGGGGTCAGAGTAACCTGGGGTGGAGATATGCATTTAAACCTGAGGGTCCCTGAAGGGATAAGCTTTGGGGCGTCTTGATTCGACAACCCCAAAAACACAACTGCCTGCAACCTCCTAGTCTCCCCGCCCAGGTCATGAATTTCGGATCAGAAGTAATTTCTCTTATTCAGCAATTAATTTGTTTATCATGTTTTCATAACATCAACAATGTGATTCTACTTTCATGACCTGGTTTTGGTTAAATAAAATTAATAGATAGATAGATAGATAAGTTTTATTTGTTCCTCTTCATACAATTACCCTACAAATATACTAAGCGTTGCAGCTAATAACATTTAAAATAAATAGTTAAATTGACCATTTGTGACATTATAGTACAGGGATATCCAACGAAAATGACCACCCCTAATAACTTCTTTATTTTTGATGCTATAAAAAAATTTTTCTATAAAAGTTGTAGGGTTTATTGAAAGCATTTAGAATATTCAGAAAAATAAATGAAAGTCGTTTAGAGGAGATATGGTTTTAACTTGAACTTGAACTTGAAATCAAGGTACTTTTCTCATTTCGAATAAGGTATCGACTTTGTATTGAACATGAAGGGCGTCATTTTGAACAGTTTATGTAGGATAGTTTTAATTACTTTTATTTATAGTTGTAATTAATATCTAAATTAACCAAGACTTAGTGGGCGTTCATAACGGCGCACCGCACATAGCACTGCACTAAGCATCGCACCTAGCATTGCACTTGGTATGGTTGCATGGCTGGAACGTTGTGTTCATGTGGGGGCACTGCTCTATGCCTTGGAGCATCACCTAGTCAGTTGTGAATTGCACTTGGTACAGGAAACAACAATGTCTACAAGTTCATCTGAGTGCTCTTCGGACGAAGATTTTTTTCTCCTTTAGCCAGTCACACTATGGTACCTAAAAATAGTGCAACGGAAAAAATCTGTTCATCCTATAAATAAGAAGGATATGAATTCGATGAATACCATCACCTCATGGTAGATTTGAAAAGATTAATAATAATTTTTCTTTATTATTAATAATAATAATAAAAGTTCTTTATTGGTTAACAAAAAGAGATAACCAAATGGCCATCGACCTAAGTCCTTCAGCCTTATCTATTATTATATTATTAATTATTGTGTACCATGCGTACACTTCCAGGCGAGGCAAAATACTAAGCTGAATTAACCTAGCCTCGTACCCTTGCCTGCAGAGTCACTCAGGCGAGGTGCTATGCTATGTGCGACGCTTCGTTATGATCATGCGCATTTAAATGCATGCGTGTATTTGCCTCGACCGGTCCAAGCTAGGTGCGATGCTTAGTGCTATGCTATGTGCGGTGCGCCGTTATGAACGCCCACTAATGCATTCTAAAAATAAAAATTTGTTCTGTTATTTTATTTCCTTGTTTTTTTCGGGCCACAAAAATTGCAATAATTAGAAAACCCTAAAAGATAATATGATATATATCTATATATTCGAAATGAGAAAACTACCTTGATTTCAAAAATTCAAAAAAATGGGGTGCTCCTTTTAAAAAAATGCAAGTTAAAACCATATCTCCTCTAAACGACTTTCATTTATTTTTCTGAGTACATATTCTAAATGCTTTCAATAAACCCTACAACTTTTATAGAAAATTTTTTTTTATAGCATCAAAAATAATGAAATTATTAGGGGTGGTCATTTTCGTTGGATATCCCTGTACATTATTCTTCGTGTAAACTTCGAAAAAATCATAAAAAGTATAGGTTGCCATTAAGAAAAACACAGGTACACCTGCCCAGAAGTAATGGGACACCCTGTATAATAGACATTATTTTGATTTTGTAGAACTTGTGAATAATTGCAATAAAAATTTATTTATCTCTTTTATTAACCAAGATATTGGACTCGCACCTTTACCTTCATATTATGTAAACCAGTTCATGTCTCTTGATATTTGCAATTAAAAAAAATTGTCTCTTGATTGCCTTGATAATTTGTGATTGGCTATATAGGTACCACTATTATTAAGCTACTTTTGGTTATTTTATTAAAATGAATTTATTAATACAGTGAATTTTCTATCTTTGTATCCACATTAAGTAAAAGCTTTTTTTTATTTTAAGCAAAAACATCAAGGTTAAACATAAAAGATTAAAATAATGATTTATTGATTCAGGTAAGAAGACAGCATCAAGAAAGAGCAGTTGACTTTTTGGTAAAAGAGCTGAAGGTTTGCAGTCCAAAGGAAGCCGACGAGAGGATATTTTTTATTTCAGCAAAGGAGGTACTTCAAGCTCGCCTGGCTGAACAAGGACAAACTGTTTCAACTCCATTGACAGAAGGTTTCCAAACTAGGTATTTCGAATTTCAAGATTTTGAGAGAAAATTTGAGGAGTGCATTTCCAAATCAGCTGTCAAAACCAAATTTGAACAACATTCACAGCGAGGAAAATATATAGCAAAGTATATGAGACATATATTTTCTGTTATCTTTATAATAAACACTAACTTTTAGCGAGCTTCGAGAAATACTTGATGGTATTTATAATGATGCCCTGAAATTAAAAGATGAAAAATTTACGCATCGAAAAGAGCTTACTGATAAAATAAACTATACTGAGCAGCAGCTTCTGATAATTACACAAGAAATGAAGAAAAAGATACACTGTATGGTGGAAGATGTGGAACAAAGGTATAGTTTAATAAATTATTCAATTATCTCTACATGAGCAGTCTAAAGCAATGCAGTTAAAACAATAAGTAATAAATGAATAAACAATACGATTACTCTTCGAAAACTGAAATATGTTCACACATAAGTTTTAACTGAAATATTACATGATATCACCCACGTGTTGGCCCGATTTTGACGTCCCATTTAAGTACTCTGAATTATGCAAAAAGAAAATGTGTGTGATTTTTCAGTTAAAACATAAATCAACCCTGGTTATTTAAAGATATTATTATATGTAAATGTGAAAATACTGAAAATACTAACTGATTAATTATTGGTAGTTAACTATGTTTTAAAAAACAAAATATTAGTCGTAGCCATTTTTACGTAAATGAATCTTCAAAAATTTTTCTAAAAAATGAACAACAAATTTAAAGGAAATTCAAATTTTATTTTAGGGTTTCAAAAGCTCTTAACGAAGAAATACGCCGTCTTAGCACTCTTGTAGATGAGTTCAATTTGCCTTTCCATCCAGAACCATTAGTACTTAACGTTTATAAAAAAGAACTTCATTTGCATGTAGAAACTGGTCTTGGTTCAAATTTAAGGGCTAGATTGTCTACTGCTCTTGCTTTAAATATGGAAGCTAGTCAAAGAGAAATGACAGAGAGAATGGACACACTGATACCAGCCAACCACAAGGCTGCTAGTAATATAATTTTACCAAGAAGACAACCCTTTGAAATTCTCTATAGATTGAACTGTGACAATTTGTGTGCTGATTTTCATGAGGACTTGGAATTCAGGTATAAACAGAAATCTTGTGAACAAACCTTTTTATATAAAATACTACCAATTAGTACCAGAGGATAGTGGATATGTTATGTTATGTTATGTTATGTTATGTTATATGATTTATAAAAATGTATCAATGTCATGGAAACTTAACCTCATTTATATATTTTTGTTTACTGAGTGAAAATATTTAATAATCGTAATGTAAAAAATTTCGTTGTTAAAAAATGTATTAGCAGATGTATCATGCCATGTTTGTAGAAAGCGCGAAGTACCACGATTCATAGGCAACTAGATAAAAATGACAAAATACATAGACTAACAAAACAATCATGCCAAATAATGACAGAAATTAATTATTTTTAACTTCTACTGTACCACAATAAGAATATCCTAAATTACCTGAATATCACTTTTAAACATTGAGATAGAATATAAGGAGATGCTATACGATATAAATAGGTAAGGAAATAACGGTACCACTGGGCGGAGCTTAATGTAGTAGCAATATGGCGGCTTTAACAGAGTTGGATTAAGCGCATTCGTAATCAACTAAAGTCGGTGAAGTTTTTGGTTCAAACGTCTTTTTAGACAAGATATTTAATATAGTGGAACTAGTTTTATGGGGCTTATAGGTCCCTTTGAAGGAAAACTGCACTATTAGTTCAATAGTACCAATTCCTACAGCTTCTTAATTGGGTGTGTGGATGATGGTGAATATGAAAAGTAAAGCAAAAGGCAAATAAGTAAATTTTTCTTTCATTTACATACCCATGTTATACGTTGTTTCAGAATACATAAATATACAGTACCCCAAGAAAAATTATAGCCAAATTGGAAACAAAGACGGGATGATCGTACGTAAAGCGTAAAGGGTGTATTAAATAGAGAAAACGATCAGTGAATGTGTAACGCCCACACTCCTTCGAAGTGGTACGTACCAATCAGAAGATTTTCTCCAGGGCTATATTGAATAACTGACACACCAGCTCATCTTCCTGTCGTAGTCCTTTGTGTATTTCGAACGGTTCTTATATTATGTCGTTCTGAAGTTTAACTGCGGACACGGTGTAAACCATGGTCATTTTAGTGAGACAAGTTAGCTTCATTGGTACTCCGAGTTCGTTCATAGCTTCGTGCAACTTTGACCTAAGAATGTTATCATACGCTGCTTTAAAGTAGATGACAAGTGGTGCATACCAGTGTTATACCAATGTCAAATTCTCTGGATTTTTCTAGGATTTGATGAACAGTGAACATTTGGTTGGTATGAGCGACCTGGTCTGAATCCTGACTGATATTCTCCGAGGTGAACTTCAGAGAATGGTTTCACTCTTTCATTTAGGTTGGTCCTCCCTCCAGCAGCTCTTGAAAATGTTCTGTCCATCCAGATAGGATATATTTTTTATTGCTTATGTTTCCTCCTTTGTCTCTACAGATATTAGTTCTTGGTTTAAAAACCTTTCTTGTCTCATTTCATTCCTGATAGAATTTTCTAGTGCCATTCTCATTTTGATGACTTTCAAGCTGATCTAAAAGTTGGTTTTCCTTCTCCCGTTTCTTTCGTTTGTAGGTATACGCGTTCGCTTCTCCTCTAAGATGCTTGTGTTTGTCTACCGCCGCCCTTTGTCCTACGCTGTAGCATGTATAAAGTACACTACCAATAATAGCATTTATGTACCATAATTTTGTAGGTACGGTTCTGTTTATTGTTTATAGTACCATTACTAACCTATGAAATGTTATTCCCGACATCTTTTTATACACGCTCTGCTACAGCACAACACACCATAAGTGTTTTTAATAAACTAACAAAAAACACTTATACCGGGTGGCCACGAGACTAGGGTCATGCTTATATCTCTTTCAATTATGAACCGATTTAGACGAAATTTGGTACAAGGATATTAGACGTAATTTCGGATGAACATGCAGATATAGTCAAAATGGCCGACTTCCGGTTTCACCGGAAGAGCGTGTACCTTCGATTTTTTAAATGCATCACCCAGTATATTTTCGGAATCTACAACTCAAATTACATAGAATAGCGTTGCCAAATTTACATTTTTCTCAAGGAATTTTTCTTTTTTTCAAATTTATTTTTTACCGTAGAAGGCCGTGATTGGGAAAAAAACTGTTACAGTTGATTCTAGTAACTCATATTAATAGTGATTTCATCAATTGAATCATTAACAAATGCCTCATGAAAGAATAAAATTTGCCAAACGTGTTTTTTTAAGAAAAGAAAAAATCATTTTTTTAAATGGCACTTACTAAGGGCCATAATGCCATTAAATAGCAAATTTAATTACCGATCTAACTGCACCACTTCATCTTTGTCTAAAACTGACGACATTTAAAAAAATTATTTTTTCTTAAAAGAACACGTTTGGTGAATTTTATTCTTTCATGAGTCATTTGTTATTGATTTAATTGATGTAATCACTATTAATGTGAGTTACTAGAATCAACTGGAACTGATTTTTTCCCAATCACGGCCTTCTACGGAAATAAATAAATTTGAAAAAAAGAAAAATTCCTTGAGAAAAATGTAAATTTGGCAACGCTATTCTATGTAATTTGAGTTGTAGATTACGAAAAACATAAAATATACTGGGTGATGCATTTAAAAAATCGGGGGTACACGCGCTTCCGGTGAAACCGGAAATCGGCCATTTTGACTATATTTGCATGTCCATCCGAAATTAGGTCTAATATCCTTGTACCAAATTTCGTCTAAATCGGTTCATTATTGAAAGAGATATAAGCATGACCCTAATCTCGTGGCCACCCGGTATAGTTCTCAAAATACAAATGAAATTCTAAATATTGCTCAACATACACTGACAACAAATGATACTACAGTTTGACATTTTTGACAAAAACGTCGCAGCAATATGGCGGACATGAAACCACTTTTGCCACGTGATGCCGTCTCCCTATTATATTCTATCTCTATGCTTTTAAATCATTAAAAGCCTTTTGTAGTATGAAAAATGAAGATACAGAAGTAGTTTTTGATTTTTCAAAAATTTTAAAATACTACATTTCCAATTTTGAAAGTAATTCCCGACCAACCTTAGCAATGCCATTTGATAATTTTTTTGCTTCCGCTGTATCAGTCCAGTTCAATTCTATATGATTGCACAAAATATACAAATTTGTCACAGACAGTAAAAAAAAGGTAATATTAATTTTGACACACATTTCATTTCTTTGTTAGATTCTCATGGGGTATAACTACCTTAATACAAAGATTTGCTGGCAGTGGAGCTGGTTTCCTTGCCTTAAAGAATAAACGTGAAAGTCCCCAAAATTCAGTCATCCCTTCCACTCCTACAGACACAATTGACAATAGATTGTTATATGCAAATGCGAGTATAGAAGACTGGTCTCTTCTATCAAGAATAGCCATTATGGGTGCTACATCACAAGGAACGATGGGATGTTTGCTCGTTGCTGGCTTTCTTTTCAAAACTGTTGGTTGGAGAATTATTGCTGTTACAGGTAGGTTTACCAATTATCTGTAGATTACAAATGTATTGTGCAATTTTTTAGTTATGTTATTTTTTGTTACATTTTAATAGTGATGTTAGTCAACTTTTCCCAATGATTTAAATTTGGCGCCAATTTACACATTGCCGCGCCAATTTTGCAAATCAAAATAATCAAATGTTAAATGACAATGACAACATAACCTAATTAATTAAATGTGACAACGCAAGTTTGTAATTTAATTTCTGTGTAAAGTCATTGAGTAAAAAAATAATAAAGCGGTGCAACTGTCAAGGTTTCGAGATTTTAGTATTGTATTTCTTTGCCAATAATTCCATGATTGTCTTCAATTTTTAGTGATACGGGAAGGTATTTGTAATGTGGCTGTACAATCATGAAGCTATTGGTAATAAAATACAACACCAGAATCTCGAAACCTTGACAGTTGCGCCTCTTTATTATTTTTACTCAATGGTAAAGTGTAAAATAAGTTTCTATGTGATAGATAATACACGGAAATTTAAAAAATGAAGTTTGAATCTGCCATATGAGAATTTTTTAACTTACTTTTTATTTATCATGGTGTGATTAAATCGTATTTTTTTTATTTCTTGCAAGCTATATTTTTTCTTTAAAGTAACAAAAAATGCTAACCTTTTAAAATCCAAGAAGAATATGGTACCTATATATTATTACTATTAGTAGTATAATATAAAAATAAAGAGTATGACGTTGAAATATTCTTTGGAAAATTTTCCATAATTTTCCGATTTTCCTGAAAATATACATCACTACATTTTAATAATTGACTAGGTTGTTTAAATAGCTGTAATCAGAGACAAACAAGCTGGCATAAATATTAATAGTTTTATTGCACTCTTGACAGATTCTGTTTTGGCTGCGTTCATGAAAAACAGGTCAAGAAAAATATGTATTTCTTGAGCTCGTCTTAAATATTTTGGTTAATAGTGCAAAATATATGATTGTTGAAATTAATGCATATCTAGTAAATTTTAAAATAAAAGGTGTCGAAGTATGTGCTATATTTGAGTTCTTACTATATTTTTTTACTGCCAGCAATAGGGTCATCCCTCATATCAAAATCGTGATATTCTAATACCTGTGGTGAATAGCTTAGGGGTTTTAATTAATAGAAACAGCAACAAAATCTTGGTTGATCGTCAATTAGTATTTTATTTTAAAGTTTGAAATTTACATTAGCACTAAATAATTTTGAATTCTCGCACTCAGTGACGTCTTAAATCCCAGTTCCCAGCGCACGCACACGATTCCTATTAGGCTAGGTCTGACAATTGACATTAATGGAATTAATAGCGAATCATGAGAGGATGTTTAGTTTCATGTTCTATTCGTCGGTTTTTTTAAATTTTGTGAAATACGGAACAAGGTTTTGTGAAAGGTGCTTCGGACAATTTGGCAAAAGTGGATTCCCGCATGATAGACGAATTTTATATGGACAATTTAGATTTTTCAAGTGCAGAGCTGAGAAACGTAAAATTGCACCATGACTGTCGACGAGTTTTATCTACTGGTACTAGTGTTGTAAATTTGACTAGTCAAAAATGTTTTGGTCAATTGACCGCTATTTATGACCGGTAAATGACCCGGTCAAAAATAATTTTTTTTATTCCACTGAATTTGAATCGTTCACTTCAAGACAAACATTTTGACACCAAATACATAAGGGTTAATTAAATTCCTTTTGGCGTGTGTCACATTGTTGTTCGCAATAGACACACTGGACAAATATTTTCTGGTCATTCCAAGTGCTTGTATAATACTTCCAAATGAAGGAGTCTGTTCTTGGCATAATCCTAGACAGGATTAGCAATATTAGGATATTACAGGAAATCATGCATGGTAAATTTTTATTCAGGCACTTACCTCAAAATAGTAGGTTGACACATCGAAAATATTGAAATATAAATTTAGATGTTGGTTAGAAAACGCAGAAAATTTCAAATTTAGGGCGGGAAATACAAATTTTTAATTTTTGACTATCTTGACCAAAAATTCATTTTTGACTTTTTTGACCTGTTTATTGACTGGTCAAAAAAGTCATTTTCATCTCTAACTGGTACTATTATAAATAACTTGTCAGGCGCATTTACAAGGTTATTTGTACATATTGGCAATGTTTAATCATAGTAATTTTCATTTCTTAAGAACTATCGCAAAACTCGAAATACTATCATAACCTAAAACACTGTTGACAAACAAAAAGGATTTTTTGGCTTATCAAACGACGAATTCCGGTTTAGCTCGTGATTGGTGCATTTTTAAATAGGAATTTATTTGCCTATCACAACAAAGGTCCGCAGTATCTACCTTATTGACAAACAACAACCAATGCGAACGATTCGGGATTTACTACGTCACGAAGAGCGCGAGTTTTGATTTATGTTTTATTTAACTTTTTTTTCTTATGTTAAATTATGCAATATAAGAAAATAAAAAATACGGGCGATTTATTTTTTTATGAAGTTTTATAATCTAAAATAAAAAAAATATGGGGGATGACCCTATTTGTGCTGTCAAATTTTTTTTGTATTAAATATCATTCTTATTGATTCCAACCCAAAAACATTTATTTTATTATGTGCTTGTTGCCACTTCACCCAGAAGCCAGAAGTAAAGTAATAATAATAATGTAGACAAATCTGAATTAACAACAGATGTGTTTATAAAACCATAATAAGGCACAATCTTCATGGACACCTAATCAAACAAATTTCTCAACGAGGAGTATCTATGTAACTAAATAATAAAATAATTGCAAAATATTTATTTAAAACTGAAACAACTTTTTTAATCATGATCATCAATCCTGTTTTAATGTCACGATGAGAGGTGGTCAATTAGCGGTCAATAATGTCAATTGACCGTCAAGTCACATATCAATGGTAAATAATGACATTTGAATTTGGCGCCAAAGTGACATTTTATATTTTAGAATTCAAATCTTTACAAAAAATTGTTACAAAAAAAAAGATGGGTTTATTAAATTATATGGTTTTGAAAAAATTATTGTGTTCTCATATTTTCACAATACATAGTAAAGTAGCAATCGTTCTCACTCGTACATTCGAATAAGGGAGAGAACATGGGCGCATGTCTGCATTTGTACTGTTAAAAAAAAAAAACGCAATACGCAAAATGTAATTTTTTAAATAAAAAATATAGCACATGCTGGTCGCATGAGAAAACACATACGTACCTGTTTGAATATTCGTACCAAAAAAACCAATCATGTGTGACCATAATTAAAAAAATATAATTGACTTGTTGACCTACGACCGTCATCAACGGTGTTCAATTGACAGAAAATAAATGACCGATCATTTTATCATCACTATTTTAATGTGTTCTAACAATTTGTAAATTCTCGTTTTAGGTGCAGTTTATGGATGTCTCTATCTCTATGAACGGTTAACATGGACCAACAAAGCGAAAGAAAAGTCTTTTAAAAAACAATATGTACAACATGCTACAAGAAAACTTAGGATGATCGTAGATCTGACGTCTGCCAACTGCAGCCATCAAGTTCAACAAGAACTAAGTGGTACTTTTGCAAGATTATGTCACTTAGTTGACGAAGCAACCAGCGAAATGGATAAGCAACTGAAAGAATTAGAGTCGGAAGTAAGTAAATTAGAGAATGCAGGAGGAAGAGCAAAGGTTCTAAGAAATAAGGCAAACTATTTAGCTCATGAACTGGAATTATTTGAGGATGCATACCTTAAGATTCATCACTAGTATAATGTTTTCTTATTTTCGCCTCCCATTTTTAGTTGATTATTTTAGCTACATGTGGTGAGGTAAAAAAAGTGGATTTTATTTGGATAATTATATATATATTTCAAAACCTCATTACATATAGTGCAATGTTTGTGATAGATTAATTAATTATATTTAAATAACTTTACTTCAATTATATTTATCTTTTATTGTATTTGATAATTTATTTAAGGAAATAAATGATTATGCCATAGATTTAAATTTTATTATGAATAAAAATAACATGGCATCATCTAGCTTGGAAAATATATTTAAATATAATTATTTATAATGTTTCAGTCTCACCTAAAACATTATACTTTTTTAAACTGAATACAATAATTATAGGACTAATCCTTATTAAAACCAGTATAACAAGAGAGGATAGTTACTTTGTGCAAAGTAGTAATTACCACCCTGAGTGATTTGTTAGTGTAAATAATAAATATTTGTTGTTTTTAAAGAGTTTTTTTTAATGTAATAAATCACTTAAATTTTGCGATTCAGCTTTGATAAATTAGAAAAGATTAAAATTAGCAATACAATAACGAGATGGAATTACATGTGACATTTTATAAAAAATTCAAACAATTTTTGACAGTGTTGATAAAAATCATGATTTTAATAAAAAATCAAAAATCACTGATTATTACAACACCACATGTAATTACGACCCCCTTTATCCCAGAAGGCTCTAGAAGAGCCTCCTTGTGCGGGAGGGGGTTACACATTTAAAGACAAGGGACACACATCCAATATCCGTGTATAATGGAAAAAATCCCCCTCACAGTATTTTCCATTGCCACGACTGGGATTCGAACCTGGGACTTTTGGTTATTATCTGGACCATCAGCCATATAATGATTATTGAAAGAAATCGTGATTCTTTTGATTTTATTAAATACAAACGTTCATTTAATTTCTTATTTAACTCTCCGTTTCTTAGTAAATGAAATAAATTCTATACATAATTATGTTAAAAGTGCAAATTGGCTTAAAAATTGTTTTGACTTGGCTCCGCAAGTCATGAAGCCGCTGTGAACGTGTCTGAATCATTGAAACTTTTAAATCGCGGTCGACTATATAAAGAAAGGGAGATGGTAGTAGTAGTAGTAGTAGTACTGACTCGTGACGTATACTAAAATTAAACGTCTAGTCGAAGCAGGAAAGAAGATGTGTTTGGCAACATGTCAAAAAAAAGAAAAGGTTATGGGCAAACTGGTTGCCGTGTAATATGTAAAAAATGTGATAAGGAAATTCAAGAGCTTGTCAACAGGCTTCACCCTTTCAGGATCAGAACCGAATAACCATACAAATACATTTTATTTATTTATTTATTTCCAAACAGGCATGATTGCCTAATTACAAGGAAATTACAAAAGATAATAATTATAATATAGGTAATGCAAATGGAAAGTAACATGCATCAAAGCACAAGCATAGTGCATAAAAAAGAAAAGAAATTAAAAAATTCAAACATGTACGTAAGTGGTTTACAAATTAGGAATTAATTATTACTTACCCAAAAAATATTTTTAATACATTTTATAAATGAAGTGACTGGACACGAAAAATCGACATTATTAATAGATGAAACTTGGTTAATTAAAAGGAACATAACAATAAGCGGAGCATACGATGTAGTTCTACGAGTAGGGACAAATAGTAGCTGCCGTATTCTGGTATTTCTAGCAGGAACGTTAAACAGGAATGCAGATAGTAATTTTGTGTCTCAAGGACCAGAATCAGGGCAGAGGTACGGTTAGGGACCGAAACTGAATGCACACGCTATGTGTGGGGATACACACAACACTAATGAGATACACTTGCCCCTCCAAGGTTGAATTTTATTGGATGGTTTTTGGGTAGTGTGTGATATACTTGGAGTAGTTTTCCACACACACCAAAACACTTTTGCACACACACGACGCGCGTTTCGCCAACCAAGTTGGCATCATCGGGAGATAATTAAAAGTTTTAATCATCTCCCGATGATGCCAACTTGGTTGGCGAAACGCGCGTCGAGTGTTTGCAAAAGTGTTTTGGTGTGTGTGGAAAACTACTCCAAGTGTAAGTTCTACACCAAAGGTTCCAATCCCTCTTCAGGAATAGTGTGTGATAGTTGAAGGCTGCGGGCTGCTCTGCCGTATGTGTTGCTTAAATCAATATAGTCCAGGAGGCAGTGAATTTTTTTCGTACTTATTTTCCCAGTCGGTGTATATATTTTAATCTGTTCCCTTAGTGACAAAAAACAAGAATTCTTGAGTCTGGCAAACATTTTTGGATGGATTCAAAAAATAAAAATAAAATACAAGTCCACTTATTTTCCCAGTCATAAATATTTTACATTTACTAAAGTAGAACATAAAGTTTGTGAAAATAGCAGTCTGGCTTATCTTGGATAGCGGAAAGTGAGTCTGGCTGAAAATTTGCGGATTCAAAAATTTTACTGATTTTGCGGATCCGTAACCCTTATTTTTCCAGGCTTGAAATTTAGTATATAAATTGTTATAATCATAAACTGTAATTAAAAATAAGTCTGGCTGATTTACGGAATTGGCAAATGAGTCTGGCAGCATCTTCAAAATGGGAAAAATAGAAAATTTTTGCTCTTATTTTCCCGGGTTTGAAAATTTGTCACATGATAGATTATACTATATTTTCATAGAAAGTACACGTCTGGCTGACATTTACAATCACGAAGGCCTTGCCAGACTCACAGCCTAGACTGTACTCTGTGCTTTTTTGTATTTCATTGTTTAATGCTCTCATAAAAAAGAACATGTACATATGACACTATAATCACCTGTATAAACGAACGTGCCGACTTTAGGGCGCCTGGACAATCATTGGACGAGTCTGGCAAGGCTTTGGGGGTGTTCCACATTAGCCAGATTGTATTTTAAGCTGTTATTATAATATAGGCCATCATCTGATAAATTTTCATGACTGCGAAAATGAGGGAAATTTTTTTGATGAAAACTTTTCAGTTTTTTACCTGCCAGACATATTATCCATGCTCACAGATTAGCCAGACTATTTTTTTTACTTTACTTCAGTATACCTCTTACTACTAGAACAATTTTTATCACTGGAAAAAAAAGAGCAGTGTATTCGTATGTTCTGACGCATTTTCTGCCTCAACCCATCGGAAAACCCCCCCTAAAAATATATGAATTTTGCTTAGAATTACTAACCGAACAATTCTATCCATGTTTTCTGACTGGGAAAATAAGTACCGAAAATCGTCACTGCCTCCTGTACTAATAGTACGATACACGTATTGTTTTAATTTTTCGTTGCCAATCTACGTAAAAGATAATGGCGTGAAATAAACCTCTAACAGATAAAGAACATGTTGCATTTGAGAACCAGTACCGCGCTGCGAGCATACGCGGTCCTGGAAGGGTTATAAACCACTGGGAAGCCTGTAAAAATCAGCCAAGTGAAAGTGATAACATTAATGAGTGCAAAGTCAGTACAAGTAAAAATTCCCAACGAACAGCAAGCGGGAATTTGAGTGGTAGTAAGTGCACAATTGCAGTAGGACTAGTTTAAGCACCTTTATTGTAAGGACATTTCAAGACAAAAAGAATGAATTAGCTAACAGACAGCCAGAGCTATTTTTGCAACAAATTGTAGTTTTAGGTCCATTGAACATAGAAAAATTATCAGCAACCCTTTTGATTGAAATATTTAAAGAGGAGAAAATTTATCAGGTCAATCAGCTTGTTTGTCTGTTGATGGTAGGTCAAATGTTCATAATAAACCGATAATATTTGCAGTTTTGATAGTAGAAAATGGAAACAGTTTTCTTCTAGAAAGTATAGATACATCAGGACATCCACATACTGGTGATTATCTTGCAAACTTGGCCATTGATTTAATAAATAAATGCAAAAATGAGTAAAACTACAAGGTATAGTATTGTCACAGATTATCTTGCAAACTTGGCCATTGATTTAATAAATAAATGCAAAAATGAGTAAAACTACAAGGTATAGTATTGTCACAGATAATGCGGCAAACGTGAACAATATGAGGGAAAAAATTGCCGAGGCCCTGGATTAACCCCCTTTATAACGTATGGGTGTTCTGTCCATGTACTTAATTTGCTTTCGAAAGATTTGAAAGTTACAACAGTGAAACTCACACGTAGTTCAAATTGTAAAATATTTTCGCAATACACACTTGACAAGTACAAGTACAAAGAAAAAGGGGGCAAGAAACTAACATCACCACAAGATGTTCGATGGAATACAGTTTCCGACTGCCTTGAGGTTTATGCCATCGAATGGCCCAAGTTGTTGCAAGTCTGTGAAGAGCACAAAGATGACATTTATCCATTGATATTTTAAAAAAGTGTCGAATATTCAAATTAAAAGAATAGCCGAAGACTTTTTAAAATTGCTAAAACCAATTTCTATGACATCTGATAGCAGAAAGGTGCCAGTTTATCCCTTACAGTTGAGGAAAGGAAAAAATTGAGTGATGTTTTTTATAGTTTTGAAGATGACAGAAATTTAAAGCAATGTCAGATAGGTATTTGAAAGGAGATTATCAAGCGTTAACGCCAATTCACTTTTTGACATATTTGCTGAATCCTATCAGAAATAAAAACGAATACCCAATCGAAAGAAGAAAACAAGGCTGCTTTAGATATATTTTCCCAACATTTTTCTGGTACAGGGTTATTACCGTTAATAATTAAGTTAGAAACGAAATTCCATCCGTTCCAAGACAATGTTTTCAAGTGAAATATTAGAACAAGTTAACGTGGTGGAAATCTTAAAAAGATATTCCTGAAATTAATAAAGTATGATAATGCCCTTTCTCTGTGCCATTGCTTCTTCTGGTGGAAAGAATGTTTTCTTTATATGGACGTGTTCATTCAGATATTAGGAATACATTGGGCAATAAAAAAGCATCTAAATTAGTATTTACTTTACCACAATTATTTTGATTTGAAAGTTTCGTATTTGTCTATGGTAGTGTATTTCAGGGTTTACGGTGAACTTCTACAGTTTCAGCGGAATACGTGAAATATATGGATTAATAAGACCGATGATGTTAGGCGAAAACCTTTGCGACGGTCAATTAAATATGGATATAGCTAGCTAATGCTAATATATAACAAAAATACAGAGTTGAGCTGATCTAAATCATTGGATTAAATACACGATTTTAATCAAGCGATTTTTATTTAAAAAACCATGATTTTTATTTAAAAAATCGTGATTTTTTTTCTTTGTTTATATAAAGAAAAATACAAATTTTATTAGTATACATTTTTATTAAAAAATAAAACTTAAAAAAGGCTTAAAACGTTAACTTAACAAACATGAACATATAAAAATAAAAATATATTATTTTTCAAAACAGTACAAAACAAAACATATTAAGCATTATAATGTTTACAGAGAAAATCTTTTTATTACTATTACATTAGCTTAGTTACTATATAATGTACAGGGTGTCCCAAATTGCTTGATTTTGGCTGGTTTTCCTATTTCCAGACCAGGTAGAGAAAAACTGACATATGAGTCTAGAGCTCGATTTTTGTGAAACGCCGATTGGTGAAAACCACATTTCGATATCTCTAACCGTTTCCGAGATATCGGCAAAAGTTGACATTTTACAGATTCCGAAAAACTTTTTTTAACTAGAAAATGTTATTTTTAAAGAGAAATGTGTTATATTGGCAGCAAGAATGACTAGACATAGCTTGGCATATACAGGGTGTCTTCTAAAAAACGGCCAAAGCCATAACTTAGTGAAAATTTAATTATTTTATTTTTTAATTGGGGAATATATATTGGCCCACGAAACGCTCTTTTCAGCATATAAAATATGGAGGTACTACTTCCGGTTTTACCGGAAGTGACATGTCATTTTTTTAAATAGCACCCTATACATTTTTTTCGAAATCTCTACTAAGCGTAAAATTTCCTTTCCGATGATGTGTCACAAGTTAATATTTTCCAACCAATAACCTCCTAACCACTTAATTCTTTCCGAGGTAAGGCAAGTTGCGATTAAATTATCAGTTGTGCCATGGAAAAAGATTTTATTGTTATAACATCATAAAACAAAACAAAGTGCAAAAAAACTGTGAAACTAATGTTAAATGTCGATTTGTTGACATTTGTGTTTGTTTTTGTTCTTCACGGCACAATTGATAATTTAATAGCAATGTGTCTTACCTCGAGAAGAATTCAGTTGTTAGGGGGTTATTGGTGGGAAAATAATGACTTGTGACACATCATCGGAAAGGAAATTTTACGCTTAGTGGAGATTTCGAAAAAAATTTATAGGGTGCTATTTAAAAAAATGACAATGAAGTCACTTCCGGTAAAACCGGAAGTAGTATCTCCATATTTTATATGCTGAAAAGAGCGTTTCGTGGGCCAATATATATTACCCAATTAAAAAAAAATAATAATTAAATTTTCACTGAGTTATGGCTTTGGCCGTTTTTTAGAAGACAGCCTGTATATTTTTGGAAAGCTTATTTTTTGTTCCTATTTTCTAAAGTCAAAGCCAAAACTATGGTTTCCATTTGAAATAACAAAGTTAGCTTTGATATCAAACAATCGAAAAGCGATATATTTTTTTTTTCAAATGCATCTTATTCTAAGTCAAAAAGTTTTTACCGTTTCAAAAAATATCCAAAAATAAAAAAGTTGACAATTTTTCGGAATCTGTAAAATGTCAATTTTTGCCGATATCTTGAAAACGGTTAGAGATATCGAAATGTGGTTTTCACCAATCGGCGTTTCACAAAAATCGAGCTCTAGACTCATATGTCAGTTTTTCTCTATCTGGTCTGGAAATAGGAAAACCAGCCAAAATCAAGCAATTTGGGACGCCCTGTATAGTTAAACCGATGAGAAAAGGTGAATACATTTCACACAGATATAATGTAATTCAGTCATATGCGAACCTTTACAGATTGCCTCCTCTTATCTATTCTACAGTGTTAAGTAGTAGCACAAGACAAGATAATTATACAGGGTGTTCCAAAATTATGCGGCCAAACTCTTAGAGCGTATAGAGGGGGGCTCAAAACAAAACGAAAATCATCTACAAACATTTGGTCAATACTGCATATTAAAGGAGCTATAACCTTCCAAAGACGAAGAGAATCAATTTCTTTTATGCTCTAACCGAGGCTGTAACTCAGAATCCAAAAAAGGTAGGCACATCAAAATTTAGATGCTACTTTTTATTTAGATGCTCAACCGTGTCCAACATTCATTTTTGAATGAACTGCTCAGGGGCGGCGCGTTTGGGGCCTAAGTTAGGTATAATAATTAATATTTTTGAATCTGTTATTATTAAAAGTTTAACTTTAAAATTTGATTTTTCAATCATTATTACGCAAAATGATAAAAATTTGATTGATTGAAACCTACTATAATTATTATTATAATATTATTCTAATACACTACTTGAAGCCTAAAGTGCAATCAAAATTTAAAAGTGGATTTTCTCGATAACGGCGCATCCTATCAAAATGTGAAAGGTATACCATTTTTCTGTAATAATGATTGAAAAATCAAATTTTAAAGTAAAACTTTTAATAGTGCCAACAGATTCAAAAATATTTATTAATATACCTAACCTAAAATCCATACGCGCCGCTCCTGAACAGTTTTTTCAAAAATGAATTTAGGATATGGTCGAGAACCTAAATAAAAGGTAACGTCCAAATTTTGATGTACCTACCCTTTTCGGATACTGAATTATAACATAGAAAAATTGATTCTCTTCATCTTTGGAAGGTCATAACTCCTTTAATATGCAGTATTGACCAAATATGTATAGAACATTTTCGATTTGTTTTGAGCCCCTCTACATGCTGTAAGAGTTTGGCCGCATAATTTTGGAACACCCTGTATATGTATAAATGGAGATTCATACATTTGTAAACAATATCAGTTTATTCACCAAAGTAATATATCTGCTTTTTTGGACCATTTGTATATTCCACCTCTTTTCTTAAACATGGATTCGTCAAAACCGGAGAATTTCAAAGCATTATTTACACCAATATCTAATATTGACTTTGATGGTATTTTCGATCCATAACGACAATCTAGAAATCGCATCTGAAAAATTTTAAATATTAATCATATGTTTGACATGATTAGGATCCAGTAAACATCATTATTGTTGAATATAACTTCTTTTTTTTTAAGTTTTGGAATATTTATAATATAATTCTATGTGATCCTTGAAACATGATCTTTTTGGAAAAGTATATTCTAGACAATTCGGAATAGTGCTTTTGACCTTGCCCCCAATAATGTATTCCAGAAAAATTTATTTTACATCAGTTTCGTATATTTTTTGTTTTTTAATTTTAAGGATTTGTATGTTTGCAACTTACTAACAAAATGTAGATAATATAGATATACTTACATATTCATCAAGTATCAAGTAACTGTTTTGCATTTTTGTATTTGACTCTGGTACTAAACACTTAACTCCTTTATGACGAATTAGAAATTTGTCAAATATATTTTCTGTAATATAGAATTTTTCTGCGTTGCGAAGTGCGTCTGGACCAGCATTCTCGCCTTCCAGGAGCAAGCACTGGAAAACTTTCCATCTGAAAACAGTCTAAATTAGTTTTGAGGATTGAAGTAACCCTAACCTAGGCTGCATTTTTTTATAATTTTTTCTAAATTTTATAAATATGTATTATTATTATTTTTCTTATGTATATTTTGAAACTACAAATTTTGGATATTTAAAATTAAAGTGTAATAACAATAGATACATTTGCATTAAGTGGCATATAGAATATCGTTAAATATTTCTTTGGTATAAAAATATATCCGGTTAGAACGAACCTGAAAGATGTATTAAAAACGGTTCGTTATATATGGAACTCGTTATTGGTAAACTCGTCACTCAGAAGACATTCGACATTCCTCAAAAAAGTTTTTATTGACAGCAATTAATAAATTAAATGCCAACGAGGAAGTCAATTTATTATCCAGTGAAAAGTCTTTGATAAACATTTCTGCAATGAATTCTCCAAAAGAATTATCTGTACAAAAACAACATCCAAACAAATAATAGCTGTAGTCCGCATGCCTAAAGAGAGGTCTTCCAGTAAAGAATTCATACATACATGTAGATGGTCGACACCAATAGAAAAGGTAACGATCGTAACAAATTATTCAGGGAATCGGCACGAAGTTACGTAGCATCGAATAAAAAAAGAAAATTTGTGGAAATACGAAATATGTTGAAATAAAGTTAAAAAATAAACGTTTATTTTAGTTATGTAATACCCAGAAGACGTTTTACTAAACTACATCTCAAAAAAAAAATTAAACTAATTAATCAATTTTCTTTTAAATATTTAAATCACAATCCAAAGAACAAAAATGCTACAACCATTATCTTATAATATTGAATATTGGTAAGACAAACTATAAGAGGCAAAATGAAACGAATAATAGCTGTAACTGACCTAGTGCGACTTTTTTTAAAAAAGCTCAAGGAGCAATTTACTTCGCAATTTAAGTACTTTTTCTGCAGTTTTTAAGATATCATGTCAAAATTAAATAAATTACAGTTAAGATAAAATGAAGTAAATAATATATTAGTTGCGGATTCAGTATTATGCTTTTTGTAAATTCTATTGCTTATGTTTTCCAGTTTACTGTTGCTAACACATTCACTGGGCATATAAGAAAGATACCCAGACAGCACGAAGTTATCACATGGACATCCTAAGGATATAAGGCTGGTTTTATAAGAATATCCTTAGAATAACTTGCGACATTATCAGGATAGCTGTGGGATATGAATATGACATGGGTGCCGATCTCCCACAGACAACCTCAGGAAACATTGTGTTTATCCATGGGATATATCTAGGCAATGCCTAGGCATTACTTAAAGGCGTTCCAGAGATGACGATTCTGGTATGTGCAGGGGGCACTGCTGCAGATCTCCTAAGGATAACCCCACAAAGTAGTTTTATATATCCTCGGGATAACTTACAATTTCCTCAGGATATCCTTATGTTGCTCTACAGGATTTTTGTTTTCATACCTGAAGTGGTATTACACTATAACTTTTAAGACGGCTAGAACTTTAAAGATTGTCATTGCATCCTTGCCTACTTCAGTTATTAGAAAAGGAGGACTTCCACCTGTCTTAAAAATTAGTGTAATAACACCGCTGAAACTTTACAATATTGAAGAAAAAGCAGTTATTTAAAGTAGAATATTTTCTAGTAAACCTATACTTTGAAACGCTTCTTTAGTGGAACTACACCCCAATAAATTATGTGGATTTTTTTAAATCTCTCAAAATCTTGAAGGTGTATTTTTCATGGGTCATATGGCTCACGGCGACTAAAAAATTGATTCACTCCCACATTGTTTATTGGGAACATTTCCAGAGTATATAAGTTTCCTGAAAAAATATAAATAATTTAACGTTCTGGGATTAAAAACTTAAACGGCCTGTATATTCAGATTCCTGTTTTGTATATTTGAGGAGAATCATCCTGGATTGAATTTTCAAAGGATATTGTGATATTTACTTTATGAATAAAAGTTTTTCATTATCTTTATTTATATATATACACACCCCACAAAAATTATCGCATCACTAGAAATTGACCATAAGTTTGATGTTAATTTTCTTCTGAACCGTTTGTCCGATTTGGGTGATCTTTTTTTTGCGTTGTAGGTTGAGTCTTCAGGAATGTTACTGTGCTACTGAATTTTTTGTAAAAATTCACTTTTGCTTGAATACCGGATGTAACTATGATGTACTTGACCCGAAAATTCGTAACACCCTGTGGAGTGTACCAGCAGCAACAGCACATTACAATTCAGTGCTAACTCTAGCCTTATCTTTTGTTACCATTCTCTTTTTTGACTTACTTCATACTTCAACGACAAATTAACATCAAACTTATGATCAATTTCTAGTAATGCGATAATTTTTGTGGGTTGTGTATTATTATTTATTATTAATTTATTCATTTATTTTATTTGTCTTGTCATACGCTCCTTCACATGCCTTAACCACATTTTAATGGCCGCTTCTACGGTTTGTTCTGAAGCCAGACTTTGTTTTCCCAAGACAGCTTCTGAAAGAAATATAAATAACATGGAATTAAAATCACTAATTCTTTTAAACATATTTTACCTACGATCGTGTGAAAAGTACTGTTTTTTACATAATTTTCAGTGTAAAAACTAAAAAGTGATCTTTTATAGGAAACTGTGCAATAAAATTTTTTCTCTTCAAGCGTCAGAAAAACATGACTATTCTTAACTCATTTCATGATATTTTAGATGGCTATGTGTTGCCAATAGCCACAGAGGTAAAAGTACGACTGATTGCTTATAAATAACGATATATTAAATATGTAATGCAAAACTTATATGGTTTAATTATTAAATAACAATACACCATAATTTAACTATTTAAACATAATATTGAACGAACAATTGATGCCACCTGAAATTGTATCATCGATCTATATTTTGCTTGTACTTACTGCAGAATATTTATTAAAATACTTCCAAATCGTGAGGACTCTCGCAGTATAATTTAAACTGACACTTCAAATAGAACAACGCGAGGGTTTTATCTATGAGCAACGCGTACAATATATCCATAGCAATTTATATTTTGTTTAAAGCACATGCCATGCGATTTAACACAATGCGTTTTTGTGGGTGAAATTCGAGATTTCTTATTATCTTTATTTTTTTATAATTAATAGACGTTTGAAGAAAGTATGGTTTATTGGAAGTAAAAGCCACTTGTTGTGACTCGTCTGTTCGTCCGGCAAATGTACATACTCTACTACACAAAAGTATCACTTTACTCCTAATAAAACAATATACTATTTTCTACGATCATGCAAAAAGTTGCTATTTACTTTTAAAGACTATTTATATTTTAGGTTAAATAAAAATGATTCTAAATAAGCGTTATTTAAAAGCCAATTTCGACAACTCATAAAATTAAAGTAAATAATTTATTACATACCTACCTTACTTATACTTAATACCTATTTACCCTTCACAAACCACAAATTCACATAAAAAACAAAATAACGTAGATTGAAGAACGCCATGATGGTCCAAACGTCAGCGTCAACGATAGAAGGAGGGAACATGAACATGGAAGCGGAAAGTCGTGCCACAGCCCCGCGCATGCGTTAAACAAACATAATATTCCAATAAACTAATGTTAAAGGTACGGCGGTTTATATTTGCAAAACAAAAATACAATACTACACATACCTATTTAATATTTATCCAACTTTTATATGTAGACTCAATACTAAATACTAAGGATGGATAAAAGAATAGTTACAGAAATTATTAAAATGCCATATTTTAAAATTGCTGATGACGTCACGTCACGTAGAAGAACGACCTCGTTGGCATACCTTTCGGTTATAACCATTGAGTAAAAATAATAAAGAGGCGCAACTGTCAAGGTTTCGAGATTTTAGTGTTGTATTTTTTCACCAATAGCTTCATGATTGTCTTGAATTTTAACGGCTATACAGCCACATTACAAATACCTTCCCGTAGCACTAAAAATTTATGACAATCATGAAGTTGTTGGCAAAGAAATACAATAGTAAAATCTCGAAACCTTGACAGTTGCAACTCTTTATTATTTTTTACTATGATGGTTATAACATAACCTTGAGCTCTAACACGGTCGTGTCAATCGTGTCGTCTCGTGTCATTTCGTTAAATTTTAATTTATTAAAATTATTAGGTATTTATAGAAAATACGAGAGGGAATGCAACATAAATATATTCATTTTACATTTTCGTTATTTGTAATAATAAACGGAATCGGCCTCCATAAAAAATTAAATATTATGCTATAATAATTAATAATAACAGGAACCAACGGAATAAAATGTCCTATAGGTAGGATATCCGCGTACAGTACTAAAAAAAATCGAAATCCTGTCAGGATATCCACGGTCGATTAATTATGGATAACTATAGGATTTCCATAATTTGGATATTAATATCCCGTTGGGAGGTTCATAGTTTAACCATTATGTACATCCTTAGGATTTGACTATTTTGGACATGTATAGGATATTAATATCCTGTCAGGATATCCTTGGTCAATCAATTGCGGATAACTATAGGATTTTCATAATTTGGATATTAATATCTAGTCAGATTGATCTTAGGATGGCCCATGGATATATCTGTGGGATAATCCCAAATTGGGATCACGGGGACCATAACAGGATATCCCAGGATGTCATGTGCTGTCTGGGTAAGTACCATAAGTAGCTGAAAATTATTTATTTATTTTGCAGAAATGGTACTTTTTACATAATATAGTAATATCTCCGCTTAGCAAAATCGAGATTAGTGGAAATACGAATGTTGCCAGTAGGCGACATGTGTCGTTTCATTTGAAATAAACAAATGTAATTAGTTTAACTAATAAATACCTTATTGGATTTAAATTATTTATATCCTTGGTCATATCTTCATCTTTATTATAGGTATTGACTACAGTATTTATTTTGAATAAAACATTGTATTTTTTGCACCAATCACGAACTTTCAATAATTGTTCAATATGGTTTTTATTTCCTTGACTCCTTCCTATTAACTAGAAGAAGAATATATATTAATTCGATTTACCATCGTGTGTTATATGACAGAATAGAGTGTAGGGAAAATGGGATAGGTTACATATTATTAAGCAATTATGCTTATAATTTATACCTTATTAGTGTCCTCAGTGAAAGAATCACAAGAAATTGCCATTATATCAACAAATTCGCCATATTCTTGAAACCACTTCTCTTTAATAAGAGATCCATTGGATACAATAGATACAGATTGTAAGTTTAATTCTATTTTACAAAATTTCACCAGTTTACCCAAGTGACAACCACGTGAAGGTAAGAAAGGTTCTCCACCGCTGAAATTTATCTTTTCCATACCTGCAAGATTAAATAATGAACGAATTAATCTACCTAACACTCAGGCAACAACCATAATTGATATTAACTTCAGCTTTATAATAATCTAAAACCATATACCATATGGAAAAGTATAACCAATAAAATATTTGTTGTTAGTTATAAGTTATAATAACTTATAATTTAATTCAGAGAAATCGTTCCGAATCATTAAAAAAAAGACAACTTCCTTTGATATCTCTCGACATGTCTTCTGTGCATCCAATATCCTCTATATTATATATTTGAATGGAGCTTTTCGCGAATACACTAATAATAATAATAATAATAATAATGATTATTGACATATAAATTTGTACATTAAGTAAATTAATAAAACATGAACATAAGAGATATACAAAGTTTGATATCAAAAATAATATAGGTAACAAGAAAAATTTTATACACCAAAAATTTTACTCTGGCATGAGATACATACAAAAATATTCATATATGCATTTTACGATAAAAACCTCCATAGAACAAGCATTATTAGGAGCTCTGTTCTCTGTTATTGGAATTTTAAATTCTTCTTTTTTCCCCAAGTAATGAAGTAATGATTGCAGCGCATGTATTGACATATTAAAGGTGGGTTGGTTATGTTAAGTTTCCTACTCAAACTAAAATTTATACAAAGGTGCGTGGTGTATGCATATATGTATAAAGTTGTACGAACAAAAATTGTAAATATGGAGTGCTTAAAGAAAAATGCCACGCAAAATAATTAGTTTTGGAAATAAAATATACACACTATTGTTAAATATTTAGATATAGCTTGACGTGTCAGAAAAGAATAAAATTAGCAATATATGTACAGGGTGTTTCCTATAAAACTATACCCCCCCTTATTTCGGTCAATTACCACCGATTTTAATTTTTGAAAAACCGGTACGTCTAACAGAATTTTCCGTAGATTTTGAATAAGCTATTACTTTTTTTCCTACTTCAACCGTATACGAGGGGCAGAAAAAAGTATAGTTTTTTTAAATGGAACATTCTATATATTTTTACATATTTGGATTCGCCTCGTCCTTCTGATTACAAATACATATATATGACACTTATATATTTGCTATAAAAATGGCGTAAATAATTGAATTTAAACTTAGGGCGTTTCCTTCAAAACTATACCCCCCCTTATTTTGGTCAATTATTAACGATTCAAAATTTTCAAAACCTACACATAGAATTTTTCGTAGATTTCATATATGCTATTACTTTTTACAAGAATGGTGAAAGAGTCTGAAAATTTTATAGTTGAATTTTCATCTTTCACAAATTAGTTTCTAAAAGTCAAGCAGTATACCTTGGAAATTTACAAAAGTTATTTTTCACACTAGTGAAGTGTTATTTCTGTGGGAAATACTTAAAAAATGTTATTAGGAAAAGTTGTTCAGAAAGTAAAACCGAGTAATAATGCAAAATTTTAAAGCCCTCCCCCTACATAATTTGTTTTGTTTCTTACTCTTTTTAATAAAGAAGGTAGGAGGTACCTTCCATGTTGAAGATTTTGAAAAATGTTGTTAAGGAAAGTTGTTCAGAATGACCAATTATACATGCAAAATTTCAACAAGATTGGTTTATTGTTAGTAAAAAAAAGTAAGAAATAAACCAAAATATCAATGTAGGCAGAGGGCTTTAAAATTATGCATTACTTTACTTTCTGAATTAACAACTTCTCTTAATAGTCTTTTTATTATTTCCAGAAATAGCACTTCACTATTGTGGAAAATAACTTTTGTAAATTTCCAAGATTTGATTTTTAGAAACTAAAATAATGGCAAAAATCCAAGCAGGGCTGAACACCAAAAGATGAAAATTCAACTAAAAAATGTTCAAATTTGTTTCACCTGCTCATCAGGACACACTGTTTTTGTCTTAATTATTATATTTATATTCCTAATCCCACTAGGGGGTAATTTGGGGTAGAAGTGAATTTTTTTAATAGCGCCACTGTTTTTTTCGTACATAACGTACATATGTACATAATTACATAAAATTTGGTTAAACAATTTACAAACTTTTCAAAAATAAATCTGGATCATGCTGATCACTTAAAAACCTGAAATTTGGCATATGGTCACTTCACATAGGACGTCTTTAGTTCCTTATATGATATATATGGGGGATGAAAACGGCATGATTGAAGCGACCTTATGATGGTAGAAGGTGTGAATTAAAAACATACCTGTATCCTTAAGCATTTTTAAACCAATCTTGGCGTCTTCTACATTTAACATATAAGATGTTTTTGCAGTGTGGAAGCAAAAACCACATTCATAATTGCACCTTCTTGTAAAATGGTAATTTATACTTTTAGGTGTTATTTTATTTTCTTGTTTTAAATTATTGTTTTTTCCATTTTCCAAATTTTTTCTCACCCGTTCCTTTCCAAAACTTATAAAATTATCCGTTATTTGAATTTTAAAAATTATTTTATAAGTAAAAATGAATATCAATGTAAATAAAAAAAATAGTTGAAAATCAGTTAACATCTTGACACTTTAAACGTTACGCTAATTAAACCGCACTCAAGTATGAACCGAAATTGGATCTAAACTCAGTTGTATATATAACTAAATTTCAGGGGAAGCCCTTATTTCTGAATACTCGGATGAAAATATCCCCGAACGACTCAAAATTAAAAATTATTATCGTACGTTTATTTCGTTTATATGACACTATTAATTTAACAGTTATCACTAAAACACATTAGATATCGATGTAAAGAATTAGATTAAAACTAAATGTATACGACTTTCCACTTATTCATCATCTGCGCATTCCGCGATCTTTATGCGACGTCTCTGTAATTTACATTTGCAAAATGGCGTTTGTTATTTATAGACTATAGTATAGTATGATAATTTGACAAAGAATGTAGTAATATTAGTTATATTATAAAACTTCAAATACTATATATTCTATTAAAACAACTTACTTACTTACTTAAAAAATTACGTGTTATCTGTTTCATATTATTTAGATAGGTACCTATCAAAAATATGGGATTCCCATAAAATCATATTAAACAGCAGGGTCGGTTTTAATAGACTTTTCGCTTTCTCTAAATCACACAACCAAAAACAATAGAATAGAAAATGTATACCAAAAAACTGTAAAGTATTTTTCTTTTTACTAGTATTTTCCATTTAGAGCAAACAAATTTTTAAAAGCATAAGTTAACTAATCTCTATTAAAATTTTTGTACGTAAAAAACAAATAGTCATTGGTATTCTATTGTCACCCTATGAAAATTGAGAGAGACATACAAATAAACCAGTTGTTGTGTCTTGAACAAAGACTGTACTTTTAATACAAAACAAAAACCGTGTTGCGCGCTGCACGTCATCAATAAATGACGTGTTTAGTTGAAAATTAAAAAGTAACACTGCACAAAAATAAAATTCCTATTTTGGTGAGAAATGAAGTCGCCGCTGTATCCAAACAAACTTTAAGGTTATGAAGATTTACCTAAATATTTTATAAAAGGAGATACCTGCTATCGTTGATAGTTATATTCCTCGACTTTTGTCAAAACTGCTTTTAATACATTTAAAATTCACAAACGGAAACATCATATAATATACAAAACAAAGGTAAAATAGTTTGTTTGGATACAAAAAATGGCCGCTATACGTCATCACTAATACAGCGTATTAAGCTCAAAAATATGCATTTTTTCAGATTTTCGAATATTAGGTTGCTTTCATCAAAATCTTTGCTTGGTTGAAGTGTTATCGACTAAAATCTTGGTTAATGCATTAAATTAATAAAGTTTTAATTCCCTTAATTTAATAAAGTAAGATGCTTCTTGTTGGTTGGAAATCCATAACCAGTCTATTTTTAACAATAATCTACATTATTAAAACTTTAAATATTTTTTGTCTGGGAGAGTTTCAAAATGTTATAATGGATCCAAGTTAATTATAATACAAAACTTAAATTAAAATTGAAA
The DNA here is from genome assembly GCA_963680705.1 of Rhagium mordax. Taxonomy (NCBI): domain Eukaryota; kingdom Metazoa; phylum Arthropoda; class Insecta; order Coleoptera; family Cerambycidae; genus Rhagium; species Rhagium mordax. The sequence goes on along the minus strand of OY796661.1, from coordinate 57,531,482 downwards.
ATAAATTTACAAAAACTAATAATTTAAGAAATAAAATAAAATAGTAATAATAAATTTTACTATTTACGGCAAAATGTGAGACTGCGTATCCTCTAAAATAGCGTCTTATAAAAAGACAAAACTCTTTTTGCAATTTAGTTACGAAAAGTCATCTTTTTGACACTGATTGTCATTGTCAAAAGTGGTTCATTTTAGCACAAGTGCTATATGAGATTTCATTTTAACACTTGTGCTAAAATGAGTTTTCATTTTATCACTTGTGCTAAAATGAGTTTTCATTTTAACACTTGTGCTAAAATGAGTTTAGTCACATAAACATATATTGCGACAGATCCATTTATTTTTACTAAGAATACAACATAAATATTAAATTATTATTAATTAATTATTGAGAAAACACCTATCTTATTTATTATATTATGTTAAACGTAAAGAAAACGTAACAAAAATTTTATTTTTGTAAAACTGTCATTAAAAATGACATTTTTAATGTATCGACAAGTGAAGTAAAAATTGACATTTATAATGTTACGTGTTAAAAACAGTTTTAACACTAGTGTTAAAAATATTTTTAACACTAGTGTTAAAACAGTCTTTGACACGTTCAAAACAGTCTTTGACACGTTCAAAACTCATTTTTGCCCACAAAATTTATGATACAGAATCAGTAATAATTGTAGTTACTAATAAACACTAAACAATTTACTTTTGTTTTACTTAATTACCCTTTATTCAGTATCTGACTCGATATAATACTTTATTGTCACACATACATGGAACAATAAGGTGGCTCAGTGGAAGGGCGTTCGACTGGTAAGCAATGGTTCGGGAGTTTAAACCCCGCATCCAGCAAGTTTTTTTTTTTTAATGACAGTTTTACAAAAAATATTGTATGATACATTTGTTAAAAGTGATTTTATTTTGCTCGTGGGGTTGCTCCACTCGCTACGCTCGTTCCGCAATATTCCCCACTCACAAAATAAAATGTCACTTTTAACACTTGTATCATAAATAACTATTATTTTTAGATGTTTAAAATTAGAAAAAGTCTTGTATGTATGTAACACATTACGAAAGACCATTTTGTGTAACTCGTATCATTTTGCGGGAACTCGCTTAGCTCCGTCCCACAAAGCATCCACTCGTTACACAAAATACAGTCTTTCGTAACTGGTTACATATTAGTAATTTTCGTCACAAGTCCGGAAGGTGACTTGTTACAGTCGAGTAGATATTATGGACGAGGCGACGTCAGGAGCCGAGTCTAGAATATCTAAACGAGACTGGAACAATAGCTTATACGGACGTGTGTCGAATGATATTTTATTTCATCCCATCATTTCTTGAATATGAGTAGGTACCTATATTTATATAATTTGACACTTGGTTATTTTCTTATGACATTTGACATTATTTTTTAATTTGTGGTTGATTTTTATATGTCAAACAACTGTCAAATGGTATAATAACAGTTTGTGATTGGTTCGTAATAAGTTTCCGGTGGATTCCAGTACTTTACCGGCTCTGATACCGTAATGTCTCATTTTCCGGCCGCATATGAATTCTGTAATGTTGTACTTTCCGGACGGGATGAAATAAATAGCTATTTCCACACCAGCTAGGAAAAGTTTAACTTTTTCTAACTGGTGATGAAAAGTAGAACGTTTTGACACTTACGTCAGTTTTGAAAAGTATAATTTTATGTCAAAATTAGAAAATAGCTATTTATAAAACTAGTTGCAAAATGAGCGTGTTTTTTGCACTAGATGTGAAGATTGGACCATGAGCGTAGCGAGTGGTCCAACTCATCGTGTGCAAAAAACACGCAGTTTTGCATCGTGTTTTATACAATATTTTTTGCAATTTAGTTGTTACGAAAAAAAATTCTTTAAATAAAATGTTTAAAAATCATAAAAAATTTCAGTATTCATGTATTCACACTGAGAAAAAAATTTAATAACGGTAAGTGAAAATTCATTTACGGCAGCTAAAAACTTGCATACTATATTAATGGGATAGGTAAACACGTCAATTGTGGTAGGTAAATGAAGATTTCTGAAAGTAGTCACTTGCCGTAGATAAACATTTTTAATTGGATATAGTTCACTAGAGACCAAAGGAGGCTTTAAATAACTGTAGTTAGAATTTTTCCTCTACGGTTCACATAGATGGCGCTGCGATGCAAAATTATTTTTCGATGGCTGGAACACAGCCCACAGCCCACTGTAGTAGAGTGGGCTGTGGCTGGAACCTTGAAACATGATTCATGTCATTAAGGGATAATTTATGAATAATTTTGATGGTATAGAAAATTTCGAAAAAAACAGCGATTAGTAATGCCAGAAGTAATCTGGCATTACTAATCGACGTGTTTTTGTATTTTTGCGAATGTAAAACAGAAGAAAAGTTATGAATTTTATGGAGTTTCTTGTGTGACATACCGTACGTATAGGTATATAATTCAATTACCTGTATTAATTCATTCGGGACAAGTAGAAAACCAGCAGAGGCAAAATTAAGGCACTTGTGACGTTTATTGTAATTCTCAGGACTATAAAAACATAATCGCAGATATGAAACAAGTCGAGTATTAGAATGGGGTAAGCACGTAGCACGTCGTCAAAAAATCCAGAATGAATTTGGGTTCTGGTCTAATCTATGGTATATCCCTATTGCACACTAGAGGGCCTCATACAGTATTTAAAATTGTATTCCCATTTGAGTACATATGTCCTGAAAATTTCAGCATCGAATAAACTTATTCCAGCAAAAAATTGAAGATCATCGGTGTCTTTTAGCTGGGTCCACATATGCATCCAATATTCCGTATCAGACCACTGTATCGTATCGCCGTATCGTATCGCCATATCGTATCAAGCCTCGTATCGAGTTATGGACGTCACTTGTTTTGTCCGTCCACACAGCGATCATGCACGCGTCGATAATACGGATACGGATTATTGATACAATGTGGACCCAGCTTTAGATTATTGCAAAGCGGACTGTGATTCTGGATTTTCATTCATTCATATCCATATTCTTCGACATAGGAATCCCGTTTATTTACGTTTTCGATGATTGGAAGAATAACGGTGGGGAACGGAGGACGGAGGGTAGTAAAAGCGATGCATTTGCGTCAAATTGTATCATTTAATGGCAATTTTAGGGAAACGTTAGAATAAGAATTTTCTAATTATCATTAAATTACCTACTGTCTTTTAAAACTTCACGCTATATAATTGCACTAAAAAGACAAAAAAATTCTTAGTTTATATCGTGAAGTCATCATGATTTGCATGGGCGCCCATAGGGGGGGGGGGGGCAAGATGGGGCATTTGCTCCCCCCCCCTGGAATTGCTTCTTTGAGTTCATTGGATTTATTTCTGTTTTAAATTATATTAAATAATTTAATTTATTGATAATTGTTAAATTTATCGATCAGGTTTGCAACTTATTGAAAAAATAAAATAAAAATAAATTTCTAACACTCAAAACGTAAGGCCCACTCACTGTCACGTTCTTGAAACGCGGCTAATTTTAACAAAAATCAGTTTCAAGCATACATAGGTATATGATAGAAACAGTGGCGACAATAGAGTGACCAATTTTTGATTGGTTGTCTAAATCACATGATATTGATAGTCATGTTATTATTATTTTTTATACGGGTCTTCGTGTCTGGAAAATACCAATAGCTATATTTCGTTGCGATTCTTTGAGTATTTAAAAAGTTATTAGCGTTTCAATACCCGCATGTCGAAGAGTTGTGTAAAATTTGCGAAATTAAAAAGAGATATGAGACTAATGGCCGCCGGATGCGCGTGCAGATTCCTCCAAATTCCATGCGCGCGCAGGACTTTAAAACTTTAAAAGTTTTCGTTAACTCACAAAAGGATCTGCTGATCTCAAAATCGCAACTGGACCGCACAATTCACGAAGTACTTTCACGTTGGACTTTCGACCTTGTATTTCTTGTCAGAACGGCGAACCGGCGGCCTGTTTTCGTTTGGAAATAAGGTTTAAAATTTTCGTATTTTCGCTAAATACGCCAAAAAATCCATAATGCGTCCGATAGATTACACCTTATAGTTAGATATTTTATAGTAAACTAGGAATATGAATAAAGCCGGCTTCAGAGAACTACGATTGTCGCGTGCTACAGAGTAAGCTCAACCAATCGCAGAGCTGTACTCCCCTAATTCTGCACTCCCATTTTTCTGTCGCTGTGTCCTGTCGCGTGAAGTTCAAATTTTTCAACTACACGCGACACCCTTCAGTTTTTGTGAGGTTATGTCACCTGCGGTCTACGGTGTGGTACAGAATAGTCATTATTTTTTATAAAAATTGCTTTGTATTTTATTCATAATTATTGAGTGCAAAATGGACAATCCAAACCCAGAGAAACGTGAGATGGTAACATTATTACATGACCGACGCAGTTATTAAGTTTATATTTCCACGTGTCTCGTGTCGCTAATTTTAAAGTATCTGCACGCAAGACAGATAAAAGGAAGGTGGAAGGGATGTGTCGCCGCGATACGTTTTAGTTCTCTGAACCCGGCTTTACACTATTAAACGCTTCTTTTTCTTTGCCCCCCCCTGGATTATTTTCTATGGGCGCCCTTGTGATTTGCCTGTCTATACTTTTATGAAGAATTTTCAGTTAATTTCTAAGAACATATTGGCAACCCTGTTGTACAAGCCTCTGACATTTCTGACAATTTTATTATGACATGCTTGATGCTTGTTCGCCGTATTAGTCCAATCAAATGGTGGTTTTCCCATAACAAAATTGCGGAAGTTTTTTTCTCAACGGTTCTATATGTTTTTTGGGGTGCTGAATCCAAATTTCAGATTTGCTGCCTTATAGGAGGTCGGCTTCACAACGAAAAACGCAAAAAACCTCAAAATGTTCGCACTTCTTTCAGTTTTTTGCTTATATCTCGAAAATTATGCGGTTTTCGAAGGCAATCATTCTATACAAAATTAAAGTAAGACAAAATTTCCTACAAAATGCACTAGTCAACATTGATTTTCTCATGAGCGGTATCGGCGCTAGAGCGCGCTGAACAGCAGCAATTTTTTGGCTCTGCTGCGAAAACATCAAAAACGCCCCCTCCCACCCCCTACAACTCGAAAAATATACATGTTATCAACAAAACCTTTATACCGCGTGAAAGTACATTTAATTTTCTACAAGAGACGTCTTTAACATTCAAATTTCTCATAAGGGGGGAGGGAGCAAAGCGAAAATTACGAAAAGTGCCTTCTGTTATTATATATTTACGACATATTAGGTACATTACACTGAATATAAAGCTGTTATGTACACAGTTATTTTAGTCGCCTCTGTTGGGTTGTTGGTGGCCCAGGCAATGTTTCTTACACACTATAGAAGGTCCAGGTGAAGGGTCTTGGGCAATAGAAGGGTCAGGGGCTATGGAAGGGACAGGCTGAATAGTGAGTTGTTGCTGTTCTTCAACTGAAAAAATTGTAATACAATGATTAATGTTATGATAGAGAAAATCTGATTAGTAAAGATGCATAACGCTGCAAAATATTACATGAATTAATACCTTCTGTTGCCTCAGCTGCTTCAGACAGTGGTACTGCAAGGATCTCGTCCAGGTCGTCTTCCTCTGTTGCATCCAAATTGTCGTCGATGTTGGAGCACGACCCTTCACATTGCTGGCACAGTTTCGTGCAGAATGGTCCTGTTCGCCTACACCCACACCGACCTTGGCAATCTGTCTTGCATTTACAAGATATAAGCTGAAGAAGCCTCTCTGGAGCCAGGGATATCAGTGTGGTAATGGGAACCAACCCAATTTTTGTCAACTTCCACCCCCACTGCTCTGGATCCAAATGGTTTCCGATCCACTGTTGCACCTGATGGTAAACTCTAAAGGCGTGTTGTTGAGCTGCAGCTTCAGTGGGAGGTATGGAAGCCGTGTTTGTTGATGCCTTGTAGGCTGATGTGACGTATTAATAATAATAATAATAATAATCTTTATTGATCAGATATACACCGTGGTGTTTTGACAAGTCAAATAGTACAGATACATAAAATATAAGATAAAAAATTAAAATAATAAGGATATAAATAGAAGGATCTTTTTAAGGATATAATGAGTCGGTAATGTCAGTATACCTATAAATTTATACTGGTACTTATATAAAATTAATACATAAAAAGTATAGATGTCTAACTATTACATTACACTTAAACCATAACTAGCAAACAATACAAATTAAGACAAAGATACGTAATTAAACTCCTCTAAGTGGTAGTAAGCACTGGCTTAAAAAGGTGATTTTTTAATTTACTTTTGAATACTTTAATCGGTGAATCCTTTAAACTACTTGGAAGTGAATTAAATAAAGCAATTCCAAAGTTGTTCCTTTTTGTACTTGATAGTCTATGGTAAGGAGTTTGTAAGTTATTGCGATTTCGAGTCATGTATTCATGAGTCTCGCCATTTGTGGAATAATCACTTAGATTTTCTTTAATGTGGATCAAATTAATATAAAGTTAGTGTTAGTAAATTTAATAAACCATGATTTACAACTATCTCGTTGTTTGATACCTGCTAAAGCTCTTATAGCTGTTTTTGTAAGATAAAAATACTTTGTGTTAGGTTGGAAGTACCCCAGTTTATTAATCCATATACCATTACACTATGAAACAAAGCGTGATAGGCCATAAGTGCAGCTTCATGCAGTGTTGAGTCTGTTTTTTATTTGCCTAATAGCATATATTTTTTGTGACAATTTTGTAGACAAAATATCGATGTGTGCATGCCAAGTCAAACCCAAAAATGTTACTTTCTCAGATGCATTTATCTTGGAAGTAAAAAGTAGTTTGTTTGTTTTATTTGTATTTAAGCATAATTTATTTGCGTTTAAACCAGTCAGATGCTGTATTCATAATATTGATTTCGGCCTCACTGCCCTTGTCTTTAAGGTGACTCGCAAAGGTAGTATCGTCTGCACACAGTACTGTAAATGCGGATACAGCTTCAGGTAAGTCATTTATGTATATTAAAAATAATAACGGCCCCAGTACACTACCTTGTGGAACCCCATGTTGTACTGGCAACACGTCGCTAAGTTTGTTTTTATATAGTACACACTGATATCTATTAGATAAATAAGATGATAGTAGTTGCAACGGTATACCTCGAAAACCATAAAATTCTAGTTTATCTAGTAAAATCTCCTTTGAAACGCAATCAAATGCTTTGCTTAAATCTAGGAAAAGTACCAAAGTTGAATCACAATTTTCAAACCCATCCCTTATGAAATTAATCAGTTCCAACACAGCCTTTGATGTATTTCTACCCTTTCTAAACCCAAATTGTCTGTCTGTAAGAATGTTGTTAAATTCCAAATAACTGATTATTCTTAAATAAGCTAATATCTTTTCAACAATTTTAGCCAGGATAGGAAGAAGTGCAATTGGCCTATAATTTGCTAGATCCTCAATATCACCCGATTTTAATAGGGGTATAATTTTTACATATTTTAATTTATCTGGAAAAATGCCCGTTATAAATATAAGGTTTATGATGTATGTTAGTGGAGCCGCTAAATACAATGGATTTTCCTTATACAAGTCTACTGAATGGTTATACAGGTCAGTAACTTTGGAGATCTTTAGAGACCTTACTACTTCTACTATTTCTGTTTGCGAGGCCGGATATTGCGGCATATTGCTTATACCTCAGCTTGTTGAGTGTTGTGGTTGGGTGGTTACCACCATAAAGGGCGATCAAAAATTTCTCACCAGCCGCTGTTATTTCCTTTGGATGGGCTGAAGGAGCAGCGAATTTAGAAATGAATGAATCGAGATCGGGTCGGGATGTTTGGAGAGGGTCTTGAGAAATTTAATCTTGCCTTGGTTGAATAACGCGGACGTTGAGTCGCAACCACTCATGGCGTGGAGAAAGAGCATGTGGTTGGCAACACTCTTCTCCACTGCATTCTCCGGATGGTAGAGGATACAAAAGAGGAAGACGACCTGGACGAGATCCTTGCAGTACCCAATGTCTGAAGCAGCTGAGGCGACCGAAGGTATTAATTCATGTAATATTTTGCAGCGTTATGCATCTTCACTAATCAGTTTCCTCTATCATAACATTAATCATTGTATTACAATTTTTTCAGTTGAAGAACAGCAACAACTCACTATTCAGCCTGGACCTTAATTCCATAGCCCCTGACCCTTTGCCTGGACCTTCTATTGCCCAAGACCCTTCACCTGGACTTTTTAGTGCCTAAGAAACATTGCCTGGGCCACCAACAACCCAACAGAGGCGACTAAAATAACTGTGTACATAACAGCTGTATATTCAATGTAATGTACCTAATATGTTGTAAATATAATTTGTTAACGTTTTCATCAAACATGCTTTGCCATCAATTTATTCAAAACAACTTCTTTTATGCGTAATACATGGAAAGTATAGCACCAATGAGAGCTAAACAGGTGGGAGGGGTCGTTTTGGCTGTAAGGAGCAGAAGGCACTTTTCGTAATTTTCGCTTTGCTCCCTCCCCCCTTACGAGAAATTTGAATGTTAGAGACGTCTCCTGTAGAAAATTAGATGTACTTTCACGCGGCATAAGGGTTTTGTTGATAACATGTATATTTTTCGAGTTGTGGGGGGTGGGAGTGGGCGTTTTTGATGCTTTCGCAGCTGGGCCAAAAAATTGCTGCTGTTCAGCGCGCTCTAGCGCCGATACCGCTCGTGAGAAAATCAATGTTGACTAGTGCATTTTGTGTGAAATTCTGTCCACTTTAATTTTGTATAGAATAATCGCCTTCGAAAACCGCATAATTTTCGAGATATAAGCAAAAAACTGAAAAAGTGCGAAAATTTTGAGGTTTTTTGCGTTTTTCGTCGTGAAGCCGACCTCCTACAAGGCAGCAAACCTGAAATTTGGGTTCAGCACCCCAAAAAATATATAGAACCGTTGAGAAAAAAACTTCCGCAATTTTGTTACGAAAACGGTAGTTTTGAACACCAATTGACTGGATTATATTGCTATTTGATCACTTTGTTTAGTTTGTTTCTGTAAATTGTTTGTATTTGAGTTGTTAAAGTGTAGTTATTGTTCAGAATGGTGAATAAATGTGTTATTTGGAGAAAATATTGTGATAAGGGATGTGGTCGACCATTCCACAGGTAAGTAAACATAAATCATCATGAGCGGTAAAATGTTTGTTGAGTTCCCTAAAGAGTCTTATGCGAGAAAAAAATTGGTTAGATGCTTTGGGATTGCAAGTAGAGGACGGCGTACAATTGAAAACAGCAACTGCTTATTCTACAATTCATTTACAAAATGCTTTTGCCGAAATTGGCCCCCTATACAGGGTGTCCCAGAAATAAGTGCACAAAAAGAAACCACATATTCCCGAGGTCAAAATAAATCGATTGGACCAAACTTACCTCTATACCAAAATGCTTCCTAAGGGAGCTACAGGCCCCTAAATGTGGGCCACTGGAGACGGTTTTTATTTATTATCTCCGAAACTGTTCAAGTTAAAGTAATGAAATTTTGCACATCCACTAAACTTTCTAAGCCTAACAAAATGAGGTCAATATCATCTCAAAATTTTTACCAAGGGGTGGGTACCGCAACTTTTTTATTTGTAAATTTTTTTGAGTTTTGACTTCAAATTATGAATTGTCAGAGTTTATCACAAAGAAAATGCCCTCTTGTGCAACTTCGATCGGAGCGAGGATCGGAGGCACCGTTTTCGAGATAAATTCATTTTAATATTCAAATGCATGCTCTAAAATGATTAGGGAAGTGGACTAATTTTTTGCTTTTCGCGTCGAAACAAAATTTAAGCATTTTGAGCAGTTGTTAAAATAAATAAGAAAATCTTGGTTTGATCTGGCTCTTAAATTTTGTTTTGACGAGAAAAGGAAAAAATTAGTCCACTTACTCCACTTATCTAATCATTTTAGAGCATGCATTTGAATATTAAAATGAATTTATCTCGAAAACGGTGCCTCAGATGATATTTACCTCATTTTGTTAGACTTGGAAAGTTTAGTGGATGTGCAAAATTTCATTACTTTAACTTGAACGGTTTCGGAGATAATAAATAAAAACCGTCTTCAGGGGCCCACATTTAGGGGCCTGTAGCTCCCTTAGGAAGCATTTTGGTATAGAGGTAAGTTTGGTCCAATCGATTTATTTTGACCTCGGGAATATGTGGTTTCTTTTTGTGCACTTATTTCTGGGACACCCTGTATAAAATGATACACACCCATGGAATCGAACTCTACTCGTCTCCCCCGACCCGCTATTGTTCCCTTCTGCAATTGTAGACGCAAAACGTAAACAAACGGGTCTATTCCTATATGGTCGAACACTTAGTAGTTTTCCACACACACCAAAACACTTTTGCACACACTCGACGCGCGTTTCGCCAATCGCCAATCGCCCATCATCGGGAGATGATTAAAACGCCAATTTGGTTGGCGAAACGCGCGTCGAGTGTGTGCAAAAGTGTTTTGGTGTGTGTGGAAAACTACTCCAAGTGTAAGTTCTACACCAAAGGTTCCAACCCGAGTTCCAACCCCTCTTCAGGTATATGGTCGAAGTTCATATTTCATATATACAGGGTGGTCCAGGTTAAACGTCATTAATTTTGATAGGTGATCGAACAACCAGAAAAAAGTAGACTCATAAGAAAACTTTATTCAAAAAAGGGTGTCAAAAGTTGTAAAAAAAATCTGGCTTTCTCATCATAACTTCCAAACCACTCGATCGATTTTCATAAAATTTTTCACACATACTAATGTAGTACATCTCTAAGTCATGATCAAAATCATTTAAAGAAATTCTCCAGTGGCGTAGATACCGGTAGTCGGCACCCCCTTCTCCCCGCCCAATCTTCGGCGCCACTGGATATTTTACAAAAAATATTCAATTTTTGTATTCCCTGTGAGCCGAGACTTTTTTAAGAAGGGTTTCAGGGAGTTCCAAGTGAAATAAATACGCCATGTAACCACCAAGACCATTTATTATTCAGACCAGGGGAGCCAAACTTGTGGTCAATTTGATAAGTCTGTGCTAAAACTAACATACAACATTAAAACGTGAACAATCATTTGCAATTTACAACCTACCTGACACCAAGGCATTAAACTAACACAACTAATTAGCAAACAACAAACCTCTGAGGCTGTCTATTTAACACAGTTAGGCTAGCAAAATCTCTCTCTGGGTAGAACTTTTAGTTCTTTCAGTACTCCGAAAAAACACCCACAAAAAGAATAGGAATTTAACAGTTTTTTCCCTCCAATTGTTTTACTGGTTGCCTACCTTAAGCAGGGCATCTCGATGAATGTCATTGACATTGGTTGTTATATGTTTCGGTTCACCTGTTTAATTTAGAAAACAAAATTACCCTTGAAAATTTTTGATTTTTGAGATACTTATTTTAATTTAAAGTATTGCAAGCAGGCCAAAACTTAGGACTGAACTACCAAGAAAATATGATATGAGAGGCCAAAATTTTTTTAAACATTTTATTGCTTACTAGACATACATACATCAAAGATTCCAAAGAAAGCAAATTAAATAAATAATTACACTAATAAGTTCTCAAAATGGAATCCACTTTGACACCCTGTATCTTTGTTAGGAAACATTTTCTGAACAAAGTTTTCTTATGAAAGTCTACTTTTTCCTCGACTTTTTTCCAGTTGTTCTATCACCTATCAAAAATTAATGACGTGTAACCTGGACCACCCTATATACCTATATATTATATACATATTTTTAAAGCTGTTTTGAGTAAATACTTTTTTGTAAAATTACAAATATATAAAATTTCCATCCATGGACAGACTGTACAATATGAGCAAATTTTTGAAAACGTGAAAACCTATTTCGAGGTTATGTTATAAGCCACTTAAACCAATGGAGTACATGATCTAAATAAATTCCATTTTATTCTAAAAAAATAACGTCAAAAATTAATTTAAAAAAGGGGTACCGATTTTGGGAACACCTTGAAATTAAAATACAAAAGTTGTACTTATTATAAAAGCGCTCTTCACAAGGTGATATAATCATCACTTACAATGAACAACACCATTAGGCCTAACAGCAAAGAAAAAGAAAATTTACAGGTTTTTAGATAAAAAACGGTCTTATAAAATAAGAGAGAAATAAATAATTTCAGATATAGGTGTCTCAAAACATATTTCTGTCCCAAAATATTAAGTACATATCCTGCCAGCTGCCACATGCTTCTGTCCTGCGTTGCCCGATCCTGCTCCCGCTCGCTTCGTAGGTACCGCGTTGGTGTGGGAGATCCTTTAATCCTGAAAATCGCATATATTTTCCTTCGCAAAATATTTCACTATAAATTAAATTCAACGTAAAAATTCGCTTGGAATCAATTGGCCAACAGTTTATTTAGCAATTATTATTCTTTAAATACTGTATGTAAGTTTATCTATAATAATTCTACTAGTATTTAATCTGCCTGCCAATTTAGAACAATTTTCGAATTTTTAGGATTAGATTCGAAATTGGAAATACCAATGACTTGAAAATCCCCAAATATAAATTTTTTTTCGTTAAACAGAAAATATCAATTTTCGATATTTTTTTTCCGTGGCTACCCGTAGAAAAAAAAAGTTAGTATCGTTCGTGTGATCGAACTCACGACCCCAGTGCTGCTAAGTTAACGTCTTACCCACTAAGCCACCACTGTCTTAAACTTTAAGGTGTTCCAACTTGGTCTTTACATACTAAATATTAACAAATTGTCGTTGAAAACTGTTGAAATTATTTTTTTAACTTCCAAAGTTAATGTTAATTTATAAATATTAATAACACATTAACAATCTAAACCTCCGAGTGGCAATAATTCAATTAATTCGATCGATGAAACAATATCTAACGCGTAGCCCTCTCTTAGAGAGTGGCTAAACCCGTCAGAACGGAGTGGAGTGTGCGTTGACAGTAAATGTATAGTATTGTCATCAAGATTTCGGTCACCGCATACTTCCTTGCTATCAATTTCCCAAAATATGTAAAAAATTGCTGTCAAAACAATATTAATTTATGTAAAACACTTTAAAGAAGGTCGTGATGTGGCGTATAATGACTTAAAATTGCTAGAAAAGAATTAAATGGGTTTTTATGTTTTTAACAAATTATTATATTACAATTCATACACATTCTTAAATGTTAAAAAAATTCTCTTCATATTACGATCATCTCAGAGTGGTTGTCTATTCAGCGATTGCAATTAAATAAAAAAAAATTGTATTTTTCATAAAAGCTAGCAGAAACTTTAAATACATAACCTCCATCTAGCGGCATTTTTGAAGACGCTCTTAAGACAAATATGATCATGAAATTTTTCACCAAAAATTTTTTAGATTGAAAGTTTCAGGAAATATTCCCAGAAAAGTTTCCCAAAACTGAAAATTTCCACTTTTGCCCATCTCTAAATATATCTAATATAGATGTTAATTGAAATAAATATATGAAAAATTAATTAACGATGTGTTCAAATCGCCAACTATGATAATTACATACAATAATTATAAAAAAGTATATAGTTCAAAAATCGCAAAAGATGAAAGATAAATATACGAATATATATTTTTGAAAAGCTATTTTCAAGCTTCCATATTCAGCAATAACATACTGCGTGTTACTATAAAAAAACACAAGTTTGTATCAATTTTTTTAGCGGTACTGAATTGTTTTTCGGATGTACAGTAAAGTCACGATTTAGTGAACTTCGCCTCGCGTGAACTACTCCGTAGAGTGAACAGTGTGAACACTTAAATTTTATCATCGAGTCCTTAATTTAAAACCTTGTAAAAGTGAACACTCCCGAAATAGTGCAATCGTTTTGCCACAATTAGTTCACTAAATCGGGTGTAAAAATATAAACAATCACCCTGTACTTTTACAGTCTGGAACTATACAATATTTATAAAGGGTGGCCCATAATGTAGTGACACATTTTGAAGTCTAATAACTTTGCCTCTGAAAAACCTATAGGTAAGTTTTTGGTGTTGTTTGATAGAAAAACTCAAAAAGTTTTTTTGTGTTGCAAAAATATACTGGGTGTACCAAAGTATAAAACGATTTTAATCAAAATATGGAATTCAAGAAATTTAATAACAAGGGAAACTAACAATAATAATAATAACTAGCCTAATTTAAAAAAATCGTGTCTAACAGATGATGACCTTCTCTTCTTGAACATTCTTCTACTCTATACCCTATACCATCATCAAAAAGCAATAGACTCCGCCCCATTAATTTTATGGTTGCGCAGAACGGTGTGCGCAATAGTCAGTTTTACACGATGAAATTAAAGAAAGTTGAGATAGCTTCAACAAAATTTGTTTATTATACGTGTTATATTTTATACTACAGCTATACTGTATTTTTATAATGTTTATTCCCATTAAATTTTCTATTATACATTATCAATTTTGGATTTTTAAAAATAATACTTATTCCCGTGAAAATTTAAACGAAGTTAGTCCGCATTGCGCAAACTCAAGTTACTTTATCAGAGGAATTTATTTCTGATTTCCGGTCGTCTGTCTAGAGCATAGATAAGATATTATGTCTAGAGTCTAGACCAGCTGATCTGATTGATGGTTTGTTGTTGACATTTGTAGTTTTTAGGTTAGGTGCTTTCGCGAGTTATTTCCACATATTTAAAAGAAAGTATGAGGTTATTTCAGGCAAAAAAGATTAGTTTGTGATTTACTGTAACAATTTCACATAGATTACTCCACTGGATAAACCCCAATGACCCCCATGCACTACTCAATAGCCAAATCTGCCGAGTCGTTTACTTCTTGGTTTCCACCACTGTACATATTTATTTATTAATATCTATCGTAAGATTACTTTTGGTTCTTTTTACGAATAGTCGTGGAATGTTCAAGCAATAAAAACTATACAAACTATATATTATATAATATAGGTATCTACATCTTGTTTTATTTTTATTCTTAATCTTTAAAAAGCCTATCATTTGCTAGAAGGCAAGAACTAAACTACTTATAAGTTTTAACATGTCCAAATAAATAAACACATACCTACCTACTTCTTCTTAATTTTCACAAGGTTTTCTATCTATAGTCGAGTAAACTTTAACTTGGCGTGTGGATGAGTTGATATTGTGCATATTATTTCATTTTCTCTTGCACACAAAGTTAAAGCAATAACCCAAAAACATTGTTCACGTATGTTTATACGTAAACAATGGTTTTGGGCCATTGCTTCAATTTTGTGTGCAAGAGAAAATACAATAATACGCACAATATCAACTCATCCACACGCCAAGTTAAAGTTTACTCGAGTATATTACAGCTCCTACGTATAAGCAAAGTTTACTAATAGTATTCAGTAAACTTTGGTATAAGAAAGTTATGAATATCAATATAATATAATAATAGAATGGCTTTATTCATCATTACAATACATTTGGTACTTAAATCAGTAGAAAAAAATAGACTTTAAAAGCCCTACATATACATAAATTTGTAAATAATATTAAAACAACGATAATAAGATAAACGTATAAAATATAATTGGAAAAATAATATATGATGTTACTTTTATTTTTTACACTGAACAGTCAGAACCGGCGAGCAGTTCCTATTTCTCCTTCGAAAAAAAAACCATAATTTACTTACAGTAAGGCCAGCGTTCACCCAAGTCTCATCTAAAAACTACAACTTCTATGTTCTTCCCTTAGGGCACTATTACGTGACCTTTTTGAGAACCTATAATGCCAAACACAATTACATTACAACACAAAGAAATAAAAAGTCCGAAAGTAATCGCCACAAAGTACTCCGTTTAAGATGAGGCAAATAATCATCTTCATGCACCACTGCTAAAATTTTGTTTGCAGTTGGTGGTTCATTTCTTTCAAAAAAGGAATGGATTATACGCTTGAGAGCACTTTTAGTTCCTTCATCAATATTGTCCAAAACTGCCCGTTGTCGGTGGTACACTTTTGGTTGCTGATGTTGGTGTGTTTGTTTGTATTCATGACGAATATTAGAAACACTTGGAACACTAACACCTGCTGCCTTTGCAGTGAACTCCATGCATTCCATCTTTGGTTTCTCCGGATTCTCCCCATCGTAGGCCTTAAAAATGTTCAGAACAAAAATGTGAAATGTCACAAAAACGAATAACACAGTTGACAGTCATGCCGGCGCCCCATTTATTCGCGTTTTTCATACGTTTTCGCCTTAAAGATGTTCAACACGTTTTCCTTATCCTCAAAAAATGCCTGGAGATTCGTTTTTTCGGTGGAGAAATTGGGCCCTCTTCTATTGAGTTTTTGATTTGACCTTAAAAAAAAAACGATGTTTTAACATTTAATCAATATTAATCGTTTGCATTACCTACTTACCTTAATACTTAATACACAAATAAGGTTAATCCTTATACGTACCTTCACAAAAACAAATATATAAATTTGAAATAATTTCACATAGACGAATGAATATGACAGTTGACAGCACAGGTTTACAGTGAGGCCGGCTCCCCATTTATGCGCGATTTTTAATATGTTTAGCGTTTATACGTTTCGCGACAATGATAACATAGCTGATTGGTCTATTGCCAAAATACATAAAAGTTTTAATGTGTGACGCCAGTATTGTAGAGTCGGCCTTTGTCAAATGTAGTGGTTGCTTTGTAACTCGGGTTCTATAAATTCGACCAATAGAGAAATTCCATTCAAATTTAGTGGGCATTTTTGGGGAGGAGTCTACTGCTTTTTGTTGGTGGTACAGAGTATAGACACCATATTTCGCATAACATTAATGGAGAAATATTCCGGATTTCTATTTGAATATTTTTTTTAATTCGTCGATATTTTGCGGATTATTGATGTAAACCCTGGATTTTCAACAATAAACGTGCGATGATTCCTTTTCGAAACCGGCAGGGTACGTTCTGTCTATTTGACAATTATAACAATTATAAATCTCTATGGTTACGCTTCAAAAAAATAGTTGTATACAGAACGTAACTTCACATAGTTATTTTTTGACTTGAATTTTTATACTTTGGTACACCCTGCATTTTTTTGCAACACAAAAAACTTTTTGAGTTTTTCTATCGAACAACACCAAAAACTTACTTACTTTTCAGAAGCCAAGTTATTAGACTTCAAAATGTGTCACTACATTATGGGCCACCCTTTATAACTTCTTTTTTTATCCATGTTAATAACAAAATACAGAACACCTAAAAGATATGAACGAAATTACTACGTCTGTCGTGCGTGGCGTAACTGCCGTATGAAATTATACGGGATCAAGCGAGCGGCTGACCGCCAGGAGTGGTGTCACGTCACAGCATTGCCTCTCTGCGTTTTCGCGTGCTCAATTTTCAATATTTATTTTGAGGGAGCAGTTAAAAAAAATTTAATATTTTGCACATTTACTAACTACAAGGTGTACTTTCGAAATATGAATTTAAAAAAAATTCTAAATGAGCCCCATTACTAATAATTAATAAAACTAAAAACAATTTAATGATGATTTTATTTATGATCTAGATTTGTACTAAATATATATAATATATAAGTACCCTATATAAAAATACATCACTCTACACACAGTTCAATTATAGACATCATTATATGAGTAGTCTTAGCGAACGAAAATTAAATTAGTCTTTTTAATAAGCTACTTCCAAAATATATAAGGTGCTTGTCAGATATTAATTTAATTATTTTTATTATCTTAGCACATAATGGTCATAAATAAAGAAGTCTAGTAGAGTAAAAATTTAATTCATAATTTGAAGCAGCTTATTAAAATTCAATAGGCCTATTTACTTACAAATGCCCGAGGTCACTGTATAAACTTTTATTAAGACGTTTTTATAATTAACGTTAATGAAATTAATCTCAAGGATCAAGGAGTATAATTTTATACACATTTTTTGTCTCTAATGATACAATTACCAAAAAATGTAAGTTCAACAGCTATTTGTCAAATAAAAGTCAATACTGTGTTGAGTGTGATAATTTTTGGACTAACTAAAAATATCTAATCAATAGAATAACAAAAATTTCTAATAAATTTCACAATATATCACAATGTACATCGACTGTACTACACATAATTCGTTTGTTCCTCTTTCAAAAAAAGTCAAAAATTGTATTGATTTTTTAAGAAAAATACGATACTTATTTACAGTCTTATATACTAAGCTCGATCTATTCTAATGCACTTAACAATGTTATTTGTCTTTAAATTTTGATGACGGTAATAAATAATATAATTTACAAAGTATTTCTACAAGTTAATGGATAAATTTACATATACACAATAAATAAATACATAATGAGAAAATAATACTATGTCATATAATTATAAATAAAAATAATAAATTAATTTACCATTTGATATAGCAACGAATTATCATAAGTCAGATAAAGAAGTAAGTTTCATAAGATTCTGTAAAATATTTTAACGTTAATCATGCATTGTCACCTACAAACTGTAAAAAAATATAAAAATTAATGATAATACTTATACATATCGTATAAAACCTGACTTACAATATTTTCTTAGTAAAAGAAATAAAACTGAGTATGTTTCCAACTATTTAATAGTGAAAATCAATGTGGATACATTCAAGTTGATCTTAAACCTGACTGACTTTAAAACAGAGTGGACTTGTATGCTCTTCTTCTTCCATTTCTTCATCAACAGTTTCATCCACTGAACAATTAATAGAGCTGCTAGTAATGCTAATATCATCTAGGAAATCAAAAGAAGCAACTGCCTCTTTCTCCTTTTCTCCATATCGTACATAGAAATCTGGTCGGCCAATGATGGTGGGACGGGTGAGGGGTAGAGCAGCTCGAACAACTGCCATTTCCGGCCTCACTGCGTGGGCTGCAAGTACGAGTAGATGGTTCACACAGTAGTCTCCGTCATTGGGGTGCAGGGTGCCGAGGTAGAAGCTTAAAATCCCCAACATTTGTACTGAGTACAGCTCAGTAACTTTCTAGAGTTTTGTTTACTGATTTCTATAAACTGATTTAGAGAGGAAACAACAGTAAAAGTATAAATAGAGAAGAGGAAATATGTTTTAATGCTGGTAATCATTATACATATCAAAAGTATTGAACTGTTACTTTAAACACAAAAAAAATGTATTCATTCATTGCCACAAAGTATTTTTTTTTAATGAAAAATATTGGCCCTCAGGAATGTCCCAATATTCATGTAGTTACACACAGGGTGTCCCAATATTCCGTGTACATGGAGTTACCACAGGTTCTCAAGGTCGAAATAAGTCGATTTGACTAAACTTACCTCTATACCAAGTTGTCTCATATAGCCGCTAGAGGGCATCAAAGTTGACATAACATTCTAGTTTTGTGCAAATAACTTCGGAATGCCTTGTATGGTTTTATTGAAATTTGGTATGCTAATACTTCCCTCCAGATGGCACTTTATGACACCATAGCCGAAGTAGTTACTTTATAAGAAGTGCGAAAAATACCCCCACCCTTAAACATATTTACTTATAATTTTTTTTGGCTTACACATAGCTTCAATTCATTTTGTATCATAAAGATAAGTTTATTCATAAAAATATTGCTCTCTTGTATAATTGTTGTATTCCTAACAGTTTTGGCGTAATTAATTTTTTTGTATATCACTAATGCATATTCAATTACAATCAGACTTATGGTAAAGTTCATATTTCTACGGCACATAAAAAGAGCCGGCTTGTTTGAAGTTTTTATCGACATCAAACAAGCTGCCGTTTTTTATGTGTCTTATAAATATGAAGTCAACTTTACCATTTCACTTCAAAATTAATTAAGCAGATGACCAAAACATAAACGGCCATCTGAAGGGAAGTATTAGCATGAAAAATTTCAATAAAATGATACAGGGCGTTCCAAAGTTATTTGCACAAAACTAGAATTTTATGTCAACTTTGATGCCCTCTAGCGGCTAAAAGAGGCAACTTGGTATAAAGGTAAGTTTAGTCAAATCACTTATTTTGACCTTAAGAACCCGTGGTAACTCCATGTACACGGTATATTGGGACACCCTGTATAAGTAATTAAGCACTAATGTGTCCGGATAAGGCGTTGTACATTTTTTAGGTATAATAATGTAAAACTTGAAGTAAAATGTTGGCACTTGTATAGGTTATTACCATATGCACAGCCAATAACCTCTGGTATTTAAAAGAATTTTTAGCCCTTCAGATTTTTTCACTCACATTCAAAGTGAAAGTTCGATACTTTTAAAATGTATAGTTAAGTACCTACTGAATTTAGATAATTATTAATATGTTGACAATTTTCCTAAGAGTTCTTTTTTAATATCTCTGTAGTTACATTCTACAGGTTGTAACAATGTAGGTACTGCCATAAATGAAAGAGCGTATTCCTTGATCAAATTAAAGAATGTTTTGTCATATTGAACAAATGAAGATATGGAAATAGAATTTTGTGTGTACAGGGATATCCAACGAAAATGACCACCCCTAATAACTTCTTTATTTTCGATGGTGTAAAAAATTTTTTTCTATAAAAGTTGTAGGGTTTATTGAAAGCATTTAGAATATGCATTCAGAAAAATAAATGAAAGTGGTTTAGAGGAGATATGGTTTTAACTTGCATTTTTTCAAAAGGAACACCCCATTTTTTTGCATTTTTGAAATCAAGGTACTTTTCTCATTTCGAATAAGGTATCGGCTTTGTATCGAACATGAAGGGCGTCATTTTGAACAGTTTATGTAGGATAGTTTTAATTACGTTTATTTATAGTTGTAATTAATATCTAAATTAGCCAAGACTAATGCATTCTAAAAATAAAAATTTGTTCTGATATTTTATTTCTTTGCAAAAATTGCAATCATTAGAAAACCCTAAAAGATAATATGATATATATCCATATGTTCGAAATGAGAAAAGTACCTTGATTTCAAAAATGCAAAAAAATGGTGTGTTCCATTTGATAAAATGCAAGTTAAAACCATATCTCCTCTAAACGACTTTCATTTATTTTTCTGAATACATATTCTACATGCTTTCAATAAACCCTACAACTTTTATAGAAAAATTTTTTTTATAGCATCAAAAATAAAGAAGTTATTATAGGTGGTCATTTTCGTTGGATATTCCTGTACATAAAAAAAATGCTGCAACTTTAATCAGTGATGGAGAATTATCGTATACCACGTACCACTGACAAAATTAATTTCGCAATAAAGGAAGCATGAATTCCTTATCCCAAAAACATTTTATTACTTCCCATACCTATGCCAGCCATTTTTTTTTGGGATGTGCTAGACATTTTTAATGTTTTATTTATTAATCTACCCACCTTTTTCTTATATGTTTTCCAGCAAAGTTAATACTTATAAGATATAAAAATGATTTTTTGGATTCTACCATTTCAGTTACTTAACATGATAGAGGAACGCTCAAGATTCATTTAACCATCATAGATTCTAGTATATTATATTCAACAAGTGAGTTATGAAGCCATTCGGTTTACACCAAACTATCCCAACGAGTAATGGCTATAACTCACGAGTAGAACACTATATACTTTTTCCACGACTATTATGTTTCAGGAAAATATTTGAAACAAATAACTATAACACGTCACATTACTGCCAAACACGCGAAAAATTGTCAGAACTGTCAGAAGAACTTTGTTTAATTTTAAAATGTCACTCGTCTTTAGCCTACTTTATGTGACATGAAAATTTAAAACCGGTGATTATAAAAATTGTGGGTTTCTGATTGGCTAGAGGCCAGTGGTTATGAAAGTAGAGAGTTCCTGATTGGTCAATAGTAGGTTAGTGGAGTTCATAAATCCCTATAATGGATAATGACCTCTATCAGGCGCGTTTTTAACGTCGGTGCAATCGGTGCATTGCACCGACGGGCCTAGGGCTAGCGGGCCCCTGTGGTCGTGTGTATATTTGGAAACAAAATCTTTTTATCCATAAGAAAATATTTATTTTATTTATTTCTATATCTGAGCCAGAGTAAAATAGTAAAAAGTTAAAAACTCGCCGACTCGGTTCCTAAAACTGGTACGGGCCCACGAGCACGCAAGTGCACACTGCACGTGCACCTTCATAATTCACGGCGACGGTCCACCACAAAAAGTCAAAGTATTTAATAAAAATAAACAAAACGCACTACTATAGTTAAGAAATATTTTATTTTTTAACTGGAATCATTTCAATTCATTTCCTCAAAGAAGTACCATCCCTGTGCCTGTATATATAGTGTATTATCTAAACTGTGGATAACTAAAGTTTGTGCTCAAAGTTTTGTTTCGTATTTTGTGTTTTATATTTTTCAATGGTAAGAATTTTTGATATTTTCCCAATCTTGAATTGGTTTTTAGATTGTTTATAACACCCATAGGCATATAGCAAGTGCTGAGAGATCTTTTAGTGTATTGCGTAGATTGAAAACTCACTTCAGAAGCACAATGACTCAAGTGAGAACTTCAGATTTGGCAATGCTTTCAATCGAGAGAGATACACTTAACAATTTGAATTTAGAAGATATTGTGAAAAAATTTATATCGGCTTAAGTTAGGTCGATTATTGGCAAATTGTCAAACGCATTAAATATGCATTATTGAATAGTAGTGGAAAAAAGTTATTTTCTGTCTAATATAGAAAACGTAACCTTTTAAAATGACAAAATAAGTATCATTTATAAAAAAGATATTTGTGGCAAGTCCTGCCAAATTACATTAAATGCTCAAACGCATATTTCTGAATTCTCGAATATGTATAACCTTTTTTAAAAACTGTATAGAAAATTAATTGTTGGATTTCAAATTTCACTAGCAAATTTTGAATTTTTATAGAGCATACCATTCTAAACCTTTATAGTAAAAAATTAATTTAAAGTAAATTTTTAGAATGGTAGAACTTTACAATGAATCAAAATTTTTCAATGAAATCTGAAATCTATCAATTTTCCTCATGGTGAGAATAAGAAATGTTTGGACTACTTAATTAATTTATGATACAATACCTACCTAGATTAGAATATCATGTTCTTAGTTTAAATATTAAATTTAATTATCTTTGCTTAATATTTTCTAGCATTTAAACAAAAACCCTAATTATATTCAAAAGATCATAAGAGAAAAATTTGTTGTTGTTCAACGAACGATTACCAGCATCTGTTTATGAACATGAAATAAAATAATCAGTAAACAAACTCATAGAATAAAAATAAAACACGTAAAAGTATATACCATAAAAAATATTCATAAGAAAGTATATAATTAGTAGAGAAACTATTTGAAACTACAGAAATTATAAAAGGTATAAAGTAGATGGAGAAATAATTAAATAGAATTATAAAATGACCAATTTTTGGAAAAATGGTGGTTGAACGTACTTCAGTAAAATGTTTGGGATTGTAGTGTGATATTGGTCATTAGCATAGTCATGTGCATGTGCATGCGGATTAATGGGATTAAAAATTATGATTAAAATCTGTTTAATTTTGAGTACTAGTTTTTCTGTGTTAGTATTTGTGAGACTGATTTTAAGCAGCTGTAGAGTAGAAATACCAAAACCGTTTAATTCAATTCGATAGCAACATATTTTAAAACATATTATTTATTTTATTGGTTCTGTGTATAGAACCACAATGTCTTTTTGGTTAATACCATTTCATATTCAGTTATTTAAAATATTCTCAGCTTGTATAATTTATGAAAAGAACGTCATATCAATTTTTGGATTTTTTTTAAACAAACTCTAAATTCTGCGGAAACATTTTCATAGATGTTCAATAACAAAAATTTTTTCGGGACTTGGGAGAATGATGAACCTTAACATAAATGAAGGACCTGGATAATCACCCTGTAGATGAAAGAATCACCCACAATTAAAAAGCCTATTTACTTGGATGAAGGCTAATGAATTTTGTTAACGATCACAGAAAACCGTATCAAGATTAATCATCTAATTCCAAAAATATTAAGGTTCAAATATTATCCATATTTTTACAATATTCACTTCAATTGTGCACCAGTTTAGTTTGCTCTTATGTTTACTTTAGTTTTATTAAAATTAGGTGAATGTATCCTGATGTCATATTTTTTGCTATTTTATGTATATTATTAATATTATAAGTATTGTTTTTTTCGACATTAAAGTAGAAAATTTCAAATAAAAGCATAATTTTGCCAATTTATTATTCTCCGATATTTTATAGCCTTCCACGACTCACTGATGAGAATTACTAACAAGGTTATTTGTGCTTATATAGAACGAACTTTCTCAATATCCGACACATGAATTTTATCTGGAGTTTATTATTACAATACACAATTATATTACTGGTAGAGCTACTATCATGACATTGCACAAATAAATATTATTTGAAAAAAGGCCCAATATTAATGGTACCTAATGCCGAATGTCAGCTACAAGACATTTTTTTTATACCTACAGCGAGACTATTTTTTGTTTCTTGATGTTTCGACTATCGTGTTTTCTTAGGAAACGTATAGATCGGATAAGATAGTCAAAATATTCAACACCTAAAAGAACCTGAAAATCACCAAGAGGAATCTTATTTATTTTGTATATACAGTGTGTCCCAGATTGGGGCCCGATGCATTGCTATCTCGCTTATTAACGGAGATGGAACGATGGTTAAATGGGGAAAGTTTTGCAGATTTTAATGCCATTTCAAATTTTATGTAGCACCCATAGTTTTTGAGTAATTTTCAAAAAACTGAAAGATTGCTTTTTTTTGTTTCCTCCATAACTTATTAAGCATTATTTATGCATGTTGGAAACTTGTACATCATTAAAACACTTTTTAAAAATACATCTAATAGTGATAGCAAAAGTTTTCTATCGTCACTTGTTTCCGAGACTGGCACATTAACTTTTGTTTTTCTTATGGACGCCATATTGGATTTTTAATTGGTTAAATAGCATTTTTTATGCTCTTTGCAATGATGTATCACAACTTCAAAAATAATTGTGTGTAGTTATCATTAATTGATAATAATTATGTTTCGACAAGTGGGCTTTGAAGAACCATATTATTATTTAGATAAGGAACTTTTCAATTTTCTAAATAACCACCACATTATTAGATGGCATCTAATAATGTTTCTCATGTTCGCTTGTTTGCAAGTTAAATGGTCAAAAATATTTAATTAATATTACTAGGATTCGTTAAGTAGGCAATGCAAAATATGGTGGAAAACAAAACGTTTCCAATTAATTAATGTGACAGACAGTTAGTCAGAAAATTGTGCGTCGTTGTTGAAGTATTTCAAGTTATATTATTTGCTGGTTTTGTTCTTATTTTGTGTTGTTACTTTGTTTATTGTTGTTGAGTTTCATTGTTAAGAGTTCTTTTTTGTTATTTTTTTGGGTTTATTAGTTTATTTAAGAGTAGGTATTAATAATTTTAAATAAGAATATGGCGATAAGGTTTTCTAATGAGGAGAAAACAGATATTATGAACAATTGCCAATTTTGTTCGTAGCCTACCCATTAAAAAACCTGTTTTTCTATATTACGTTGCTACCTCAGTATAGAATTTTTTCAGATTGTGATACATCGTTCAAAAGCGCATAAAAAATGCTATTTAATTAAATAAAAATCCAATATGGCGCCCATAAGAAAAACAAAAGTTAATGTGTCAGTCTCGAAAACAAGTGACGGAAGAAAAATTGACAGCTGATTTCACAGCCATCACGATTGAAAGTTCTATCATGCTTAAAAAAACACCCTTTATAAATAGAGAAAAATTAACAGGGTCGGTGGCTTGTTCAGGTAGTTACAAAATTCTGTCCGCCAGCACCAATTGAAATTGTCACATAACCCATATTCTATAAATACTTTGTCAGGTGGTGTTTACAATTAATCCCTGAGACTATTACCAACAAATGTTTCTTCAATTGAAGCTAGCAGTTTATTACTTTTTACTTTTGATTGATTAGTGTACTTATGAAATAGCAAAATGTATCTTAAAATGTACTACAATTAAATATGACATACCTAAAAATTTTTGATTTCGATATTTTAACTAAATTGTGAGTTTGGATCAAAAAAGACTAAAAAGAGTATAGTAATTTATCTGGATTTTTTCTTTTATTTACTCAGTCAGATTACTAAAAAAATACTTTCTTCCAAGTGATATCATTAATGCAACATTTCTTAAAAAATGTCAAGTAATTTTATTAATAAACAAAACCATTAATGCTGAAGTTTCTTTGTAATTTATAATTTTTAAATTTTGATATTTGTTTATCTAAAATAAAATTTTACAGTATTAGTTTAAAAAAACTTGATCATTTTGAATATCACCTGTCTATTACAAATTATAGCAAACACCATTCCAGAGTTATAGGTATAGTATCGTCCCTTTTAAATGATTGCGCTATCAACTTGTCGATTCCGTGATAAGTCCAGGGTAATAAATAACAGTGGCGTAACATATCCCAAACCAAAACAGTGAACACTATACTTTACTTTAGGTGATTAAAATCTATCATCAGAAGCTTAAATCATCTTTCAGTTATCAGTTTATCACTTGGCTTTGGCTCCCCCCCTCAATTCAGTTCTGGTTACGCCACTGATAAATAAACAGGTAAGAGCAAAGCAACAACAACTGACTTGCTTATTATCTGTTTAATTATAACTTTGAATATATGACAGAATCAGAAATCCACATGTTAAGTTGATATCGTGATCATTTAAAAGCGACTATACTATACCTGTCCAAGAGAGTTAAATTTCAATCTCAATATTTGCAAATGGTGTCTATTGGCTCGGCTATAATATGCTCCCAGATGCAGTACCGGCTGGTGAATTTTCGATATTCAATTTTCTCTATTTAGAGACATGGGATCTCTACCAAATTATAAGTGGAAAAGTTACAAGCATTTGAAATTTTTCGAAACTATGATCCAAGCCAATAAAAATTTCAAATGCTGGTAACTTCCAAAAATAAATATTTTTTTAAAAGGAAACATATCTTATCTTTTAAATTTAAAAAAAATATTCAAATATATAAAATTTCTGGACTTTCCAGGTGAGGCCCGGGATTTTAGGAAATTTTTTTCGCAAATTGTTTTTCAATTTTTTTTCGACCAATGTTCTCAGTTTGATCCCAAATAAAACCCGTTATAATTTGGTAGAGGTCACCATATCTCTAAATTGAAAAAATGGAACGTTGAAAATTCACCAGCCGCCACTGCCCAAATGTTAAGACTTTTACTTTGCATGTTTCAGTTGTTCTTATAATAATTATTATCGATTAATATTTATTAAAATTTTCAGTTAAATTCTTAAATTTATCATTATATATTTTGCAGAAATTCTTTGGGTATTTTTAGTGAGTTTTTTAGACTGTTTCATTCCTTCGCGAAAAGTATACATATAATATGCCCGATAACAATCCTGTTAGGAACAACCTTAAACAGCTATTTTCCTATTTAACGTGTGAACGGTCAAATCAGATTGGTACATTTTTGGAAAAAAGCAGAACTGAAACTAAGTACTATTTATTATTAATATATCTTTATAATTTGATTTGGCACTGAATCAGAAATGGTATTAAAACAATAGCATAGTAAAATAATTAGATTATCATTAGTATTTATCACTCTCATAGTTATAGTTAAAAGAGTAAAGTTGCCTCCCTCATTTAATTAAACATACTATATTTACTATAGGAATAAGGTTCAGAAAATACTACTCTAATATAAATAATATGCTTTGGAAATGCTATACTATGTATTAATAACTAATAAGCAGTTTGGCAATTATACCTTTTTTCTGACGGTGGTATTTATGGATTCTATGAAGATGTCCATAGTCAGGAGGATCTTCGGTGGAATCACTGGCTACACTGCCTCCACACGATGATGTCGGAGATGAATCACTAGACACAGATGCCATCATAACATCCAACAGATTAGCTCTAGCCTAAAAATGGACATAATGTTTATACAGCGAGTTCACATGAAACAAATTCAATAAAAAATTAGTGTCAGCAATTCTTTGGGAATAAATGCTGGTAAATGTAGGTATATTTAGAACTGCTATAATTTGAGTGTAACTTATTTCTTCAAAGAGCTTTAGAAGTTCCTATAGTTCAAATCACGAAAGAAGACCGTTACGTCATCATTATAATTCGTAAGAATCAAATCAGTACTGCGTTAGTTATCAACAACGTCAGTCGGAGATATTAACAGTCACATATAATGGACTCCCTTTCCCTATCTCTCTCGTTTTACTATTTTGTAAACAAAGAACGCTTGAAGCATACGTTGAAGATTAGAAATTAATTTGTGACGTAACGGTCATCTCTCGTGATTTGAAGTATATATAGTTACCTTTGGATCATTAAGATCAATATCTTTCTCCACATGGATCCATCCAGTAGGTCGACAGGCTTGATCTAATCTAGCATTGGCAGCTGTACTTTCATTTTGTTCTTGACTTGGTGCATTTTCATCTCCACTCTTTATCATTCTATTTAACTCATCTATTACATCTTTGGAAGTAGCTCTTTCATGAAAACTTACCGCTCGATGTGGAGGACCTTCAATTATATTGCTTAAAACACCTGATGTACTCTGGGGCAATTTTTCTGAGGTTATAACATGTTGTGGTTGATTGTTTTGTTGTACATGAATGATTTTCTGCAAGAAATGGAAACGGATAAACATTTTGTCTATTCGATCTATTAAGCGTTTTTGAAATTTATGAGATCAATATTGCTGAAATTGAGTCAGTATAGTTGAGACGACCATAGACCATTTTTAGTCATATGTCTTTTTTGAAATATAAATAATCCAAGAAAAATCGACCTCCACCATGAGAAACAATTATAATGGACTGAATTTTTGCATGCACCTTAGTATTAGGGTTTTTAATAATGTGTGAGAGTTCCTTACTAATTGGACCGCCATGGGGTCAATTATGCAGGGCCAAAGATTGCAAAAACAGTTTTTTGAAAATATTTTGAAAACACATTTTACTATTTTGTAGCTGACATAATTTGCTACAAATACGAATTCAAAGTTCTTTTTGTAGGAGAACCCGTTCATGAGATATAGTGCTCCAAAGAATCGAGAGTTTAGCAAAAATTGAGTAACAGGTGTCTTTTTGTTATGTGGTATTCTCAGTAGGCTTGATCTGCGATGGGCTGATGTCTAATTATGTTGGTAACGTTACAATTTATTTATTAACACGTTCCCTGCCGAGGCACATTTGCTTGTTTCGACTATCAGGCCATGTAATTTTTTTATTTTTGCATAAAGTACAACAAAACTAAGTGAAAATTTTGAAGAATTACTCATATTGGACTCAGCATTAATTTTTTTCTCTCTCGGTCCAATAGACCGAGTCGGCGTTTAGCGATTTCAATTTAGTTTGCGCCAACTCGGTCTGGTATGCGGTATGAGTTGATCTGTCGTAACTTGTTTACCACATAGTTGTTTTATTATAATTTTTTATTAATTTACCGAGAGATGTTTTTTTTTAAATAAAATTACAACACAGAAATCTGTAAAAACTCGCCTCAAGCTCAAATCGAGCGCACCCCAATATACGAATTGCAAAGTCAAAACTGTATGGTGCGAACTTGTCCCACACGCCAGCTCGGTCTGTTGCCGCGTGTTTATTCTTACGCAATAACAGACCTACGGTGCTTGGAACCTTAAAATCTATTCTATTTGACCGAGTTTTTAAAGTTAGAATACCTACTTCTCGGTCCTATAGACCTGTATGGCAGGGGACGTGTTAATGAATTACATAATTGATAGTTTCATTAATTATCTTCATTTTCTAAGTCTGATTTTTCAGTCTCCAAACAATGGATGGGGAAAGATAATGGATCCATGTCATCGTTGATCTCCTCGTTATTATCAAGTGTAACTGTATTCACACGTGACAAGATCAATGATGACATGGATCCATCATCTTTTTTTTTTAGTAATTTAGTTATACATATAATATAATAATATTGTGATAAACAATCATGACTGAGATTAAGAAAAATAGATACAATTTTTAAATAAATAAAATTTGAAAGAAATGAACAAAAACAATAAAAATAGCAACCAATTCCTTATATATGGAGAGATCCAGAATGATTGAACGTGCCGCTCCCTAAAGATTTTTTGTGTGTCGCTTACGTACTTTCAACATTTTCAAGTCATGCAGTTGGCAACAGTAACTCAGAGAGTGACATATAAACTGAAATTGACAGTGCCGGGTCGCCGGATAAATTGAAATAATAAAGGTTAAGAAAATGTATTTAAACACAATTTATATCTATAATAGTGATATTAGTGGCACTTCTTTTTACTGAACTAGCTTGAACTCCAATATAACCGTATTTTACGAGGACGAAAGTAGTTTTAATAATAGCTGGTTTCGTTCGTGTATGAAAAGTAAATCACTGTTCACGTGAACATAATCTATATTTTCTTAATCATGGATTACGACAGTGTCAACAATCGAACGCGTCCCTACATAAAAGTTATGTTCACGATCCAAATACAAAACAAAAACATAACCACAATCATCATGGTGCATGATACAAGAAAATCTGTATTTTATGGCATTCTGTTAAGAACACATTAAATTTAGTACCATTAGTAGGATGTACAAGCTCTACTTCTTGTCTGGAATCATTCATTTTTACTTTACCGGCTTTGACTGACAAATGACAAATAATTTCAAGGTTATAAGTCGATGAAAACATGATTACTTAAAAATGAACACGAAAAATCCATGATTCGAAGGGGCAAGGGGAATGCTGAACATGATTCTAAAAATAAGAGAGGGAGAAAACAAATCAGAACAAACGAACATGTAAATATGAATCATGATTACTTTGTTCACGTATGATTAGCACGAACGAAAGCAGCTAATGTACTATCGCGGCCGAAAAAAAGTAATCGACTGATTTTCCCATTGTAACTATGGTTCTATTCAGTGTCGCATCAATCCCAATATTTTTTTTATTAGTGTCAATGTCATTGTCATATTAAGCAAAAATAAATTTTTTATTACTTAATCATGCCTTATCATGTTTGAGTGAAGAAGAAAAAGGCCACATCATCGCCAAACTTGGAGAAGGGTGGTCTCAACAACGCATAGAAAGTGAAATTAATTGCAGCAAAAGCACATACGATTCAAAAACTAAACAAAAAGTGGATAGAAACTCATGATCTGAGCAGGGCAGTGGGTTCTGGGCGGCCAAGAAAGAGTACTCTAGAAAACGACAATACCCTGGCATTAACTATGTGAATTTAATCCCATTGTCTAATTCTATTGAAGCCAAAGGGCAAACCAACTTCCCAGCATCTGTTAGGACAGCAAGAAAACGCGCAGTTGCGAGAGCAAGGTCTATTTAACTGTGCCAGTGCTAAAAAGCCCCGACTAACTATAAAGAGGCAAGAATGCAGTTTGCAAATACTTTTATTAATGAAAACGATAGTTATTGGGAGTGAGTGGTCTTTTCCGACGAAAAGATATTTCAGTTCCTGCTACAATTATCAACAGCGAGTTTACCGCCCCAGGGGTCATAAATTTGATGAAGAATTTGCACAAAACAGATAATAGCGGAAGGTATTCTGTCTTTTTGTTTAGTTTTTGAATCGTGCCTTTCCTGCAATTAATTTCACTTGCTATGCGTTGTTAAGACCACCCTTCTCCAAGTTTGGCGATGATGTAGCCTTTTTCTGCTTCTCTCAAATCCATACTAATTAATTATTTTCTTATAATTAAAAAATATTAACAACTTTATTTCTTATTATAATAGTTTTTTTTTTAATAAATACGACCCCACCAATGATTTCTTGTCAAAATAATTTAAATGACATAACTGATGTAAAAACTCCCATTTACAAAGGAAAATTTTTCGAAAAAACATACTACTTGATAAAAAATCGATTACTTTTTTTCGGCCGCGATAGTACATAGAATAGAAATCAATTTTGATAATTTCAGTGACTTTTCTGTGTGACGTCACCTTCAATAAATCTGGATCTCTCTATACTAAGAAAGTGTCAAAAGACTCGCAAGTGCTAACAAATTATAGATGTCTCAGAATAAAATAAAGTAACTTAAACCAAATAATATGAATATCCACATATCAATGATGCAAACATAATAAAAAAATGTTTCGTATGAAATTTAACAAATGCGCTTTGCTTAAAATGTTTTATCACGATCAGTCGATATAACATTTCAAGACAAAGACAGATAAAGATGTTATTTACAAATTAAAATAATAATTTACCTTAAGTTTAGGCTTATTACTTTTATGTGGTATTTTGCTCTTTGGTATTTTAGTCTCTTGAGTATTTTCTTTATTGTTATTATTATTATTTACAGCAACTCTGGCAGGACTAATTGGAATCCTGGAAGGCGTTTTTCTTCTTGGAATCCTTGACACTATTGTATCTGGAGTACTAACACTGGAAGTTAATGATTCACTCGTACAATTATTAGTAGAAATATCACTATAAGTAGTATCACTAGATTTAGTTAGGTCACTATTTGTCATAACTAAATTATCACTATCTAAAGATTGGTCTGCAAAATCTTCTTTATCACTGTCTTTTAATATACTACTTTGGTAATCTATTGATGTAATTTCAACATTAACACTGCTGCAAATATCTACAGGATGTTCGCTGATATTCGAACAATTCTCACTCTCCACATCTATTGGTGTAACTAGACAAACTTCTTCTGCATAGGTGATGTTTTGTTTAATACATTCAGCTATATCCTTAATCTCAATGTCCTTTTCTTTTTCTTTCAAACCAAATTCTTCACACAATTGTTTTAATGTGACGTAATTCTCATTATCACTTAACCTGGAATCACTTTTTGGAATACTGTAATCACTACCACCTGTTTTAATTTCCTCAATTTGCTGTGGTGGACCTTCTATATTAAATTCTTTGGTGATCTCATTTACCGAACATGGTCGCGTTGTGCATTCTCTAGAATGAACATATTTTTGTTGTTCAGCTATGAATGTTAACACATTTTGTAGTGTGGCTTCTCTTTCGCCATTTTCACTAAGTGCTCCTCCTAGACTTCTGGATGAAGTTGACGCCAAACTTTTAGTGCTTTCAAATTTAACCAACCTAAATAAAACAAATAATTAAATTGGTTTGTAGAAAAGTTTTTAGGTTGTCATCTGCATTAAACATTTGGATTTCTTGACGTTTCGACCATTTCCATGTGGTTTTCTTCTGAAGCGAAGTGGTGATCGAAAAATGAAGATTTCAAAATATTAAGTGCAGATGAAAACTCGAAAAGTCTTCTACAAATTATCAGCTTTGCAAAATTTAAGTTGGTGCTTAAGTTTCCTGAAATTATCCACTTACCTGTAAAAATCCCTCGTAAAATCAGTTCCAATATTAGGCAACTCTCCAGTATCATCACTTGAACCACTGAGTGCAACAGAAGATCTCTTGGAGCAGGTCTCTGGTTCATGAGAATTATAACAATCAGAAGCTCCACTAGACCAACTATTTTCTGGAGATGTTTGTTGGTGTATCATACTAGATATAGCATATGGCCATTGCTTTTCTCCATTTGGTCCATCCATTAAAAGCGTCACAAGCTCCCTTCCTTCTTTATCCATCATATAACTTGAATTATTCCAAAGGCATTCATTAGAATCTTCTTCTAACTCCAAAGTATTGTTTTCTTGTATGCTTGGCAATGTAGAAACAGAGATTTGTCCAGGTGTTGCTGCATCAACCTTTTTCCACTGCTCTCGCAAGTCATCATTAGACAGGCTTAAACTCCAGTCTTCTAGTTCTGCACGGTCATATTCAAGTTCTAACATATCTCTGTGTTGTTGTTGAAGAGCAGAGCGTGTTTCATCTAGCCTTAACCAGTGTTGGATGTATTCTGCATCCCATGCGGTACATTCTAGGCGATCTTCGGTAATACTTGACCATGACAGTTGAGAGGCTTTATCTTCAGAACATAACTCTATATTTGCATTTCCTGAAATAGATTTTAACATATTTAATGAAAATAATTACTGAAGTTTATTGAGAAGACAGCATATTTAGAAATTCCTAAAAATGGGATTGATGATGATGACAAACCTCAAAATGACAATGAAAATGACAAGTTAATATTGAAAAATTGGAATATCTTTTGTTCTTTCTTCACTGATGCTATTGATTTAAAGTATTTGTTACATTGAAATTTGTTGGAAAGCTTTAAGGAACTATTATGTAATATATTTTAAGAAGATAAAGTCAATGGCGGTGTATGGTCATGCTCATGATTTTTTCCTAAAGGCCCTATCCCAGCGAAAAAGAACTCCAAATAAAATTTGTAAATCCATCTTAACTTATTAAATGGTCAAGTATCAATGCTATATATTTATTTTACTATTTGAAACATAGAATATAGATTTGAAATGTAGCTTGACACGATGTCGACAGTCTCGACGCTACACTTTTCTTTGGTGTGCTACATTTGAAAATTAAGTGGTGGGAACTTGTCGCGTGCGACAATCAAAGTTCCGTGAATGCTGCATAATAAGACTTGTAGATTGACAAACAACCTAAACTTTGACAGTTTTAATACTTAACCATAGCAACTGTCAAAGTTTAAGTTTTTTATATTAAGATATGTTCCGTAAGCCAACTGAACTCACCAGAGTGGTAATTAGCGGTAACCGAAAAACGTGACAGCGGTTGTCTCTTGGTAGTTGGTAGTAGCAAAATTTAACGAAACGTAATGACACCGGTTGTTTTTATTAGTTGGTTGCACTGGTTGCAGAATTATTTACAGAACGATTGTCAATGTAATATAAATTTTAAATAAGCTAAATCTTTCCTCATAATGTATGTACTCAGGTTTAACCTTCTATCCAATATTTTGAGATAAAGCTTGTTTTATAATGACAACAAAAACTTTATACAGAAATGTTAGCAGTAAACACTTAACTAAAAACAGTCCCTTTGAAACGCACAAGGACGTATTATTATTTTCTTTAAAACTTTAAACCATTAAAAAATTTCCATGTCACTTTGTAAAATAACCTAGACTTAAGCGGCCTACTCATACGGCAAATTGCAGGGGACAATCTGTACAGAAATCGGATGTACCCTCTACACTGTCTACATATCCCAATTTATTAGTAGTGATGGCGTTCTCTGCATAAAAACATCATGGCTCCTTCAAGGCACCAAAAAATTGATATAGCATTAGTATTAGTGCTAACAGCAGATAAAAATAAAAAGATAAGGAAGTACCTACTGGACAAAACAATGGACATATAATAATATCCGTCCAAACTTCCTTTTCTTGTCCCATAATTAATTATTTAGCTATTATTTTAAAGAGAAACTAGGTAACATAACCTATTTACAGACAGAATAAATTATGTACAAGTGTTCTACACATATGATTTGCAGGAAATTTCATTTTAGTTATTTCTAAATAATTATTAATTAATGACAACCCGATCGACGAGAGAAATGACAATATAAAACAAATACACCGGAAATGTACCAAAAATTACCGACTAGAAACGTCTGTCGTTGTGGTAACATCTAAAGTACCAAATTTTTCAGGAATGGCGTACCGTAAGTCATCCAGATGTAACCAGCTTTCAGCAGTTTGAAGTTTGTGGAACGCTTAAAACAGCAACCAAAGTGACCAAGTTGGCTTACGGAACATATCTTTAGTAGCATGTCAATTTTATGATTGTGATTAAACATATTTTATAATTTTTTCACTCTAATAAGACCGGTAGTTTGACAAACAACTTAAACTTTGACAGTTGCTATGGTCAAGTTTTAAAACTATTATACAATAAAAACAAAATTAAGGTGCAATAACAACTATTAAGCTTTGTAGCTTATAAATGATTAGAAATAGACCCAGTGTTATTTACAAAAAATATTCAGGATTGATAGGTCTTAGAAAAAAAAAAATATAAAAAAAATTGTTTAGTTAACCTTTACGTGTAGTCTGTATAAGTTATATTTGATCGCCAATAACAATTTGTGTATAACCTCTACAGTTTCCGAGAAATTAAACGTGTGAGTCGAATTTGAATCACTCTGTACATATGTTTATTATTTAATTATAATAAATTTTAATTTTTGATATATTAGGGCATCATTTCACAACCTGGGGGTCGTGCTGCAATATACAGGGGTTACAGCTGGTCAGAAAAAAAATTAAACATACGTACGAAAAAATCTTTTATTGATTAATAAATGAATCTTAATGAAATGTTACACAGTAAGGGGGTCACACCACTAACAAGATTGAGAAATGATGTATTAAGGGAAATATATATCGGTAAAATATATTTCAGTAAATTAAATGTCCCAATCTGTTGGGTAAGCATTGTTTAGTCTACCGTCCCTGATGAGTCGCCACTGGATAATGTTAACCAAGCAAGAAAGAAGATATGGTGTTACTCCTTGGTACCCTGGTAGTGACCGCCTATATTTTAGGCACTTTCTAGCTCCAACTACATTTTTCATTGTCATTCAAAATATAAAATTGATAAATTAGAGCAGATTTGCAGATCAAGTGTTAACACAATCAGTACAGGTGGTTTCCTAGGGATAAGGAGAATCCATTTTGCAAAGTTACTGTTGCGTATTTTGTAGGTTCTTTATGTACGTTAGACCACCCATCCAATGACAGACAAACTGAATGTCCTGATAAGTTATTAAGACACTTACTTTTTTCTTCATCATACACTTCATTGAGTAGTCTGTTCATGTCAAGAAGACACATATCGTGGACATAAAAGTGCAATTTTTTTTACTGTTCAATAAACATAAAACTGATGTTTGTTTCTTAAATAGGTCTAGTAATTTGCTTATCAAGTTCTTCTTTATGAGATTTAGTTATACGTACAACAAAAGATGACAAAGATTAACAACTTGAATTAGACACTTCTTTTCTTTTTTACTCAACAGCATCAAAGATAAGAACGATTGTGAAGAACTGGCTTCTTCTGAAACTTGTGGTAGCACGTTCAATAAATTATGAGGTGCGCTGTATCTGTAATATAAAGAAACATCATAATAGTTTATGGTTTATGAACTTCGAATTCCAACAGACAAAATTATCTATTTTAAAAACTAAAAAAAGAATAAAAAATAATACAGTGACATACCTAGGTACAGGGTTTTTCTTAATTTGCCACCATTTCAAAAAATGTATTTAAAAAGATACAAAAAATAGTTAATATAAAAGTTTTTCCTGAAATTTTATAGTCAATCACCAAGAAAACAAATGACTGTAAATGGGAAAATTTGAGGAAATCATATTTGTATATTAATGATTTCTTTAATTTTACGAATTCTAAGGATATTTCATATCAGATACCTAAATTCAATTATTTTTGAGATATTGATGCTTGAAAATTAATATTTTACTTTTACACATTTTTCCAGATTGTAAAAATGTAAAATCCAAACTTGATCAATAAAATAAAAAATATCGTACTTACATTTGAAACTGAGTCTGAGGTAGAGGCACTTACTGTTTTTACACTTGTTTTAATAGTTTATCCCAGTAGACTTTAAATTATCTAATAAGCCTTTGTATTTCCATATTATTTTTTGCGGGTAGGTAGCCGTACTTCTCGTTTGTTCGTCAAGTTTGTTGAACTTTCAGTAAAATGTTTGTACCACTTTTATAAAAAAACATGTTAAAATAATTCACTATATAAATACTAGGTACAATCATGTGTCTTGTTACATTATTAGACTAAAATAATGTTGAATTGCGTGATTCATGTATTATAAAGATTGGCGAATTTTCTTCATTCATTAAACGTTATTATGCAGTTATGCGGAAATCGTCAATTGCAAGTATCCTTGGTAAAATAAGTAAAAACACTAATATATTTAAAAAATAAATTAATCAGCTGCAAATGTCAGATATTGCAACCTTTTCCAAAATAATTAACATAAATAAAAAATTGAGATTCAAAAAACATGATTTTTGATATTTTTGAAAAAAATCATGATTTTTTAGCAACCCTGATATTACGTACCCCATAACGTGTTTGTTGCTCTAGTTCTTCTTAATGGATTAATAGATTTTTCGGTTATATCGAGAAGGAAGATCGATGGACTACTTGAAATTGGGGAACTAAAAGTATAACACGGTGACGGTGCTGTTGTAATTTTTATACACAGATGCGAATCCGAAAAGCTTCTCATTATATGTTGAAAAGGAAGGATATTCTTACTTGGTGGAAAACTGTTTCTGAAAGATTATATTATGTCAATTGCAAAGAGACAAATTTTTAAAATGTTACCTCTGGTTGAGATTGAGCAGATTAAGAGGAATGTATAAAATATCAGGGTCTTTATTGTCGGTCACTAGAAGGCGTGTGTCAGACATATCGGTTTCATCACTAGCTTCTTTTAAATCTTCTAAACCTCTACGAGGCAATGTGGTATCTCCAGACCTGGTAACATCGGCCTGAACATCAGATGACATAGTGGAATAACCCTCGTCTCTATTACCGCTTTCTGGAGATTCATTACCAGTCGTCTCTTCTTCACTTTTTGAACTTGCTTGCGCTAAAAAAACATACAAATTATTGATATGTGGTACAGTAATAGCTGCTTTTAATATAACAAAATTGTGTGAATTGTGAAAAACAAATAAAAAAATATTAATTTCTAGAGCAAAATTAAGAACATTATTTTGCTTACTTAATTCTATTCTATTAAGGTTATTCAGCTTACCCAATATTGGTCTTGATCTTCTATATTTAGTTTGCAGAATTGGCAGATGCAAATTTAATGATACCGGACGCTTTGGGGGCACCCACAGTGCAGAATCAACTGCACTCAGAGCTTCTAATAACTTTTTTGGCGTTACTTCAGTTCCTTTAAGTTCAGTCCACAGTTTAGTCAAAACCTGATGTCGTTTCTTGTCTTCTAAGGAAAGTCTTGTATCTGGAAAGTATTATTGGTTAAATTTCAATTGAAAAAAATTTATATACAGGGTGTTCTGAAAAACACTAGCAAAAATTCAGGGGCTGATGGAATTTCAAAAAATATTACAATTTGTTCCTATGAACCAGAAGTGCTAAAATTTGCCCGTTTTCGAGAAAAACCAGGTATAGTGCACCAAAGTCAAGCAGCTGGTATCCCAAATTGCTGGTTTTTATTTCAAGTAGGCTTTGGCACCTAGTTGTTATTACTATTAGTTTCATTAATAAAACTCAAAATCAAAGTTATTATTTGAATGGTAATGATAAAAAGTAATAGTAGTTGGCCAAAGCCTACTTGAAATAAAAACCAACAATTTGAGATACCAGCTGCTCGACTTTGGTGCACTATACCTGGTTTTTCTCGAAAACGGGCGAATTTTAGCACTTCTTACAACAGCACCTTTTTTTGTTTAGAATAAAATTTGCCATAACAGCAAGTGACAAAAGGGGCAAAAAGATTAATCTCAAAAAAGTTAGGACCTAAAATGTTCCCACGGAGTACTGTACTGAACGCCCTGTATGATATAGCCAAAAATTAATAACACCAGAGCATTTAGCATCCCCAGAAACCCCACATAGCAAAATTTCAGCTCATTTGGTCAAATTTTGTGAAAGATAGGACCGAAACTAGATTTAAAAAAATTATTTTTAACGCCCTGTATCTTGAAAAAGGAAAAAGATACGCCCATGGTTCATAGGAACAAATTGTAATATTTTTTGAAATTCTATCAGCCCCTGAATTTATGATAGTGTTTTTCAGAACACCCTGTATATATAAATAGATTTCTACACATTTATATTAAATATTTTTGAACAAATAAATGGAAAATTAAATTCTCATCGATCAGGCATTTTCCGAAAATTATATCCTTTAAACAACCCTTATTATTGTGTTTCAAGAGGTTTGGCTTAAATACCTTCTAGGTATTTGTATATAACGTTAAGTACATTTATTATTATTAATTCCTGGATCAAAAATGAGAAAATTAGTTAATAGGTGTATCTAGAGAAAGAAATACTAGGCCGTTCAAGCATGGGTGAAAAAGACATTTTCGATTCAAATTACACAATATTTTTTTAGAAAAGAAATGAAATCTAAAGAATTCATAAGGCCATAGAGGTAAATTTTAATAATACAAAAAAATAAAATAGTAAAATAAATTTTACTATTTACATCAAAGCGAGTCTTATATCCTCTAATGTCTTAAAAAGACATGCAAACTCTTTACAGAGCTTATTTGCAAAAATCTACATTTAACTGATAAAAATCAATACTACGAACGTAGAAAGCAAATAATTTAATATTGCAATAAGCCCCACCAGATGGATTAATCCATAAGGACTCCTCTGTTATAGGCATCGCACATCACCATCCCATGGACCATTTGACGTAAATAGTAAAATTTATTTTACTATTTTATTTTTAATATTACTAATATTTTTTTATTTGCACAAAATAGTATATTAAAGTATAAGTGGATATTAAGGTCTTTAAAACACGCGCGATTTTTCGAGCACGACGGCGCAGCCTTTACGTTATTTTTATTTTATTGGTACAGTTTGAAATCATAAATAATATTTAGTATTAATACTACAAAAAATGGAAATAAGAACTAATAATGTAAAATACCGTTAGTTGTCATCGAAATGAGAAAAACAAAAATTAATTTGCAATCTGTCATATAAGATTAATTGTTGTCATCACAGTTAAAGCTTTTGAAACATTTAACATTTGTCAATAATATTCTATTTGACGTTACAAGGTTCTTCCGTCAGATCAATAATTAAAAAGTTGACATTTACACTTCACGTTTCTCGGGTTATTGATGTTGCCATGGTAACTTTAAAACACGCGCGTGTTTTATAGTTGGATTTAAACACTCTGAGGCGTACTTTAAATAAGCAAAACAGGGTGGGTACCAATTAAAAAAAAAGCTATAGGTACTTAATGAAAATAATTAAATTTTGTAAGTATGACAAGTAACCTTTAGATAATTTAATTTGATTCTCTAGGTAGTTATGTACTTTGTGTTGTGTTTTCCTTTGCTCTATCAAAGATGTGATTTGTATATTATTGTTATGATCTTTTTTTAAATTATCAAGCCACTATCAATAAAGTCCACTGAGAAAATCAAATAGTGTTTGAATCCAGTAGAATCCCATTTAGCTAGCTGTTATCGTTCAGACTATTATTATTATAAAAATAAAGTCTTATACTCACCTAAAATACTAGCATTATCTGCTGATAACCGCTTATCAATATTAGAAACAACATTATTATCGTAATTCTCACTATTAGGACTTTCTTCTAAAACCTCAGAGTTAAAAGAGTTGCAATGCTTAACATTAATACTAGTTTGCATTATAGGTGTAGCATCAGTGGAAGCATTTCTGCTATCTTTATGCCTATCCTCTTCTAAATTCCATTGCTTAGACAGATTCTCTACGTCTGGGGAGGAATCAGGGGATTCACCTCTAAGCTGATGCACCAACATTGAAGCTAATGCTCTGTTTTGAGTCTCTAGCTCTTGAATTTTATTATTTAAACACCCTACCTCTTCCCTTAAACCCTAAAACAATTAATTTATTTTCAAATTATTTAGGTAATTACATATAATAAAAAATAATTCTTATAATTTCTACAATAAATTAGTGACAATGAAATTAATTTATAATTTAGTACCTACTTTGAATGTATTAATGCACTATTAGTTAGAAACAAAATTAAAAACTTATTATTTTTCTACACAATTATTATGGATTTATAAAAATAAAGCAAATAAATGAAAATTATGTTACCTACTTTTTGTGCTAGTAGCGCTCTCACAACTTGGTTAGCAACATCATCTAAGCAACGTTCGTACTGCTTTCTGGATTCTTCAGCTTGTCTCTGTAATGCTGCTGCATGTGCTTGTAAAATCACTTCTGAATTATTTTCACTTCCAACTTGTTCCAATTGTTGCCTTAAAGTTGCTATTTCTATATTCAATCGACTTATTGTGCTTTGGTACTGTTGACAGCGGTTCTGTAACAAATAAAGAGAAAATTGAGAAAAATATGAATAATACAACTCTAATTTAATTACCTACTAGTAGATACAATATTATATTATTTCACTTAATGGTGTAAATGGTGTTAATTTTTTGAGTAATTCTTATTAGTATACGTATTTAATAATAGATAATGTTTATTTAAACAAAATTCTATTACATTTTCAAACAGTTTTTATACAGGGTGTCCCAAAAGTCGTAGTCCAAATAAAAGTGGACGATAGGCCAGGTCGTTTACAATCAAAATAACCCCATATGTTGATATCCAATTGTTAGTTGTTTAAAAGTTACGGCACTTTTTCTGTTTTTTTTTCAAGAAATGCAGACTCGGTCTTCATAAAACAAAATTGTTGTTTAGGTTTTTCTTGTTGTTGTTGTGCTTACTACTGTTGTATCCTTATAGTGAAACTGTTTTCATGAACAC
Source organism: Rhagium mordax (assembly GCA_963680705.1). Lineage (NCBI taxonomy): Eukaryota > Metazoa > Arthropoda > Insecta > Coleoptera > Cerambycidae > Rhagium > Rhagium mordax. The sequence goes on along the minus strand of OY796661.1, from coordinate 57,488,928 downwards.
ATGAATTCATCTTCGTATAGGGGCACTACAAAGATATCGCCTACAGCAAAGAGGGACAAAACGAACAACAGCTATGAGATAAGTTGCAAACTGCAGCAGTTCGGAACAAACATCGTGAGTTGATAAATCTAGGAAGAAATTTCTTTAAGAGATGTACGTCGTTTATGTATTATGACAGACGGAAGACATTTCGACTATCTTTGGTAAGAGAATACACAACAAATGTTTAATACTTTATTTATCTTTTTATTGCTGACGGTCTCTTTTCTACTTTAATAAAAACTACCAACACAACAACCATTATTTAATTAAAGAATAGGTACCAATGAACCAATATATTCTTGGAATCGGCATGATTTGCAGAAGTTGGTATGCTGGTTCACTTTTTAGTGGTAATTATTTTTTAAATAAACTTCATCCAAATTTTTGTTTTCTTATTGAAGAAATAAAAAATTTACAAAAAACTTGTTTTATTATTGTATTTGTAATATGAAAGATAAGTTCATGAAAACAATTTCACTATAAGGACACATCAGTAGTAAGCACAACAACAAAAAAAATCTAAACAACTCGTCAATTTTTTTAATCAATTTTTTCGAAGACGGAGTCGGCATTTCTTAAAATACGGAAAGAGTGCTTTTAAACGACTAAGAATTGGATAACAACATATGAGGTTATTTCAATTGTATATTACCATACCTATCGCCCACTATCGTTTGGACCACGACTCCTGGGACACCCTGTATTCATTTGTTTCAACAGTAATGTATGTGACAAACTTTTGCCTTTTTGAATTGCAAATATTTTTATTATTAATATGATTTCCCTGATGATGGCTGTGTAACCGAACTAGTTGGGTTTTTAAAAAAAAATTTGGACAGAAATAAAAAGGATTATAATTTAAAAGCTTTGTTTCCCTTTTTCCTCGCTTTTTTCTCCTCAGTTTTTATATCTACTGTTAAGACATTTAAACAAACATTAGGAATTGTATCTTCAGCCACATTATGACAAGAAGTCAAACGAGTTATCGACCAATTCCAACTTTAATACATCAGTGTTTCTCAATTGACCAAAATAAGTCGAAGGCACTTTAAGAAGGAAAACGTGATTTTACCAAAACGTAAGAATGGTCCTCGGAATCCAAATAAAACGTGGATTGTGGATTTACATCTAAGAATCCTGGGTCATTTGTTATAATAAAATTTGCTTAACTTGCAAACTCTGTGTGTTCAGATTTTGACAATAAAGGTACATAAATATTTTGTAATATATTTGATTTTATACAAAATATAAAAAGCATAAATGGTTTTTGTTTCAAATTTAAAATAATATTTCTTTAATATTATTTTATGACAAATACTTCAGAAATAACTAAGCTAGCAAAACTAGAATAAGAGATCAGCAATCGTACATATTATAATATAGGAAAATTACTATAGTATTATACCGTTGACAACAAACACACTGTATTGTTTTTAATCTCACTTTAAGTTTATTTTATTATTAAAAAAAAGGAATATTTAAATGAAATGAAATTTGACCATCATTTACATGACATTATAAAACTCGTTTCAAAACTGGCAGAATATCCCGTTCCTGAATATTCAGCAGATAATGAGCACCAAAGGTCGAAAACTTTTGTACAGTTGATAGTAATTTGAGTTTGAATTGTAAATTGTGTTGAAGTTACAAACTACCCAATGAACACAGAACTGTATAGGAGGTTTTGCAATGTTCAAATTATATCTAAAATGTTACATTAGATTTGTTACATCGTATGGAGGCTGCATATACTTAAAAAAGCGGATGTTCATTTAATATTACCAGTGTAATGAAAAAGAGTGGTTACATTGGGTACAATAACAAAATGTATAGAAGGATATATATTTTTATTACAATGCGACGATCTTTGATTGCAATTTGTATAATTTTGCCAGTTGTTGATCTTATGGAACTCTCAGCGTTACGTACTTTTTGGTTTAACTGTAATGTATTTTTAAAGGCAACGGTTGGCGGTAGTGTTGAATAGATTTGTGTAGATCTATATAATTTACCCATTTTGTCGTCATATGGGTAATTACATAAATCCTTATATAAGACATAACATAAGGCTTTATTTTAGATGAGAAAATTCAACCTCGCCCTTTTTAGTTTCAGCCATCATGCGTTACTGTTGTGTTATATTTATATCCCAGAAAAGGGGTTATACCGGTAATATCGTCTGTTTTAATCACTATTATCTTCATGTTATATAGAGGTAAGTAAGTTTTTATTTATTTATTATACCTAAGATAAGTTATAAATTTAGATTACATCCAATCTCGATATGTATTTATTTGCACCTCGGAAGAGAAAGGTTTCTAGAGAAAATGGCGTCTACAACTTCCATGTCTATATATTTTCGCTCTAAAATACTAAAATAAGTATAAAATACCTACTCATTAGGTTATCAAAATATTCTCACTGTTTTTTATTCATTATTTTCATCCTTGTAAGAATTTTAATGTAATAAAGATTTGCGAATCAAGTAAAACAAAAAAGTTTTTTAATGAAAACAGATAATCACTACTTAATTAAAGCAGATGCTTTTCTTGGCCGATCTTCTGATTTTCATATGATAATATAATTTACTTGTTTATTAAGCCACTGACTTCTGTGTGAGGAGCATAAAAATCAGACTTGAATTTTCAATAATAATATTGCCCTATCAAGATACTATTGCTACAAAAATATAGGTAATTATTATGTAGTTACACATTATTTATTATAATTAGGTATATACCATAATGCATGCATTTAATTTCAGTTGCTGTTCAAGACTCCACTGGCGTTACTCAATATGTGATTTTGAAATTTTTGTTAAAGAGTGGCTAAGGCATTCCAAACAAGGAGAGGGCGGAAGGAAATCAGGAATAATAATTAGATATTATATGTTCACATAGGTAGTCATAGCCTTAAATGTATAATAGGGCAAATCATATATTGTGCATATGCAAATTTGGAAAGTTGAAATCTGTGCATGTTTTTAATATTCATCTAATTATTTGTAATAGAACTGTAATGCACATACGACATTTTGCTTTCGAGGTCACAGATGTACTCTGTATATAACATCTAAAAGTGCATTTTATATTTTGAGCCTTGGTTATTTGAAGTCTGCCTATTATAAGTATGTCACTTTCGTTAAAATAATTTTTTTTTCATCGTTTTACGTAATATTCAATGATATAAAATACATTCACTAATAATGTTTTTTTTTTCCTGTAGGAAACGATGTAGGTATGTGGATGAATCGAAAATAAATCTTGTTTTTGAATTACGCCAGTTTCAATTTTGCCCTTATTCTCCTGAATATTTTCCATAACTTAAACCAATAATGTTTGAAAAAAACTCAAGCCACAATAATGCAATTAAAATTAGATCCAGTTATAATTTCTGCAATGCAGGAAACATTGCCACAGATGATCAAAAGACGTAGTAGTGTGCAAACGCACAAGAGTAATTTTATTGCCAGCAATAAAAAGTGTAAAGCGGCTATAAAATGGCAACAGGTAGAAAAATTGCAGATACCAAAAACTTTATTTTATTTTTAGCAAATTAAAATAAGTAAAAATAAGTTTTAATTTAGTTATGTATACCTATTTATATTTAGTTAGTCCTTTGAATTAACTACTATCCAGAGGAATATTTACATTTTACAAAAATTCTCTCGAGGAATTGTGGTTTCCACAAAAATAGAATTAACATTAGAAAATACAATTAAACAGGGTATCCAAATGCTAAGAAAAAACCTCGGAAAAAACTATTTTTATATTTTACAGCGATAAATGCCAAATAGAAAAGTTTCTAGAAAGTTAATTTGGTAGTAGGTATTTTCTAAATTTTCTAATTAAGTACTAACTATTGAAACAATTTATTTCTTTTTAAAATCTATTTTATAGCATATTTTGTCCTTTTTTGTTGTTTTTTTTTTAATGCCCAGTACATCTCATTGTACTTTTGATGCTGAGATCCTGTTTTTATGGAAAGCAAAACTTTTCTAACATGTAAGACGATATAAAATCCCTCATGACATACAGGTGTGTGGTGTGTCCCCGGATGGAGTTGACAAGAGAATAAAAATCTTTATTATTGGTTTCACGATGAATAGTGATTATTTATAAAAAATGTTTTGTCTGAAAGAATGTGTTTACCATTTAAAAATTAGTTATACCTAGTAATAAATTAAGAAAACATGAAAATGCCTCAAGAGGAAGTGGTACTATTATTTTATGTTTTTATCGTTTATCTTTTAAGTAGAATTTATGAAAATTCAAATTAAAAAACAGAATTTGCTGTCGATAATATTGAATTGACAAACCTCATTTTTTCATTCTCATTGTGTAGAATTTTTAATTTGAATTTTCATAAAGATAAATACAATGAAAACAAAATTCTAAATTTAGGCTTCAAAAATTTATTTTTAGACTCAATTTTGAATTATAAACAACTTTGTTTGATAAACATTTTGCCTAAAGAAATAAATAATGGTAGACTTATCGCTTGATAAATTTTCATGTTTTCTTAATTTAATAACATCAAATTAAGATTTTTATGAAGAACGAAAAATCAATAATAAAGGTTGGGGTCCTCTTGTCAACTCCATCCGGGGACACACTGTATATTATGCCATGCCATCTTAGCAGCTGTTCCATCCTAAGGGCCTAAAAAGGTCCTCAATGTATATTTGTTAGAGACTACGGACTACGGTAAGTAATTTAAAGTAAACATCTTTTTTATGTCATTCAAAAAGTGCTATAGATTTTCACAAACAATGGCCTATTAACATCCAATAGCGATGTTTAAAAACTGCAAAGATGCAATGTATTATGAGCAATCATTAAAAAGCTTAAAAGCACAATCACATAGTAAGGCCTTTTAACATTACAAGCAGAGATACTCTTAAGTTACACAGTGGTGTTTTAGATAGATGTAATTGTGATTTAAATAAGAATTCCATCATTTAACTCTTACAAAAGTTTTGTAAGAGGTCGACCAATGTTCACAAAACGATTCCTTTAAGCTTTGTCTGTAATGTTCAACGGGGCGGACATTTCGCTGATTATGAAGCATCTTATGCAAGTTGTGCAAGACATCACAAGGGACATTGATTTCCACAAAGTTACCTCTTAAGTACTTCACGGTGATTTTCTTGTGTTCATTGGGTAAACACTAAACTCAGTTCCTGTGTTTCCATTCATTAACTCACAAACTCATATTTGCAAAACTGTCTTAAATCACAATGAATTGGTGTACCTACAGATAACAAAAGTTTTTCGATCATAAGAAAATCGAGCGCAATTTGCGTTTACCCAGTGACATAGTCCCAATGTAATAAATATCCAAATTTGGCAAATCTACTTTATTCACACATTAGCAGAATTGTAATATTGTAATGATCCCAAATTTTGCAGAATCTAGTTATTAATTGATTAAAATATAATAATATTTTTGCAATTTAGTTACGAAAAGTCATCTTTTTGACACTGATTGTCATTGTCAAAAGTGGTTCATTTTAGCACAAGTGCTAATATGAGATTTCATTTTATCACTTGTGCTAAAATGAGTTTTCATTTTATCACTTGTGCTAAAATGAGTTTTCATTTTAACACTTGTGCTAAAATGAGTTTAGTCACATAAACAGATATTGCGACAGATCCATTTATTTTTACTAAGAATACAACATAAATATTAAAAGTACAACATTTTTATTGAGAAAACACTTATCTTATTTATTATATTATGTTAAACGTAAAGAAAACGTAACAAAAATTTTATTTTTTTCGTAACAACTAAATTGCAAAAAATATTGTATAAAACACGATGCAAAACTGCGTATTTTTTGCACACGATGAGTTGGACCACTCGCTACGCTCATGGTCCAATCTTCACATCTAGTGCAAAAAACACGCTCATTTTGCAACTAGTTTTATAAATGGCTATTGTTTTTCCAACAATTAACATTAAAAAATGAAATAACTATTTTAACCATATTTCTTGAAATTCCTAACCAGTATAAAACTGGGAATTAACCTCTACGCCTTTGACGTAATGTCAGAGGAACAAGTTATTTTATGCCGTGTTATTCTACACGTTACATAAAAAAAAATTTAAAGCCTAAACTTTAAAAAACGAAACAGATATAGTTTCCGAAACGTCAGCGCAGTATTTTTGTATTATTTTAATTCCTATTGTCAAAAAACACCCTCTAACTGTCAATATTTTTTAGATAAATCAACTTTTTTTGGATAGGAATTTCAAGAAATGTGGTAATAAATCCCAAAAAAGAAAAGGAAGAGAAAAAATTTATGATATGCCACAATTAACATTTATTAAACAATAACTATTTTTAGTTAATTTGGTTTTTCGGTTTTCTCAAACGTAAATAAGTTGGGCTTTAAAAAAATTCAAATTTTTCGCATGATAAATAAAATAATCTGGTAACACTGCTTAAATAATGGATAAGGTTTATTTTTATTTTGTATTGAGTTGTTTTGGTTCTGTGAAATCAAATAAATTGCGTAAACAATTGGTTTTAAAAAGCATTTATATATTTCTTAAATCTTGGGTTCCAATGGAACTGATGACCGTCATCAGTTGGTGAAAAAAAAAAATGTCTTGCAGTAGCTGTAAGCTGTAAGAAGTTTTGTATTAAGCATAGTATAGTTCAAAACTGTTAATATTATGAATCGTCGATATGTGGAGCACTTATATTATAATTTTTTCTGTTGAATTATTTGAAGGAACTTTTTATTCTTGATTTTCTTATAGTTATTGGCTCAATAAATCGAAAATGGTTACAAATGGCAATATGAGTGTACATACAAAAAAGTTTGTTTTTATTTCTACATCACACCGTCGAAAAATATATAGGGCGTTCCATTTGAAAAAATTGAGAAAATTCAATTCAAAAAGTTCTAAATTGAAAAATTATTTTTGGTCACCCTCTACATTTTTAGGAAGTAAAAATGATTCAAAAACATCAATTAGATGTCTCTTAACTATAGTATTCAAATATTATTTTCTTATAATCTCTTAAGTGTGACTAGTGATTTTTTCAATATGCATTTGCAGATGGCATTACTCTAACCAAAAAATTCATTACATCCAAACAGTTGGGAAATATCTAGTTAATAATAATATAGGAGTGAAAGGAGTCTAGAAAGAGGCTTCAAGAAATTTACTGATATATTTTTGGAATTGGACGATTAATTTTGATGCGGTTTTTTGTGATCGTTAGTAAAATTCATTGGCTTTCGTCCACCGTAAACAGATTTTTTAAATTGTGGATGTTTCTCTTATCTACAGGGTGATTATCCAGGCCCTTACATTTGTGTTAAAGTTTATCGTTCTCCCAAATCCCTAAAAAAAGTTTGGGACTTTTTAAGACATGTCCGTTATGATTTATAAGTACATATTTCTAAAGAACCAATTTGAAGATTTTTTTTATAGCTTTGTTATTTTTAAAGATTATTTAAAGAAAAAATGGCGAATTCTTTACATATTAGGTTACAATATTTATACGATTGCGAATAGGTAACAATTTTTTCTGCGATATTCAACGCTCCCTGCACACCCTCTCTGAATCCAAATTAAGCAAATTATATAACTTAATGGAAAATTAATTGACAAGAGTTAAGAATTAATTAAAAATTTTTGTATTTTCTTCCAATCTTCTTATAATCGGCACTTCGCCAAAAATCTGAAAATATTGTTTTATCAGTTTAGATAGAATATTTCAGAATCTTGGACAATATTAATCGAGATACATTTTCTTTGCAAAAAACCGATTAAATTGTGATTGAGAAAGCCATGGCCCACGATTCATAAATTAGTTTGGAACTATCACAGTCTGAGGAGACATATCGGTATGAATAAGACGAGTTAATCTTTTTCTACCATTGGCGCACTGAAAATGTTTTCAAGGGGGTCAAAAGTATGTTTTTTAAATTATTTTTGGTGGCAGCATAACAACTCGTGGATGATATGCTTAAGTAGGAATTATAAAAAACAAGTTTTTAAATGTGTGAATGAAGAAAGTGGTATGGACTAAAATAAAACATAATAAAAATAATTGTTTCACTTCCAACATTACGACTTAAATAAAAAACAATCACAAATACTAATTTCTAGCATAAAGAAATGATTGGTAATTATGTAACTAAATACACTCCGTTAGGAACAAAATTAGTTAATTAAACTTTGTTATAAAAGCTTCAGCCTTTCGTTACCTTCGCAACAAAAAAAAAGTTAATATCTTGTTGGTCTCCTTTGGCAGTTATAACTGCAAGACATTTCCTAGGCATACTTTCAATAAGGCTGTTTACAAACTGTTGAGGTATGGCTTTCCACTCTTACCGAATAGTTACAACAAGTTGCTCTAATGTGTGTGCTGGATTCTGTCGAGAACGAATTTTTAATTTTAAACAAGACCACACGTGCTCAATCGGGTTCAAATCTGGTGATTTTGGTGGCCTTTCCATTCTTGTAATTTGAAGATGATCTATGGCTTCATTTACTATCCTTGTCTATGAGGCTTAGCATTATCATCTACCAGAATAAAATCATCGCCAAAGTTACGAGTACATTTAAAAACTTGTTTTTTATCATTCCTCACTACGCCTATGAGTTAGAGGAGGCTAAATATGTCTAGGAGTAAGTCAAAACTTAAGCATATATAATAATAGAGATAACTAAAAAATTCTGAAACCGACAATATTGTCCAAGATTCTGAAATATTCTATCAAAATTGATAAAACATTATTTACAGATTTTTGACAAAGTGCCGAATATAAGCAGATTGAAATAAAATATAAAAACTTTTAATTAATTCCTTGGCTCTTGTCAATTAATTTCCCATTAAATTATATAATTTGTTTAATTTACATTCGAAGAGGGTGTTTATTGGCAATCGTATTAAAATGCTGTAACCTAAAATGTAAAGAATTCGCCATTTTTTCGATAAAAAATGATATATACATATCTCTAAAAATAACAAAGCTATAAAAAAATCCTCAAATTGGTTCTTTAGAATTACAATCATAACGAACATGTCTTAAAAATCCCATTTTTTAGGAATTTGGGAAAATGATAAACTTTAACATAAATGTAAGTGCCTGGTTGATAAGAGAAACACCCACAATTTAAAAAATCTATTTATAGTGGACGAAAAGCCAATGAATTTTGCTAACGATCACAAAAAACCGCATCCAGATTAATCATCTAATTCCAAAAATATTGAGGTTCAAATATTGCCCATATTTTCCCAATATCCACTGTGCGCCAGTTTAGTTTACTTTTATTTTCTTTTAAACTTCTAGCTGTCATATAGAACTCGAGCTCGAGCCCAAAATATGAAATAACCCTAACTTTTGTAAAAATAACTCCCAAAGTATTGCCTTTAGGCAAAAATTAGTGGAATAAGGGTATTCTCTGTAACTCATATGTTAAATTTTAAACTGAAGTAATCATAACCACATAACACTAGTGTAACGAAATCTTAAACTAATTTAATAAAAATAATTTATTCTAATAGTAATGGTTATGGCGTTTGGTGATTTAGAGAGTCAGAGAGAAAGGGTAAAACACAATATTTTGACGGGTCATTGAATAATTCAGAAGGAGCATGTTAGAATGTGCTCTTATAGAGCGAGTTTAACAGCAGTCCCTCTCTAATCCCCATGGAACATTACACGCACTATCTCTTCTTCCACTAATTAAACTTTATCTGTTTTATGACGAAAACACAAGCAAATACGACAATAATATAAACAGAAAACAGAAACTCATCGGTTAGCGCGCCAGCACTTTCTATTTGAAGATAATTTTGCGAATTCAAAATTAATCGCTTGTGAAAATTTGTGAGGAAATAATTTGGCATGCAAGTACCAACTGAACTTTGAGATATTCATATATCGTTGACGAGGGTTTAGTGACTATTGTATAAAACATTTAGTTTATTAGGATGAAAAATTTGTTCTGGGATAAGAGAAAAATGTAATAGCTGTTTTCTCTAATTAGTTTAGAGCGAAGGATTCCCAATGATTGAAATCCCTATATTTTTTCAAATAGCAATATCTTTTAGACACTGGAATACTTACCTACTAATTTTCACGAAATCTACTAATAGCCTCAAATCGAAAATAATATAATAAACATTTTTGTATACAAAAGCATTCAGTTTCTAGCAGGTTTAGCACCCTCTGCATGGTGTAGTGTAGTTTGAGAATGGATACAAAAATACAAAAATATTAAAGGAACAATATTTTTGAGAAATAGGCATTCATATCCGATTTGTGACACTGTTGATAGAAAATGTATAATTCCCTTTTTATATATTTATATTAGGCCAGTTTAATTAGATCCAAAAAAAGGGGTTTTGAGGAATTCATTTCCAGTAAACTGGAAATCGTTTTAATAGCTTCAGGTGGTCCTAAATGCGTGTAATCTGAGTTTGCACCATCCCAGGAGGTGAGCATAACTTTTGAGAGCCAAAAAACGGCGAAATTTTTGCAATTTTTTCAGTTTTTGCTTGTAGCTCGAAAACGGAAAACTGTCATCCCATTCAATATTATAGAGAGTTAAATTTTGCTTCGAATGAAACATCTAAAACTGCAAATTCGGTTCAGTGAAAACAGGGAAAATTTCTCATTTCGGTGCAAACTTACGTTTTGCGACTTTCTAAGACCACATATCTTTGAAACAGATACTCCTATTAAAAAAACCCATAGAGTAAAAGTTGTAGAGAATAAAATTTCACGCTATATAGACACCAATTTTCAAATTCAGTCATTTTGAAAGAAGAAAGTTGGCATCAATTCAAAATCGGGTTTTCCGAAGTTTTGAGTCATTTTAAGGAGATTCGAGGTAGTACCTACTAATGAAAAACATTTTAAATTTTAACAAATAGTTGTATATTGCCATTAAATCTTTAATTAGTATGTATTATTAATTTTAATTAATTATAAATTTCTTTGTATTACTTATATTAAGCTATTGTGATTTTATATCTAATGAATTATCCTAACCCACACTCAAGGTTTTCTTTTGTGGGTTTGCTATTTATTTACTCGAACTTTTAGATAATATAATATTTTAACATGTTTTAAATTTTTATTTTTTTTTTTATATTATATTATTTATAACACTTAGGTTATTTGTTGATAAAAATTAGTTAGTAAGTTCTATTTTGTACCTATATATATACCAACCCACTTTCAAGATTTTTCTTTTGTGGGTTGGCTAAAATTTGTTTAAAATCTTCTGCATTTTGTAAACTTGCCTGAGCAAATAAATTATTATTATTATTATTATTATTATTATTATTATTATTATTATTATTATTATTATTATTAATAAGTAATTAATCATAGTTGTTAATAATTTAGGTGCAATGAAGTAACAAACACATTATTTATAATTGACATGATATTTAAAATATGAATAAAATATGTTATAGATAGCAATAGGCAACACAAAATGAGGCAGCATTCATGTTCGCATTTTTTTTGATGTCGATGGCCCTTCGTCTACTATTTCCCACTCCCTAATTAAAATTCAAATAAAAAGGCAATTTTTTAATTTCTGATATTTTACCATTTTATTTTGACGTTATTATAAATATTTCTGTCAGGTATGCTATATTAGTTTTACGTTTTACGAAACAGCTTACAAAATCGATTTGTTTTTACTTTTTATCCCTAGAGAGGTAAGTGACGTTCTAAAAAAGTGCAAATGCGCAGATTTTTAATATGTTTAGTGTCATTAGTCGTTAACGAGGATAATTTTTTTTAATCACTTATTTAACGTTGGCCTATTTCCGCTACCAGGGCCAATCACCGACGGCAGGAGATGAGCAACCCCCAACCAGGAAATTATACCGAACCTCTTATCTTACTAAGAATAGGGATTTTTGACTTGCCTAACATTTAATAGACAAGGGACCGACTGCTTTACATTCCCTCCGAAGGATGGGTATATCCTCAATACAACTCTCGCCTACAGTTGAATAGCTTCTGCGATATAGCTGATATACAAGTCGCCAGAAGTGGAGAAACGAGACCGCGTCCTTTCCCGGATAGTCACCCTTCCAGGTATAACCGCAGGTACTGTTGCTTTACTTTCGTATTCGATACGAGTATGTCAAGTCAGACCTCCGTTCGTTGCCACTCACGAGGATAATTGTGAAATAGAAGAAGCTGCCAGGGTCTTTTATATTGCCAGACAAGTCAAAAAAACGCTACGAAACAGTTTACAAAATCAATGTGTTTTTACTTATCGATTCATATTCTAGTAAATTTCAGTTACTCCTACCTATCGGATATTGTGAATCTCGACCTACAGCTACGACCGGTTTGGCCGTGTTTCTTATTGTAGCGGCCCATAATGCTACAAGAAGCGTTCAGGTCGCAACCTGACCTGTAGTGTACAGTTCTTCCTTCTTGACATGTTAACAGTGACGGCTGATGAAATTTTGGTTTGTCATGAATAATAGCGGAGCATATAGGACTCATGCTATAATTTGGAGGCATATTTACCTAGACCAAATGAAGAAGTTTTGCAGAAACAGTTGTAATTGAAATTGGGGGAAAAAAAATTTAAAAGAGAGTTGCCTACCAAGTTGTTTCGAAGATATTTGTAAAGAATTTGCACTATTTGCAGGCTATATTTATTCAAAATCAGGAGGGCAATTTTATCGACAGATTCTAAAAATCATTAAGAAATTTTGATTTTTTTGTAAAGTTACTCCTTTTTGAATTATTTTTTATTTCAAGCGTGGATCCCATGCTCTGGTATTATGATGACAAGCCAGATAAGCCTCCATTTCACCAGTCGCCACTGTATTAAGAGTGTATGTTTTCAAATAAGACTTTACAGACTCGTTATCCTTGAAATTTCAGGACAAGATTGTTTAAAGCATTGACTTGAACATCTAGACAAGACAAGAAAAAACTCTAGGAAATCTAGATCTAGGCGGCATCAGGCATCATTAATGTACTGCCCAGTCAATGAATACAAATGATCTTGCAAAAGGTCGGGAAGTTTTGAAACTTGGCACATACTTAGATCTTGAGGTTCTCAATGAGCACCTGATTTTGCGAACACGGCGTGGCGCCGCTCGCGACGCCATCTTGAAAAAATGGCGCATGAAATTAGAAAATTAGCCATATCTTCCTTACCGTACGTTTTATTGGAACCCTATTCAAACTTATTCCCTATAAAATTGTCTACAATTTAGCTCTTTACTATTTTTTTGTATGATTAATATTTACAGAGATATAGCATCTTCAATTGGAAAAAAAAGTTTTGCCTTAAAATATAAAGCAATTTGTTTCACCAACTATTGGCAACGGTTGCCCGACGTTAGGGAAACAATGTTTTATCACCTATAGCAACGCTATAGATGAAAAAAAATGTAAGTTGTGATATTTTTCTCGTTTCCACATCACCTATGAGGTAGAGAAATCGGCGGTTTTTTTTATGTGGCATCCCCAGTAGGTCTAATCCACAGATCTGACTATCTAAATCAAAGTCCCGACGGACCGGCGCAATCGTCATCCGACATCTCCGCATCTTCTATGACATCCTCAGCAACACTATTTATATTCTGAAACACGTTAAGTTCGTCGTCATGGTCATCATCCAGACATATGTCGGCTACATTGCTGCATGCATAGTAAACAATTGTATGAGTATATATTTCTTACATCCATTAGTCTATTCTCTGTGTACAATGCATTAGTTGAGTATAGTCTATGTTTATTAAAAATAACTTTTAAAGTTGTATTTTGAGTAGTTTTGTAAATTTTTTATTACGTTATTAAATAGCCCACCCCAAATTATAATACAATATCTTATAACAGACTCCACCAATGCATCATACACATCAAGCAAACATTTTTTATTAAGAATATATCTTAGTTGGTAAAATTTAAACGTTATATATCTAACTTTCTTTGTAATTGAATTTACATGTTCGTTCCATCTCAGGTGATGATCAATCATCAATCCAAGGTATTTAATTGAATGACATTTTTCAATTAGCGGGCAATCGCAATTTTGGCGATCACAATTGCTTTTATGCACTCTCAAAACTTGATGTTCTGGTTGATCATCAACTGAGATCGAAAATGCCAAAAATTTACTTTTAGCATTATTTAAACTTAATACGCTGTAGTTCAACCAATTATATATTTCAGATAGACCGTTTTCTGCCCTTTCATAAACAGCTTCCCATGAGTCCCCAACAAATACCAGAGCTGTGTCATCAGCATATGATATTAAATGACCTTCAAAATTTTTTATACTAGCAATATTATTTTTATATACAAGGAAAAGTATTGAACCCAACACTGTTCCTTGGGGTACGCCCATGGTTATAGACAAGGACTCACTAAGAGAACCGTCTACTTTAACTCTTTGAGTTCTATTTGTTAGGTAATTTTTCAAAATACATAAGGTAGGACATACATTAGCTTGATCTGATGGTCGAGGAGCATTATGTCAGACTTATTGGCTTGAATTAGCCTGACAGTCGGGAACGAGTAGTTCCAATAAATTCGGCATTTCTCGGCAATGAACGTGTTTACTATTATTATTATATTATAACAAATGACAACTTATATTACTATAATACTATTTTTTTGCAGATCTTCATGTAAAATTAAGGCAACTATCTAAATCATTAATGAATGGTCGAAAACTAATTTTTCTATTTAATTTTAAACTGTTTTATAATAATTATTATTATTAACCTATTTTACTTTAGTATTCTCCCTTTACAATAAACAATTTTTCAGTTATTTATGGATGCTAGTGTAGTTGGGTCAATATTCATCATTTGAAAAATGAACGTACTTTTATACATCTAAAAAATGCGCTGTAAGACAAAACTTAATTTTTTTCCGAATTTGAGAAGCTATATCTCTGTAAATATTGATCGGACAAAAAAATAGTAAAAAGCTAAATTGTGAACAATTTTATAAGGAATAATTTTGAATAGAGGTATTTTTCCAATAAAAGGTACGGTAAGGAAGATATGGCTAATTTTCTAATTTCATGCGCTATTTTTTCAAGATGGCGTCGCGAGCGGCGCGACGGCGTGTTCGCAAAATCAGGTAGTCATTAAGGACGTCAAGATCTAGGTATGTGCCAAGTTTCAAAACTTCCCGACCTTTTGCAAACAAACCCTGTTTATATGTATTCATTGACTGGGATATATGTAATTACATTCAACTGCAAACAAAATTGCAACAGGAGGTATTCAGTGCTGATCATAAGCACTAAACAATAACATTAGCAGCTGATCAAAGATACATTCCATGTTTTTCAATCTAATCGTTTGGTTTCCTCTTACCTTGAAATTTTTGGATAAGAATTTTGAAAGTTTGTCATGAAAATTTAAATAAACTAAAACACTTACTAAAAGACAAAAGTAAAAAACGGTATTACTAAGCATATTAGTTAGTCGCTAGTTCATGAAATATGACCAGCCTGAAACGATATACCAGCATACCTATACCTAGGCGTCAGAAGAAAAACTAAAATTGCCGTCAATGTCCGTACGTGCAGAGGGATCAGGCTCTTCTTACGAATTGGATATCAGTGTAATTAGTTAAACACATAATATCTGAAAACCATCAATAGGCAAATTTGCGCCATTCTTAAATAGTGTGAGCAGGTGCTAGTTTCACAAATCCGTTTACGTGTATATGAAAATCAGTGGGGGTTTTGTCAAAATTTGCAATACACGAAAAGCGAAATGGTAGGGTTGCTTAATGAAAGGCATCTGTGCATGATTTGGTGTATTTCATACTTATTTGCAGGACAGAATCGATAGCTGTAAAATAAGTTGGGGTCTGTCGTTCTAAAATCCTCCCTTTGCATGTTTATACAGAGGATAATCTGTCGGTAGTGCTATCGGTTGATGTTGTGTCAGCTGCCGGGGCATGACGATGACTCACAAGTATTGGTGTCAAAATACTAATAACTATTATCTGAGTTGAACAATGTTTTTCTTTTTGCGTTACTGTGAATATAAAATCAAATGTCAACGCTTAATGGTTTCAGAGGATTTTATTACTTTATCGGTTTCAGGATATTAATCCTTTGTTTACATATGCAAAAGTAGGCTGGTAAATAAGTCATAACTAAAGTTGTACAGTTATATTTATTGCTTGTACGGTAATATTACAATACAGATCTGTCAATAACTGTCAACAGATAATAAATAATAATAATAATAAATACACCACATGTAATTACGACCCCCTTTATCCCAGAAGGCTGAGCCTTGTGCGGGAGAGGGCTACACATTTAAAGACAAGGGACACACATCCAATATCCGTGTATAATGGAAAAATCCCTCTCACAGTATTTTCCATTGCCACGACCGGGATTCGAACCCGGGACTTTTGGGTGAGAGGCAGGTACTCTACCATCTCGACCATCAGTCATATAGATGAAATAATAAATAATGAAACTATAGGGCTATTTATTAATACAAACAGACAGAAAACTCCAAACAATAATAATTAAATACTGAAATCCAACTGAAATGTATTTTCAGGCAATCCAAGGTCCATTTTTATGTAGCCGTTGTGACATTAAAAATGTAAACATTTATGTAATATGAAAAAAGATAACAAATAAAAACAAACAAAATATAACTGTAACCATGGCGACAAATCAACCCATACAGACTTGACCAACTAATGAAATGAAAACGTTATTAATAAGAGAATATCAAAAGGTAATATCTATTAATAATGTCTTTGTTTTCTGAAACCGATAAACTATTGAACAAATCACGGATGTTATGAATCATAACAGCCTTAGATGTCTTAAAATCCTCGCTCTACGAGCTCGGATTTTAAACCGACATCTGCGGCAGTTATGATAGTCATAACATTCCTAGATATGTTAATAGCTAAAAACGTACAATTACATTACATTGAATAAATTAAGGTTTAATATTCTTTATCTACTCTTATTATACTCTTATATACACCGACTCGGTGGCGCAGTGGGCTAAGGCGTGAGTGACAGACATGGCTCTGGCTACACTGCCTATCGAGTCCCGGTTCGAGACCGGGCACCGGCAAATGGCAATGTCGGTGGGTATGGATGTTTGTCTGCGTTTTTTCAAATGTGTAGCCCCCTTCCGGACAGCCTTTGGCTTTGGATTTGGGGGTTGTCTAATTTCTGTGGTGTGTTTATTAGGTTATATAATAATTAATGAACTGCTTTTACCAATTTACAGTATCCATAAACAAACAGCGTAAGTTATATTCGTAAAAAGTCACGCACGTGATTTATTGTTTACTCCAATCTCCTTCAACTTCATACCTAGCTTGCCCAATAGAAATTCTTTTCCGATAGGGTGAAATGGGATGGTCCATTATTATTGAGGGGAGGAAAGTGATTTGGCATTTGAATAGTTTTGACGTTTAATTAAGTTAAGTAATAATTGTGCAAAGGTTAGTATTTATTGTTATAATCGTAAATAAAATATAGTATTCAACTCGTGGTAATGGTAAATAACTCACTTGATGAATTACCGAGTGAATTACAGTACTCGCTTTGCGACTTGTGCTGCAAAATTCATCGGTGGGAGTTATTTAGTACATTACCACACCACTTGTCGAATAATATACTATTAAAACAGGTGGTTATGTTTTAAACGAGGTTTTAAACATATAGAAGACATTTGTTTTAAACACGCCAACCCTGGGCTACTGTTGTATTTGAAACAATATAGGCAGAAACTATAGGTTTCTATAGGTAATACCCTAAAATTAATGAAATTTGTGATAGCGTTTAACTTAAAATGTACAGGGTTATTCCATATATTTAGAGAGCGTCTACCTCGCTTATTATAAAAAATAGAAAAAAACTTCAAATACAAAAGTTGTAGGGTTTATCCTAAATCGTCAAAAAGTGTTGCGCAATATCACGAATAGATATTGAAAAGTTAAAAAAAAACACCAAGTAGGTAAATTTCTAATGGAACACTCTATATATTTTCAAAAAATCAAATAGATCTTATTAATCTGAATTCAAAAATATATGTTGATATTTGGTTTAGCCGTTTTCGAGATATTTGCATTTAAAGAACGTGACTATATTGTTTGGCCATATCGCGGTTGCCATGAAAAAACAAATGCTCCAAACGTCAATAATAATTATTGTTTATTTGGGTATCACATTTTCTTCGTTCTATCCGTAAAATGGGTTATACAGAAGGAAAAATGTTAGAAATAATTGTTTTTTCATGGCAACCGCGATAGGCAAAACAATATAATCACGTTCTTTAAATGCAAATATCTCGAAAACGTCTAAACCAAATATCAATATATCATATATTTTTGAATTCAGATGAAAAAGATCTATTTGATTTTTCAAAATATATAGGGTGTTCCATTAGAAATTTACCAACTTGGTGTTTTTTTTAACTTTCCAATATCTATTCGTGATATTGCGCAACATTCTCTGGCGATTTAGGACAAACCCTACAACTTTTGTATTTAAAGTTTTTTTCTATCTTTTATAATAAGCGAGGTAGACGCTCTCTAAATATATGGAATAACCCTGTACGTTTTTATTTTTTTAATACTTAAGCCCTTGAAATATTTAGAAAATAAAAAATGCGTCGTCTCCTCTCGAAATAGGCTTTCAAACGACGTCACTTGACATAACCCTACATTTGAAAAAAAATAGGGGTCCAGGTGATGATAAACTAAGAACATTGTTGCTGAAATGTGTAGCCAATGAACAAGTCAAATAGACGTGTTTTAGGATTTTTTATAGAAATGCTGCATATTAGTTAAAGCTTCTGCGATAATTTTAATCAAAAGTGGTAATCATGAAGTCGCAATTACACAATAAAATAATTACTACGTAAAATTTAAAATATTTACAAACACTTTAACTCAAGTAGGTACGTTTCTAACTAAATAATTCCACTGATCTTCCCTATTATGGAGTACCTTTCGGCGACAGATAATGCGATAACGTTGGGTTGGGAAATCCTGTTTTACCCCTAGTTCAAAGAAGAGAAATCTCGTGAGTAATGTGATTGTTTGATGGTGACTTTTTAACAGTTAACGTATCTCTTCGAAAGGGACGGTGTTGCCAAAGCTTATAGAAAACAAAGAAATAATTGTTTTAAATACATTTGTCGCATTTAATCTGTTTGTCTGAAATCACTGAGCACTGAGCAGGGCAAAATGGTCGTCATGAGATAAAATAATGAACTAATATTCTTGGCATACACAATATACAGGGTGTTCCAAAATTATGCGGCCAAACTCTTAGACCGTGTAGAGGGGCTCAAAACAAAACGAAAATGTTCTATACATATTTGGTCAATACTGCATATTAAAGGAGTTATGACCTTCCAAAGAGAATCAATTTTTTTATGCTCTAACCGAGGCTGTAACTCAGAATCCAAAAAAGGCAGGCACATCAAAATTTAGATGCTACTTTTTATTTAGATGCTTAACCGTGTCCAACATTCATTTTTGAAAGAACTGCTAAGGGGCGGCGCGTTTGCGGCCTAGGTTAGGTATAATAATAAATATTTTTGAATCTGTTGGCGTTATTAAAAGTTTAACTTTAAAATTTGATTTTTCAATCATTATTACGCAAAATGATAAAAATTTGATTGATTGAAACCTACTATAATTATTATTATAATATTATTCTAATACACTACTTGAAGCCTGAAGTGCAATCAAAATTTAAAAGTGGATTTTCTCGAAAACGGCGCATCCTATCAAAATGTAAAAGGTATACCATTTTTCTGTAATAATGATTGAAAAATCAAATTTTAAAGTAAAACTTTTAATAACGCGAATGGATTCAAAAATATTTATTAATATACCTAACCTAAACTCCATGCGCGCCGCTCCTGAACAGTTTTTTCAAAAATGAATTTAGGATATGGTCGAGAACCTAAATAAAAGGTAACCTCCAAATTTTGATGTACCTACCTTTTTCGGATACTGAATTATGGCATAAAAAAATTGATTCTCTTCATCTTTGGAAGGTCATAACTCCTTTAATATGCAGTATTGACCAAATATGTATAGAACATTTTCGTTTTGTTTTGAGTTTGGCCGCATAATTTTGGAACACCCTGTATATACATAATAATATATTATATATACACTATACAGTACGCCTATAATATTGTCGATGAATAGCCGTCTTTAAGATACAAACAAATAAGTATTATAATGCTTCGTAAATCTTTGGCTTGGCAAATTTCTCTTAGCTGTAATTACTTCCTCACCAAAAGTGAGGAAGGTATGGTTATTCGTGAAAAAAATTTTGAAAATTTTTATTGAATATCTGGACGAATCTCGACGAATTATGACGATACACAAACTTTCAGGCAAAAAAATGTCTGTCTGTGTGTGTATCATGATGGCAGCTACAGTTTTTGAGGTAAAGCTTTCAAATTTGGTGCACACGTTCTAGGGATCAAGAAAAAGATTCAGTCCACTGGAAAGGGACCATTTCTATTTCTAACTTGATATACAAACCCATTATAATATTGTGTCTAAATGTTGAAATAAACAAAATACGTCAAAAATTACTTTTATTATAAACTCCACACCGGGCACCAGACGAAATTAGAGGTGATTCTGTTGGTCATTGGCCTAAATTGACTGATGCAAAAAATACCAGAATGATTCTGCTGCCTGCCAAAGAAATACAAAATATGTTTGTAGAAAGTATAATGAACCGTGTTGCCCTGATTACTTTGAATATTTTCACACCAGTTGCAGACATTGAAACTGCATAGCGTCCATTGGGTTGGACAAATAGTTTTTCTTAAATAAAATAAAAAGTTTATGTTTTATTCACCTCCTGCTATTGGATAAGTTATTTTTTGCACCTCCGGGATTGCATTTTTCACGGAGTAAAGTGTCACGTTTAATCCCGTCGGAATTAAATATTTACAAAACTCCCAATAGATTAAATGAAAAATAAACCATTGTTACCATAGTAACAAATTTTTTTTACAGGTCCTTCCAGTCATCCGGTTTGCTACATCTTCGTTGGTTCTGCCAGTGCAAACGCGACTTCACGTGCTTTTGATTTTACATGACCGTAAAGGCAGGAATACGCTTACGACGCGGTACCCATGGCACGTACTGACACGTGGCGTATCAAGAGTGGTACAATGGATTCCATTGTTTAATGGCACAAGACGATACATATGACATGATACATTATTACGAATCCATCCTGAGACAAATTAAAAATTTATTTCGGATTTACTTCGGTCGGACTTAAATGGAAAGGAACTGTGGATGCCCCAGATGTGGTTCAAACTCCACAATAAACTGTAGGACCTCGACTCTCTTAACTAATAAAAAACATCTAGGTTTTTTCCAGGGTTACTTGGTGACTTGAGAGGCGGTTAAGAAAACATTTAATTAAATTGTTTACATGAATATAAAATATTAGGTTTTCATCTAATAACAGACCAAGATTTTTTGAAGAACGTTTTATTTGTAGTGGAAAATTCTTGATATTTATGTTTGTGTTTGATTACATATTTAGAAGAGCAAGTAATTTTGGATGGAGCCCTATAAATCTTATAATGCTTCAGACAGTAAATCGTTAAACTGTCTTTTTTGTTTAAACCTATTTTATATCAGATCTGTTTTTTTTTTTGTAGATCTGGCAACACTCCAACTCCTTAAGATTGTGAAATGAAGCGCATAAACAAAGTTACTCGTAGCAAGGTTGAGGGCAGGGCAGTAGTCTCCGCGATACGCATTAATAAAAAGATGTCAGAGGGGGGCAGTTTGGAGCAAGGCAGGGCCAGCCAACAGGGGTGAACTCCCTTTGTTTGCATGAAACCACAGAAAGATCTCCCCTGCGTTCTGTTTCTGCTAGCACCCGCCAACACTGAATTACATTATTGGCGATACACGTTGAGATTTAAATTGGACGTTTTATAAGCTGAATAATTATCAAATCTTAAACTTTCCAAGTATTTCACATTGACAGTAAATACTTAATAATCAATATACACGTTTTTTTTTTTTACTTACTGAACAAATAATACGTTTTGATTTTAACTAAAACATTAAACATTGTAAACAACGTAAACACCTCTGCTTAAACTCGACTATACTTTCAAATATTAACTTGTTTAGTGTTTCATTTGAAAATTTCAGTAATTCAGGACACAAGTAAAAGTAAATTACTTTAATAAGGAATATACCACCATTATTGACTTTCTAATGTTGAATACCCTGATGCTTTTAATTCTAAAATTACATTTTATAGACACATTCCATTAAAAAAAATCTCTATTATTTCTCGAATTTTTTTCATCGACGTTCACAGTATCTGTGTTTTCAAATTGACATAGTATTATATTTTGAAATGGGTGAACACTTTTCAGACTATAAAGTTTTGTTTACTGCTTCTCTTGATATTGAATACCGGTCCACGGTTGCCGTGGAAACGCAGTACAAGTACCAGTTTAAAAATTGATATATCACGAATATTTGTAATTTTCTCGTGTCATTAGAATGGTGTTCCGCTTGACATATCACGAAGTAATAAAGCAAAATATGTGTGATTTCATGTGTACTTCAATTCAAATAATATGTATATGAACACCCGGTTGTCTCGGTAACTATTTCTTTTTATATCTTTATCTTAGAGGCAACATCTAATAATAATAATAACGTTTATTTTGAATAACATCGGAAGACATTATTTTTATCCACGATTACTAAATAATGTAACCATTATGTATGTATTTCCTCAAGCATAATGCTATGCATTATACCCTGCAGTGAATAATGATTTTATTATTCAATAATGAACAAAATTTCTATGACAACGTATCGGATATTTGTTAAAAATGTCATGAAAGTGGCCATGACATGTGAGTCAAAGCATGAAATTAATTGTAAACAACGTTGACGTTTAAATTTAATTTATAACAGGCCGTTCTTTTACATATAACGGCCTGCTCATAAAACATGTTAAAAATAAATAGTAGGTACTTGTAAATTTCTTCAGAAAACGATTTAGGCAAAAATATTTAATAGTCGTGGATAAAATAGGGTATTCTACTCGCATATAATATAATATTATAGGCCGTTATATGCTTGTGGAATAAACTACTATTTTCCCATTAGTTTCTAATTATACAGGGTATTAGGAAAAGGTTGGGCAAATTTAAATGGGTGGTGTTTGACTGAATGATCCAACAATCAAAAAAAGTCTTATGACATTTTTTTCTTATAGCGATAGTTTCGTCAGAATAGTACATTGAGTAGCTAGTAGGAAGCCTAACATTCCCGGACGACGGTGAAGAACACAGGATCTGGGAATGGGGAATGCGCTTTTACTATGAGGGAAGTATACATACTATTTTTTCTGAAATTGCAATCAATATTATTACAAATTAATATAGATTAAAAGACCTTACGGGAAAGTTATACTTTCCCGGCCTAGGCAGGGAAGGTAACATTCATGGTTGTTTCGCAACGAACATGGTTGCTTAGTAACGAACATTTTGGGGTCTAAAATTTCGCCAAGAAAGTAGACATTTTTCAGCGATTTCAGAAAAAACAATAATTTGTGTTAACTCTGTGTTTTCAGAACGACCAGAATGCACTTTCCATTGAGCTGGGAGTGATTTGTAATCCATAGACAAGCGAGATTATTTTGTAATGCGACCAATTTGTTCATAAACTTTAATAATAATTTAATGATTTTTATTTGATGTATTTTTATAAAATGTATTTTTATGAAATGTATTTTTATGAAATGTCAAATTGTCAATATGTTGCTGCAGAATAACAAAACATTTTCCATGGCAATACTGATTTTGTGCAAAATTCGAAACATTTAATTGAATTAGGCATATTGCGCAAACGGCTGGAGCAAATATATAACATATATATATATCTTTGTAATCAGGACGAAACATTGATTTTAAAAATCTAGAAATATACAAGGTGTTCCATATAAAAAATCATAAGTTTGGTCTGTATCTCCGAAATACGACTTTCATTTGTTTCTTCGATAGATGCATTGAGATGATAGGAAATTTCCTGCAACTTATGTCTGTACCATTTTTTACTAGGATAAAAAATAAGAAAGTTAAGGGGGGTAAAATCTCTCGTGAATACCCCTGTACAAAGATAAACAAGTAGCCACGTTTTTATATCTGAATTTGT
The DNA here is from genome assembly GCA_963680705.1 of Rhagium mordax. Taxonomy (NCBI): domain Eukaryota; kingdom Metazoa; phylum Arthropoda; class Insecta; order Coleoptera; family Cerambycidae; genus Rhagium; species Rhagium mordax. Next base: position 57,464,668 of record OY796661.1, on the reverse strand, counting down.
AAAACTTTTTTACTTAAGGCTTCAGTTTTTAGAAAAGATGTTCTATTTTTATTTGTATAACAATAAATACATATTATGTTAATCTTTAATAAATTTATTTATTCAGTACTAAGCCCCTTTCTATGTTAATTATTTAAAAAAAAAACACTAAATAAGTAGTATGGATTTTTTATCGATAACGAACCATTTTTGATAGATCTTTCAGATTCGTTATAATAGTAATTTACTGTATATAAATTATATTATATAAAACTCATATAATAAAATTATCAGGTTGCAAATTTCGAAATGATTAAGAACCAATAAAAAAGATATATATGTTTAAAGTTTATGGAAGACCTATTAAATTGCGTAAGTGTCTATGATGTTCTAAATGGCAAGAAGCCCTTTAATGAAGATAAATAACCGACGTAGATGCAAATTATTTAATTAATAAGGCGAATAATTCGTTTTACACAAAATCTAATCCATTAGCACTGTCATTACCCACCTTGCATCTTGACAGACTCATTTTTCCATTTACCAGACAACACCAATTTTGCTTTAATTGCATACGTCTATAGTAGTATGCCATGTGTATACGACATTCTGTCATATGTTCATACATCCTTTACATCTCTATATAATCAGTACCTAACCATTATAATGAAAATCTACCCTTTTAGCCAATGCCAATGAAAACGCTAACGCTGAGGGTGAGCCATTTAATACGCTGTTTCAATAAATCCAAGTATACAGTGCGTACCAGGACTGATGCAGAAAACGATGTGACAGCTTACCTCAGCTCCCTTAATACCTCAAAAAACATTCTATTATATGGTGTATTTTATAAACAGCAAAATAACTTCTTCAGTGCAACCACTATGAAACTTGATAGGATAGGTCACCATTACAACTATATAAGTCCAAATAATGAAAAAGATATATAGGGCAAACCCCAACTTATTTATTTAATTTTAAGGGATGGTAATGATAAAATCATATAAAATATTGAAAGAAATAAACCCAGCAGTTTTCCAGCTAACTTCATTAGCGGCTTTTTTGTGATTTTTTTTTGGATAATTTATCGTTCGAAGACCTGTAGCCCCAAGATAACTTAATCGGTGGTTTTGTGGTGTTTTTTTATATCTTTGGAATTTGTAAAAAACTTAGATAAACAAAGCATGTTGTTCACCTCATATATGCCATTCACATTTTATTTACATAAGGGGAGGCTATGATATGGTTTTCTTAGGTTGTCTCCTATTGACAAAATATTGAAGTGTCAGATTTAATTGATTGTCACTGTCATTTATTTTTGGCTGAATTGCCAAATTTTTTATTGATAACATTGCTGTGCTTTCTTTAGGGTCTCACTCTGACAACTATGTAGTACCAATTTGAATTTGTGGTTATGTTTTTGACTTTTCAACATAACCTCAGTAATTAAAACAGTCATTCATACCAACAGAATTCAGATTTTCCAAAGCCTACTCTAATGTAAATAAAATGTGAATATTATGTGGATCGGTGGAGATATGCAGTGGTCCTCAAAAGTTCAATAGATTTTTACGAAAGGTAGGCCAGTTTTTCAACTTTCTTTTCAATATTTTTTTACTCGTAATTCGTGTTAAAAATATCAACAGAGATCCCCCCCTTAAAAGGAATGAAATAAGTTTGAGTTCACCCTGTATAGTAGATATATAAATGCAGTGATTAATGCAGATTTAAGCTTGCGAGAGTATTCTTGAAAACCAAGTGTTCAGAAAGTATTTAATAACCCAAGTATCATTTCAAGTATGTAAATGGTTTTTATAATGCACAAAGGTACAAAAAATGTCAGATTACATGTATCATGAAACTTTGACAATGTTTCAATAATGGGGAAAAAATACTATAAAGTGTTAATATGGATTTTCATGACGAATCAATTAACTAGTAAATGTTTGAAAAATTCATGTCGACATCTGGAAAATTTGGTACATCATCTTGCTTTCTAATTATAAACAATGTTCTTATTCCCTACTAAAAAATCATTCTCCTGAAGTTATGAAAGTAATCAGACCTAAATAAAAAATAGTGGAAACTGGAATATTCGAAATAATCAAATTTAAAAATTGTGTTCAGCTTTAGGAATATTTATGACATAGGAAAACTAGTGTGAATAAACATGTTTGTCAAGTAATTTAAAATGCTCCATTTTAGAATTGCCTTCCAAATGATATCTTGACGTGGAATTGGTAATTAACTGCTTATAAAAAGTATGGAGTGGCTGCAAAATAATTTCTCTGAGGCCCATGTTTCCACGTATCTATTAAGACTTGATGGGTACTGGGCGTTTGGTAATAGCTCGGTATTAAACTACTATTGCGAGGTATTTAAGGGAGTGGAAGGGTTCGTCGAAAAGGTAGCATTAAGGGTAGTTACGTGACATCAGAGGCGTGCTATCGACAAGGAATTGCCGGATTTGTTTATTCATATTAATATATGCTCACCACGTTTTCAAAGTTGCCATGTTCAGACTACGGAAATCAAACAGCCAACTAAAAAATGACAATAAAATACGTATCACACAAATATTTTTTTCGCAATTTTGCTTAAATTCTTTTAAAATTAGCAATTGACCTGACAAAAGTAGCTGGAACCTACTTTTATTACTTCCTTAATTATATATGAGATCTAGAATTAAACCTTAGGGAAGGTTACAAAATTGATTTTTAGATTATAAACCTATTGTCCGAGTGAAAGTTTTAGGAAGGCAGATAGGAGTCAAGATATGCTTGAAGAACTTCAACGTCAAAGTAATTTAATTTGGAGAGGAAATGTTTACAAAATTTTGTCCAAATGAGTGGGAGGTCGGACATAATGGAAATGACGAACTATTACTATCATTACAACTCAGACATGTGGTGGACAATATATATTATATTGTGTATTATTGTCAGTGGTCAGAATCAAATTAAAACTAGGAATTTTTAACGTCAATGTCATAATTCATTTACCATGCCTCTTCATAGGACAGCGAATATTTTATTTAAATGTTTTACTTTTTACTTTGGATGCTATGAATTCTGTAATATAATGCAATGCTTCATGGCGAGTTTTTGTTTTTTAAATATACAGGGTACGCAAAAAGTTAGTTTTTTTTAATGGAATACCCTGTATATTTTGACAAATTTCAATTCCTCCAATCATTCTGATTACAAATATATAAACCTATTGTTTGTCGGTTTACTGGTTTTTGAGTTATTTTCACTTTATAGATACGTCGAAACAAAAGAGTCATTTTATAAACCCATATAATAAATCAATAAATGAAGTAAATCAACAAACAAAACAAAATATATGAATTATTAAAACAAATTATATAACATTTTCAACACACCCAACCACCATCATTAACTTCGATACATTTCAAACCACGTTTAATAAAATTAGAACGAATTTTTCGAAAAAGTGCTGCATCCAAAAGCAAAGTTAAATTTTTTACAATTAGATTTTTATATTGTTTAAAATTTTCTACTGGTTCACTGTAAATTTTTTCTCTGAGCATTCCCCAAAGAAAATAATCTAATGGATTCAGGTCTGGACTCCGTTCGAATTTTATTAAACGTTGTTTGAAATGTATCGAAGTTAATGGTGGTTATGTTGAAAATGTTACGTAATTTGTTTAAATAATTCATTTATTTTGTTTTGTTTTTGATTTATTCCATTTATTGATTTATTATATGTATGAGTTAATAAAATAACGCTTTTGTTTCAACGTATCCATAATAAAGCGAAAATAACTCAAAAACCAGTAAAGCGATTATTCAATATGTGTATTTGTAATCAGAATGATTGGAGGAATTCAAATTTGTCAAAATATACAGGGTGTTCCGTTTAAAAAAACCTAACTTTTTTGCGTACCCTGTAGGTATATTTAAAACGCTATTGCCAATCCGTTAGCAGAAGTGGAATCTACGTAAAAGCCGTGTAAGGCCAGTTTTTAAATTTTTTGAATCGGTCAAAAATAAAAATAAAAATGGGGGTTTACATTAATAAAACTAAACCTGTACATCTTCTTGGAGACATCGTTTTTTATTGGTAACTATAATGAATGAATTTGTGGTGAGTTAAAATAAAAAAAATATATTTCAATAATTTATTTTAGGTGTTTTGAATTTTGAAATTTTGAATCCATTTTTTATCATGTAATTAAAAAAGTCCAGTAGATTTTATAATTGTATATGTAGAGATGAAACATCAATAAAAGTGTGTCAAATTGGATATGTTTGTTATTAATATGCTTGTATAAAACCTAAATAAAGTCATTTATAAACAGTCAGATATATATAAAGAAAAAAATTTTAGATGTCTAGTCTAGTCCTGAAACGTAAAGTGACAAATCTTGATAAATACTTATAATGCCATGTCTATTGTGTAACTTCTCACAAGCTCTTAAATTTGCCGCAATAATAGTGAAGGGACAGTGCTTAATTGTTGTCATTGTCATATAAATATAAATCACTATACCTGGTGTTCCGAAACTCCCGCGTTCCCCTCTAGATGCCAATTCTCCATGCAAAAATAGTAAGAAAAGTTCCTATAAACATGTGTCCGGAAATGCTTCCTAAGGGACCTAAAGCCCTCTAAGGATGGCGCAAAAATAGGTGTTTTTACTAATTATCTCGGAAATAATTTGGGACAACTTTATGAAACTTGGTTAACTATTTTCGATCAAAGGTTATTGTTTTACAGTATTTGCCAAAATTAATTTTATCCAGGGGCGGAGAAACGAATTATCGAAGGTACAATTCGGACCACCTTGTATAATGTTTTTGGATTATTTTGCATAAGAAACTAATGTAAGGGGATGGCGTGAGTCGGGTTTCTTTTTTCCTTTTTGTGTGCTTACATGACCGATTATGATATAGGCGGCCTTGTTTTATTAGAACAAAGAAGCTGTATGGAATGATTTCTTATCGGGCTTGTTGTTCGAATGAGGTGTACAGATGAGGCAGTTGTAGACTATTTGCTGAACTGAGCGGACGTATCCTAGTGCAGTTATAACAAAGTAGTTTAGTAGTGAACCTCGAAGCCAGTGGGTGTATCAGGGAACAGTTTGTTATAAAAGAAGTGCGCTGTTAGCGGAGGATAATGACCAATAGGTCTGAGGTTCTATTTACTAGCAGTAAGTAAGTTTTGTAAGTAAGTTTTATTAATGCGGCTAATGTATTTTACTTAGCAGTTCTTTCAAGAATGAATGTTGGACACGGTTGAGCATCTAAATAAAAAGTAGCATCTAAATTTTGATATGCCTACCTTTTTTGGATTCTGAGTTACAGCCTCGGTTAGAGCATACAAAAATTGATTCTCTTCGTCTTAGGTTATAGCTCCTTTAATATGCAGTATTGACCAAATGTTTATAGATGATTTTCGTTTTGCTTTGAGCCCCTCTATACTATCTAAGAGTTTGGCCGCATAATTTTGGAACACCCTGAATATCAATTAAACACTTCATTAAATAAATCTACCCAGAATTATCAGAAATAAGTTATGTTCTCCCAGAATTTAAACGTTAGTTGCCATTTATAGGCAAACAATTTATTGTACTACATGAAACTTGGTGCTAGACTAAACGAAAACAACTATTTAAAAAATTCTGTTAGATATACTTCTCTCATAACTTATTCAGTAACAATTTGCATTTGTGTGTTGTTTGTAAGGGGTCTTGTCAGGCCCGGATTATAGACGCCACTATTAAAGGGTCGCACAGACCATGAATTACAGACGAAGGGATTAACGGTAGATGAACGCGTGCTTGCGCAACTCACTGTTACATTTTGGAAAAACACCAGCGTCACGGACCCACCACCTCCACAGCTGTGGTTAAATTGATTAGGAGACCAGGACAAGTGTGTACTCTCATGAATCGTGTTGCTAAAATGCTAAATAATGCATGCGTATATTAAGGCCCTTACGCCCTAACTATATTAAAGCGAATGCGATTGTTTGTACAATGTACAAGCAACAATGCAAGGATTTTTTTGTATTGCATAATATAATAATAATTGAGACAGGTTGTCAAAAGCCTGTATGCAGGACAAATAAAATATTTTCCTATAATTGAATTAATTGAATTTTAAACCAAAGAGACTATGATTTGGAAGAAAAAATACAATACCTAAAAATAATTTATTAACTTGTGTACACTAAGTAGTTTATATGTATTTACAAAATTGGTGAAGGTGCCGGTAGACAATATAGAAATTTGCAATAAAATTATGCAGCACGGTTCATTGCAATAGTAACAGAGCGTACATTTTATGCGAAGAAATCAGCACCAATTAATGCTCGCCAGTTAAAGGAATCATTGCCATGCGAGGTCTTTATCCTCTGTTGTTATATTTATAAATATGCGTTGGTATAATTCTTATCACAGTGATTTATTTATTCCAACATGTATAAACATTGTGAGTAAAAGAACAGAAAATTGTTTTAAATTTCTTCCTCACCAAATAACTACATAACTTTTTTGGTTGTAAAGCTTTTGTGGAGCTGATGATTTGTAGAAGAATTTTCGGATTCCCTTTCGCGTTGAATATTTTGAATTTTTGATCTTTCGACCATCTTGTGGTCTTCTTCTGTTAATTAAATGTTTCACATGTTTTTTTTTATTTCTACGTAATCGTAATTTATTTTTAATCTTACTTAAAAGATATTTTAAGGATGTAAATTTTCTAACACACTTATGCTGCTTCAAATGTAACAAGTATAGAAGTACAGAAGTTGTCCCATGTATATTATTTATTAAGGGATCGAACTCTCGTTCTAACTCACTGCATTACCGAGTAGGTGATTTTATTAGTTGAAATTTAAATTATATTACTATTCGATTAAGAGTCAACAATTTCTATGCCTACGACCACCCTAATGATTTGAAAATTTCAAAGCAGTGTGCATGTTTTGTCTTGAAATTTACGATTGCTTTGAGAAAGAAGGAAAGGTTTATAATAAATTAAATCGATGTTCTGCAATAATTTTTATTGTATTTTCAAACCGTTCGTTTTGTATGTAGGTATAAAATTTGAGAGAACCTCTAACACAGTTTCAAACAGAAATTAAAATATATAATCAGTTGCCTTATTAAATACTTATGGGCAGGTGCAAGGAGAAAATTAGATAAATCATTATTCCCAAACTTGAAGGGTTCATAAATTTCGGCGAATCCAAATTAATGACACGTAACACAATTATCAGGCGACAGGATGGTGAAATTTATAATTATAATATTCAGTACGATGACGAATTAAATTTTCTTTCCGCACTCATAAATTTTCATTTGGATGTAATTGACGTTTGGATGTTAAAAGTACTTAGTCACAAAGAATATGTAAAACACGTACGAGAGACTCTATAATCTATATCTTCAATTAAGGGGATGACTTTTTAAAATACCCACCCTAAACTTGAACAGCTTCCATTGTGTAATATTGATCAGATACAGTGGAGGTCTTTTAAAATATTTCTTAATTACAGATGAACCGTTTTAAATTGACATAAATCTAAAAGGAGAGATTTTGTTTACTTTGCTGTAGTAATAAATATAAACTATAATTGGTTATTGAATATACTGACAATTGGCTACGGTTCCGGGAAACTATTTCAGTGTTGGCATAACATCAAAGGTGGCAACTTATTTTTTGTGTTAAAACTTACTAATACATAAAACGATTATCTGACAATTTGAAAATTGAATTCAGTAATTATTAATAATTAACAAAGCAACGACGATTTTAGAGAAATGTCCAAATGCAAAATACTTCTCATTTTTTAAACTGTTCTCTTTTTATTAATCTAGGAAACGTTAGAGTAAATTGTCGCTTGAAGTTAATGAGCAAGTTAAATATTTACAATTTATCCACTGTGGAGACCAACGATGGGAAAAATTTTGTAATTCGTTTGAGGTCATTTTTCGAATAAAATCTGAAACACGTCAATGTTTTTTATGAGATACCGTGCTATTCTTTACCCTCGACACTCGACAGTAACGTGATATCAGCCAGTGACGAAAACAACTATTTTTGTAAATCCAAAATAATTTAATTTGTTACATTACGTCAAATGAAGTCAATGTTCTTTAAGTACTTTGTAACGAAGTGATTTTTTCCAATCAAGGAATGTCCGTTTTTGCTTTAAATATTACCGTCACTTGGGTACACCCTGCCGCCGCTTTTAGTAAGTAAGTCCTGTTTTAGTTAAGTTAGTAATGAGTTGTGAAAAAGCCCGCTGGTAAACAAGCAGTCAAGTAATTAATTGATTAATTTTCGATAATCCCCGTATAAGTAAAATCCGAGAATTATTATAAATAATGACAGAGTCGGAAACAAAAATCATTCGTTACTAAAACAAATTAAAATATTAATCCGTGTCCGTTTTAATCCGTTTCTTTTTGTAACATAGTCTAGAAATTGCAAGTAACCCATTTCCGGTTATTGATGTTTTGAGTTTATCTTGCTAATTACATAATCCGCCCGACCTCAGGAAGTAACGTTGTAAGTTGTTCATTTCAAGTCGGTGTCCGCCCCTTTAACACGCCATCTAGATACGTCATAAAAGTAATAAAATGCCAGAGAAGCGTCCACTCCGCGTTCAGTCCGAGAAAGTCCACAGCAGTCCAGGTTCAGTCCGAGACAGTCCGCCGCATCAGATCCGATCGACAGTCATCAATTGCAGATCAATCCGAAGCCGTCACCGTTTCCGTCCGTACCTCCGCTTCGAGTTTTAATAGTAAATTTTCTTGAATATAATATTGGTAAGAATACACCGAGGTCCGCTACTATCCGTACGTACCGCCGTCAGTTAAGTATAGATATTCAGAGATATTATTGTTGGTGAGTATCGCTGTAATATACTACCAAATCAAACTAGAGCTAATTAGTAATACCTCCGTTGGTCTTTGGTTAGATCTGTTCACTCGGGCCATCTATAAAGCCTCAATGCATAAAGTTTTACCGGAAAACATAATTTACGAAAAATAGTCATTGATAAATAATAGCTCTACGTTTGTGGCAGTAGTTCGCCGTATTATAAAACATTCTGTATAGACTAGAATATCTATAGCTAACCGACTGCCCGCCGTTCTTATTACATCCTGTTGGAGAATCTCATTTGCTTGCCGTACGAAATCATTTCAAGCCGCGAAAACAAATCCCGGATATCCAAAATTCCGAGATAAAATCGTACTCACGCCTAAAGATTCTTGATTAATATTGTTTTAAAATTTGTACATACTCGACTATACAGTCGTTGAGATATTAGCCTTAATTAATTTGTTCATTTACGTGTTAATAAATAAATACGTTGGTATAAAGAGGTAAAATTCACGAGTTATTACTTCCGTCATTTATTTCTGATTAACCCGTTTGAGCAATGGTCGAAGTCCATTAGACATATCTTCAGCTTACGACCCCGGACATTACCGTGTCTCCAGCTGTTTGGCTACACCGGATTGTTCTCCAAAAAAGAGAGCCAAAAAATTGCTGTTCGTTGCACTTAAAAATGAAGGAACTGGCGCCCGAGTTTTCCGTCTAAAAAATTTACATAGAGAAAGTAGGCACCATTACAACTTATAATATAAATACAACTCTCGCCTTCAGTTGTATAGCTCTGTGAAGTGGGGAAAAGAGAACGCGTCCTTCTTCGATGGTCACCATCCAAATACTAAACGCGTCTGCCGTTGCTTGACTTTCGTATTCGATACGAGTGTGTCAAAATAATACTTTAAAACATTACATTAACACATTAACATTATAATGAATGCAAAATACCCAGTAATATTATTAGTAGGTAGATACGAAATAGTAAAACTTATCATTATCATTAATATAAATTGGCAAAATTCAACAGCACCACTTACTCCAGGAAACGTAGGCTCAAGGTGGAAAACTATATAGGATTTGATTTTTATTTTTTTTTATACTGATCTTGGGATGCTCAATTTGGGTCTGAGTTTGTGGGACACAGCTGCCCCCGGAACATCCCCATCCACCCCCCCCCAAAGGGTCTTTTTTTTGCTTTTTGCTTTATATCGAGCTTCCGGTGCATGCTATCGCAAAAGTACCTATATTGAAAATTAAAGAGGAATAAACAGTGCACAATATGAGCCATGTTTGGTTGTTGTACGTCAAACCGTTTCTTTGCACGGGCACCTCAAAGTTGGCCCTCCCTTTGAAATAGACACTTCGTAATTTTTTTATTGTGGCTCACAGACAATACTAATTAAAAATAAAACATATGGCAGTTTATCACCGATAAATACCTGATTTTTTGGTATATATCTGTTTTTTCTGACATTGCTCTTTTTCGAGATACAGGGTCGTCCATCCTAAAATTCACTCCATCGTATCACCGAGGTTGTTCATATAGGATAGTTCAAAATTTATGGTATTATAGACTTCAACGTGCTGTTTGAAAATACGTATCAGACGACCAGATTTTTTCGCCGGAACTACCCCTTAACCTAAAAAAAGCGTTTTTAGGTTAGGTTTTTCTTTAATATTCGCTCTTCAGGGCACTCTATGAGACATCGTCACGTATTGTTGTATACACGCTTATATGGTTTATGTATAGGTTTCATAATAATTTTTTTTTACAGCACCCTGTATTCGAAATTTTTTTTTTTTATAGAGTGTTCTAAAAAAAATATTTTTTTAACGTTTTCTAATACGCATATGTTTTTACTATATGCCATCTACTTTGTATATCTCTATATGGTTTGTTAATTAGACTACCCCTTCACCCCAAAATCGATACCGCGGCGTAACAGTTTATCAGAAAATTACATTATTCATGTTATGCACATATTCTATACGCACGTATGTATTGCAAACGTTTTCCTCAAATATTTTCTCTGAGGGTTATTAAAAACAAATATTCTTTTACCGCCTTTTAATACGCATATATTATGTAGCTACTATGTACAATATTCTTCTGTTCTAAGTGTATTTACGACAGAAATACATTGACAATGAGTAAACGTTACTTATGCTGAAAGGAGTACTTTCCACACCACCTGAGAGGTAGAGTATTTGGCGAGTTTTTTTTAATTGTGGTATCCCCATTAGGGCTACTCCACAGCGATAAATCGTCCCCGTTAATAAAACTTGCGTCGCTTAATTCCGGAAGGACCCGGTTGCGCTACGTCCTCTTCGAAATCAATGTCAAGTTCGTCCGCATCTTCTGTAACGTCCGCATAGCCGATCAGTTGTTCATCGTCGTAGTCCTCTTCCACATTAATTTCGATTTCTAGCATGTTCGTACAGCCTTCGTTGCAATTTGTGCAAATACTTGAGCAGTTTAAGCCTGCTTTGCGACACCCGCACACGCGGCGACAGTCCTTGCATTTGCAGGAAATAAGCCTCAGTAATTTTTCAGGAGCTTGTGACTGTAGTGTATACACAAGAAAGACTGTCGCCGCGCGTGCGGGTGTCGTAAAGCAGGCTTAAACTGCTCAAGTATTTGCACAAATTGCAACGAAGGCTGTACGAACATCCTAAAAACGAAATTAATGTGGAAGAGGACTACCATGATGAACAACTGATCGGCCATGCGGACATTACAGAAGGTGCGGACGAACTTGACATTGATTTCGAAGAGGACGTAGCGCAACCGGGTCCTTCCGGAATTAAGCGACGCAAGTTTTATTAACGGGGACGATTTATCGCTGTGGAGTAGCCCTAATGGGGATACTACAATTAAAAAAACTCGCCAAATACCCTACCTCTCAGGTGGTGTTTACTCATTGTCAATATATTTCTGTCGTAAATACACTTAGAACAGAAGAATACTGTACATAGTAGCTACATAATATATGCGTATTAAAAGGCGGTAAAAGAATATTTGTTTTTAATAACCCTCAGAGAAAATATTTGAGGAAAACGTTTGCAATACATACGTGCGTATAGAATATGTGCATAACATGAATAATGTAATTTTCTGATAAACTGTTACGCCGCGGTATCGATTTTGGGGTGAAGGGGTAGTCTAATTAACAAACCATATAGAGATATACAAAGTAGATGGCATACAGGGTGATTCAAATTCGAGGGCAACCAAGGGTATCTCGCTTATTGTAAGTGATAGAAGGTAGGTTTAAATTTGGCAAAGTTGTGCATGTTTAAGCTCAACAATATGCTGTTGAGAAATCAAAAGAATCTTTTTTCGTTTTTGAGATTTTTGAAAAAAACTTAAATTTGACGTTTTTGTTTTTATTTTTTATTAGACTTATTTGAAAAGTAATAAAAAAACTAAAAGCACTTTCTTACAGCAACTTTTTCTGTTCTACATGATGATGGTTAAAGATTTTTAATACGACGTTTCGTCTTAAAAAAAAATTTTTTTTCTTAACTGCCTCTCAAGTTACCGAAGTAACCCCCAGAAAATCCTAGGACTTTGTGTTAGGTAAAGATTAAAAATGCACAACTTTGCCAAATTTAAACCTACCTTCTATCACTTATAATAAGGGAGATACCCATGGTTGCCCTCGAATTTGAATCACCCTGTATAGTAAAAACATATGCGTATTAGAAAAATATTTTTTTTTGAACATTATAAAAAAAAATTTCGAATACAGGGTGTTGTAAAAAAAAATAATTATGAAACCTATACATAAACCATATAAGCGTGTATACAACAATATGTGACGATTTCTCATAGAGTGCCCTGAAGGGCGAATATTAAAGAAAAACCTAACCTAAAAATGCTTTTTTTAGGTTAAGGGGTAGTTCCGGCGAAAAAATCTGGTCGTCTGATACGTATTTTCAAACAGCACGTTGAAGTCTATAATACCATAAATTTTGAACTATCCTATATGAACAACCTCGGTGATACGATGGAGTGAATTTTAGGATGGACGACCCTGTATCTCGAAAAAGAGCAATGTCAGAAAAAACAGATATATACCAAAAAATCAGGTATTTATCGGTGATAAACTGCCATATGTTTTATTTTTAATTAGTATTGTCTGTGAGCCACAATAAAAAAATTACGAAGTGTCTATAGGTACTTTTGCGATATCATGCACCGGAAGCTCGATATAAAGCAAAAAGCAAAAAAAGCCCTTTGGGGGGGGGGGGTGGATGGGGATGTTCCGGGGACAGCTGTGTCCCACAAACTCAGACCCAAATTGAGCATCCCTAGACCAGTATAAAAAAAAATAAAAATCAAATCCTATATAGTTTTCCACCTTGAGCCTACGTTTCCTGTAGTAACTCATTAAATTACAAATGGCTGTTCCTTGGGTAAAAAATTATACCATAATTTTTAGCTTTCACAATAAGAATTATTGTTGAAAAAATGACAATGATTGACCTATATATTGTTTTTCGGAACCAATTTCTTAACTTAATGACTGTAAATAAAGTTTTGGTTACATACAGTGGCGCAACCAGGATTTGGTTCTGGGGGGGGCTACAATAAAAAATTACTAGCTAAATATCACAAATTTTTATTTTAAATTAAAAATACATAGTGTGGTTGCAAACTTTCATTCACACTTTTGAAGGTCTGGGGGGGCTTCAGCCCCACTAGCCCCCCCCCCGTGGTTGCGCCACTGGTTACATAAACGCATTCAAAATAAGAAAATCAAATAACGCTGAAAACTAAAGGACGAAGCAAATTAAATGTCTGATAAACTAAAAACAACAAATTTTAGCGTGATTTCACATACTTTATAAACAATCTTTATCGTAGTTTATCATCATCAATACATGATTAAAGTTTAGTTGTTTTAATTTTCTCGCAATTCTTTTCTTCCCCTATTGACAAAAAATATATTTTTAAAAGGGGGAAAATCTGAGAAGCTTTTCACTTATTGATAAAGTTTGTGAAATTAAATTAAACATGTGCAACAAAAACGTAAACTTAGTTTGATTAAGCGGAGCATTATCTAAAATCAATAAGAAACAAATTTGCAATTTTAATTGAAGACTAAAAAAAGATCTCGCAAGGAGCTCGATTAAAAGTTTTTTCGAACATTCACCTAATTCTCATCAGTCGATACACTGTAATTAATTATAGCAAATTAAAGGATTTGAAGCCATAAAAAATGTAACATAAAAGTTTAACAGCGATGCCATAACAGTTTACAGTCGTCAATGATAAAACTCTGCAGCATTAAATTTGGCGCCGGGTTTGTTCTTAATTTAACATGGGTTTTCCGTACTGACTGAAAAGAGATTTTTAAATAAGTAATTAAGTTCGCTAATCTTCCATGATAGGAGCTGCGCTACCCTATTTAATTTTGCATTTTCCCTCACGTATATTTTTGTTGAAGAAAGCAAAAGGAAGCTTCTAAAATTTCCAAATAACTTGAGAATTATACTGTAGTAATTTAAAGTAAATATTTGTGAGAGCAGATTGTATTAATATTTAAATTCAAATCAATACAAAGAGGTTAGTGAAAAGGGTGTTAATCGCGGATAGAAACCGAAAAGTACTAAGCGCATTGCGATTTGCGGTAGATATTGTATTATTTATTTAGCAATGTGGGCGTAAAAAATACAACCAGCTAAAACTGGAATAATGGCTAGCTATTATGCGGGTTTACCAAATATTTTTGTTCAAAATGTAGAAACTGTGTATGGTTGGTTTAGAGTTTTAATAGCGAATATATACTCTTTTCTACGAAGTACGAGCAGCGTCGATGACGGAGTCGTGAAATAAGTTCAATAATTTATATTCAAATACCTACATATATGAACGGGTATATTTATAAGTTTGAAAGGATGGGTTATTTTTATTTACTTATATAAAAAGAAGACTATTGTTTCTCTATTTTAGATTTAACATCCGTTTCTATTGGGATGAAAATAAACCAGTTAGTTATATTTATAATTATTATATAGGTACCTACTAGATATTTCATCAAAACTTACACTTCGTATTATCATTAAAATGTTTCACGAACTTTTGTTATTTGTTGCATTCTATGAATTTTTTTGACTTTAATTTAAAGTTGGCCCATTTCACCACAAGGTAAGATAAACAAGACCGTGCGAAGGAAAAACCAGACACGAGACGAAGTCTGCAATTTGAGGTCCCCCTTTTCCGGGAGTAGGTACCTCTTAATTTTGATGCCAGAAGCTGGCCTCCTCCTTTCCATGGTCTTGTTTTTGAATATAAATATACGAAAGGAACCGCAAGGACGGACATTTGCGCCAAGTTTTGGTGGCGCCAGGCTATTAATCTATAAAATTATGCCACTTCTAAGGCTGTGTCCTTTTTAGGCAAAGTTGGCAACGACACCTTTAAGGTTATGGAGAGTCGTAAGGCCTAAAGTAATATGACTTGGCTCGTTAACGTTGTAGTTGCTGTTGAGATCCCTCGACCTGCATGCAACAATATACAAAGCAATTCGTAAATAAGTACTCACCTCGAATGCTATAGTTAATGCAACCTTTTCTTGTCGAAGTTGTTCTGCTTGTTTCTTATATGCCAACATTGCCCGGACTGTTTCCTCCATCCTGAAAATGATGATTTTTATAGTCTATGCTAAAATATAAACTTATATTATTTCTATATATTTTTTTAAATCTATACACAAATTAATAAAACAAGGTTCATAGATTATTTGTTCTTTAAGACAGGTATGGGATCTTTAATTTCTACTTTCTCATCTAAACATAGAGGTGTTATCAAGTTACAAATTAATGTACCAAAATAGAAAGTTTATATGAAATTATATTCCAGGTTTCTGCGTCTGTGGGTGCTCGGTGGGAACTTTCAATATCAGAAAAATCCATTAATATCAATGTAATCGACACATCAGAAAGGACTTTATTTGAAGGATTTAGATAAATTCTCAGAAATGGTACAATTTTCAAATAAAAATTGTTCAGAATAAAGCCAAAAATATTTTCGTTAGAATATTTTTGTGAATTATTTCTGAAATTGATGAACAAAATTTAAATTTCAATGAAAGAAATGAAATCCAAAGAAGTCAGAAATCCATAGAGGTAAATTTTAATAGAATAAAATAGCAAAATAAATTTTACTATTCAGTCTAAATCCTCTAATGTCTTAAAAAGACATAAATACTCTTTTCAGAGCTTATTTGCAAACTATCTACATTTAACTGATAAAAATTTGGTCAGTACTACCATTGTTTATAAAGTATTATAGTTATTCAACCTGATTTCTAAGTATGTGCTGCCAACTTGTGAGTAATTTACATACTAGTTAGTTTCTATGACTACGTTTACAGTTTTTTGACTTTTGTTTTTAAAATATTTTATCATTAAAAAAATATACATTTCACGATACATTACACATTGCGGCCATTGCGCAGCCGGATGTGACGTCGAGCTCGAGAAAAATATGAATCTGTCGTGTACGTGACATCGCAACTAACCTCAAAAATATGATTTGCACGTCATCAAATGACGCGTTTAGTTGAAAAAGTAATACCAGCGCACAAATATGTAAAGTCACCATTTCGATATACATTTACAAAAATATACATTTTTAAAGATTTTCACATATTAAGCTGCTTTTATCAAAATCTGTGCTTGGTTCCTGTACTATCAATTAAAATCTTGTTCAGTGCATTACTAATGAAGTTTTGATCATATTATAATGGATTCAAGCTAAAACTACAAAAATTAAAATCGAGAATAAATTAAAAAAAACTCATTTTTAATGATCTACGACGTACAATATTGAAACTTTACACTGTCTGAGAGAGTTTTTAAATGTTGATATGGATCTAAAGCTGTAGCTACAAAATTATGATTAAAGTTGAAAATAAATTTACAAAAACTAAAAATTTGAGGTTATGATCATTTACTCTTTGCCCATAATATTGATGCACATGTATGTGATTTCTGATTATAAACAATCAACAAACATAATATAAAAAAGAACATTAATTTAAACACCTTCAGCCTGATTTTTAAAGTCGCGAAATTGCGAAAAGCGAAATGCGAGTCGTGTTGCTATTGGTCAATTCCAAATTTTAATGTGAAGTGAACCAATAGCAACACGTTTCGCATTTCGCTTTTTACAACTTCGCGATTATGAAAATCAGGCTTTACAACTAACCTCAAAAATATGCACTTTTTAAAATTTTTGAATATTATGTAATTTTTATCAAAATTTCTGCTTGGTTCCTGTACTATCATCTAAAATCTTGTTCGGTGCATTACTCATGAAGTTTTAAATGTCCTAATCTAATGAAATAGGATGCTTTTTGTTGACTGGAAATCCAACCTATAAATAGCAATTAATTTTTAATAATCTACGAGGTACAATATTGAAACTTTATATATCTAATATCTTATTAGAGAGTTTTTAAATGTTATTATGGATCCAAGCTGAAGCTACAAAATTATAATTAAAGTAAAAATAAATTTACAAAAACTAAACATTTTAGGTTATGTTAGTCATATGATGTATAAATGATTCATTTTAGAACAAAAAATCCAATAGTTTAATAAAAATAGAAAACTGACAAACTGTCAAAAGTTATTAATATAGTCAAGTTTCGATCTATGACTTTAGTTCCTCGTCGAATGTCATGTGACGTAGATGCACCGGATGTGCGAAATTCGTGCATGCGTCGTAGCATTGTTTATAATAAACAATGGTCGTAACGTAAACGACACCGGGGGCTACGGTCGTAATAATGGGCACACATTATCCAGCACGCCATCTACCAATGATCCACCGGTACTAACAAGAGGTTGAATAACTATATACTTTATAAACAATGGTACTACGAATGTAGAAAGCAAATAATTTAATAATTGCAATAAGCCCCACCAGACGACGGATTAATCCAAATAAGGACTCCCTCTGTTACCAGGCAGTGCAAGTCACCATCCCATGGACCGGTTTCTGGCTTATTAGCCTTCATCAGCATGGTATAGGCAACTCACACTGCACGATAACAAAGGGACTCCAGATCTTGTCAACATCGATCGACATGAAGTCGGTAAGATGCGAATGTGGACCGTGGGGCCCTCTGGTGAAACTTATTGCAATGTGGATTTTGCCCAGACTAGGCTCGTATGAAAGAAATGAAATCCAAAGAAGTCAGAAATCCATTTTCATTTCTTTCATACGAGCCTAGTCTGGGCAAAATCCACATTGCAATAAGTTTCACCAGAGGGCCCCACGGTCCACATTCGCATCTTACCGACTTCATGTCGATCGATGTTGACAAGATCTGGAGTCCCTTTGTTATCGTGCAGTGTGAGTTGCCTATACCATGCTGATGAAGGCTAATAAGCCAGAAACCGGTCCATGGGATGGTGACTTGCACTGCCTGGGGCCTTATTCTCAGCCAGTGGATTTCAGCGTTCCTATGCGAAAATCCGCCATGTTTCTACTGAAATCTAATAAGCCGTATTCTCGACCATTCCCTTCCTACGAAATTTCAGTAGAATACGAGCAATTTTGTTCTCCTGCTTTCCACCAAGCGAATTTTGTAATTTCAAGAGAATCGCATACGCATATAGTGTGCGCATAGTGTAATTTACTTTGCATTGTAGGCACAGATTAAGAAATGTTGTAGGTTAACGAGGAGCGTTCCCATTCGTGTGAGAGAAGGTTCACTTCTCTCGATTTCGTCTCCTCGATGAGAATAAGCACCCTGGTAACAGAGGGAGTCCTTATTTGGATTAATCCGTCTGGTGGGGCTTATTGCAATTATTAAATTATTTGCTTTCTACATTCGGTAGTACTGACCAAATTTTTATCAGTTAAATGTAGATAGTTTGCAAATAAGCTCTGAAAAGAGTATTTATGTCTTTTTAAGACATTAGAGGATTTAGACTGAATAGTAAAATTTATTTTGCTATTTTATTCTATTAAAATTTACCTCTATGGATTTCTGACTTCTTTGGATTTCATTTCTTTCATACGAGCCTAGTCTGGGCAAAATCCACATTGCAATAAGTTTCACCAGAGGGCCCCACGGTCCACATTCGCATCTTACCGACTTCATGTCGATCGATGTTGACAAGATCTGGAGTCCCTTTGTTATCGTGCAGTGTGAGTTGCCTATACCATGCTGATGAAGGCTAATAAGCCAGAAACCGGTCCATGGGATGGTGACTTGCACTGCCTGGTAACAGAGGGAGTCCTTATTTGGATTAATCCGTCTGGTGGGGCTTATTGCAATTATTAAATTATTTGCTTTCTACATTCGTAGTACTGACCAAATTTTTATCAGTTAAATGTAGATAGTTTGCAAATAAGCTCTGAAAAGAGTATTTATGTCTTTTTAAGACATTAGAGGATTTAGACTGAATAGTAAAATTTATTTTGCTATTTTATTCTATTAAATTTCAATGTTTAAAAATATTATAGCTGAATTCATTACAAATTCATTTATTCCAAATTTTCCATTTCCGAACTGTATCTAATATATTATACGTGTAATTTTTTTTGGAAAAAATTTTATGAAACAAAAATTCTTTTCGTGTAAGTATCTAATTTTTGAAAAATTTCATAGATAATGTTTTTTATAATTCGTATAAAAATGATAATTTTCAAAACATTTTATGATTTTATTTTGACAACGTATTAGTAATCAGTCACCCCAAAAACCCCTACATTTTTGTTCTGTCGAAAATGCGAGTTAATCTATTTATAAATTATTCAAAGCATAAAGAAAAAATTCACAATTTTTAAAATTAGAATTCAAAGATTTTATTTCGCTCGCCGGAATGTTTCCGATTTCAAGTAATATAGTATAACAAATATTTTTAAAAAAGTTTAATTAAAAGTGGTGCTGTTCCTGACAGTTCCGAAGTTTCGCCGATTTGTAGGTTTCATTGACTCGACTAATACATAAACTACAAAAATGAATTAGATAATGAAGGGAAATCTCGTTTATTATTTTAAATCCTTGTATGTACATAATACATCTCACTGAAATCAAAGATAGCATAAGAGAACATTTCAGGAAAGTTTGTGTCGACACGAGTAGGATGTGACCCGCATTATCTGAGCCGTGTGATTTGCTACACAATAACGCTTTAAATTTTCAACAAACTCTAATACAACTTAGAATTGTTTGCAATAGTACAAATCCCAAGCTGTGCCCTGGGGTGTTTCTCTCTCGCAATCCTATTAGCACATAGCTCGACGTTGATCTACCAACTACCAGAAGTAAAATGAATAAACATTCGTATGATGGACCTCCCTCCAGGGGATTATTACACTTTTCACTTTTTCCAGTTCCAGATTTGACTTTATTTTGTTTTATAAGGTTTTTTACGTCTCTCATAAACACTTTTTAGCGCCTTTTTACTGCTGATGCCCGTCCTTTATTTGATATTTGAGCTCGCCTTTTTTAGGTTACTGTGTAACTCGTTTAGCTAAAAATTGATGTTAAATCTCAGCGAAAGTAGAAGTTAGGACTCGGTTATTCCCAAGATGAGAAAAGAATAACGTCTGCCCCGGATGAATTATTTTTAAGGGCAAGGCGAATTGTTTTTAACGACCTGGATATTTTCGTTTAGAATTAATTTAGGGCGGAAAATCCTTCCGACCTTTGCTTCTTTGTTTGACGACATTAAATCTTTTTTACACATCTGCCAGCTTTTAATTAATTTGATATTACGTAAAGTTTAATCTTCCAAAATGAATTTTCTCCTTGGGCGTAAAAAGTCTAAATGAATTGTGTAACAAAATTTATGTAGTGTTGAATACCTTTCGGTAGATAAATCACGAGTTAACCGAAAACTTCCTCAATAATAAATGGTTTCTCTTGTCTCTGAATATTCAAAGTTTAATAAAATAAAATAATATAAGAAAAAACTATTTTTTTATATTTTTTAAACTATTCTGTGGATTGTTGTACAATGTGGTTAGGTTAGGTTAGGTTAGGTTAGGTTAGGTTAGGTTAGGTGGTTACCGATGGCTAAAAGAAGAACTTAGCAACGTGATTATCTAATCTGATCAACTTTTCTTCTGCGAACGTAGTAAGTAGGTATCTATGGTTATGATATAAACATTAAAATTGTGTAATTTCACGAATTACACAAACTAAAAAGATTCTAAGCGTTGAAAAAGGAAACAGATTAAGATTCCGAAACATCTGCGAAACAACATTGTTTTATTTTAGTTTATTCATATTTTAATGTCAAAAAAAAACAACCTTTAACTGTTCCTTTGACGTAAAGTCACAGGCGTAAAGGTTATTTTTTTAAAAATCCAGATATTTTTTAGATTGCCTGGAAATGTTCAGAAGTGTGGTGGTAAAACCCAAATAAGAAAAGAAACAAAACAAGGTGGTAAGTCGAATACTGTGTATTTAATAGTTATTTATGTATCTAGTGCAAAAAGTTAGTGCTTATGGCACGCAGCATGAAAATTATTGGATAACATCTTAAGTGCCATAAACCAACGCCACCTATAAATAAGGTGGTATTGCATAAACACATTTTTTGCACGTGTTGCATATTGTTTCTACGATCGCTGTATATTTAAGAAAAAAAATTAAAGTTATATAAAAATTTAGTTCCGTGACAATTTGTGTCAAAATTAATGACATTATAAAAATTTGGAAGAAGCGTGTTTTCTTACGTTTTTATTGCACTGTTACCAAGGTAACGTGCAAAAGTTTTTATTGCACTGTTATCAAAGCAAAGAGCAATAAAATTGAAAGTGGTATAAACAGTCACTTTTAGTACCTACTGCAGATAATGCTAAAAGTAACTTTTTGAACGATTGTAGAAAATTAACTTTTATTAGCACTATTACAAGGTGGTGAGTACATTTAAATTCATTACATTTAAAGAATACATAATTAAAGTAGGTGCTATCGAAAATGCCCCCATTGTGCATCACACGGAGTCTTTTTAAAAGATTTAAGTTTTAATTTGGTAAGCGTATTTTCAGTCTCATTTTGTTGCTTTCATATATTATACTTACATTCCTGTCTAAATCTGAAATATTTAAAATTTAGTTTAAAAAATATTTTCTTTTATAGTTTTCCCATAAATACAGAATAAGAGGGTTAAGATCAGGTGTTCAGGAGAGTCATAATCGGTGAGTTTATCTACAGCCAATTAATTTATCCCTCTTTATAAATATCTTGTAACTATTGCCAAACGTTATCATCATGTGTTATTAGGATAAAATCGGACAATGTGTGATGTATTTTTTAATCACAATCACTATTTTAAGAATGTCAGACAAATAGAGTAAAATATATTTAAAAAAAAACTTTCAAAAATATATAAACTGGTCAACAAAAAGTTCAGCAAAATCTTGATGGAGATATTTTAAAAGCATCGCAATTCGGAAACACATGTTTATGGATAAAAAAGATTAAAAGATTTTAATCTGTGCATCTCCACGGCCTCCTTAGACGATATTGCTGATATGAGACAACAGTATAAACCATAAACCTATTGAATTCTTGGCCTGGTTATACAAAGTGAAAACGTCACTTGTAGGAAAAATGATCTGATGAAGAAAAATCTACAGAAAATAAGCATTTAATCTACGCAAGATTAAAATCTTTTAATCTTTTTTATCCATCAACATGTGTTTCCAAATTGCGATGCTTTTAAAATATCGCTACCAAGATTTTGACACTTACCTTGTTCGCTCTGTGCCAAAGGGCCATAATAAAAAAACTGGCGAAAACGTCTGGAGATATTGATATTAATGGGAGATGAAAAATGTTGTTTTAACAAAATGGCAGACCATAAAAATTTTGCAATTTTTGCACTACTTTGTTTTACACCCTATATAATAAGAGTATTTAAACTTTTTCAAAAAAATTTATTCTTTTATGTAATCTGGAACAAATGATATTTTGCACGGTGCAAACCGCACAAAAAAGGCAACTTTTAAGAAAGTTACAGCTAATTGAAAATGGTGCTAATAATTGCCATTGCCGAACTTTTTGTTGACCAGTTTATTTGAGTCCTTTTATCCTCGTAAAAAATGACGTTATTCAAATCCGGCCCCATCTTTGTGAATCACTTAATAATATACTTAATTAGGTACATATCCTTATTTATATTTATTTACAGAGTTTAAATAAAATTAGTAACGATTAAAATATTAATCTCGAATTTTTCGCTTCACAGTGAAGTAAAAATACCATATTCCCATCATATTTTGAAGATAGTGGCATAATGGTGTTTCCGGTAATAATTCTTACTTTAAGAAAATAATATATTTTATCCCCGATGTAGTAAGTCTCGAGTCTTTCATTTTGATAGATTTTCATAAATTACCTGTCGATATAGAAAACCAAACAATAATTTTTCGTTCGTCGTTCTTTGATCTCGCTTTCGTTTACCAGCAATGTCTCAGAATATAAACGATCTGTCAGTAAATAATATATACCTAGTTGATTTCTCGGTTGACGAGTTGCTGGATGTAATCTACCACCAGAAGCAAAGCCATACAAAGAGGGATTTATACAGCATCATTATATTTCTACTTTATTGAACTTATACACAGCACGTCAGAGCCCTTATAGTTGGGTAAATTTCAAATAAATTTGGGTATACTTTAAACCTTGCGATACAACTTTTCCAAGTGGAAGATACATGCTTACAACATAAAATTAGTGGAACATATTTACTATATGATTATTTATCACTAATTTAAACAAATTTGATTTTATAATACATAGAACAGAACAGTATTTTTATCTGTAGCTCTGTGTACCGAATTAACTCTCAGGAAATTCATTTGATAATACGCATTAATAAAATATAACTTAGTTAGAACTAGTACCTACCTAGTTAACAAGTGTTTTATTTACATATCTTTGTTAAAAAAATAATTTTCAAGATTTCTTTATAATAACTTATTTTATTCTATAAAATCTTTGAGCCTCTTCAACAGGCCTTATTGATTTCAATTTTACATTCCTGAATAAGGAGTCGGGCGTTCACAGGATCTCATTTTGTAATAATTTCAAACGGAATGCCAAAGGTATTCAGAATTCTCTCAACCAAGGTAAATATTAGAAATTTAAATGTAAAACTGTATGCGGATTCTCTGAAGAAAAGTAAATGATTCTTTGAGAGGGGTTTTTATTTCTTTTAAAAAGCAGATGCGGAAGTTGCTGGAAGTGTAGTAGACAGAGTAGAAGATATAATAATCCCTAAAAAAACTAGTTACATTAAATTTGTAATTTTGCATGATTCACAATAAAACAGATTGTTTAAACTCTCAATTTTCATTATTTGCTGGATTCACATAATTCCCAACTGTGCCTATTTTTCAAATAGATTTTTATTAGGGATATTCTTTGTTTCGATTTGCCGTTTTTTTAGTTATTTAATTTTTATACTACCTATTAAATATTCAAAATTAGATATCAGGCAGCATCAGGCCACCGGCTGTCTAACACATCATTTTATATTCTTGATTTAGCTCCCAGTAAATTTATAATAAGTAGGTATATGAATTATCATGACTGATAAACCGATTGAGACAAATGTATAAGTAAGTATTGTTGCAGTTTGGCCCGTTCTTTAATGGACATCCTATATAATAATAATTGTAAGTTATCAACTGAAATGTGAGTTTGCATGAGCATCGTTTTCGGGTACATCATGCATATAATGAATGAATAGTTTATTATCGTTGTACCATTTTTTCACGTAATCATTATGCCATCTAGTGACATAAAACTAATCATTAGTAAAGGGAAGGTTGCTACAATTTACAACGTGTATAACGTCGTTAATAAATATATCATTTAAATTCGTTATCGGTATTATCTTGTATGCTCGGTCATTTAGGTACGAAATAATTAATTTGAATAAATAGCGCAGACACCAGTCAATTAAATAATTTGTTGTTTAAAGTGAATTAAATACGAGGATGAAAAAAATGCGGAAACAATATTAATTACCTAAAAAATTCATCAATCACAAGGTGAAAGTATCCTGTTGAAACACGAAGCTACATAATTTTTTGTCAGTTTAGCAGCTTTAACCTTCAAGACCTAAAGATTAATGATATAAGGATAATCTAATATAAAGACTGGGCGTCAGATAAATTTTCAAGAAGCCATGGAAAAAGAGAAAGGGGAACCTCTATTCAATTATGTTAATTGAAAATCTACCATACAATAAAACACACTTATTTCTGGATTTAATCAGCATTATTGTATTAGAAGAAAAAAATATTGTAAAATAAAATATTTCTAGTGATTAACTTAACTTAGTAAGAGGTAGGTACATTTTATGTGCAAATGATTTTAGCAATATTGTAAACTAACTATTCTCGGTTTTTCACAGAGAATGTCATCTATAGTTTTTTTTTTATATTTTGGTCACGAACAATTCCTTACAGCAGTAATATAAATTTTTCATGAAGATGAATAAATTACTTATGTAAACTTAACAAATGTAATATATTAGTAAAACCCTGGTATATGTATTCTTACATATACAAGGGTAAAACCAAAGATCATTTCATATCCTAGATAGTCAAAGCCACTGTTTATTTCATCGCCCCATCTTCTTTCTCTTACACATGCAAAATTGGATGCCAAATAACAGAGAAGTATTGCAGTATCATGAGTTAAAGTGAGATGAAGCTTTAGTTGAGGTCCATTTATGAGCGATGAAATTAAACAATAGATCTGACTATCAATGATCTTTGGTAAAACCAAAGACCGAATATACACACATGTATTTTCAACATATTAAAAATTATTTATTTGTGCTTTTGTTGTACCAAATATGATGGTATACAGTAGTATACACCATCATCTTGGTTATAGGCCTGTAGAATTAGACGATGTGAACGGGAATCTGTAACTAATTCGTTTCAGATAGCCGTAGGTAAAAACAGGTGTATTTAGTTATAAGGAATATACCTCTGCGATACCTCCCAAATCAAATAAACAGAACATTGTTTAAAAGTCACTTTTATGTGAAAAAATCATGAAATTTGGAGTTTTTTAAAAATTACAGTAAGACTGCAGTAGATTAATTTCTTTGAATGTTTCTGTTTACTAGGTATTCCAAACCGGTTAATTTAAGCCCCGGTTGATTTCATTTCATTGATTATTTATTTAAATAATTGCCGAAAACCATCGAAATTTTCGAAAATTTCAAGCATTTTTTACTCTGAAAGGAAAAATGCTAGACTCTCGAAACTTTGGTGGAACATGTATCTCATTACCCTCAACTTACAAAAAAAATTTCGTTTCAAAATGTTTATTAGTTTTCGAGAAATTCTATTTGTTTATTAAAAAGGTCCCAAATGTTTAATGAAAAATTGACCTATTAACGTTATCAAAAATAATTCAACCACAGCTCATTTTTTTCGTCAAGACGTCAATTTTACGAATCTGTTATGGGCGTATCGATTTTCAATAATTTTGACCGTCAAAATGGCGTTAACAACATTGCTACTTTTCGGAGCAGCGTTTTTTGCAAATGACTTTACAACAAATGAACGTATCTGCACAAATCTTTCATATGTATTTGAGTTGCTGGTATTTTTCTACAAATTTATAAAAAAAAATTGTTGCTCTGGGACATGTAGGAGCCGAGATAATTTTTTAAATTGTTTAATGCGTCAAACGTTTATTTATTAATATTTATGGCCAAAATTGAAACTGGTTGTTAATAAGATCTTGAATTTTGTGAATTCATCAAGTCCTATTGAAAACGGGCCATTTTTGAGGTCAAAATTTAATTTTTAATAATTAGTGATTTTAGAGCGTCTTCAATTTGTTTGGCTCAAGGGACAGGTGAATTTTTGATCAAACGAGTTTCAAATTGGGGTAGCGAGAAAAATTCGTCATATCTCCGTTATTTTCCGGCCAATTTCGACGTTTTTTTTTAAATTTGGGGTAGCTCACGAAAATAATAACAATGGGCACATTTGCAATATCCAAATAATAAACAAATAATTGTTATAAACAATTTATTTTTTTTTTAATTTTTTTTTTTTGGGCTTATGCAACTTATAATGTGCTAATGAATTATGAATTAAATATAAATTTATAAAGATTATATAATGGTAACAATGTATGCACAAACTATTTCTCCATCAAACAATATACGATGTTACAGCATTGTTACCATTATATAATCTTTATAAATTTATATTTAATACATTAGCACATTATAAGTTGCATAAGCCCAAAAAAGAAAAATTAAAAAAAAAAAAAATTGTTTATAACAATTATTTGTTTATTATTTGGATATTGCAAATGTGCCCATTGTTATTATTTTCGTGAGCTACCCCAAATTTAAAAAAAAACGTCGAAATTGGCCGGAAAATAACGGAGATATGACGAATTTTTCTCGCTACCCCAATTTGAAACTCGTTTGATCAAAAATTCACCTGTTCCTTGAGCCAAACAAATTGAAGACGCTCTAAAATCACTAATTATTAAAAATTATATTTTGACCTCAAAAAGGGCCCGTTTTCAATAGGACTTGATGAATTCACAAAATTCAAGATCTTATTAACAACCAGTTTCAATTTTGGCCATAAATATTAATAAATAAACGTTTGGCGCATTAAACAATTTAAAAAATTATCTCGGCTCCTACATGTCCCAGAGCAACAATTTTTTTTTATAAATTTGTAGAAAAATACCAGCAACTCAAATATGAAAGATTTGTGCAGATACGTTCATTTGTTGTAAAGTTATTTGCAAAAAACGCTGCTCCGAAAAGTACCAATGTTGTTATAGCTATTAACATATCTAGGACTGTTATGACTATCATAACTGCCGCTTTTAAGACATCTAAAGCTGTTATGATTCATAACATCCGTGATATGTTCAATAGTTTATCGGTTTCAGAAAATAAAGACATTATTAATAGATATTACCTTTTGATATTCTCTTATTAATAACGTTTTCATTTCATTAGTTGGTCAAGTCTGTATGGGTTGATTTGTCGCCATGGTTACAGTTATATTTTTGTTTGTTTTTATTTGTTACCTTTCTCATATTACATAAATGTTTACATTTTTAATGTCACAACGGCTACATAAATATGGACCTTGGATTGCCTGAAAATACATTTCAGTTGGATTTCAGTACTTAATTATTATTGTTTGGAGTTTTCTGTCTGTTTGTATTAATAAATAGCCCTATATTATATAGTTTCATTATTTATTATTTCATCTGTTGACAGTTATTGACAGATCTGTATTTGTAATATTATTACCGTACAAGTTTTAAATATAACTGTACAACTTTAGTTATGACTTGTTTACCAGCCTACTTTTGCATATGTAAACAAAGGATTATCCTGAAACCGATAAACGCCATTTTGACGGTCAAAATTATTGAAAATCGATACGCCCATAACAGATTCGTAAAATTGACGTCTTGACGAAAAAAATGAGCTGTGGTTGAATTATTTTTGATAACGTTAATAGGTCAATTTTTCATTAAACATTTGGGACCTTTTTAATAAACAAATAGAATTTCTCGAAAACTAATAAACATTTTGAAACGAAATTTTTTTTGTAAGTTGAGGGTAATGAGACACATATTCCACCAAAGTTTCGAGAGTCTAGCATTTTTCCTTTCAGAGTAAAAAATGCTTGAAATTTTCGAAAATTTCGATGGTTTTCGGCAATTATTTAAATAAATAATCAATGAAATGAAATCAACCGGGGCTTAAATTAACCGGTTTGGAATACCTAGTAAACAGAAACATTCAAAAAAATTAATCTACTGCAGTCTTACTGTAATTTTTAAAAAATTCCAAATTTCATGATTTTTTCACATAAAAGTGACTTTTAAACAATGTTCCGTTTATTTGATTTGGGAGGTATCGCAGAGGTATATTCCTTATAACTAAATACACCTATTTTTACCTACGGCTATTTGAAACGAATTAGTTACACCGTTTTTTCTATTTCTGCAGGCCTATTATACCAAATACGAATGGCGAATGGGTTTACGGGCCATTGGCATTTTCGAATCATCCGTATTCGAATGTGTTAAATTGTTCAAATAGTTGGTAGTAAATTTCATATTTGACCATAGGCGTAGGGATATACTTACTAATATTGGATATGATTTGAAATGTAATATTAGAAGATACAGAATGTGATATATATATCAGTGAGTTTTGAAAGCAGAGTGAGGGAAATTGCTTTTTTTTTAAATAATTTCTTTGTTTTTTTGTAATTTTTTGTTTCTCTAAGTACTTCAAGTGATGTGGTAAATCTAGTTGGTACTTTTTCTCACGATGATGCTAGAAGTCGTGACGTCATGTGACCTAATCTACACTGGCATAGGTTAATTCATATACTACCATCTATAAATAAACCATAAACCATAATATTAAATTTCTATCTTCTTTTAAGATAATAATAATAAAGTACACGTAAGTACTAGTACTATGGTTGGGGATCGAAATAAGTGTTACTCGAACAAGCATTCATACCTTGCTTTCTCGGTCTATGTTATGTATATCTGTAATCAGTATTTATGGCAGAAATTATAAATTAAAAAAATAAGTAGAGGACCCGATCTTAAACTGAGTCAGCTTTATTAGTTGGTTGGTTAGTAGATTCAGGGTCCACTAAATGGGAGCAATAGTTTGAACATAAATGCCAATAATAATTCGTGGTTCGTTTGAGGTGCTTGTTTATGTTAATTTTTATATTTGATATTTAAATATTACCATAAAAATAATGGATTTTAAGTCTAAAAACTAGCTCGATTAAGCGCGTTATATCAGTGAAATATGGCTGTGCAATTAAACTCTGCGACATAAACTATTCATTTCTCGGTTTTAACAAGTTCATAAAGCAGAAATACTACTTTGAATCGGTAGTACAATATGCCACTCAATTTTCAACTAATAATGAATTAGAAAAGAATTAAATATTAAATGGTACATGTTTAGAAACGACGTACCTAATAAATATATAAATGTTACAAAATTCCATAAAGTCTTATCTGCATTAGAAATATATCACTAGTAATAAATGAAATAAGCATTTCAATTCAGTCTCTACTTGTTTTGAATAACATTTAAAATTTTCTAAAAATATTATATTTTCCGAGTACACTACTGTTTTATGCCTCATCACTGGAAATTTTGGGGTGGATGTTCATGTCAAGCCGCCACAATAGCCTAGGTTTGCGTGTTACCGCACCGATAGATATAGGAATTGATTAATGTAGAAATCAAACGCCAGTTCATAGAATACTGTATTCACTTTACCATTTCCAGTCTGGTGGTGTCAGATATGCCAAATAAAATTATATGATGTCTGTATATATTCTAGAAGTTACGAATATGCTTTCACCTAGAGCTTAGAATTAATCTAACAACACGATGATTTTAGATATTATATTCAATTCAATGTGAAGTGTGTTCTGTTGTGTGCTCTGTATTAAAATCGATTTTTAAGTAGATTAGAGAACTGAAAGTTACTGAAAAGGGGTTGGATTGAGTAGATCCCTATGTCCAGTACACGCTGATCAAGATTTCGAGCAAGTTTTTCAGCTGCATACAAGAGTAATAATGCAGGTTTAGTGCAAGTAACCTCACATTAAATGGCACATGTTTAAGTTAGAATGTTTTTGTGAGAGTTTTTATAGTAACCTGAGGTGAGTAAGACATTAAAACTAATTCATAATATAAAAAAGAAACTAATAGAATAATTTTCAAACTAGTCAATAAAAGCTAAAAGACAAAATAGCACAAATACAATTAAAATTCTATTTGCTTTTAATCATACGAGTATGATGAAGTATGATAGTAACTTTAGAGGATATATTCAATAAGCTCATAGCCATTGAAACAAAACAAGACAGTTTTCAAACTGCTATAGAAGAAGTAAAAGAAGGTCAAAAGAAAGCTGATGAAACTGTAGAAGAGATAAGAAAAGAAAATCAAAAACTTCACAACAAAATAAAGATGTTTCAGGTAAATCAAAATGAGTCGTTGTATATTTAAAAAATCACATCAATTATACCGTTGAATTTTTGAAAATCGGTGAAATTAATGCAACTTTAGTAAGTATTAAAAATAAAAATAAAACAATAGATATTGTAGCAATTTACAGGCCACCAGCTACGTGTCCAGTCACATTTGTTGAGAGTTTGTCAACATTCTTAGAAAACAAGAAAAACACAGATTATTATGTTATTAATTATAGGTGACATGAATATTGACATACTCTCAAAAAATGATGACTGTGCTAATGAGTATCTTAATGTATTATCGTAAAACGGCTTTAGATCAGCTATCAATAAGTTTACAAGAGTCACTGCAGAGACAAAAAGCTGCCTCGATCATATTTTTATTAAATTAAGCAATGAAAATCAATACAATAAAATAAACTCGGCGGTAATACAAAGTAAAATCACTGATCATTACTCGGTGATGGCAGAAATAACGAATTTAAACATTACACAAGATGATAACAAATATAGGAGTGTACAAAAAAATAAAAGAAAAAAACTGCACAACTTATTGCAATAATAAAAGTGGACAGATGTATACAGCAGCAAAGAGACGAAACGTCGCATTAAAACATCTGTAACCACCATCATCTAGAGCAGGAAAATTGCTGTAAGAAAGTGCATTGAGTATTTCTATTACTTTTCAAATAAGTCTAATAAGAAATAAAACAGAAACGTAAAATTTAAGTTTTTTTATTAAAAATCTCAAAAACGAAAAAAGATTTTTTTGGTTTCTCAACAGTATGTTGCTGAGCTTAGAAATGCCCAACTTTGCCAAACAGACCTACCTTCTATCAGTTATAATAAGCGAGATCCGTATGGTTGCCCCTGAATTTGAATAATCCTGTATACAGGGTGTCCACCTATATCTTGGTTAATGAGATATAGATTTTCTTTTTGCTATGTGCTTAGTTTCTCAAGTTCTACAAAATCAAAATAATGTCGATTATACAGAATGTCCCATTTCTTCCGGGCAGGTAGTAACTTTGTTTTTCTTAATAGCAAATTCTAACTTTTTCGAAATCTATACGAAAATAAGGTACTTTATGCATAATACTCCAATGAAAATATTCCCAGTTTTTGAAATATTCAGATCGATGTTTTTGTATGTAAACTCGTTTAATAAAGTGGCACTTTACCACATGAAAATGTCACTTTACTATTATAGTAATGTCAGTGTTAATAAAAAACAGTTTGACAGAAAACATTTCATATACCTTCTCGTATTTTTCTTGAATTTTAAAGGAAGTAAGCTCGAAGTTTCTTCTCGAGCGGTATTTAAAATGCCTACAGAACAATTTTCTAAATTGTTTTCAATAGCAAGATTCATTTTTACCAGCTTTTATTTAACTTGCAATGTATATATGTCAGTTTGTTTGTTTGTTTGTTTGTTAGTTTGTTTGTTTAGGTCAAATCTTGCAACTGAATTTTAAAATAGTTATCCCCAACCGATTGAGCTGAAATTTTGCATACACGTTTAGTTTGGATGACAATGCATGTTTAGCTAAGTGACGTCATTCTAAATCCAATATGGCGGGCTAGTTATTTTTGATGCTCCCCCATAATATGGGTATCAATTAAAAGGGTTTGCTGAGAAGAATACGAAAAATAAAATGACGTCGCACCACGCGTCGCACTAAATTCAATATGGCGGACGCCGCAAGATGGCGGGCTAGTTATTTTTTATGCACCCCCATAATATGGGTATCAATTAAAAGGGTTTGCTGAGAAGAATACGAAAAATAAAATGACATCACACTAAATTCAATATGGCGGACGCCCCAAGATGGCGAACAAAATTTTCTTATCTACCATCATAATATGGGTATCAAATGAAAGGTTTTGCTGAGAAGAATACGAAAAAAACTAAAAAATAAAAAATAAATTAATAGTAAAAAAACATTTTTAAAAACAAGCTTTTATTTAAATGCTCTAAAAAGAAGAAAATAAACTTTAAATTAAATCAAAACCATCAATTTATTACATTATACAATTTATATGATATTAAAGCTTGTCGCGAGATTTGCCTGTGTAAATAAACAAGAATAGGTACCATATTAAACTCTCGCGCCAAGCTTTTATATCATATAAATTGTATAATGTAATAAATTGATGGATTTGATTTAATTTAAAGTTTATTTTCCTCTTTTTAGAGCATTTAAATAAAAGCTTGTTTTTAAAAATGTCTTTTGACTATTAATTTTTATAATTAATGTATAACTTAAAATCAATTCGACTCACAAAAATTATACTTATTATTATATAAATAAACAAAGCCGTGTCAGTTACTAGGTTACGAAAATCTTGCACAAGTACCTACTATGACATTTTTTAAATTTCAAACTATGTAATGCTTTTATATCTATCACTATTTGCTTATAATTACCTACTAACACAAAATGCGAAAAAAATGTATAAACAAATCTCGTAAGAAAAGCAGTTTTACTAACTCATATAGTTTTTGAGTTACTCGCTCGCTGCGCTCGCTCGTACTCAAACACTATATTCGTTGTAAAACTATGCTTTTCTAAACTTGTTGTTTAATGTACTATTTTGGCTGATCGTTGAGCAAGAATTACTTTTTTAAATGTTATATCAGAAATTGATCTGTGATATACAGGATGCGAAAACAATCTTGCCAAACATGATTGCTCCATTGAATACTGTACAATTTTGCTGTACATTTCCCATACCGAAATTGGATATTTTTTCTAAAAAATGTAGTTTCAGGGAAACATTGCTTTTTTCGGCGATTGATAGCAAAATACTAATTTTGCTGACAAATGCTAATCAGCAAAGTGTCACTTTCCAAGCCTAGACAAGAAACTACTCACTCTCCTGCCTAGGCAGAGAAAATGATTGGTCGTCAGGGCAAGTAAAATATTTTTTGGGAAGTAACATTTAATTAAGAAACAATAATTACAGAACATTTCGAAAAAGTCATTGGAAGGCTTTGGGAGGTGATTATACAATTTAAAATAATGCCAGTAGTTCCTTAAAATACTTATTAAAATCTCTATTGTAAGAATTACAGCCACTCAAAGTAAAATTTGTTCCTCCTTCTCTTATATGCTTACTTTGAAACTTACTTTTCAACATTATACTCGTAATTGTTATTTTAAGTTGTTGAAAGGACGAGTTCGAAGGTGTGGTAAGGCAGATTACCACTCTTAAAGAAGCTTTCTCGTTTAATTTTTCTCATATTGCGCAAAATTAACTCTAAACTACATCTAAAACTTGCTACCAAGTTTAGTTGCTCGAACTTAACATTCCGATTTAATTATACGTTCTTTGTTTTCCATTTGCAACTTTGACAGCCTGTAACTTTACATTATAAACCTCTGATTAAACAATAAACAGACACCATCAGAACCACGTATATATATAAAATATATTTTAATGTACAAAAAGGAATTTGTGGTTATCGTTTGATTAAATAAAGTACCTACTTCTGTCATTTTTGATAACGAATCAAATAGTAAAGCAAATAATTAAATAATAGAATAATTTTGATATAAAACAAAAAAATTATTGCTCTGATGGGCCATATCCCTGTTGACATAAAGGAAATACAATATATCTTTACACTTTCAATTGACCTTACCACAGAATAGGTTTTCCTTAACGTTTTCTTGTAGAAATAAATTTACCACAAAAGACATATTCCACTCCCTTTCCTTCATTTATCATTATTGCAATTCTCATTTTCTTAAGTATTCGCATTTCGTGAATAGTAGTTTTCTACATTTCGTTAGTCAGGAACTCCCTTCACCGGTAATGACAAATGTAAGATTTGCGAACAGGAAGGGACTAGACTTATTAAGGATAACCAGCATAGGGAAAGGTTGTTATATGAGATCCTTCAGGAACCCTCTTTCAGGACATTACGACCAGATGCTGCTAGTGCGTACTCGAATTTTCCCTTCCAAGCTTTATTTTCTTATTAAGTGACTAGTTATTATGCTGAATTAAGTCGTTTATTTGAGACGTTTAGAACAAAGGCAAGAATTTTCATCTTAACGGACATCTTAGTAAAAATTGCAACGAACTGTGATGTTAATAATAATAATCAATTTTAATGTTTCTGTAAAACGTCAAAATAATTAATTTTCAATTACTTCAAGGACTTTTCTGTTTGGTTGGTCAAATCCTGTAATCGATTTTTCGACCATTTCCCGTCTAATTAGAGCCTAAATTTGCCACAATGACGTATTTTGATGACAATCCAACAATTAATAACACCACATGTAATTATGACCCCCCTTTATCGCGGAAGGTTCCAGAAAAGCCTTGTGTGGGAGGGAGCTACACATTAACAAATAACGGACACACACCCAATATCCGCGTATAGTGGAAAAATCCCTCTCACAGTATTTTTCACTGCCACTGACCGGGATTGGAACCCTGACTTTTTGGGTGAGGGTGAGTCAGGTACGCTACCTCTCGACCATCAGTCATACTAATTGATTATCGACTTTACTAATTAATCAATTAATATAAAAATTACCTACTAAACGTTAATAAGTTAGAGTCAGAAAATTAGCACTTTCATAGCCAATCTTGAATTTCTACGCAGAAAAGCGAATCATAATATAAATATAAATGACATTGAATCATCAATATTGGATATTTGGGAATCAAATTTGATTGGTCTTGTATCTGTTTCTAAACGAATTTATTCATGATTAATATGTCTTTAACAATTTTTAAATTAAAATTATCGAATCAGACATAAAATAATTGAACCGGACAATTTTTTAATTAAAATTATGTTATTTTTTCCTATATGAACTTCGTTAGAAAATAAACCTAATATCTATGGAACATATAAATACGTTATAAAAATTGATTAAGATAATATTTAATTTTAAGTGATATTTTCTATTATTGTCACATTAAAAAAATGTTTTTTAAATAAAAATTGAATCGTCTCAAGAAGATCTCTGAAACGGAAATCCTACAACTGTTCTGTTTTCTAAAAATTTCGATCTCGTTATAATATTCATAATTTCATTGACTGCAAATTATATGTAGGTATATTCGATATATTCAACTATGAACGGAAGTCTGACTTAGGTCAAGGTATACAGCTACGAAATTTCGTCGATCTCAAAAGACTCAAATTATCTGTATATAATGGTAAAAATAATTTTTTGTCATATAAACATATATCGAAAAACGAATGGATTTCAAAATACAAGGTGTTGAAGTTGGCGGAAAAATTTTCTTTTTTTTCAATATCTTAATAACGAATAAAGATTTTGTATATGATAATAGAATGACAAAAATAAAAAAAGTTTCCTTGGATTCAATAACGTCGAAATATATTATAATTTCGTATAAATATCGATATTGAATTATTTCATGATCACAACACTTCCCTTATAATTTTAAACATAAAGGAGGGAAAAATAGAAGTTGAATTTTTGTTTGTTTTTTGTTTTATACATGGAAATGAGTCGAAAACCGAAAAAATTAGCAAAATCGGACTGGGGCTTCGCGAGAAAAGCGCATAAAAGTTCATTTTTGATGCATTTTAAGTGCATCGCTATACTATTCTTTAAATATCTTCGGCTCTATTGGTCGTAGAAACATTTAAAATAAAATTAAAATACTCGTAAATGAATAGCCTATCAAACTGTTGAGTGTTGAGGTATTAGTTACATTAAAAGTGCATCCAAACTCAAAAAATCCATTTTTTTTTACTAATAAGTGGTGTAAAATCTTCTGATCTTTACGAAAATTGGAGAAAATATGTATTTTCATGCTGTAAATACTTACGTGATTGAATTTAAAAATATATAAATATATTTTTACGGTCACAATTGAACATTTTCGAAAAAATTAAAACGCTTGCCATTTAATGCAAAATGGTCGTAGGGTAAACTTTTTTAAGAGTAGGTCTTTTATGTACTTTTGTGAACATATACCAGAAGCTGGTTATCAAGTTAAAATGTCGTTTTTTCTATAATTAAAAAAATAATAATTTAATTTTTTGACATTTATCTTTAACATTTTATCTTAAATGTTTACAAAATGTTATAAGTACAAATATAATGAAATGAAATATTTCATACTTATATGTAAATTAAATATGTTATAAATAGCACTTTATACATTATAAATAATATCCATTTGATTACATCAATGGTGGTGGTGAAATTCGAGATTTATTTTATCTATATCTTTTATTGCTATCGACGTTTGAACAAAAAAAAGCATGCAGATGAGTGGTCGAATAAAACATGCTATTTTTTGTTCAAACGTCGATTAGCAATAAAATGACTCAAATTATGGTACAAAAAGAAAGACTAAATACTAAAGCTTATATACCTATATGTACTTTGTATTTTATATGTATGTAGAGTAAAAAAAAAGTAGGTAAATATAATAATACACCTTACGAAAGCTCTTTTAATGAATTGATTTCGTTTTATACAAAACTTATATGAAAATCTGGCATAAAAAGATATGAAAAATGTCATAAAAGTAAAATTATTATTTTTTTTTAATTAAAAAATGACATTTTAACTTGATAAACAGATTCTGGTATATGTTAACAAAAAAATACATAAAAAGACCTATTTAAAAACTTTTTTTTTCGAAAATTTTTAATTGTGACCGTAAATATAATTTATATTTTTTTAAATTTAATCACGTATTTATAGCATGAAAATACATATTTTCTCCAATTTTCGTAAAGATCAGAAGATTTTTACCACACTTATTGCATTATTAGTAAAAAAGAAAATAAACTGAGCAACTTGGATTTTTTGAGGTTAGGATGTACTTTTAATGCAACTATAGCCCAACAGTTTGATTCATTTACGAGTATTTTGTTTTTTTTACATTTTTCTACGACCAAGGAGATATTTAAAAAATAGTGTAGCGATGCACTAGAAATGCATCAAAAATACACTTTTATCCGTTTTTCTCGCGAAGCCCCAGCCCGATTTTGCTAATTTTTTCGGTTTTCGACTCACTTGCATGTATAAAAAGAAACCAATGAAAAAAATTCAACTTCCCGATTACATCACTTTTCATCAATTATACAGGGTGTCCCGAAATTAGCTAGAAAGATTTTGCCACCAGTTTCTACGTCCAAAAATAGTAAAAAAAGTTCCTATAAACATGGCCCCGAAAATGCTTCCTAAGGGAGCTACAGCCCTTTAAAGGTGCATCCTTGAAGACGGTTTTTATTTATTAATTCCGAAACTGTTCAAGTTAAAGTAATGAAATTTTGCACATCCACTAAACTTTCTAAGCCTAACAAAATGAGGTAAATATCATCTCAAATTTTTTACCAAGGATGGGTCAAGCTGTAGGGGTGGGGGGTAAAAATTACCGCAACTTTTTTATCTGTAAATTTTTTTGAGTTTTGACTTCAAATTATGAATTGTCAGAGTTTTTCACAAAGAAAATGCCCTCTTGTGCAACTTCGATCGGAGGCACCGTTTTCGAGATAAATTCATTTTAATATTCAAATGCATGCTCTAAAATGATTAGATAAGTGGAGTAAGTGGACTAATTTTTTCCTTTTCTCGTCAAAACAAAATTTAAGAGCCAGATCAAACCAAGATTTTCTTATTTATTTTAACAACTGCTCAAAATGCTTAAATTTTGTTTCGACGCGAAAAGCAAAAAATTTGTTCACTTCCCTAATCATTTTAGAGCATGCATTTGAATATTAAAATGAATTTATCTCGAAAACGGTGCCTCCGATCGAAGTTGCACAAGAGAGCATTTTCTTTGTGAAAAACTCTGACAATTCATAATTTGAAGTCAAAACTCAAAAAAATTTACAAATAAAAAAGTTGCGGTAATTTTTACCCCCCACCCCTACAGCTTGACCCATCCTTGGTAAAAATTTTGAGATGATATTTACCTCATTTTGTTAGGCTTAGAAAGTTTAGTGGATGTGCAAAATTTCATTACTTTAACTTGAACAGTTTCGGAATTAATAAATAAAAACCGTCTTCAAGGATGCACCTTTAAAGGGCTGTAGCTCCCTTAGGAAGCATTTTCGGGGCCATGTTTATAGGAACTTTTTTTACTATTTTTGGACGTAGAAACTGATGGCATCTTTCTAGCTAATTTCGGGACACCCTGTATTGACTAATTTCCCTCCACTAAAAATTATTAGCAAAGAATATAATAGAAACTATAGAATTTGAAAATAAACAATACTTTACATTAATATTTAGCGCATGCATCCTGCAAGAGGTGAAAACTATGCAAAGGTATTTATTATGAAGCGATAACAAGCACTCAAAGCAAACTATAAGTAGTCGACTTATAATTTGTAGGGTGTCTTAAAATAAACAGCACTAAGTTAACATTTGTCTATTAACACATTTATGAACGTGGCAACTGTACAGGAAGATAAAAAATTATGAAAACATTGTTAATTATACTCTTTAATTTATGTTTGCGTAAATTCTTCTTTTTGAATATAATGAGGCTATTTTTAGGTGGTTGAACAATGAAAAACGCATTTATCTTCCATTGAACTTTACGAACTGGCAGATGAATGAATAACTTGTCAATAACGTATCGATTGTCTAAAATAATGGATGAAATAGTAGTGGTATTGCTAGCACTCGGGTAGAATAATTAAGAAAAACGTATTTTATTAAACTATAACTATTCGTTTTTTTATTGAAGGACATTAATAGTTAACACGATCACAAAACAGAGAATCCACTCTATACAAATTTGAACAAAAAAATTCAATGTGAATAATCGTAATTATCGGCCCAAAAGATGCGTGGGTACACGTAATATAGTCGCATACTGATTGGTTAAGTGCCTCGCTCGTATTTTACATGCGAGTTTGTTCAAAAATTTAAAGTATTAGTCAATTATCCCAACAGCTCCATGAAAACTGGAATATTTAACAGTTCAGTAATTATTATTAAAATAATTTAATATCTGACTGTTCAAATAGTTATTCTTCGACTATTCCAATATACAAACATTCGACTGAAGTCTGAAATGCTTAATAAAATTTTGAAAGTATGTATATCATCAAAATGGTTCAATTAAAGAATTTAATTTAAAAAAAAAATCAATGACAAGAACATTCAATAGTTCTACCTTTTTTCTGTAATATCACCATTAGAAGACTTTATTTTAAAGAAAATAACTCCGGTATCACAAGTTAATATTTAGTTGAAATTTAAAATTCGGAACACGAAATAAAGATGCTATTATTCTTGAATAGAATGGAGATACCTCGAAGGTTATTAGAAATTTGTATAAAGTTAATAAGGGGCTCGCGAATTACTATGAGGGTGGAAAAAGGCACGTAACGGGGTTGAAGTGAAATCCGAAGATGCAAAAGGGGATGGAAGATGATGTCAAGAGGGAGTCTAAGAAAGTTGACTCTAGAGAGATAAATAGCTCAAGAGGTCTATAGGGTAGCTGAAAGTTTCATAAACAGATTTCACATTTTTTATACTTTATTTAAATTCAATTCAGATTATTCCAGATATTCTCATTATTATTACTGTTAATATGATGTAAGTCTGTTTATAGGCATTATTCTTTATTTAATCTATTGACGGAAAAAAATCTCTTCTATGCAATTTTATTGCACTATATCTGACAATTTTTTAAATTACACTGGACTAGAAAATTTAACTTTTGGAAGATAACAAAAACTAGCGTCGGTAGACTTTTAAATTTTAACACGAATTTTTTGTACAGCTTTTAGATGAATGAATAACATACATTTTCTTCATAGAACTTGTACAAATATCCTGCTAATTTGTTTTAAGGCAGCCGCAGCCCTATATATAAAACAGTAGTTCCGACGGAACTGCAGCGAGTCAAGAGGCGGATGAAAGGGAGATGAACTCAAGTTCTTGCAGACAGCCACTTTGCCTAAGACGTGCGCTCATAACTCCAGCCTATCCTCAATTAAATAGGGAAAAATAAACATACACTGTTTTGTTCAAACAGCTTTATAATACTCACAGTTATCAGGGATTGTTCTTAAGGGTTCTTTAATCTTGTGAACCATGACAGATGCGATTAGGAACAGGTCTTTATTAGAAGCAGTGCAGTAAAAAAGAAAGTAAGAATGACGCAACGCAACACAACTGGATAAGCTTTGTTTGTTTATTATTCGTACACTCGGCAGTGCTTGATCTAATCTTAGCACATTATTAAAGAAGGCAATTGTTTATGAATGCTTGATTTTTCTTCAAGTTACCATTCTAAATATAGATACAGTTAGAAGTACACCCGTCTTCCAACGCCAAACTATTACAGCAACATTATATACCTACTAATAAAATAAAAATAGTATATTATGATACAAGTGTATAAGTAAACCTTTAAAGCACGAGCAATGAGTTTCAAGTTGCAAGTGCTTTAAATGCTCTTTACACGTGTGTGATTTAAATTAATAAAGCTGAAAATCAAAATCATTCTTCTTAAATTTTAATTCATTTTATGAAGTAAGCCGCTTGATTTTCTCCCTATTGTTGATATGGAGCTAGCAATTGTTGTTTACAAGGTTGTTTGATAGATTATTTTATTAATTTTTATAATTGAAAATCGTTAAGAATAAAAAAAAGTTTCACTGGAAATCGAAAATTTAGCCGTAGAGGCAGAGTTAAAACTTATTTCTGCAAAATCAAGGGATTTTTTTTATTATAAAGAATATGAAAAGTTAGTACTGTGGATGGACAAGAAAGAGACATTAAAATACATTTTACATCAAGATGTGCTGTGTAGCTCAAGTCACGGTGTAAGACAATTAGGTGATGCTACAAGCCGGTCGACCCCGTCGTCGATTTGTTAACGCTGGGAATAGAGAGAGATGGTAGACTGGTGGCCGCATATTTTACCGTGATTCGGGCTCATTGTATGAGTATGGAGCTGTTTAAAATCTAAAGCAATTCTTTTTAAATGTTCTAGTATTATATATCTAAATAATTAACTTTACTAATTAAAAACGAAACAATATTTTTACACTATACCTATAGAATTTAATTAAAACAGCTGTAGTAAGTAATGATTTTTATATTATGTCGATGATCGCATTGATTGAAAGAATCATTTATAGCTTGCAAGCAATAAATAATAATAATGATAAGGTATTTATTTAACAATAATATTTTTAATATTGTAAATAAAGTAAAAATAGTAGTATACATATTTTGATGTGATAACGAATAAATAATAAGGGATACGTGAGTGAAATAAATATAATGTAGGTATACGAAAAAATGTCTATTTATTTATTCAAAAATTAAATAACTATTCAAGTTAAGTAAACATAAAGCATTATTACCTACTTAGATATTTTTATTGTCCAAAATAAAAAAAAAGAGAAAAAACTATTAATCACATTTATATTGATTCTTAAATTTTAATTTAAATCTCTTGCAATGTGCTCAGAAATTTAATGTGGTAAATTGAATCAACCTATAATAGAGTATCAGGTTAATTGCAATCTAGATTCCTTCTCTTTATTGGAAAACGATTTTGTTTTTGTCTGGGATTCTCTTTGATAAAACTGTTTTTTTTTTTAAATCGGCGATTTTTGTAGTAGGCGGAGGTGACAGATAAATGTAAACATAAATTTTTCATTGCTTGTGACAATAATTGTGTTGTAATAAAAGGTAAATAAATACAGTTTTTTACATTCAGAATTGTATTATCACTATTATAATTGCTAAAAATAATGATTTTCTTACAAAAAATTATTCCGATTTGACATTTAAAAAAAACGCTGCCAAAACCGTTAGAGTTATGAAAAAAATGGACATAAACAATTTTATAGAGAATAAAATTTCCTATACAAAAGTCAGTGACGGCATTATGTCTATCTTGAATATTTTAGGCGTGAGGGTGGCTAAAAGTTGTGCGCTGGAAAACGATAAGTTTAATTTAACAAAAGATCAGCGCGCGAATTTGAGGCGCCCTCACACCAAAACTATTAAAGATAGACTAATGCCACCACTGACTTTTTTATAGGAAATTTAGTTCTCTATAAAATTGTTTATGTTAATTTTTTTCATAACTCGAACGGTTTTAGCAGCGTTTCGAGTTAAACGTGCCGGCGCGGCGTCCAATTTCATTTATGGTTTTTATTTTTTTTTTGCACAGTAGCCGACAATTTAGACATAATTTTTCAACAATCGTGTTCTACATATTTTTCTGCATCGAATGGTATATTTTTCGACCTGGTAAAATGAAGTGGAAATTAACTAGGAACGATGCGAGGCGCAGCCCGCGCGGCCCTCGTGGCCACCTACTCTCTCTCTTTGTCTTACGATTTCGCGTCTCTTGCGTTAACAGTTTGGCGACACTCTAACCATACGATACATTGAGGCGTTTCATCACCTAATTGTCTTACACCGTGGCTCAAGTGCTACGCTACCACTTAACCTCTATGCACGGGCAAAAGCAAAGAAAGTAGAATAATTTGTAAAAGTAATGCTAGCACAGTAGCATATATGATGGAATTGTCCAAGATATATAAATTTTCCACACTTTGATGTATCCATTCGAAACTGCCAGCAATGATAATCATAAAAGGTGGAATACATTTGGCATCCTACCACAAATAGCGTGCATTCATGAAAGGAGCGATAAGGTTTTAAACCTAAAAAGTCTTTTTTTTTACCGAAGAAAATCTACGTAAGTTAGAATTCATTCATGCTCCAAATAATACTTCATTATTTTTTATTGTTGTCATTTGTGCTGTTTTTGGTTCATGCACGATGTACGAAATGTAACATTTGCGTAAGACTGACATCACAAGAGTCGACTCTATCCTGATTGTTAGCATCAGTCCATCGAAAACTGACAAAGGTAAAAAATTTGCAGTTATTATTAAATCTGTTCAGAACATTAATAGGTACCTTTCGTTACGTCCGAAGAATGACATTAGAGGTAGGATGTTTCTGGAATATACCAATGGAAAGTGCATCAAACAAGTCTTTAGGATTAATACTTTTGGCAGATGATTTTTTTTGAAGCACGTTTTTTAAATTTACCAGACGCAAATAAATACATCGGCCACGCTTTTAGGCAAACGTCTGCAATAATTATGGCTAATGGAGGGATGAATGTGGACGAGGCTAACCGTCAAGTAGACTGAAAATTCTCCACGGTTGTTGGTTATATTGAGAAGCCTTCAGTGAACAAAATAGAAGTTTCAAAGCTCATTGCTGGAGTAGTTATTAAAGGTGGAACTAGTGCTGCATCAATATCTTCAGTTAATGTTAATGGATCCAACGTTGCATCAACATTATCGTGCAATAGTTCCGTTTGTTACTCATTTAATTACAAAATTATTCTACTTTCTGTGCTTCATACGTATTGTTTATAAATAACCTTATTTAGGTTTAATGCAAGCATAATAATAACAAAAAAAAAAAAACCGCTGCAAATTATGGGATCAAATCTTCCTCACCGTACCACACACACACAGACAGGAAATTTTTTTTGTCTGAAATTTTGGGTATCGTCATAATTCGTCGAGAATCGTCCAGAAATGCAATACAAATTTTTAAAAATTTTTTTACGAATACATACCTACCTTCCTCACTTTTGGTGAGGAAGTAATATTTATTTAAATTATAAAAGTCCCGTCGATCCTAGGAAACATCTTGAATACTAAGTAATATTGTAATTTTTTGTAAAGGCCTCCGTCCCTAACTAATAAACTTTTCGTTTTAACTGTGTTATATGCTAATTTAAATATTTAAAAAATTTGATACACAAATGTTAACTGATATAATGTTATAATATAATAGTATATTATTCTACAAGTGAACCGATGAATTTTGCAGCGCGAGCCGAAGGCGAGTGCTGTAATTCGTCAAGTAAGTTATTTCGTATTACCACAAGTTGAATACTATACTTTATCTACGAATATAACAATAAATTCTAATCTTTGCAAGTCCGATTTCATAATTTTTGGCACAATC
Organism: Rhagium mordax; assembly: GCA_963680705.1. Taxonomy (NCBI): domain Eukaryota; kingdom Metazoa; phylum Arthropoda; class Insecta; order Coleoptera; family Cerambycidae; genus Rhagium; species Rhagium mordax. The sequence continues at coordinate 57,419,806 of OY796661.1, read as the reverse complement.
ATTACTTAACTTAATTAAACGTCAAAACTATTCAAATATCAAATCACTAGATAAACGTTTATCTACTCTTATTAGGTTATATATTAATTAATCAACTGGTTTTGAACAATTAATACACTCATGGACAAAATTAAATATTTTAAATTTTCTCAATTCTTTTGTATTTATAAATTTTAATGAAAGAAACGCATTACACAAGAAAGAAATAGTTTATTTCAGTAAAGAATATTGTTTTCATTAGCAGAAAATGCTAAAAAAAATTAATGCAAAATGTTATAAAAATTAAGAATAATTAGTTTCAACTTAAATTATTCGATAATTTTGTCCATGAGTGTAGTAATACATAACCAAATTAGCGTTGAGTTATAGTCGTAAAAAGTCACCGGCGAATCTTTGTTTACACCAATCTCCTTTAACTTCATGCCTGTCCAATAGAAATTCTTTTCCGATATGGTGAAAGAGAATGGTCCATTATTATTGAGGGGAGGAAAGTGATTTGACATTTTAATAGTTTTGACGTTTAATTAAGTTAAGTAATAATTGTGCCAAAAATGATGAATTCGGACTTGCAAAGGTTAGTTATTTATTGTTATAATCGTAGATAAAGTATAGTATTCAACTAGTGGTAATAATAAATAACTCACGCCAATGAATTACAGCTCTCGCCTTCGGCTCGTGCTGCAAAATTCATCGGCGTTAGTTATTTAGTATGTTACCACCACTTGTAGAATAATATACTATTACAAATAGCCACCGCATTACTGATCCTCCTACTCCAGGTCGAGGGTTTTGAATATATCGAAGACGATTATAGTTTACTTTTACTTGCGCTTTATATACTGAAACTAATTTAAAACATGAGGTTTATAGTTCTAATAAATACCGCACAAAAATATTCTCATCGTCTATTTATTCATGTACCTTAAAGAGACCTTTACAAAACGTTAATATGAGTCTGAAATTCACATGCAATTATGTTATTAACGAAATTAAACATATAAGTACATATCTTAATCGGTATTACTATAAAAATCGTGAATATGTGATTATTATACATCAAAATCATATGTTCAAATTATATGTCAATTATGTGTCGAAACTGATCGATCTATCGTAATCTGAATAGAAAATTAAATATAAAAGTCATCGTTAAAATCGTGCAAATCAATTCTAAATTAAGAATAGGAAATACCTTACGATAACATCTTCATTATTCAAAAGTATGTAGGTCAATTACCATCAAGAAAATTCTATTGATTATTGTGTTTATGTGTCCCTCAAATCAAAATTGAAAATACCTTTTTATTCATCGATGTATGTATTCAATATTCGATTATATTTTATATATTCGAAGTACGGGTTATTTTTAGAAACTCATTTTCTTTACAATTTGAGGTTGATTTTAGTTTTCGTTTTATAAATTAATTCTGTTTGTTGTAAAATCACATAGACAGCGTGTCATATTGACTTCCAATACTGCGAAGAGGAAATAACTCTTTTGGTCATAAACTAATTTGTTTTTTTAATAAAATTTTACAATATACGAAAAAAATGTCAAATTCATAGTAAATAATAAACATTAAAAATAAATTAAATGATAATGTCATATAACAACTAAGAACATGGGAAATATTTAACAGAACGATTATTATTACCTATAAGTTTAATATTATTTAACTATTTATTTTACATGTATTTTCACTTAATAGGAACACCATATTTCTCTCACTCAATATCTTAATAGTTTTATCATTCCAGTTTCCTCAGATTATCACTGATATACAGGAAGTTTCAAAACTGAACTGTACGTTACGTGAAAATAAGAAAAAGGTACTAGGACGAATGGTCAAAAAGTGTTTCGTTTTCAAGATACACAGAAAATAATGATAATAATAATAAGGATACATTGCCTATATTGGTATTTAGTTCAGTGTAAAGCACTCCCATTTAATTCCCAGATAAGTGTTAACGAACATTGTTCTAATTTGATAAAAAAATTTTGAAATTTGAAATGAAGCGATGTTTTGTTAATGAAATTAAAATGTTTCTTATTGATAAGGAGGAAATGCCAGCTACTGTCGCATAGTTCAACTGAATTGAATTCTTGACAGGCCAATCGCATTACATCGTGTTTCTTCCTATACAATTAAGCAAGCCAACGCATGTGAAATTTTGTTGTGAACTTAAAAATGACGAATGCGCCAGTAACATATTTCAATGACATTTAACGCGAACATTAAATTTACTATTGTATTTAGTAAGCGAGTATAAATACATTTTGTTAGAATATTGTAAAGCGTAGTAAACAAATTTAATTAAATACGAAGTAGCAGTCAACTGTTTAGGAAGATAAGAACTTTCAATAGCGCCGGCGTGCTATCAATATAAAAAGAGGAAGATATCAAAATTATAATTAAAGTACTAATTCAAATCGAGTAGAAGGACGTCACTGTTTCACTTGATACAACAAAAGAAATAAAGATCGGATGTCTTTTAATGTAGGCAGGCACAATCAATGGTAATTTTTCTTGACAACAAGATTGGCTTTTAACGTGCTGCGATGTGAAGTCCTTTGTCAACACTTACACAAATGTAACCCTCCTATCTAGGAAATTAACTACATACATACCATTCCTATGTTATACAACACCGTAACCTGAGAGATGAGAGATTAGTTTCAATTTTAGAACTATGAACGGAATTAAAACTTTAATTGAAAATTGTACACACAATCAACAACATATTCAGCACACAGTTGTTTGGATAAAAATCGTCTCTATTTCCTTCCTTTAGTTCGGATTTTCAAAGCGCATAATAATTGCGATTATTAATAATTATCTTCACCAATTTGCACATAATAATAATTTATTTGATATTCTGATCTAATTGATCATACTTTGACAACTACATTTTGTCTCAAAAATAAATGTGTAATACGGATTCACGTCTAGATATTTTGATACCTAAGATCTAACCACAAATGTAACGTTGCATTGACGTCACACATCTAACGTTGCATTTACATTACAAATCTAACGTTGGATTTACGTTACAAATAAAACATTGCATTTACACTACAAATTTAAAGTTGCATTACATCACAAATCTAACGTTGCATTGACGTTACAAATCTAATTGCACTTACATTCCAAATCAAACATTGCATTTATTAGCATATTAGTTTTTAAATTGAATCACGAACACCTTACTTGATACTCTTTCTACCATAACAAATGTACGGAATTAATCGTCTAGTTACATTATGCTTGATTTTTACTTTGTCCAAGTCTTTAAAGTCTGAGTGAGCAAAGAATATTCTTGAGATATATCCCCATAAAAAAGAAATCTAGTAGAGTAAGGTGTAGAATCTTTCTGGCCGTTCAATTAGGCGTCTTCTGATCCACCTAGCTGGTCGTCGGGTAAGTCTGGATCTAACTGATTTGGAAATAAAGTCACCAAATATGGAACGCGAGTCCGAGAGTTACTTTTAAGATTATCATTGGAGAACATTGACCGTATTTATTACTTCGATCACCAAATTATGCCAATCTACACAATACATTTTTTGTGTGTGCTAAGTATGGGTTTCCTTCACCATGTAAAATATAGGTGCTTTCGTTTAAAGAACTATTTATTCCAGAGATATTTGATAACAAAGTCCATCTCATTTTTAAGTATTTTCAGAACAGTAGACAGTAGTATGATCTGACATAGTTGTCATGGGTCCAAATTGGTTTTATTGAATTCTCTTGAACAGTTAACACGTTCAACTGTATCATCTCCTACAATGGGTTATCGTTGTCTAGGCACACGACTCAATTTCCAGTTTCGTGCCTTTACTAGGTTATTGTACCTTTGCTAGTAGGTGGTAAATCTGGATGCTGGTCAGTAAATTTATCGAACAACCTCAGTCTGAGTTCGGCACTATCTCAACATATGCGATTATCATTAAAATTTCGATTGAATGGCTTCTGTTAAATAAGCATTTGAACTTATTTTATAGAAATTGTAAACTTAATGCATGAAAACTAACTTTAAGAATTTTCTTTAGACAGCAGATAAACAAGGCTTCGGTAAAAAAGTTGCGACAAGATAAGAAATGCACACAGTCAATAATTCTTTATGAAAAACCCTTGCAAATTTAGAAAATGAAGAGTAGAATTTTACATTTGAGTAAAAAAAAGTCCTGGCGAAGTTAAACTAAGAAATGTATTCAGTAAAACAGTAAAATTGATATACAAATGATGCATAATCATGTGAAATGTATTAATAAATCCGATAAACTAATTACCTTTATTATATGCAGGTGCTCATTAAAGAACGTTAACTATGACTACGACTATTAGGCGTCTCGTTCGTTCTCTATTCAAATTTTGCTACCTTATGACAGAGTCATTTGGGTATTTGTAAACACCCGATCATGACCTTTTTGTAACCCTTTGCGCTAGACCAAATACTCTTTCATTGCCTTTTATGCCATTATGGTCGAACGAGTTGTGCTCGGAAAGCATCACTCTGTAATACAATACCAATTTAGAAGTCAACTTGTTTGATGCGTGAGTCTCCAATACCGAATTATTTGGTTTTGGTGCGATTTTCGCTTGCACCTTCTATAATGGTGGATATTTTACTTGCACCCCGGCAGATTTGTTGTATTCCAAATTAACTTAACATGACGATATTATATGCAAAGAATAATGTTTACATAAATGTAATGATGCAAACTTTGCAAGTTTGGTTTCCAATTGTCTTTTCTTTGATAATTTAGTTTAGAGTCTAGGTTTACCGTTTACCACATGGAAATAGGTTATAATTTTTCTACCTTCCACCCTTTGGTGAATCGTTAGGTAGTTATTATTATTTAGCGAAATAATATCCAATGTAAGTACATTCATCGTATTTGCATTTTTTCTTTCTGGTGTTACGGAATTTATATGTTTGCCCTCCTCATTGTCCACACAAAAAAAAGAATTATTATGGTGCTTAAAGCGAAAACAAACAAAATCTCCACTGATATTTCCGTTTAACCGGTAGACATCATTTCCTTAATAAGATAAGACATTTTAAAGTACACAGCCGTTCAAATATTTGCCCTCACTTTTACCCTTATATATCCACTCTAGATAAACCGGTGTCCCCCGAAGAGGAAAAGTCCGTCTTTATATCTCCCCTTATATCAAATTAGATAAACAAATGTGCTTGGACCCAACGATGAAAGAACGTTTTTCGAGTAACGGCAAGGTAGTTTGTTTGATTTAAATTAAAGTTCTTACAAATGCAGGAGCCAGATGGCTTTATATAGAGAGTTATTTACATTGGAAGTGCAATTTATTTATCTAATTTGAAGTCAAATATTTAGCTTATTTATGATATTATCATTTTAATTTTATGAAACAATTGAGGGACAGTGTCGATTTTAAATATTAAAAAAATCTGTTGAAATTGTTTCAATTTATGTATCTGAAAGGAATTTTAAGTTATGGAAGATACAAAATATGAATATCAGCCACCCCGTTATTTATTAGTAGATATTGTTCAATTTTGAGTTTAATTTTAAAAATTATACTATACTGTGTGGGGCATTTTAAATTGACAATTACGAATAACTTGAAAATAAAGCATTTTAGAGAAAAATGTTTCAGACTGAAGTTTCATCATTTCAAAAGCGGAATCTAATGTTCACAATTTTTTTAGATATGATGGAGGACTTCAAGACCATATGAAGGTCTACTTCGTTTTTTAAATATAAACCTCTATTTTGCATTGTTTAATTACTGGCAAACAATGAGTTCAACTATAAAAATGGTAGAAATAAAAGTTGTTTATTTTTTAGCGCTAAATATGAATAAAAAAATGGGGATTTATATGAAAAAAATACAAATGGTCTTGAAGTTCTTCACCAAATGAAAAAAATTTCAGCCATTAGATCCCGGTTTTTAAATATGTAATGAAACTTCTGTCTGAAATATTTTTCTCTAAAATGCTTTATTTTCAAGTTATTCGCAATTGTCGACTTAAATTCCCAATCCAGTATTCGCGAAGCGGAGGTAGTGGGTCGTTGAGTACCTATATGCATTTATAACGGAATATAATATTTAAAATCAATTCAATTAAATTTTTTGTTACCGTTAAAAAGACATTTTTAAACAATATTTATATATTTTTTACTTTTCAATATAATTAAAAAGAAAATTGATGTACAAAATAATTACACATCTGTTTAAATCATATTGTTCACTACATAGCTTCTTTTTTAACGCCTTATTTATATCAATTTCCTTTCCAGCTTTGACTATTCCACCACTTACCCCACATACATCTCTGTGATATTTCGATCATCATTCAGAAAAAAAAACTTGAGGAGTTTTCAATCTTGATGCTATTCAAAACACTAAAAGACTAAACCTACAGATTATCTTACATCAAACAATTATTTCAACTGATTAATTTTTTTTAATAAATGTGAAATCTGTTAAATTTTTTCCTATTCATTCTTGAATAGCTCTGTAATATTAAAGTGTAAAAAAGCTCTATACTGGTTTACTCAAATTCACTTCATTCCGTTTTATGATTTCATCGATAACTCACACCCAATAAACTCATGAAAAATACGCTCAACAATATTTGAGTTTTTCTACATCGTCCCTGGCAAGTGTAGTGTGTAAGCAAGTTACACGTTTCGAAGAAATATTTCAAGGGAAATCGACAGTAAACTAACCTTATCCTGGCAATATACAGATGATTTAGTACGCATTGCCATCGTAAAATATCGGGGAGCGGATGCATGGTCGTTTTAAATCATGTTTTTTTAAATAAGCTTGATCCAACATTTAATATAAAATATACGTTCAACAATATTAGAGATATTGAATTGTGAAGTTATTTCTTATTTACTCCATCAACCAGTAATAAAATTAGTTATTTTAGGATTGTTTCAAAGACTTTATCATTTTAAAAGATTGAACAACTTTCAAGATATGTGCGTGTGAGAAAGAGGTTTGGCTTCGGAAGTTTCCATTAGCCACAGAAGATCCATGTATTCAGGAGATTAAATTACTTTGAAGATAACTTTTCTATAAATGCAATATATTATATTGTATTAGCAGTATGAACAACTTTTTTCCTTCTCTGTATAATACATTATTGGTTAAAAACAGGTAGTGGATAATAACCTATATAGGCCTTAGAGTAATGAAGTAGGTGAATAAATAACGATTATGAATAAATGCTTGACTATTTTTCAAATCAGTATGTAATGCTTTTCAATAAAGTTCACTAGCTTCGTTTCCTTCACCACACCCTATGCAAACAATAGATAGGCCTGCAGAAATAGAAAAAACGGTGTAACTAATTCGTTTCAGATAGCCACAGGTAAAAACAGGTGTATTTAGTTATAAGGAATATACCTCTGCGATACCTCCCAAATCAAATAAACAGAACATTGTTTAAAAGTCACTTTTATGTGAAAAAATCATGAAATTTGGAGTTTTTTAAAAATTACAGTAAGACTGCAGTAGATTAATTTTTTTGAATGTTTCTGTTTACTAGGTATTCCAAACCGGTTAATTTAAGCCTCGGTTGATTTCATTTCATTGATTATTTATTTAAATAATTGCCGAAAACCATCGAAATTTTCGAAAATTTCAAGCATTTTTTACTCTGAAAGGAAAAATGCTAGACTCTTGAAACTTTGGGTGGAATATGTGTCTCATTACCCTCAACTTACAAAAAAAATTTCGTTTCAAAATGTTTATTAGTTTTCGAGAAATTCTATTTGTTTATTAAAAAGATCCCAAATGTTTAATGAAAAATTGACCTATTAACGTTATCAAAAATAATTCAACCACAGCTCATTTTTTTCGTCAAGACGTCAATTTTACGAATCTGTTATGGGCGTATCGATTTTCAATAATTTTGACCGTCAAAATGGCGTTAACAACATTGCTACTTTTCGGAGCAGCGTTTTTTGCAAATAACTTTACAACAAATGAACGTATCTGCACAAATCTTTCATATTTGAGTTGCTGGTATTTTTCTACAAATTTATTTAAAAAAAATGTTGCTCTGGGACATGTAGGAGCCGAGATAATTTTTTAAATTGTTTAATGCGCCAAACGTTTATTTATTAATATTTATGGCCAAAATTGAAACTGGTTGTTAATAAGATCTTGAATTTTGTGAATTCATCAAGTCCTATTGAAAACGGGCCCTTTTTGAGGTCAAAATATAATTTTTAATAATTAGTGATTTTAGAGCGTCTTCAATTTGTTTGGCTCAAGGGACAGGTGAATTTTTGATCAAACGAGTTTCAAATTGGGGTAGCGAGATTGTTATAAACAATTTTTTTTTTTTAATTTTTTCTTTTTTGGGCTTATGCAACTTATAATGTGCTAATGTATTAAACATAAATTTATAAAGATTATATAATGGTAACAATGTATGCACAAACTATTTCTCCATCAAACAATATACGATGTTACAGCATTGTTACCATTATATAACCCCAATTTGAAACTCGTTTGATCAAAAATTCACCTGTCCCTTAAGCCAAACAAATTGAAGACGCTCTAAAATCACTAATTATTAAAAATTATAATTTGACCTCAAAAAGGGCCCGTTTTCAATAGGACTTGATGAATTCACAAAATTCAAGATCTTATTAACAACCAGTTTCAATTTTGGCCATAAATATTAATAAATAAACGTTTGGCGCATTAAACAATTTAAAAAATTATCTCGGCTCCTACATGTCCCAGAGCAACATTTTTTTAAAATAAATTTGTAGAAAAATACCAGCAACTCAAATATGAAAGATTTGTGCAGATACGTTCATTTGTTGTAAAGTTATTTGCAAAAAACGCTGCTCCGAAAAGTAGCAATGTTGTTAACGCCATTTTGACGGTCAAAATTATTGAAAATCTATACGCCCATAACAGATTCGTAAAATTGACGTCTTGACGAAAAAAATGAGCTGTGGTTGAATTATTTTTGATAACGTTAATAGGTCAATTTTTCATTAAACATTTGGGACCTTTTTAATAAACAAATAGAATTTCTCGAAAAGTAATAAACATTTTGAAACGAAATTTTTTTTGTAAGTTGAGGGTAATGAGACACATATTCCACCAAAGTTTCGAGAGTCTAGCATTTTTCCTTTTAGAGTAAAAAATGCTTGAAATTTTCGAAAATATCATTGGTTTTCGGCAATGATTTAAATAAATAATCAATGAAATGAAATCAACCGAGGCTTAAATTAACCGGTTTGGAATACCTAGTAAACAGAAACATTTAAAAAAATTAATCTACTGCACTCTTACCGTAATTTTTAAAAAACTCCAAATTTCATGATTTTTTCAGATAAAAGTGACTTTTAAACAATGTTCTGTTTATTTGATTTGGGAGGTATCGCAGAGGTATATTCCTTATAACTAAATGCACCTGTTTTTACCTACGGCTATCTGAAACGAATTAGTTACAGATTCCCGTTCACATCGTCTAATTCTACAGGCCTACAAGGCTTACATTGAACTATATACATTTGGTAATTTAATATGTAATAATTCTTGTTCCTTGAACTTCGTTTGCTATCTTGCGCTTAATCTCGTTGAACATTATAATTTAGTTGTCCAGGATCAATAAAATGACGTGTCAAGGCATTTCCATACATACGGCATGGAAGACGGATTGTTTTATTGGTGTTTAGGTGTGTTGTGCGATGCGATAACGTGCAATCTATGTAAATACAAAAAGACAAGACGTGGTAGCTGAGGGAAATAAGACATGGGGGTGTATAAATTGACATAACTCGTGTTTGGTGGCTGGATAAGATAACTGCATTAGTAGAGCGCTAACTTCTCCATGCATACCCTGTTCTCTCCATTTATTATGAGAAACTGCTGTCGAAATTGCTTCGTTTCCGATCCCATTTACGCCAGTTTTACTTTGCTTTGCGCCACCAGGATTGCGATAGGGAGGCGCGATGATTGAACTGTTATTTGCTAAACGACTTACTGCCTATGAATTATTTACTTGCAATATAGTCTTTTACGCCTTGCTCAAATAAGAAAAAGTCGACAGAGAGTAGAAAAGTATTATAAAATGTATGTGTGAGGTACTTTAAAGGCTTTACAAAATGAAATAATTGGTCTTATTTTTCATTACGGAATATTCAGGCACAGACAGGATGTTGTTTCAGGAAAAAAACTATAATATTGAGATTTACACAAACTAATTTATGTAATTAATTACCTTGCGAATTCGTGGGTGAGCAGTTTGAGTCTGGACCTGCAGCGTGCCGCTTCCTGCAGTTCCTGCTTGGTCCGAGTCTCGCTATCGGCACGCAGTCGACGTTCTCGGTCAGCATCCCTCTGAGCTGATTCTCTCTGAAAAAAGAAAGTAAACATTAATAAAAGCCCGTCTAAAAATAAAAAGGGTCAATATAACGTTAAATTAAACAAATTAAATATAAAACAAATGTTTAAATAAATATTTGAAATATAAATAGTAACCGGCTGATTGGAAAATGAAATATTTTATTAAACTTTTAATAGCAGTTTTTGGTGGAATTTTAGGGATTTTTAATATAATCTGTAGAGAAAAATCTGCAATTGTCTAGTTTAGTTAGGTAGTACCTAAGTTATCTAAGCAAGCTTTTGAGGACATTAGGAACTTATTATAGAATTGGTAATATATTTTTTCGCTATATTCCTATTATTCTAAACTCTAATAAGTAGTCTAAGAGCCAGTGACATTTTTCGGTGATGATTTAGTTAAGACCTATTTTTTGAGAGGATGTTGAGGGGGGCATAACTAAGTGTCATCCGCGAGGATTAACCCTGATTGCAGTCGCAGAGGGAGGCAGCCCAACATGTAAAAAAACTGCATCTTTTTATTATTTAGTTAAGGCTGAAATTTTCTCCAGTAGTCCTCTGATAGCCCACAATTATCGATATAATATTTGCAGAACGATTGGCCAGTCATAAGGGGGTGGCAGAACACCCCCAACATGTCGTGTGAGCGATGAACTTTTTATTATTTAGTTAAGCTTCATCTTTTAGTATGTTGTTGTGACAACTATTTCAAGTGTAAATGCCAATTTGCAGAACAAAATGGCGGCATTAACACCCTGGCAGAACGATTTGAATTTGTAAAATTTTTTTACTTTCAGCCGCATATATCTTTGGAACTATGCAACATACGAGAAAGTTGTATAGTAATTTTTTGTAGGAAATTTAATTCTCTACAAAAAAGGTCTTTTGACATTTTCGTGTATCTCCGTTAGTTTCTGAGATATACTGAAAATAAAAAAAATTTGCAAAAATTTTTTACGTTCAGACGCAAATATCTTTGGAACTATGCTAGATGCGAAAATACGACTCGAAACACTTTTTGTAGGAAATTTAATTCTCTAGTCAAATTCTTTCCGATTATTTTTGAATCATCCGATTTTTTTTATATTTCTGTACCGATTGAAAGAAAGTTCAATGAATTTTTTTTTCGTTGCGATTGTATTATCTGATTTTCATATAATGATTTCAGAAAAATATAATTAGTGTCGATTGAGAGCCCCAAAATATGATGAATACTATTGTAATTATTGTATTACTATAATAATTAAAAAAAACCCGATTGCTATGAAAAAATTATGAAAATTTTTTGAAAAAAATCGAAATTATTGACGTTCCACGATCTCGATAGATAAAAAACATTGTAAATGTATGTTGAATCATTAATATCTTTTTTTTATCATATCAAAAATGTTCCAAGAAAGGAAATTCACGAAATAAACAAAAAATATCTCAAAAAACATCGTAATATCAACTCATAATTATTTTTATTATTTCAAATAAATGTTGTGCAACTAAGCTAATTTTCTTAATAATAACGAATTCGTGATTTAATTTAATTTTGAGATATTTTTTATTTATTTCGTGAATTTCCTTTCTTGGAACATTTTTGATATGATCAAAGAAAGATATCATTGATTCAACATACATTTACAATGTTTTTTTATCTATCGAAATCGTGGAACGTCAATAATTTCGATTTTTTTCAAAAAATTTTCATAATTTTTTCATGGCAATCGGGTTTTTTAAATTATTATAGTAATACAATTACAATAGTATTCATCATATTTTGGGGCTCTCAATCGGCACTAATTATATTTTTCTGAAATCAGTATCATTATGAAAATCAGATAACACAATCGCAACGAAAAAAAAATTTTCGAGTTCGAGAACGCAACAATAGAAGCATCTGAAAAAAAATCATTGAACTTTCTTTCAATCGGTATAGAAATATATAAAAAATCGGATGATTCAAAAATAATCGGAAAGAATTTGGCTAAGGTGACTTGTCCTTAACTTTTCATCGCATGACTACGTTGAAAAATGTATAATGGTAGATATAGGGCTCAATTTCACTATTGCTAAAAATGACATTTTTTCACGTTTCTGAACTTGTAGGAATAAAAAAACATGGTTTTAGGGAAATATTAATTAGTACGTCTCCAACGGTTTGTCGGCAATGGAAAGATAATTCTTTATTTTCAGTATATGTCAGAAACTAAAGGAGATACACGAAAATGTCAAAATATCTTTTTTGTAGAGAATTAAATTTCCTACAAAAAGTGTTTCGAGTCGTATTTTCGCATCTAGCATAGTTCCAAAGATATTTGCGCCTGAACGTAAAACATTTTTGCAAATTTTTTTTATTTTCAGTATATCTCAGAAACTAAAGGAGTCAAAAGACCTTTTTTGTAGAGAATTAAATTTCCTACAAAAAACTACTATACAACTTTCTCGTATGTTGCATAGTTCCAAAGATAGGTACCTATATGCGGCTGAAAGTAAAAAAAATTTACAAATTCAAATCGTTCTGCCAGGGTGTTAATGCCGTCATTTTGTTCTGCAAATTAGCATTTACACTTGAAATAGTTGTCACAACAACATACTAAAATATGAAGCTTAACTAAATAATAAAAAGTTCATCGCTCACACGACATGTTGGGGGTGTTCTGCCACCCCCTTATGACTGGCCAATCGTTCTGCAAATATTATATCGATAATTGTGGGCTATCAGAGGACTACTGGAGAAAATTTCAGCCTTAACTAAATAATAAAAAGATGCAGTTTTTTTTACTTGTTGGGGGCGTTCTGCCTCCCTCTGCGACTGCAATCAGGGTTAATCCTCGCGGATGACACTTAGTTATGCCCCCCTCAACATCCTCTCAAAAAATAGGCCTTAACTAAATCATCACCGAAAAATGTCACTGGCTCTTAGACTATAAGGGTCCTGGTTATAAAAGGTTAAACAGCGAAAGGATGTTTAAAGTAGTCCGAAGGAAAGTAGGAAATGTTCGATTTAAATTCTTTAGGTTGAAAAACTTTTTTTAATGTGCACTAAGTGCACGAATATAAAAACTAAAATCGTCAAGCTCTACTTTATTAATAAAGAAATTATCGACAAAGATAGTGAATATTTTATTAATAGATACTGCAATTTTTTTATTCACTTTATAAGCTTAAAACAAGTTTTTATTTAAAGTACCTACAATTTTTTGAATTTATTTATTTATTTATTTATTTATTTATTTTAGAGTACTGTTCTACAGGTAAATAACCCAATTACAGAACAGAAGAGTAGGTTAAAATACAAATCACAAATATTATGCAAATACATAAATTAATAGAATAAAACATTAATCTTAAAAAGAAAGTACATAAGAACCGTAAACAAATAGGTATTTATAATATTTATATAAGTACATAACAAGAAATGAACAAGTACAACTAACTGAAAGGAAAAACAAAAAATTTATCGAAAGTAAAACGATTTTATGTCATTAAGGGAGCAATTAAATATGTCTATATTATTACCGACAGCATTGCAGTTATTGCAAGCTGTATATAGTGGTGAGTTATTCAGTAGATTCGTACGAGCAGTCGGGAGGTAGAAGGTAAAATTTTCCCTAGAGGTTGGTCTCGGTACAATGAAGTTAAGCTTTGACATTAGATCTTGACAATCAGTTTTATTATGAATAATTTTATAAAGGAATACTAGAGAAAAATAATTACGCCTAATTTCAAGACTAGTCATTGAATGTCTTTCTAGTAAATCCTGCTGGGGAAAACCAATAGTTGGGTAAACATCATCCGACTTGAAGCTCAAAAATTTAAGAAACCGTCGTTGCACCGATTCCAGACTATTGATGTGAGTACCATAATGCGGGGACCATACCAGAGAAGCATACTCAAGCTTAGATCTTATAAACGATAAGTATAATAATTTAATTGTGTCTAAGTTGGTGAAATCCCGACAATTACGAACTATAAATCCATATGTTTTACTAGCTTCTAAGACGATTGTGTCTATATGCATACCAAAAGAAAGCTTAGTATCAAAGATAACGCCAAGATCGCGAAAGGTTGTTGGACGATTCAGTTTGACATTAGACATATTGTAATCAAAATTAATGTGCGTCAATTTTGTTGTAAAGGACATAACATTACATTTCTCAGCATTTAAGGGCAGCTTGTTTCTATGACACCAGATATTTACATTATCTAAATTCCTCTGGAGATGGATACAATCACTATCACTATTAATTATAGAAAAAATTTTTCGTTACTTTTATCTACGATCGTGTAAAAAGCAACAGTTTTTTTACATTTCTAGTGTAAAAACTTGCCTTTTATAGGAAACTGTGCAATAAAAATTTGTATTGTACGCTTTTATTGCACGATTTCATTCACTATGGCAATTTATTCATAATAATAATCGTTTCCGTAGTTAGTATCATCACATACTTTCAGTCACGACCATAAAGTAACATAATCAAAATGACGACTTTACTACAACTTAAATAATATATTAAACGTCAAAGTGATATTTTCAAGAGGATATAGGTTAGTTTTACAATTATTTATCAAAAATTGCACATTGGCCATTTCTAACGATAATTGGCACGATCGAAGACAACACACTGTAAGACACACGTGTAAAAAGTTTCTTTACTGCACTCACGACTTTCAAAAATACTCACTTGTATTTTTAACCTAGCCGTTTGTGCAATACACAATGACTTTTTACACTTGTACCTTAAATATCTATTAATTTAATCAATTTTTATGTAGTACTAATTATTTTTCTTGTAGTTACATATCTGATATCTCTTGTGTTTAAAAAATATATAAAAAAATGAGTGACGAATAAAATAGAGTATTGTCCATTAATAAAAGGTTGGTGTTTTTGGGTTCTTCCAGCGTACACACAAAATTGGAGTTTCTATTTACAAAAAAAGATTTTTTGCACGAATATTCTCTTTAATTAAATTGCATACCTAATAAAAATGATTATGTCGTAATGAATCTGATAAAATTATGAGAAACACAATTTGGCATTTTTTCAAAATTATATTGTCATTTTAAAACCAAAATTCTTCTTGTGACACATCGTTGTAACAAAAATTTGACGACAAATCAGAATATATGAAACCATTTAGAAAATGTCATTTAAAAATTAAATGTTGAGTCACTTCCAGTTAGAATGGAAGTAAAATTTTAATGTAGCTGTAAAGGTGCATATCCACCAAAGCAACATAGAGCAATTTTTGTGTTTCTGTCGCGTGTTTACAAAAATGTTGAAGTA
Organism: Rhagium mordax; assembly: GCA_963680705.1. Taxonomy (NCBI): domain Eukaryota; kingdom Metazoa; phylum Arthropoda; class Insecta; order Coleoptera; family Cerambycidae; genus Rhagium; species Rhagium mordax. Next base: position 57,404,158 of record OY796661.1, on the reverse strand, counting down.
AGACAGAAATACAAAAGTTGCTCTATGTTGCTTTGGTGGATATGCACCTTTAAATACGTCATTTTGTTGTTCAAAACGGCGACGCCGGAACTGAGTCGTCTGAGTGAAATTTATATCAATTTGAGGATTGTGCCTCAAAAAAAACTTATAGAGTAATTTGATTCCGAACAGCAGGTCAACGATATTAAGAAATTGAAGCTGGACTGCGAGATGGAACCCAATATCCAAACCTTATAGGACAAATGCTCAGCTTCTTTAGACTCACTTAACAAAGGGAAATTATTCTTCAACATATTTATAATTTTTCGTTAATAAGGTCCAATCAAGAAATAGAAATATAAACTGTATTCAGTGCTTCTAGATTGATTGAGCTCTACCTCAGGATTTTAAATAGTCTGCCTCACACGTCATGCCATACCTTTGACTAGCTTCGTAAGGAGTGGTGGGAGTTATTATTTTCGTTATTTCGAATTTCAAGAGGTTGATATTTTTTGAAATGTAAATTCATGTGAATTTGGTGCCATTTATATTTTTGGGAAATATTACCTGTGATCCACTTGTTCTCTGAAATAAGCTTTTCATTATTCAAAACAATAAAAAAGAGAAATACATCTAATTTCGTTATCAACAAGAATATTTAGTTTTTGCTATGCTCAAATATGCGCAATCTCCGGTGTCCAACACAAGCTGTTAAAATGGCTGCAACTTGGTATGTATTCATTCTTTCATACATCGGTTATTGAAATTATGAACAAAATTTAAAAATGAGTAATTTAATGTGCTTCAAATTTAAAATTATTGGTAGCAACTTTGTTGTTTTGAATAGAATACCCTAGGTATTATTTGAAAATTATATTCTATATTTAATTTTCGGTCTTTATATAAAGGTTAGTATGAAAATTACTATTTGCTAAATATTTATTTCTCCAATAAAATAAATTTTAGTAGAGACAAATTACACAGGCATACATAAAGATGACATGTTCGGTAGACTATCCTTATGTATTTTGACGTGCTGACTTCAAACCCTATGGAGCAATTCATCGGGTTGCAGTTTTTTCTAATCCTAAAAAATAACTAAAGATTCCACTTTCTTTTAAGATATTATTGGCCTGCTTACAGAGAGGTATAGTATATATATATTTTATAACTTTAACACCCTGTATCTCAGTAAGTATTAATATTTGACCCCAGTTACTAAGCAAAAAATTAATATTTTCCGCTATAGAATCTGCAGGTAAAATATTACCCATCCCTTATGAATCACCCTGTACATAGGTATACACATGTATATAGACAAAATGAATAGAATTCATACATAATCCATTTGACCGAACAGTATGAGGAAACTACCTCAGTGTTACTCCTATTATACAAAATCATACTTATTAGTGATATGAAATGAACGGCGTCAGTAATGACACTTTCAAAATGCTTTCCATGTAAAACATTTTTCAGACGAGACGATGAATTCTATGCAATGCTGCTGCGACGAGAGGAGCAAAAATATATTATAAACGTCTCGATAAATGTAAACTACATATTCCACACACAAAAACATACATTATTACAGTATTATTAATAAAATATCATGGTGCAACGACTCTGGAATATGCATCCAAAGTTGCCATAATCATTTATAACAACTATTAATATGAATACTAGAAGTGCATAATATAACGCTTATTCATTAGGAATAAAATTTTAAACGAACGGAGTTCCGAATCATTACTCAAATTAATAGTAAAATATTTATAATTATTAATAAAGTTTTCCTCAAATAATAAATAGTATTACTGTTGTTGTGTATGTACCTGCTGCGCGGTATTTCATAATAATAGAAGTTGGTTGAACTGTGTGTAAATTACGTACTTAATTTAATTAGGCACACATGTGGATTTAATGTTTGGAATAACTCACAACATTCCCTGGTTATTTTTGGAATTGAATCGAATAGAATTAAATATAATATTTCCTATAATAACTATAGAAAAATGTAGTAATTATTTACTTATTATAATTATTTAAATGTTAATTTTCTCGTCTAACAAAATTTCTTGGATGCATGCCAATGTTTGGAATTAGGGCAATTTATGATTAAAATAGATCCCTGTTTTATAGAGGATATAAAAATTTTATTATATAATGTTTATAAATACATTAATTTTCTAATTAATTTTATGCGTTGTACTCAAAACGTTCATAAAATAGACAATTTTGCAACTGAATATTGTTATAGGATGTTGTAAAATATATTACAAATAAGAAACTTTGTATTCTAAGAACACGCTGAGGCGAACATGCCAGTTCTTAATTTTATATAACCTATTAAGGTTAAAGGGGTGCTCCTATCATACAAAAGGGACGGACGACACTACAACGGGAGCCAGGACGTGACTTTCACATAGGGTTTCCAGTCCCGGTATTTGATCCCGGGATGGACCCGGGATACTAAAAAATGTGATCCCGGGAACACTGGAAAAATCCCGGAACCTTCAAAGTCTCGAAATTTATAGTGTCTTACGAAAACTACGAAAAAAAAAATGGTAAGTTGGAATGATTTATTCAAAGTAATAACAATTTTGGTTACATGATAAACATATTTCAATCGCTATTAAGAAAGAACTTCATAAATCTATTTTAGAGAGATTAAAAAAATTTCATCAATCATATAGGACATTAAACAAGCCAAGACCAAAAAATTAGATATAAATGATTACAATAAATTGCAATAACAATTCAAATTAAAGTAAATGTTCAAACTGATGTCAGTTATTCTCGAAACATAAATTACACCTCTTTATAACACTCTGAACTGCATTATGAATATTTGAAATAGAATTCACAGTCTATAAAATTTTGTCTGAGTTCGTTGATATCGTTACTGGTTTCCTTGTATAAATTGTCTTTAATATGCCCCCAAAAGAGGAAATCTAGAGGCGTTAAGTCAGGCGATCGTGGTGGCCTCTTTACTGGTCCGTTACTTCTCATTCAGTTGCTTCCAAAATTGGAATTTAACAATTCTGAAACAGTTTCAATATTATGAGACACCATCTTGTTGGAAGAACAGATTTCTTGCCTCAATTAAGGGTAAATTGTTCATAAATTCATCAATAAGATGCTGGTTTAGGATTTGATAGTACCGTTGGCCATTAAGGCTTTTGATATACTTATGGGATATGTTAAAGCATGATTGCCACGTAGGGCACACCAAACACTAAAACCAAACCGGTCCTGAGATCCAATAGTGCTTGTTATGTTTGTTGAAAATTCCCACACTGCTAATGTAGGCCTCATCTGTTCAAATCACACTACTAGAGAAGAATGGGTGTTGTTGACGATACCAAATGCAAACTACAATCGTCGTTGACGATCAGTTGGATGCAGGTGATGTTGTTTCCTTACTGTATAAGGCCTGAATTTGTATTTTTTCAAAATATACAAGGTTCGACGTCTTGAGATCCCAGATTCAGTTTCAATTTGATGACTTGAAATTGAAGGATTTGCAATCGCGATTCCAATTATTAGCTTATAGCAGTTTCTTCAGCATCTTAAATATTGTAATTTTTTGGTCTTGGCTTACTAATGTCCCATGATTGATGAGATTTTTTTAAAATTTCTTGAACATAGATTTATGAGGTTGTCTTTTTCATAAATAGCCATTGAAATATGTTTCGGCATGCAATATCAGAATTGTTACTTTGAATAAAGCATTCTAACATATATTTTTCGTAAGACATACACTTTTTAAAAGAAACAATATACGTTAATAAGAAGTTTAGAACTGAAAATGAATGAATGATAATATACGCGGTGTTTGGTAATTGGATTGTCAAAATGAAATGTCATGTAAAATCGAATTCTAAGCATAAAACAAAGAATAACTTTTTTTCATATCGGGCTTCGTTTAGGTTATATTGAGGTAAAAAAATTACTTTATTAATTTTATTCAACACTAAAATGATAACAATGAAGGAAACAAATTTTCACAAAAGTTATAACGTAAAAAAACTAGAGTTGATTTTCAAAACTGCCACATTTACATTGATAACAACGCAAAACAAGAGAATTGTATGTTTCTGCAAAATTTACAGCGTTTTGAATAGTATGTACCTACTGAATTTAAAATTATTTTCTAATTGCTCAATGGTATTAATTGGCTGAGCATAAACTAATTGTTTTAAGTGACCCCATAAGTAAAAGTCTAGAGGTCCGGATCCCTTGCAGGCCAATGAACGGGACCGCGCCTCCCTATCCAACTCCCATTGAAATTATTCTAGAGCCACTCTACCACATTTCTTCCAGTATGTGGTGGTGCACCTTCATGCTGATACCACATTCTATTGTGCAGGCCAATAGGAATGTCATCTAATAAATCTTGCAAGTCATTTTCTAAAAAAGGCTAGGAATGCGGCAGCATTTAAACGATGAGGCACAATTTGAATAGGGAGCAGTTGTCCATTCAAAATACCACACCAAGTGTTTATCGAAAATCTTTGTTGACAACCTCTAATTCTAACTGCGTATGTTCGTTATGACAATTGTTAATTCCATTCCTCGTAAATATTGATTCATCTGTCCAGAGCGTTTCACTAATAATATTAGAATTTTGTTCATTTTGTTCAAGTAGCCAATGACAAAATGCTAACCGCTGTACCTCGTCGCCTGGGTGCAAGTGATGAACTCTTTGGTAGTGGTATGGCAATTTCTTGTGCAATAATGTGCTGAGGATGTGGACCTCCACTACGACGTTCATTAATTCCACATTCACGAAGCGTTCGAAATGCATTAGAAAAAACTTTACAACAAGGTTGCCGTCTATTTGGATATCTTACATTGTATTCCCTGCACGCAGCTCTCGTGTTATAAATCGTCTAAGAAAATTTGTGCACTCGAAAAATTTCCAGTAATAATTCAAGCACTAGAGATTACTAGTGAAAATATTTTCTTACTACAGATGTTACCTAAAATTTATATTATTTATTTTAATTTATTATATAATAGATTAAGAAGAAACAAGCCTGAAGCCGGCTGGCAATCGCTATACGGCTTGGAAATTGATGTAAATAATAAATAAAATATAATTTCTCGTAAATTCCGCCATGGCGAACTAATATAGCGACTAAGTAAGTGAACGATCGAAATATTAGATAGAGAATGGATAAATATACAGATTTTAGCATATACCTTGCGCCTCTTTGTTCTCTTTACACAATGGTATAACCTTGTACAATAAGAATTGACAACGTTACATGCCTACACGATTCTATGACTAGTAAATATAAGGAAAGCAGTCATAATTCATATAATTCTACAATTGAGAAGAAATTGAATTTGTGCCTACGCAAAAAAAATATATGCCTTCGTAATTTGCTGTAAAAAGTTTACATTAAATAAGAAAACTACTTGATTCACGACTAATGCCACAAGAGAAAGCAATTATTCTAAATAATAAAACAGTTTCATTCACTTACTGAGTTAAGATCGTCAATTCCATATCGATCTTGATATTTAAAACTGGAAAGAACCACGAAAGAGAGGCGCAGACTGATAGCGATGTTACATTTATTTTAGAGACGAGTGGAGCGAATCACGATCAATTTGTAAGCAATCCTTGATGTTTTCAACGTAGGCTGTTGCAAACAACTGCTATGTTACATGTCATATAGTATTATAACATTCTTGTTCATCTGGGCTTTCATTCAATTAATTAATTCGAACGAAACAATTTAGTTCAGCCTCTCTCCTAGTGACATTTGGTGCAGATGATACGAGCCAAAATAATTCGATATACAAGGTATTTACCTGACTTTGTCATAATTATTGTTATAATTATTAACGCACAACTTCGCTGAACATATTAGGTTACAAGACGACTTTTTAATTTTGTTTGCCTGCACCTTGCAATAAAAATAACACCTAATCGAACAATAATTTTTCAAGTGAGCTAGGTACATTAATTGTTGACTGAAGTAATGACAAAAAGCTTTAACACTTTTATTCTTAGGGATATATGTTGCACAAAAATTTGAAAGCACGCTGGAGTACCTAAGTATATGATTAAAAAACTTAATTTTATATATTATCTCTTAATTAGTTTTAAATATTTGACTCTTGTACATAATTTCAATAACTGCCTGGAGACAATAACAATGCTAATCAATACAATGGGGTTACCAAGAGCCTCCAACCGGAAATTAAAGCCCCATTAACAGGAAGTACAGATGAAAATACTACTCAGTGGAGTTATCGTTTCGTAGCTACAGCTCCACAACACGTCTTTGTTGGCTGCAACCTTGTTTGTTATTGGCATTAACGGTTAAGCTTCCAAAATTTGGCGTTGTTATTGGCAATAAGACCAATAAGCAGATTAAGTCCCTCGCACGGGATACAGAAAATAATCATCTTTAATCCGTACGGTATCCAAAGAGATACAAGAAGTTAAATTAGATGTTTTATCGCAATTCCGGTTTTGCGAAAAATGTTGACTAATCAATTTTTAAGTAACTCGATTTTACACGTTGGTCTTTATTTATAAGGCAAAGTTTAGTACATAGACTATTCTTACACTTAACCTAATAATGTTTTGAACAAGTGTATTTGATATACAAAAAATTTGTCTGATTTAAAACAATATATTTGTATCTTTGCGTGAATCGATATATTGAAAGGGATTATAGTTACATGTTTTTATATAATCCTGAATATTATCGAAAAATCTGTTGATACAATTTATTAATTGTACTAAAATATTTTGAATAATTAATTGAACCGAAAATATTGTAAAAACAGTGCTCTAATAGGGCTTTGGAAAACTAGTCAACATCAACTTTTCAATAGCATGTGGTGAATATATCTTTTTCAAATGGTTGATTGATGGTGAGATAACTTTGTGAAGATCCATTTTTAACAGAAAAATTTGTGTAATAAAAAATTTGCGAAACTGATTTTTACTTGTAAAATTGCCATTTTATTTTGTTATTCTACAACTACTTTCATCCTATTCGGACATTTGAGTTACCTACTTGAAATTAGAAATAAGAATAGGATGAAACTAGTTGTAAAATAACAAAATAAAGGAAATGAAATTTGACAAGTAAAACAATTTTACAATTCTCTTTCTTTGCTTGATATGCATTGTTTTTAAATGACTTTGTTTAGGCTTTATACAAGCATAATAACAACAAACATATTTCCAAACTGATATACATAAATTGATGTTTCATCTCTAAACATGCTATTATTAAATTCATTGGACTTTCTTTAATACATGATGAATACTGGATTAAATATCATAAAATTCAAAACGTCTAAAAACAAATTATTAAAAATTTTTTTTTCAACTTATAGTGGAAGCGCATACGGCTAAATTAGGGGGTTCGTGGGAAATAAATGATTAAAGTTGGAGACATAGTTATTTTGTTAAAAGGCATCTTTCTATGTATGAAAATCCATGTTTCCACCTTTAGCTTCGCGGGCCTCATCTTCTGCACCTTCTGAAGGTTAAAATATTTTGATTAAGATATCTCAAGAACTATTCATCGTAGAATATTCGTTTTTTCGCCAAATTAAAGGTCTCCTTATTACGAAGAAAAAAAGGAATTATTGATTTAGTCGTATCTCTATGCGTTTTTAACTTATTCGGAAAAAACAACATTAAAAAAAAAGTTCTCTGTCCCTTCATCGGTGTAAAGCAAGCAGAACACTTTCTCAAAAATATCCCTAAATAAAAAAGTTGCACTCGTTCTTTAGCTTTAAAACGATGTATATAACAATATATTTCGTTTAAATGTCAACGTGTGAAATTCACATTTCACGCCACCGACCGAAAGCCGCAAATATAGAAACACCGTTAAAATGTGGATCAGCGCGCAGACTGAACTGGGCCTTGAAGCTTATGAAAGTTTTAAGATGACTCGGATCCACAGTAATGACATGAATCTATGGAATCCAGTCAAGAAATTAAAACTTCATCTCTGCCGTGAAGGCAATAAAAAAATAGTTACCAAAAAAGATAACGCTATCACGGAATTAATAGCTGACCGATTATTATTCTCAAGACTTTTAATAATGTGCCGTTCAAGACCCGACCTAAACCTGAAACAAATACTAGGAGATTATGAACTTTCAGCAGTTCCTCGGTCATTGTTTGATCTTGATGGAAGTTGAATCTATCATCCAGAATGACACTCCCAATAGTAAATAATAATTATAATAATAATAATAATAAGATTTATTTATAATTAATTTAAAGAAGCTACAATAAGCAAACCGTTATCTAAACAATTTCATATATCAGAATATATCTACGAAATATTTGCTGTCTCATAATTATACGAAGAACGACCTAACTGAGTACCTTTCAGTGAAGTTAATGAAATCAGCTACGTTTGAATCTAAAAATCTGATAGTATCGTGGCATCTGCTTTTCTAATAAAAAAAGGTCATTTGGAACATTTAGCTAGTACGCAAGAGGAAGTGGACACAAAACTTATATTGCATTCTCTAGCAGCGACTAAGTTACATTCAACATCAAGAGAATCGCTTACTATTACCGTATGCTCTCCAGATTCTGATGTATTTCTTCTCTTATTGAACTATTATGACGACTTCTCCTGCCATATCACATTTTAAACAGGAAGTGGATCCAAGAGAAGAGGTGTAACAGTTTCATCCGTAGCATCTGTGCATTGCGTAAAAAATAATAAAGAGGCGCAACTGTCAAGGTTTCGAGATTTTACTGTTTTATTTTTTTACCAATAGCTTCATGATTGTCTTCAATTCTAAGGGCTATACAGCCACATTACAAATACTTTTCTGTAGCACTAAAAATTGATGACAATCATGAAGTTATAGGCAAAGAAATACAATACTAAAATCTCGAAACCTTGACAGTTGCACCTCTTTATTATTTTTTACTCAATAATCTGTGCTAAGCAAAGTACAAATGGAGGCCCTGCTAGCAATGCATGCATTATCGGGATGCGACACAACGGAGTATTCAGTAGAGTTCAGTAGTGACGAGGATCAAGAAGAAACGTCAATAACTGACCTCAGCGAGGAAGATTTGTAGAATGTCTTGAACTTGCTGTTCATTTATTTATGTATTAGTTAATTACGTTTATTTCATTAGGTTCGATTTCTCAAATTTCTGTACAGGATTAAAAATAAAACATTTTAATAGACCGACTTTTATTATAACATTCAGGTCGAATAGTTTTAATGCAACAATAATCACTGGTATATATCATATGAAAAAGTTCTCTTGAAACTACCTACGAATATATTCATAATTGTGGCAAACGATGTATAAATGCAATTCATCTATTTAGGACAGAACATTTTGAAATAATGCATCATTTTAGTCAATACTCAATTTGTATAGTTTCCACCAAAGCAACATAGATACCTCACATCTCCTTATCCTGTTGAGTATTCTATTGCATAAATAAAGTAAATTAATGACAGGTAGGTATCCATACCATTTTGAAGCTTGCACCATCACCTACAATTGTTTTGGAAGCATGTTTCAATTCAAGTGCGACAAAACAACATAATTTTCCAAATTACCTCCCTAACTATTCGAAATATGACAAAAGTTTATCCGACCTTTTTCTTTCTATACGAAAATACAATCATTTCAAAAAAAAAAAATCAAGTCGCTATCTCATACCGTTCACGAGATATAAAAGATTGAAGAAAACACCCCTTATGGGGGGGTGAAGGTCAAAGCCCGCTCGTCCGCGGGTGGAAACATGAGTTATCTTAAATAAAACGATGTAACTCAACAGAAAAATTATGTTTCTAACTTTAATCAGTTATTTCCCACGCCATGACACATGCGCTTCTACAATTACCAAAATGCATTCATTATGGTCAACAATTAAAAAACGAAGTCCGCAAGAAGATGTACATATTCTTCCGCTCTTACAAGCTCTTCAGGTGAACGATTTCTCGCAAAATAAAGTGATTTACTTGAACTTACATTTTATAATTAATTAACTGTCATATGTAACCATAAAAAACAAATTTCTAAAATTAATGCCGCCTACATTTTCATGTTTTCTTATAAAATACTCTACCTCTCTTTATTCGAGACTTGTTGTCTATAAACAACCTTATTCAAGCCTTATATGACCCAATAATAACAAAATTATCTAATATATTTATTGATGTTCTATTTCTGAACATGCAAATATAAATTATGTTGAATCCAAGAAAAAAAATTGTTGAAAACACTTTAGAACGTTGTTATTGTCGAACAATGCAAAAACAAAATACTCTGAAGGACTATATGTCATACAGCATTGAATTATATTGCAGAATCCATAACATTCAAAGCAAAACATTTAAATAAAAATTATTTATCTTCATAAAAATTAATATAATCTAGTTTTAGTTTAATTGTGACGTTAAAAATTCCCTATTTTAATTTGATTCTGACATTGACATTCAAAAAATAATATAACCTCATTCTAATGTCAAATTGACATTAATGAAACAAATTGATATAACCTAAATCCAATGTCAGTCTAACATTAATTGACATTGATGTCAAAAATAAATCAAAATAAACTAGTTTAGAAATTTGTTTTTTATGGTTACATATGACAGTTTATTAATTATAAAATGTAAGTTCAAGTAAATCACTTTATTTTGCGAGAAATCGTTCATCTGAAGAGCTTGTAAGAGCGAAAGAATATGTACATCTTCTTGTGGACTTCGTTTTTTAATTGTTGACCATAATGAATGAAAGTTGAAAAAAATTTTTTTAATAGTTTGTTTTTAGACGTTTTGAATTTTATGATATTTAATCCAGTATTCATCATGTATTAAAGAAAGTCCAATGAATTTAATAATAGCATGTTTAGAGATGAAACATCAATTTATGTATATCAGTTTGGATATGTTTGTTGTTATTATGCTTGTATAAAGCCTAAACAAAGTCATTTAAACAAAGTAAAACAAGTTCGCAATTTTTTTATTACAAACATTTTTTTTTATTAGATACCTATCCGTTTCGTTAAATGGTCAAAAACTTATGAAAGGTTCAAAGAGGTATTTCTAAAATATGTTTAATCAAAAACGGTCAGCCAATGTAACAGGAGCGCTATTATGTAATCGATATTATTTGATAAATTATTCCATCATGCATCGAAGCGTCTGACCATTCAACAACCTGAAAAATATGTTTCCGTTTCAAAGCTGCATAGAAATCGTAGATATTTCTAAATGGTTTTGGATATCATCAGGCTTACAGAAATAAATGAGCGTATTCATATAAGGAAGGTAATATTTTTGCACTATAATTAATTACAGAATGACTGAGGAAACTCGTGAACTTTTACTTATGCTGCATTTAAATTTGAGAATGTGTAACATAGTATAGAAGAGTAATTACCATATCGTTTAAGCATAACTGACTGATGACTGATGAGATACAAACTGTCAAAAACTTTTTCAATTATGTTCCACTCTGGGCGTTGTTGATGGCTTTATGTTTATTATACGACAAATTGGTGATTTAAAATTATTAAGGAAATTAAAAAAAAATAGTTACTTCCACTACTCAAGTTCTGCAGAAATTATGTACTGAAGTACTGAGTGATAAATTTAAAGGAAAGGAATGTAATATTTTTCGTGCATGAACGAATTCAAACGGGAGACCGTCACAAGTTATAATTATACATAGGATAGTTTTGTACTGAAAACACAGAGTTTTCTCGATTTTGCCATAAATTTCATGTGTTCAACATTAATATTGGGAAAGCATGTATAATGTGTATCATTGGCCTACTGCTGCGCAGTGGGTAATAGGATATAATGCGTTGTTGCTTTCTGATTTGCGCATACTGCAGTAATGTTTACCCGCCTAGCTATTCTTGCTGCACTGTACTCATTTAATCTCTCTTCTTTTTGAAGTTTTGTAAAAATATAATAAAAGTATAGACGAATACTACCTCTTTTACCAATCCGTTAATATTTTCATGAAGATAGTGTCGCTAATATCACTACGATCGACTTTTCCTTTCCTTTTCCCTGAAAAAAAAACGTTCCTTTCAACCTTGAATATTAAGAAAGTTACGTTTTCTACTATTCTCTTGAAGCTCAGACAATATTGTTGCATTTTGCGAATTTATATTTTCTTGCCCTGAACATATGCTACACATTCGTTATAATTGTTGCCGAGCACAACTCAGTAACACTTTTACGAAAAATGAATAAATAACAAAAGCACTTGTAAAAATTTAAATGTATTATTTCCGAATTACACTCATGTGTTACATGTGCTGCAAAATAGGTATATTAGAACATGCATGTTTTGTTTTTACAAAAAAGGCCTTTGTATTTATTTCTCATTTTGTACCGTCGAAAATTGTTTTAAAAAAGCTGTAAAAACTACAGCAATAATGTGTTCGTTTTTTACCGTGTAATACGTATACACGAGCATGGTTGTTTAGTCTTGTAATCCCAGTAAAAGAACGAATGTGGTAGACCGGCGTCGAGAGCGGATATTGTGCGCGAGTCCACCCTTCGGTCATCGAGCGGCGGCCAGGCCCTTTGTGCTGTCACGGGCAACAGCCCCCATCTTTTAAGCCCGTCACATAGCTTATCAGATGTGTTTTACTTGTCGCAATATCCCAATTATTAGCAGGAGTAGGAAACCAACCCCGTCCGATCCAGAGATACTTCTCACAACACATCATTTTTTATTGGATAAGTAACCAGAAGTGATATTAATATCCTGGGGATGTTTGCAGTCTCATATCTTACACAGTTAGGAGAAATTGATATCTGTTATCGAGACCAAATTGTATGAAACGTTGCTTATAAGTAGTTTATGGTTTAAAATCGGTGATTAAAAGAAATAGCAAAGATATCAGAACCAAATAATGTCAAATATATTTATCTCATATTTTCCGAAATGTATTAAAATTAGCTGCGGTAATTCCACTTTTTAAAGAAATTGACAAAAATGATTATGCAAATTACAGAGCTATAAGTTTACTCTCCAGCATCTCGAAACTCTTTGAACTAACTATAAAAGAACAATTAACCACTTTTCTTGATCTAAATAATATACTTTCATCATGGCATGGCTTTACCAAAAATAAAAGCACAGAAACAGCACAAAATATAATTGTAAATAACTTAGATAAAAAAAACAAGTTTTAGGTTTATTCATAGATTTCTCTCGTGATTTTGATTGCGTTGACCATACTTTATTATTAGGCAAATTATCAAGATATGGAATTAGGGGTGCTCCTTTAAATCTTCTATCATCCTACTTGCGAGGTAGAGCACAAATAGTTAAAATAAATAATAATTCTACAAGTTCCAGTTATGAAATCAAGCAGAGTGTACCACAAGGACCAATTCTTGGACCATTATTATTCTTAGTTTTTGCAAACGATCTATATGTTTTTTGAACAATAAGTTTCCAACGATTCATACCATCTGTTATGCCGACGACACCAATGTTCTGATACTAGAAAATGATCTAGACACCCTTAAATTGACCGCTGAACGGGTCTACCAAAATATAATCTTGTGGTCAGAAAGAAATTGTCTGCAACTAAATAGAAGTAAAACAAATACTGTATTATTTAAAACACGAGGACAGATTAATAAGTTGTGCCTAATTTAAAATAATGATCTCCAAGTTATTTCGACTGTTTCAGTAAAAATGTTAGGCATTGTTTTTGATTATAAATTGTATCACACCTTGACACGTTATGCACAAAACTGCGTAAAAGTTGCTATGCCTTAAACTATATGTCTAAACACTGCAGTCAAAAAGTACTCTTGGCATTATATTATGCAAATTTTCATTCCCATTTGCGCTATGGAATCCTTAATTGGGGAACAAGTATGTCAATAGAGTAATTTTGATTCAAAAGTATACTATTAGGATAATTGCTGGACTAAGAATATCGTCAGTCATGTCGCAATGCTTTTTAAAATTTAAAGAACATACATCCCGGAAGTCTGTACATAATATGTCTATAAAAACCTTGCAATGTTTTCGAATAATCAACAAGACTATTGTCATGACACTAGGTCAAGAGGCTTGCTCCTGCTAAATAGCTTTCGAACTACATTATAAAATTTTATAATACAATAAGGCTAGGATTTAATAGTCTAATATGCTTTGTATGGTTGCCTAACGCGGGTAGACGATCACTGGCTGGTCCGGCCTGGAAGACAATGCAGATAACAAATTTTTGTTTTGTTTTGAGGGTTCACGCTACTCGCCGTCAGATGCCGGCACGTAACGTGTTTATAATATTGTTTGTTGTATGACTTGTCTTATAGCATTGAATAAAGGAATATATTCCTTTATTCAATGCTTATAGCCTGTATTTGTGCTCTTTTGGACTAATAAAGTACTACTGAGTGCTACTACTACTACATGCTGACATCTCCAGAGTGATAGACCAAGTTGTAATGCAATATTGTTCTGTAATTTGCCTAGTTTCGGGCGCTATTTCAGCAATGCAAATGACTACTTGACCTAAAAATGTGAAAATTCTCCTTTGAGGGTCAATTTCACGAAAGATACGTTAATTTGAGCGACAATAATTGGTGAGCTTTTAAGTAACACTTTGTACTCGGCCGTAAGCTAATTTCTTTTTACAAAAAAAATACAAAATTGTAAATACAAGCGATTGAATGAGTTGCCTACGTATTGCCAATATGTACAGTCTTATTTTTTCCTTCTCAATTACAGATAAGAATGGTAATTTCAATACCTCACGGCCATTTACACTTTTTTCTGCAGAATTAGATACATTAATTTTCAAAATCCGTGTATTAGTTTCTGCAAAATTTACTCCTAAAGAAATAGCGGTTAATATCAGAGGAGTAAATCGCAACCTTAAGTTCTGAAATTAAAAACTCTTCCAATGCTCATGTTTTTAAAGCTAAGTTGAAAAAATGTTTACTAGAAAAAAACTGTTATACTTTGCAAGAAGTTCTTGATTAGATAAAAATTGGGGTCCGGTGACCTTTAAGTACGGCCGATTTTTGAAATTTTCTAAAAAAAGCAGTGGATGGTAAAAGGCTTATAGAATAGTAAAAAAAAAATCGTTGGATGAACCATATTATACAGGGGTGAAAAAAATTAAAAGGTAATTATTTGCAAAGCTAGAAGATGCTTAAAATTCGCTGAAATTTTGGCTACCCCCCCCCCCCTAAATTAGGTCTTCTGAACATGAATATGCAGTTTTTTTTCTTCGGAGACGTATGGTTTAAAAAAAATATATTTTTGGTGAATTTTTACTTCCATTTCTATCACTTTATACACTTTAAATTCGACTTTTTACACAAATTATGTTCTTAAAATTATTCTATAATGCACAGGGGCACAGTTTTTTCAATAATAATTTCTTTCGAAAGAACCATTCTAACCCAACCTAACCTCACGAAATCCGTATGAAGACGTTGTAATTGAATCATTTTAATATATCATTATATAACATAACTATGTTGGCACACCTAACCTAACCTCACGAAATCCGTATGAAGATTAATCATTTTAATATATCATTATATAACATAACCATGTTGGCACACCTAACCTAACCTCACGAAATCCGTATGAAGATTAATCATTTTAATATATCATTATATAACATAACCATGTTGGCACACCTAACCTTACCTCACGAAATCCGTGTTGTAATTTAATCATTTTAATATAGGCAGTGACTAGAGGTCCGCCGCGGCGGAACGAGAAGAATTTGTAGCAGGTACGCCGCGGCAGAAACGAGAAGATCTTCTTTATCAGGGGAGTAACACACATATCTAACCTGCCTCCGGCTTCTAACTCGCAATAGACCTCATGCCTGATGCATTTTTAATTAAAAAAAAAACAAGAACGTGTAGGATTTGAACCCGGAACCTTATGCTTGTCAGCCCGGCTCGTTTCCGCTAGGCCATCGCACCACTGACAAAACATGAGCAAAGCAAGTTTTTTAAGAAATCGTTTCTGTTCCGCCGCGACGGACCTGCTAGAAATTCTTCTCGTTCCGCCGCGGCGGACCTCTAGTCACTAGGTACCTTTAATATATCATTATATAACATAACCATGTTGGCACACCTAACCTAACCTCACGAAATCTGTATAAAGACGTAATTTAATCATTTTATATATTATATAACATAACATAACTATGTTGGCACAATAAAACTAACACGAAATCTACTCGGTCTATATTTAAATGTAGTTTAGAACTTTATCAATGTAAGTTAATGCATAATACCACATTCTAAAGTTAATGTTGGCCGAAATGATGCGCGCGCACCTTCATAGTTTGTTATCTACACACGCCAAACGCAAGTCGGAATTAATGAGCTGTCAAACATGATTGCATTAAAACAGCTATTAAAAATAAAATGAAAAGATATATGATAATAATCCTCATTCAAGATCATTCGCAAGTAAATGAAAAATACATTTCTACTAAAATTAATGCAAAAAAGTTGTTATTAAATGCGTACTTAAAGGTCACCGTCACCAAAAATTGTTATGATTACTAAATACTGCTGTGTTTTAGCTATTAACATATCTAGGAATGTTATGACTATCATAACTGCCGCAGATGTCGGTTTGAAATCCGAGCTCGTAGAGCGAGGATTTTAAGACATCTAAGGCTGTTATGATTCATAACATCCGTGATATGTTCAATAGTTTATCGGTTTCAGAAAATAAAGACATTATTAATAGATATTACCTTTTGATATTCTCTTATTCGTTTTCATTTCATTAGTTGGTCAAGTCTGTATGGGTTGATTTGTCGCCATGGTTACAGTTATATTTTGTTTGTTTTTATTTGTTACATTTTTTCATATTACATAAATGTTTACATTTTTAATGTCACAACGGCTACATAAAAATGGACCTTGGATTGCCTGAAAATACATTTCAGTTGGATTTCAGCACTTAATTATTATTGTGTGGAGTTTTCTGTCTGTTTGTATTAATAAATAGCCCTATAGTTTCATTATTTATTATTTCATCTGTTGACAGTTATTGACAGATCTGTATTTGTAATATTACCGTATAAGTTTTAAATATAACTGTACAACTTTAGTTATGACTTGTTTACCAGCCTACTTTTGCATATGTAAACAAAGGATTAATATCCTGAAACCGATAATAGTATATTATGTTACAAGGAGTAGAAGGCGACCATTATTGTTGAGCCCAGAAGTTTGCTCAGCCGAGGCGTAAGCCGAGGCAGCAAACTGGGCGAAACACATAATGAGCCTTCTACTCCGAGTGACATATACTATTTTTTTCTTCAAGCGTTAAAATCAAAAATATCAAAACTTTAATTTTGAAAAATGACATCAGGTGAAATGCGTTCTAGCTTAGCAAAAAAAATATATGTAATACTAACCATTTTATTTATCAATAAAACATGACATAGGTGAATGTGCAATTTCAAGTATTTCAGGTGGTACGCACTGCATTTCTTCAGACTTTTTCGCATTTAAATTTAAAAAACGGCTCGACGCGCGACGTCAACTTTTAAAATTACAGTTTATGACAAGTCATAACTTAGATTTGTAATTCGTTGCCATGGATACATTACTTCATTTTTGTACTAGGAAAAAAATGAGAAATATTTGTACTAATACAATAATAGGCTCTTTCTACAGGACGTGTTGCATTATGTAATGTAAGTATTGTTATACGCTTGAAGAAAAATTATATTTATATGTTGTATGCTGCCTATAGCTGTTATTTATACTTATCGGTAACGTTTGTGATCTATATATTTTTACACTATTCTTCTTTCCACTTTTTCTTCTGTTATTGTATTTATACTTTTAAATGGGAGAATAAAATTATTATTATTATTAGCATTTTTGAGTTGAGTTAGTAGTAGTAGTAGAGTATTGAAAGAATTGGGGTGAGAACGTTATAGGAATCACCCTGTACCTTGAGGACGAATAAAATGTAATTTCACTTAACATTCTAAATGTTATTTATATTAAAAATCTATTTGTTTTTTTATGAACGTAATTCTTATTGGTTCTAGTGGAAAATCTGGGACTTTAATGTGTCTACTTTAAAGAAAAGGTCAACTTTGGGGGTGCCCTTTCAAAGAAGCAGTTGGGCGTAGAACTACCAACCAAACGGGGCTCACATTGTAGATTGTTCATTCTTGTTTAATTTCCAATATAGGTATTTTTACGAGCCTTCCACGATCAATATGATAAAGAACAAAAATCAAATCTTATATAGTTTTCTACCTTGAGACTTCGTTTCCTGGTCTATATTGTATCTGTTTTAAAGTTAACGATCGAATTTAGAACACACGGTGTATGTAAATATGTAATATGTACGTAACATACTACTAATTATTTTAAAGATATAATACCTAAATAGAATATATCATACTTATTTTGTAGTGTAACCGGCAACACGTTATATATAAGTCAGCCTCAAAAACCATTAAAAAAGAAAGGATTTTTTTTGTAAAATTTATTGCGTTGCCATCGAATGTGTTTACCACAACTAAGAGGAATGGGGAATTGGAATATATTGCCTCGACTTTGCTAGCGTGGGGTGTTGAATGGGTAAAATACGGATTGCACTAGAGAAATTATTGCTCAAAATGTACGGTCACGAAAATCACAACAATCCCACCTATACATCAATAAACTTACTAACACTACTATCTACTGTTAGGTACTTTTTTCAAGCTTTAATATGTCTATACACTTCAAGAATACGAGAGGGCATATTATTATTACTTTATCAAGCTTTATTCACATTTTTACTATCATACAAGGTTAACTTTTGAAATGAAAAAAAAAAACAAGCTGATCAATTTTAACAAATTTGTTTTTAAAATTTACAAAAAATCTTGGAAATCCATGTTCTGAAGCTTACATTGTCTAAATGTGCCCCATTTCTGTCCTAGCGCTCCTGAAGCCGACCTCTAAAATTTGTCACAACGCGGAGGCAAGGTCTGCAATTATTACAGGGAGTCGGGTGCGAGCTTCGGGAGGGCCACTGAATGTCTCCTTTTCGAGAAATCAATTTTCCCGGAGAAACACCTGAATGACGGGCAAAGAGATTGGAAGTGTGGCAAGTGGCTCCGTCCTGCTGGAACCAAGTGTATTTTTTATGGGGATATCATAAATGTCAAGTACCGCAACCGCCCCGTCACTCTTGAATATCTAAAGAACAATATTCGGCAAGAAATCAAAGCCATAACTGCAGACACTTGCCGCCACGTTATGGCAAATTTTAGAGACTTCAGGAGTGCCAGGACAGAAATTTGGCACATTTAGACAATGCAATCTTCAGATCCAAGAAATATTGTAAATTTTAAAAATAAATTTGTTAAAATTGATCTGCGTTTTTTTTTATTTCATTACAAAAAGTTAATAACTCTTTGGACCATCTTGTATTTGAATAGATGATTACTTATATTATACTTAATAAAACTAAATTCAGTCATATACATTTTTTGTTAATACCTGAAAGGAGTAATGAATAGTAAACACCACTGGCACTGGTAGTACAACTCCTTTACATCCCCATGGTAACCTTGTGTGACAAGGGGGCTACATAATATGCTACAATTGACACGCACCCAATTTCTGAATTGTCTAGTATTAAGATTCGGTTGTTAGAGTAAAACCTCAGATGAGAGGCAAGTCGCGTTTGCCCTTTGATCAAGTGATCAAATCAATATTTAGTTTGAAATTAAGATACTGTACATTCAAATGGTTCATAATTTCAAGAAGTAGCTTTAAAACAGGACGCACAGGACGCCATGTGTACACTCCTGGGATTTAAAGCGCCGCGCGCTGCGAATACAGTGTGATGTGAAAGATCTATATGCAGTCTTTGGAATAATTTAAAAGAAAGCTAGCATGGAGAGTACAGTCATCGATAAAACTGTGTTAAAGTCGACTAGAACAAGTCGTTAATATGAAGAAAAAATAACGTTGGCTTTATAACAGATCCTTGCGGAAAACCACAATTGGTAGAGAATGTTTCTCGGAAAATTCCATGAACCAAGATGTAAAAGCAGTTGGAGAGAAAACGTGATGTCCACAAGAATAAGTTGTTGAGAATAAGTTGACAAGCTATATAGGTAATAGTATTTATTTTAGGTTAACAGGTTCTGATGCTGTATTTGTTTTAATACTTGAATTTAGAGTGTTATAAAACGAAATTGTGTAAAAATGTATTTGTCTGAGATGATTGAAAATTATTGTCGATTGTAATACTAATAACCTCAAAAGGTTCAGAATGAGTGAGATTATTGATTATAATTATGAACTGAGAACTATATGTATAAAAAACAAAATAATTTAGTTATTTGCCCTAAGAAGTGCAATCACGTTGCTTAAGAAACAAAATGGCATGTTTGGCATCAATAGATTTCGACCATCTTATCTTGGTCTTCTTCGCAAAGTCAGACCGAAAACTCTTCTACACATTTTTAAGTTCCTCTTTTTGTTAATAAAAAACTGTTTTTTTATTTAATGAACATTCATAAACTAAATAATTTATACTATCTTACAAAGATGCAAAGATTATATCATTCATAACCCTGAAAATATATTTAGAATTTTTCTGAATAATTAACCATCAATATACAGTGAAAAACATCAACTTTTTTTGTTTAAACGCAACGCCTATTTAAATTACAAATTCTGTTGCGGAGTGAAAGTCAGGGGGTCGGTTTATTGGTTGACATGATGTAGATATGGCATGTTCATGTCTATAATATGCAATTTGGAAAAGGTCCAGGGTGCGACAATGCATCACAATGATCGTCCGTTATTTACAAATCAATCGATTACATCACCATGTACGTGTCAAACAGACCATGAGGGAGTTTGGACATGATCCCTGTTTGGCATATGGATCCCACTCAAAAACCTCCCATCTCTATTCGCTGAAAATTTAATTAATTAACAAGTGCAAAAATTGATTATGTACACACACGTAAACACAAACATTATCTGTTAAATGACAGATGCACAAGCTTCTCCTGATTGCCAATGATTAAAATTAATTAGCGAGCCGATTTGATTTTCACTAATCCGTTTGGGACTCGGGAAACATATCCGACTGATAAGCAAAATGTATTTAAAAAGGAACCAAAGCAAAAATTACAAAATCAAGTTTTCACGAAAGTTTTCTCTTTGCATACATGTGATTAGTGTTCAGCATTTTATTTGTAATTTTAAAAACTATGTATATTATGTAAAATAGTAATTCATTTGTAAAAAAAAACGATATTTTAATAATTATTATTTGTTTTCCAATGTACAAAATCAATTTATTTAATGTCTGTCAGTAGTGTGCTTCCATTAGAAAGAGTCTATCGTGAGCTTTGAAAAAATGTGAAGTATATTTTTTTGGACTTGAACACTTTCTGTATCAATGATATTTTCGCTTTCGTCTCAGTAAGAAATAAGTATGAAACCGTAATATATCATGATCGTCAAGTAAATAAACTATTTGTTTGTTAAAATAATTACGGCTGAAATCAAGTTTCATATCGATGTTCTAACTAAATACATTGGCGGTACTTTAAATGTCAGTAATGTCACCATTCATCAACATTAAATAATAGTACCTAATAAACCATAGATAATTGTACAAGATAGAACGATTCATAATATTATAATGAATGCAACTGTCATATACATACGTGGAACCTATCAATATGTCTTTTTAGCGATAAAATACCGTAATTTAAAAGAAGAAAGAGACCTCACAAAGGATTAATAAGGCACTTAGTCTAGGTCTTTTAACCTCCAACGCATATTAGATTGATTTCCGGAAATTAATGATGGCCATTATTTAACATGGGCAGCTTCAATGGAAAGTTTAAGTTTTCATTTTACTGCATTTCATCACACCTTGATATTACTTTGATGTCAGGCACTAAATAGCAAACAAAATGCTATAAAAGGTAAACGAATTTTTCTCAGATACGCACGTTTAATACTAATAAAAATGATACATATAAAAGGATATCGGAAAATTTTCAGGAAAGACCAATTTGCTAATAATTTGTCATGCCAGACAGCCGTAAAGCAAACGACGAAATTAACAAAAATAATACAGCTTTTACTGTGACATATTTTGCTATTCAAATAAGCCAAAAAAAATTAAAATCGAAATTTCTCACAGACTTGAAAATTTCATTTTTATTATACTAGTCATATTATGTAACTAACTATAGATAGAATAAAATAAAAACTTCTCTCTTTACGTTATTAATATAATTGAGGATCCCACTTCTATTTGCTCTGGCCGATAAAAGGAAAATTTTAAGGGCAAGGATTTCCTGCGGATCATGCTGTGCCTCATTTGTATAGCAAGAAGGTTGAGACAATAACTCGTATATACCGAGATGGCAAAGGGAAATATTTTAATGAAAAGACAAACAAAGACTTCAAACGCTTCTTTTTGGTGAGTGATATATCCAATGTAGTTTCCTTGATTATTCGGGCAAGTCTGTGAAAGTTCTGCATACATTTATTAATTTTAAAAGTTGACTTTCTTTTTTGTTCGGCAGTTTCAAAATTGATTTTGGAACTTTGAACCATTAAAAGTTTTATAACGGATAATACTGCTACAATTTATTTCCAGCTACTTTTTACTTAAAAAACATGGACTTGCACTTTTTAATTAATTTTAAATATAAATTGCTCAGACTTAATCACATAAGTTTAAAGACTGAAATTTATATTTATCTAATTAACAAAATAATAGATATTTAGGATATGTATAGGTATATTAATGAGCTTTATTTAAAACTGTAACAGAATAGAAATCTCTATCTTCATCTTTTTGCACTCTGTACAATGTCAATTTTAGGAATACAGGGGATTGTTCTATATTATGTTATTATTAAGATGTTCATAATTTGAATATCCAAAAAATGCACACCTCTGTGAAGCTGATTGATAAGTAGACATTGATCTTAAAAAAATTCACATTTAAATGCAACAGGAACTAAGCGACGATGATTTTCAAAAAAGTTTTTTAATTGGGCCAGAATGCAAGAAGATGCTTCCTTCTTCAGCACTGTCTTGTTTACTGATGAAGTACTTTTGATAAAAATGAATTTGTTAACAGGCAAAATCTTCATTATTATGCTTTGATAAATCATCACTTTTCTAGGCAAGTTGTTTGGGAGAAATTATCGGCGAATTGGAAAACATGTAATAGGGTCACATTCATTTGTTGGTACATTAACTGGAGCTATTTTTTTAATTTTTATTTTTTTTATTTTGAGAACTATCTGAAGTAATTATTGATGAATAATCTGATGAATTTGAAATAGAAGGTGGCTTCAGCAAAATGGTGCTCCATCACATAATTTAAGTAGGTACAGGATCACCTAAATAATATCTACCCAATAAATGGGTTGGAAGAATTTATCGCATTATAGGCCTGTAGAATTAGACGATGTGAACGGGAATCTGTAACTAATTCGTTTCAGATAGCCGTAGGTAAAAACAGGTGTATTTAGTTATAAGGACCTCTGCGATTCCTCCCAAATCAAATAAACAGAACATTGTTTATAAGTCACTTTATGTGAAAAAATCATGAAATTTGGAGTTTTTTAAAAATTGCAGTAAGACTGCAGTAGATTAATTTTTTTGAATGTTTCTGCTTACTAGGTAATTCCAAACCGGTTAATTTAAGCCCCGGTTGATTTCATTTCATTGATTATTTATTTAAATAATTGCCGAAAACCATCGAAATTTTCGAAAATTTCAAGCATTTTTTACTCTGAAAGGAAAAATGCTAGACTCTTGAAACTTTGGTGGAATATGTGTCTCATTACCCTCAACTTACAAAAAAAATTTTGTTTTAAAATGTTTATTAGTTTTCGAGAAATTTGTTTATTAAAAACGTCCCAAATGTTTAATGAAAAATTGACCTATTAACGTTATCAAAAATAATTCAATCACAGCTCATTATTTTCGTCAAGACGTCAATTGTACGAATCTGTTATGGGCGTATCGATTTTCAATAATTTTGACCGTCAAAATGGCGTTAACAACATTGCTACTTTTCGGAGCAGCGTTTTTTGCAAATAACTTTACAATTGCGTCGCTGTTTAATGATTTTTTTATAAAAGCACCCCAAAATATAATTGATCAAATACCGAAATTAAATAATGCATCTTCTAGTAATAATAATATAACTGTTCAAAAAAATTCCCTATTTATTAATCCATTTACTACGGAAGAGATGTTCTACTGACAAAGAAATTAAAAAATAAGAAATCTTCCGGTACAGACGATATTCCTATGTTTTTGATCAAACAAGTTTTAAATTTTATTATTGAGCCAATTACATATCTTGTGAATATGTCTTTTGAAGCTGGAACCTTTCCTGATAGTTTGAAAACTGGAAAAGTTGTTCCTGTTTTCAAGAAAAGCGACCCAAATTCACTAGAAAACTATAGACCAGTTACAGTGCCTCTAGGTTTCTCTAAAATAATAGAATATTGTTTTTCGGATCGATTGTTAAAATATCTAGAAAAATATCAAATTTTGACAAAAAATCAACATGGATTTCGTGGTGGCATGTCAACTACTACGGCCATGCACTCTATGAGAATATTTTAGATTTCTTTGAAAAGGGCGAATGTCCTGTTGGGATTTTTTGTGATCTCAGCAGGGCATTCGATTGCGTCGATCATAAACAATTAGCGTCCAAACTTCATGATTATGGAGTAAGAGGTGTAGCGTTAAATTGGGTTCTGACTTTTCTTGAAAACAGGAAACAATCTGTTAGTATAACATATAACAATCAAAACGGTTTTGAAAGAGCTACCTCTGATTGGTCTTATTTAACAATGGGAGTACCACAGGGTTCGGTCTTGGGCCCTGTGTTATTTTTAATATATATTAATGAAATAGATTCTCTTTCTTCTGATGCAAATTTTACGATATATGCTGATGACACATCTTTAATAATTTCAAATAAGACCGACGAAATTTTAGAGCTGAATTGCAATAATTTATTTAATAACATTAGTGAATGGTTCTGCCTAAATTCATTGTATTTCAATGCCGAAAAAACCCAGATTTTAAGATTTCATAGTAGCCAAAAACACTATGAACTGCTAAATTTTAATATAAACATAGTACCTTAAGTAATACAGCAAAAACAGCTAAATTCTTAGGTCTGCAGTTAGACGAAAACCTTAACTGGAAAGTTCAATGTGAAGCCGTAATTTCAAAGCTTGCCTCCATTACCTATTTATTTCGAAACCTAAGAACGGTTCTTTGTACACAACAACTTCTTTGTCTGTATTACGCACAAGTTGAATCTCGTCTAAGGTACGGTGTCTGTTTCTGGGGGAATTCCACTTATGCGTCTTTAGTTTTTATCTCTCAAAAACGTGTTTTAAGATGCATTGCTGATGTTTCAAATACACATTCGTGTAAAAATATTTGTAAAAATTATGAAATTCTAACTTTACCAAGTTTGTATATTTTCGAAATGTGTATATACGTTTTTAGAAATAAGAAAAATTTTATTGTAAATAATCAATATCATAATGTCAATACGACGCAACAATACAATTTTCACGTCCCTTTTGCCAGATTGAATACTACTTTTAAATCTCCTAATTGTGTAGGGCCCAAATGTTTTAATATGTTTTTTATAAATACACCACATGTAATTACGACCCCCTTTATCCCAGAAGGCTGAGCCTTGTGCGGGAGGGGGCTACACATTTAAAGACAAGGGACACACATCCAATATCCGTGTATAATGGAAAAATCCCTCTCACAGTATTTTCCATTGCCACGACCGGGATTCGAACCCGGGACTTTTGGGTGAGAGGCAGGTACTCTACCATCTCGACCATCAGTCATATGTTACCTGATGACATCAAGTTAATCAAAACTGAGCGCTTATTTAAAATTAAGCTAAAAGAATTTTTAATTTATAAATGTTTTTATTCTGTATCTGAGTATATTGGTGTAACCTAGTTTGTAAGTTTTGTGACTATTCCTATACATGTATTGTCAGAAGGAAAATAAATTATTAATAAAAAAAAAAAAAAAAAAAAAACAACAAATGAACGTATCTGCACAAATCTTTCATATTTGAGTTGCTGGTATTTTTCTACAAATTTATAAAAAAAAATTGTTGCTCTGGGACATGTAGGAGCCGAGATAATTTTTTAAATTGTTTAATGCGCCAAACGTCTACTTATTAATATTTATGGCTAAAATTGAAACTGGTTGTTAATAAGATCTTGAATTTTGTGAATTCATCAAGTCCTATTGAAAACGGGCCCTTTTTGAGGTCAAAATATAATTTTTAATAATTAGTGATTTTAGAGCGTCTTCAATTTGTTTGGCTCAAACAACAGGTGAATTTTTTATCAAACGATTTTCAAATTGGAGTAGCGAGAAAAATTCGTCATATCTCCGTTATTTTCCGGCCAATTTCGACGTTTTTTTTTTTTAATTTGGGGTAGCTCACGAAAATAATAACAATGGGCACATTTGCAATATCCAAATAATAAACATATAATTGTTATAAACAATTTATTTATTTTTTTAATTTTGTCTTTTTTGGGCTTATGCAACTTATAATGTGCTAATGTATTAAATATAAATTTATAAAGATTATATAATGGTAACAATGCTGTAACATCGTATATTGTTTGATGGAGAAATAGTTTGTGCATACATTGTTACCATTATATAATCTTATTATTATATAATCTCTCGAAAACTAATAAACATTTTACAACGAAATTTTTTTTGTAAGTTGAGGGTAATGAGACACATATTCCACCAAAGTTTCAAGAGTCTAGCATTTTTCCTTTCAGAGTAAAAAATGCTTGAAATTTTCGAAAATTTCGGCAATTATTTAAATAAATAATCAATGAAATGAAATCAACCGGGGCTTAAATTAACCGGTTTGGAATTACCTAGTAAACAGAAACATTCAAAAAAATGAATCTACTGCAGTCTTACTGCAATTTTTAAAAAACTCCAAATTTCATGATTTTTTCACATAAAAGTGACTTATAAACAATGTTCTGTTTATTTGATTTGGGAGGAATCGCAGAGGTATATTTCTTATAACTAAATACACCTGTTTTTACCTACGGCTATCTGAAACGAATTAGTTACACCGTTTTTTCTATTTCTGCAGGCCTATTAAATGACCCATACATTTCAGGTGTAACAAAAATGGATTTCCTTTTGTACATGAAGGAAATTGCTTATACATAGATACACTAACAATAATCCAAAATAAGTGTGAAGGTAAAAAAGTATTCATTAATTAATATTTATTATTGAATTTGATACTTATAATGCAAGAATGATAAGCTTAAAAGTACACAAATGCTGAAAAAATTAGCACAAGTAAGAAATTTGGTGGAGATGTTCCACTTGCCGTCAAGACTATACTAAAAGTCCCCTAAAATTGAAGCTCGCCATATTGGAAAATGGCAGTTAATTTTCAGATTGTTGTATATAAATCCTTTACCGTTGCAGATAGGAAAAAATGTTTCAAATAAAAAATGTAGGCAATAACGAACCAAACAATAAATACATCCACACCTCATACTTTCGTACACATGCATATTATATATTTCACTATAATATATTAAATACGAAATAAAAAAATTACAAGGTGTTGTTGTTGTTATGGTTGCGATAAATATAAGTAGTATTATACATTATTACATAAATAATCTGCTATAATATCAAAGTGGATGTTGTAAGTCGTAAGTCATAAGAAGAGGCGCAAACAACCGCTATAAATAAAACAGGAGCAGGGAAACAGGTAGCGGGTTTTTTCTAAACGATCTAAATGGGCTATTCTACACCCATGTCGGCATATACAGGAAATTCTTAGACTACATCACTGCCGGTGCAAAGTGTTGCATTTGGAAAAATATCACGCAACCTGTGGCCGAGTATACGGTAAAAGAGTATTTGTTGTAGTGTGGAATTAAGAAATAAATATTTGTGTAATATGAAGTAATTCATAACCTTTTTATTGTTTGTTTGCTTGTTTTACTTATAACAATGACACAATGTCAAAACATGTTACAATTATTATTCTAACATATTTTCATCCATGTTGGAAAAGAAAACAAAAGAGAGGATCATATTCTATAGATCAACAACAAGGCAGCAGTAGATTTTCATGAAATTGTTACCATTCAGTACAGACAGAATAATAAGTTTCAGCTTGACCGCCATTATTATGCGATTTTTGGAATATATTATTTTTTATACACATTAATAACCACGTCAAATGGTATTGGTAGCCGGCATGTCTAAGTTTTGATCGTAAATGTGGTGACATTTAGAAAATTTCTTGAAAGTAAGTACCTATTTGAATAGTAGCTAACAAACATCATTTTCTGGTACATTTGAGTAGTATGAAAATTATAAGATCAATGAAACTATACAAATAAATAAATAAAACGAAGACATAAAGCTGGATTCAACCGTTGATTGAAATCAATCAACGATTGAACTGAATCCACATTGTGTTGAAAATGAGTTGTATGTTCATTGAAATTAAATATACAAAACAATGCGGTTGTTTGTTACACAATTAGAATTTTAATATCAAATAATATTAATACCAACAGAACACATTTTATTTTTTCGCGTTTACTGTCGTTTATAATAACCTAACCTTTGAATAACTAAGTTAGGTAAAAACGTACTATCTTAACCTTTAAATGTTAGTAGCGTAATTGAAAATATTGATCATTGGTTAATTTGGGACATTTCATATTTAGTGGAGTAAATTGACCGACCGACGTTAAACAAAAAAAAAATGAATGAATGATGAAAGTTTCCTCGCCGCGTTGCAATATGATCGTGAATTTTTGAATATGTCAAGTTGATGAGAAAATAAATATAAGTATGAATGAATATCAAGAACAATCTTTTTTTAATTTAATTCTTTTTGCATTATTTGGAGAATATCAACGATTTCAGTAAAAAATCATAATTATTAGAAAAACCCGTCTGTCTGCCTATTTGGACCAATTATTTTATTTTCTTATGAAAGATATAAAAGATTAACGTCTCTTATCTAATACATTTTTCTGGAAAATGCACAAAAATATATGTATGGTACTTCATTTTGCAGAGCTATTTTGTTTACATAATATACCTACAGCTTCTTCCTTGGTCTCTAGAACGCGTGTATCAAATTTTAAAGCATTATCTCAGATATTGCATTACGAACACACCTACATGTAGACAGACAAAATATTTGTATTGCACCTAACATATTTTTTCGCCATAATTCGTCGATATTCCTCATGAATAACCTTATTATTTAGTCTAAATTTAAACTTGTTATGTACTAATCAGCTCCGTTTGGAGCAGAATGGAAAAATTCTGCTGCTTGACTTATAGGCATGCATTGATACAAAGGGGTTTCTGGAGTCGCGTAATTTTTCAGAAATTTGTAGAATTTATGGAATTGGGTTTGAGTATGACCTAGCTAGAAGCTGATGATTTGTTAACAGAAAATAAACAATTTGTATCTACTTATTACATACAAAAAAATTTGAGTATCAATTTAATTTGTACATAGGTTTGAAGATTTTCACTACAGATTGGACAAGATAACTATATTAAAATATTTATGGCAAAAAGCACTTTAGTACAGTTAATCTGTCGTTATATCTTATAACAATTCCGGGATGAATTTTTTTTTATATTGTAGGGAAGTTGTCACAATCATTAATTCAGCGTTAACGACATTTGGAATCTTGGAGGGAAAACAAGTTTTTCTCAATTACATTATTTCTCCATTTCTGTTGCTACAATTCTGTTTAAACAATGTTTCTGTATTTTTCTACACTTATTTTTGCCCCCATTGCCTTTAAGTATAATACTATTATTATACAGGGTGTTCCTGAAATAAGTGCACAAAAAGAAACCACATATTCCCGGGGTCAAAATAAATCGATTGGACTAAACTTACCTCTACACCAAAATACTTCCTAAGGGAGCTACAGGCCCCTAAATGTGGGCCCCTGAAGACGGTTTTTATTTATTATCTCCGAAACTGTTCAAGTTAAAGTAATGAAATTGTGCACATCCACTAAACTTTCTAAGCCTAACAAAATGAGGTAAATATCATCTCAAAATTTGTACCAAGGGTGGGTCAAGCTGTAGGGGTGGGGGGTAAAAATTACCGCGACTTTTTTATTTGTGCATTTTTTTAAGTTTTATAAAACAACAAATATCTCCTCACAAGTAAGTAAAATTTATTCTCATTAGCACCTAGTTGTACTCTGTAGAATGCAATGCAGGAAAATCGCTCAACCTCTATCCGTATGCTTTCATACAAAATTTTGATGAAGATGTAGCAGTCACTAAACGAAGCCGGTAGTTAACAAAAGAATCCGAATAAGGTTTACACCCGTTGATTTTATTGAATAATAAAGCTGTAGTAATCGGGTTAGTTGGTTGAATGTCCTGCTGAAGCGTGTAAAGTACCCCGTTTAAAGTTAATTTTAGAAAAATTTCAATACACTCGACTACCAAATACGTCTTTGTTTCAACCGAAAATAAACATATAAAAAGCGACCTTGTTGCTATTTATAGTTTACTTTTTATTACATTAAACTTCAAGATAATATCGATTTGTGGACTTCAGTTTACAAGTAACTAAGTAGATCAAAGGGTATGCAGACTCTTTTTTTAAATGTGTATATTATGTGTTTTATTAAATAATATAAACTGATCAACAAAATAAACGTTGGATTGCTGCCAGCGATTTAGTTACTGTTTGGAGCATTCGCTAGTCTAATCCTTTGTCTAAATTGGGTTTTAAAATATTTTTGCACATAATAGTAAGCCTTGATAAGCTCTACATTTAGTGTCATTTGGCCTACCTTGTATCTCTTACCGTTTCCAAGATACCCATGGTGAGCACGATAAGTGGGACACCCTGTATAAGACGGCAGAAATATATGATGTACAATTTGAAGTCTCGCAGGACATGATACTGGGGCCACTATTACTTGCGCTATATACTAATGACTTTCCAGATTGTATGAGATGGTGTCTCTATAATGTATACAATTTATATAACAACTAATATAACGATTGGTAACTTCCCATGTAAAATAAATTCTGTAACTGATGATTAATGAAGGCATGGTGTGATCATTAACTTTTTACCAAACCAATTCGGAAGTCTCAGGGTAATAATACATTGAATAAATGTAAGCCGTTCATAATATTTTTAGTTATCAAAATTCAGTTTGGTAGTTCTAAGTAGTGTCGTTGCGAGACGAGAGTTGATATACGCTAGTCTCGTCTCGTTGCTCTCTGAGCTCGAGGGTTGGTCTCGATCTTGGACTACTTAGTTCCGTCTCGAAGTTTCTTTTGAAGAAGAATAGTTCCTATTCACGTAGAATTAACCCTTTTTTTGTGAGATACAAGGCGTTAAAACACATTTTCTTTTTAATTTCTTTTTATATAAAAACATCTATTCTGTTGAATATAAAATCCTCGATAAAATCATGATATTGTGGTGAACGACAAACTGCTTGTGTGCAAATAGTTTAACATTAAAATCTAACATTTAATATTTCCAGTTATCCAGTTGCGCAAAAGGAGGGTGGCTATGACTACTCTTACTGAAAAAAATTAACCAATTGGAATGTTTCTATTTTTCTTCAAACATGGAAACCATTTAATGTTGTTGCAAAAAGACCTTCCTCTCACAAGTCATTAAGAAGCAGCGTTGTTGATACCCAAAAATGTTTGTCAGATATGTATTTAATGGTAGGTATGTCAAATTTAATGTAAAAAACTCTTCCTACAAAAGGTTTGCTATCGGAGTCCTGCTACAAAAAACTAACTCACCTGGTACATTTGATATTCAATTAATATCAATTTATTCTGTATCCGTAGAAATCCCTCTATATAAAACCAGTAACAAATTCGTAAGTTGATTTTTATTTGTATGTATATTCATATACATACAGATTCTTCCCTAATAGCTTCATATAGGGATAAAGTACTATATTTTGGTGCTCCAACTAAGTATATTATGCCTCTCCTCTAAGCTATAACACGCGTCGCCCTATTAGGAAAACTTTTGTGTTATCATGCAGAGCACGGCCATCTGCGATCTACCTTAGCTTTCTGAGTTTTTGCCTCCCTTATAGGGGAAAAGTTGCAACACCCTATAAGGTTTCTAAGATTGATTCCAATATACCGCAGATTATAAGATCCCAGACAGAAGTGCACAGTGCTGGATTATTTTTATGATTGATATGTAAATACGGTTTTGCCATAAAAGAATGCACTTCAAACTGAATTCTGGATTTTATGTTTTATTATTTCGAATGCCAGAATTGTTTCGGGGTGCACTAAGAAGCGACTGCATTTCCAGCAGCTTATTCGGAATACAAAAATGATTCAAGTCACAATAAATTTCCTAACGGAGTTACAGCCCTTCAAATAAAAATACCTATAACATTAAAAAACGTAAATATTTTTGGAACACATAGTTAGAAAGTTGAAATTGGGAAGTTTGAGAAAATGCTCGAGAAAATTTTTTCAAAGATAGGTTTAAAGCGGTCATTAAAAGGTTGATACTATAACCTGTTTTGCAATCCCTTAAGTTTGATGGACTTTTCTTCATACTTTTCATAAATAAATCAAATATGTTTGGTATTGGTAATTTTTTACTTATTTTTATGTCTGATATAATGCTTTGAAAGGATGTTCTATGTTTTTAACATATGAATGATTAAAATATAATAAAAATGGAAATAAAAGAAAAAATAGCTAAAACTTCACCTGCTTATACTACAAAAAATAAAGATTAAAATCTTGTGTCAGATTTACGTCCTCTTGTTTATTGGACATATACTAATCGTCCCTAGGCCTAGGTACGGTAAATTTCATTATTTAATATTAAAATGAAAATTCTTCTTTCGAGAATACCTTGTTATACTAGTACTGGAATAGTATATAACCCTATAGTTTGGCATTTTTTAGTGTATATCTAAGCCAAGATTTAGTTGTACTTCTCTTCGATATCTACAAGTACGGTGACTTGACTTCACAATGACTTACCACCCTCATTTTACAGTTCGATGAAATACAATGAGTTCACATATAGAACATTGGTGGTGTAAATATCTTGGAAACGATGTATGATGTTGCTAAATACATTTGTTTTCAATGAATTCTAGAGCTTCTAATTTTTTTCCAAAAATCTATTTAGACTTTAGAAAATATACCTACCTATTTTCGGGTTACACAAACATCCTCCTTTCAAATAAGACAAAATATAACGCACTACTTGGACATAGTATGTATTGTTTAGTAAAATAAAGGTGAAACATTAATGTGGTAAAATTCTTGCATGCATAAAAACAATTTAATGTCGTTCTTTTATTATGATGCGCTTTCTTTGTTCGGTGCCATTTTACAGCCCATAGTGTTTTAAGTAAATACCTCATCATACCATCAGCAAAGTGTTTTTTCACTGTAGTATCTGTGAATTTCGATATGAACATAAATAATCAGTAACCTTAATGCATTTCCTGCTTTACGTAGGAAGTTAAGAGTCTTGATGAGAAATATGTTTATCGCATATGGGGAGACGAGCACGAAAATATTTTTTACCAGCGCAGTCCCTATACAAATGTTAATGTGTTTGCAGTATCAATCATACTTAAAAAAGTGTCGTCGCTGCGTATTTGCAGTGCAGGGAACATTAACCACAGAAAATTGCTGATGCATTAAATAGCTTGAATTATATCTCGAGCCGATCTAGATCCTTTAAATGTTGAACTTGATGCTACAAAAGGGGACAGAAATTTTTAGTAAAACAGAAAACTTGTTCAGGAGGGTAAAATAATTAAGTACTTATATCATCACCGCAGAAACATTACCTATACACAATTGTAAAAGAGTTTTGTAATTTTACAGAACATATACCTACATATTTTGTAAATATTTACGTTATCAAATATACCTATCCTCTCTCGGACCATAGGCTTACTAGGCTAATAAAGATTAAGAAAAAAAACGAAATTGTAAGTTAATGGATCGTTAATGTGCTACCCTTTAAAATTATTTTACAGGGTGTACTTATAAATCCTGAGCAACAAATTTGGATTTCCTTTTAATGAAACATCCTGTATATTTTTTATTTTTGGGTATGTCAAATTATTCAAGTTTTAATAAAATTTAATGAAAAATCATCGACACGAAAAAAAGTTGTAAACTTCTATTTTTAGAGATTGATTCAAACATCCAGGTATGCAAGTAGCCAAGGTATGTACTAAAACTTGCACATCATTTAGGTTCATTTAAAATGTACAGGGTGTTCTGAGTCAACGATTCTATTTCGCCACTTTCAAACGTAAAAATATTTTTTTTTTAAATGGAACAAAGTTCCATAATTTCCATAATCAATGATGCCATTTGAACACTATCTGTAATAATTATTAATAATGGATAAAAAATGTAAAAATTTAAAATACGTGATTCAATTTAATATTTTTATTCTTAACGACTTAAGAACAAATTAAAATTCAACTTATCAGCTAATTAATTCAATTTAAAAGATATTTTATTAAGTCCAAAATTTCTCCCATTCTGCTGAATGCATTGTCGAGCTCGTTCTTTTATTGAATTTCGTACTTTTAACAACATTGTTGGCGTTACAGAGGCGATTATTCTTATTTTCATGTTTCTTTTGTCGAAACGGGTTCAGAATACACTTTATCTTTTACATATCCTCATAAAAAAAGTCACAAGGTGTCATGTCTGACGACCCTGCAGGCCGGGTGCATTGGACCTCCTCTACTCACCCATTTGTCTGGAAATTGTACATATTATTCAAAACATTTCGTGGCACATTTTAAAGCAGCCGTCTCAGATGATTTTGAAGAAAATCTAAAACCACGTTACTATGCCTACCTGCATATCTGCCCAAACATTTAGAGACCATCTTTCTTGTGACGTTGTTTTAAAAAATGAGGATTTTGATCTGAATACTAATGGTAGTTGTGACGATTAACCCTCGGATTAACCATCCCCTGTGGACTCATCACAATAAAGTAATTTTCTTAAAAAATTTCTCTTCTACGATTAAAATCGAGAGGTAGGAAGGAGTTCCTGTGTAATTGAATATGAAACGGATGAAATTTATTCTTTAGTAAAACCCGTTGTACTGTTCTTGAAACTTCTAAATATCGGCTTAATTCTCTGACACTAATATTTGGGTGTTTTCAACCACAGCTGTCATAACCATCATTGTATTTCCTTCAGTTAGAACAGAAATTGGTCTTCTATATTTACTTTAATTTTCTGTACCTACCCGACTTTGGAATGTCTTCTTTGCGGATATCGTTGAGCATATATTCTACTTGCCAAAAGACAGTTTTTTGACGCTCCCCCAATATGTATATCATTTCAATCATTTCCTCCTTTGAATAATTCATTATTAAATTGTAATGTAAATGTATTTCTCTTGATAAATAATACCTTATAAGAATATAATGAAATTTAATCGTTGACCAAGAACACCCTGTACATTTTAAATCAATGTGTAAGTTTTAGCACATACCTACTGGCATACCTGCATTTTTTAATCAATCTCTAAAAATATAAATTTACTGATTTTTTTCCGTGTCGATGGTTTTTCATAAAATTTTATTAAAACGTGAATAATTTGGCAACGTTGCATCTGACACCCAAAAATAGAAGATCTTTGTAAAGCCCATATAAGACAGATTATAAAAATGAAAAAATATACAGGGTGTTCCATTTAAAAAAGTCCAAATTTGTTGCCTCGTATTTATGATACACTAAAAAATACCCCCTGTACATTAAAAAATAATTTTAAAAGGTAGCACATTTACGGTCCAATAACTTACAATTAGATTTTTCTTCTGAATCTTAATTAACCTAGTAGCTATGGTCCGAGCGATGATAGGTGGGCCGCTCTGTATACAGTGTGTCCCCGGATGGAGTTGACAGGAGGAAAAAATGATTTTACGACGAAAAGTCATTCTTAGACCAGATGTACCGGGTGTTAACAAATTAAGAAAACATGAAAATGCTTCAAAGGAGAAGTATCACCATTAAAAAAAAAAAAATTCCAGATTTAGGCTTCAAAATTTGTATTTAGGCTTGATTTTGGATTATAAATAACTTTGTTTAATAAACATTGTGTCTAAAAAAATAAATAATGATACATCTCTCTTGAGGCATTTTCATATTTTTTTAATTTATTAACACCCGGTACATCTAATCTAAGATGTTTATATGGTACTCTCGTTTTTTCAATAGGCAGAATTTTTTATAAAGAATGACTTTTATTATACAAGGTGTTTCTAAATTGACTACCTTAAAATAAAACTAAAACCTCTATACAGTTTCGTCGAAAAACGCTTCGTTTTCAAAATACACCATGTTATAGTGTCGACTGGCAGATCAGTTATTTAGCTATATCTCTAAACAGAGTAGGCAAATTTTTGTGAGCGCGTGTTACTTAAGACTACCGATGATTGTTTAATATTTTAAATCTGATACCACCATTCAGTGGCGTAGAAAAAGGGGTAGCATAATACTTTTTTGTTAATAAAAAATTTGCTGTCAGATGTTTTGAAAATATCGTCTCATTTTCAAATTCTCCAATCAAAATGCTATAATAAAGATGCTCTTATTAAATATCTCCAGAGGCGTTCGTTTTCGAGATATTCACGGTTTTATGTGGTATCTACTTAATTTGCGAAAAACATTAAAAAGGGGCAATCATCACAAGGTAGATAAAAACAAAAACAAATGATACTCAAACCTGCTTAACTGTCAAGAAATTACATTTTAATCTTAAAGGTGCACTTCTTAACAAATTCATATTGAAAATTTCCTTTTTTTGATTAATCGTTCAGTAGCAATATTTTATAAAAAGTACTAAAATGGTAAATTACACATGTGCAGAAGTTTTTATTTATCTTGTACATTATTAAAATATTCTACCTTTGCTTTGCTATATTACACATGTGCAGAAGTTTTTATTTATCTTGTACATTATTAAAATATTCTACCTTTGCTTTGCTATTTTATTGACTAAGTACATTAAAAATTTTTTATTAAACACATGAGTATTGCCACATAAAACCGAGAATATCTCGAAAACGAACGCCTCTGGAGATATTTAATAAGACCATCTTTATTATAGCATTTTGATAGGGGAATCTGAAAATGAGACGATATTTACAAAACATCTGACAGCAAATTTTTTTTTAACAAATAAGTGTTAGGCTTCCACTTTTTCTACGCCACTGAATGGTGGTATCAGATTTAAAATATTATACAGTCATCGGTAGTCTTAAGACTCTTAAGTAACACTCGCTCACAAAAATTTAGATTCCTCTGCCTACTCTGTTTAGAGAGATAGCTAAATAACTGATCTGCCAGTCGACACTATAACACCCTGTATTTTGAAAACGAAGCGTTTTTCGACGAAACTGTATAGAGGTTTTAGTTTTATTTTAACGTTCTCTACAAGGTCTTAAATTTATGGTAGTCAATTTGGAAACACCTTGTATATACACAATACATTTCCGTAATTTCATATACTGTAATTCCTTCTCGTTTCATTTATAAAAATTGCTTCGCTAACTTTCTGGGAAACGGAATGCACTCTACTTCATTTGTTCCGAGTAGCAGACAGCGTGACACATTGTGGTAGGCCCCAAAATTGAATTTATCAATCAAGCTTTGAGACGTGATCCAAGCCCAACTCTGGGACGTGATCAGCATTTGGGTCTGTCTCAAAACGGGCCGAAATGCGGTAGGTATTGAGATATTCGTCACATGTCGAAAACTGCTGAAAGTTTAGTAAGCTGGAAAGATATTTAATCCATTCTCCATTAAGGAGAAAATACTCCAGTTTTTCACAAAAGGAAATTATCAATTTCAATTACATGGAAAAATAAGTGATAAATATTTATTAGTATATTTTTAAATTTTACAGTGAATGTGTAACTTATGTTAATAGCCGGTGTTGGCACTAAAGTTGTATGCTATGTTAGCGAAAAAATCCTACTTACTTATTTTTAATATTCACAGGTATCTAATTTTAAATAAACTGTGCAAAAACCCTACTACAAAGCAAATTAATATGTAAAATAAATGAAAAAAACCTAATCCTATAATTCGTTAACTTATTGTTTGTTAGGAATACTCTATTAATGTTTTGGACTACAGAATCTCGTCCTAAAATATTTCTTACTGATTTATCAAACACTAAATAAAACCCCATCTATCGATGTGGTCAACTATATATGTTCCTTAATTATACATTAAATAATATGCATTCTGAAACTATAAATATGATAGATTTACTATACTGTAAACTTTGATAACATTTGAATTTTTAAGTGTATTTTAGATGCAGACGTTTTGACCGAGTTATATTTGACGTCACACATTTTAAGTGGTAGGTTCACTAGGTTCAATAATTTTATATTTTCCCTACACTCGGGGCAGCAGCACTTAATAAGCCTCATTAATTGTTTCCAGTTTTGAAAGTTTGTTTCAGATAATTATAAGGCCACAATGGTTTTCTTTTAAAGTAAAGAAAACGAGGCTTAACAAACTTAATAAGTTGTTGATAATAGAGAAGTGAGAGTGGAAGTTAAAGCAAGAAGGGGATTATAAGGCCTGCAGATACCTTTCTCGAGGAGGGAACTTTAAATTGGACTTGCGAACAATAGTATTAGACCTAATGAATGTAATTGTCGGGAGAAACAAAGCAATTAGGGCTAGAACTACGTGAATTTTAGTTTTCGGACTAAAGCTCCAACGACTCGTGAACCAAGACACTTCATACAAAGTGTATGAAAAGACAATTATTGATAGTTTTAATTCCTTTTTATCATAGCGTCGGGTTCGGAGAAAACTTGAAAACACCAATGACGTTCAATTTTCCATTTCTATTCAGATTACTCTAGTTGAAAATTATGCTTCAACATTTTCCACAGGTTTTCTGTCAATATAAAACGGATGATCAATAGAAACTGCTCATGATTTTTTTCCTCAGAAGAACTGATGGATATGATTTATATTCTTGGAAAATGTTAGAGAAAATGATTGCTACCAGGAGAGAAAGTATGCATAGATACATCATCCAAAAGAGACATACGTAATTTAATAGTTTGCCCTTAGTTTATTAGTTTCACAAGTACACTCGTCAAAATAATTGATAGAAGATCACAAGTTGCTGAGTTATTGAATTCTTTTTATTTCCATTAATTTTACGGCAAACAATAATTTTGCACAATAAATTTTGCTAATTTTTATACAATCTTACTCAAAAAATGGATCAGGCGCTGTAAGCTTGGTCGCTAAATTTGCTGAACTTTAAATTTGATTTTTTCCTACGGGATATGTGAAGGATAAAGTTTATCAAAAACGTGTTGCAGCCTTTGTTTTTTTTGTTAATCTTCAAATAATTTTTATCGTTATCTTGATTTTTTTAAATAGCTCTAAAACTAGTTGTTTTTGATATATAAAACCTCATAAAATGAGAAAAAGCTGGTGTTTGGAGGCGTAGTGCATTTCTTTTTTAATATCTGCATTTACAGAAAAATACTACTTGGCATTTATAGGACAAGTACTATAATGTCACCTTTTTTGTGTGGACGAGTACGAGTAGTCTTCCTCTCACACGTTATTGGCGCATCCTGTATGAGAAAGCAAAGGAATAAAATATAAAGAATGATTTATCATGTCAGTTTAAAGAGACAAATGCAAAATGATTTCAAAAATGATATAGCAAGTTTTAAAGTAGTAACGTTAAATTAAATAAATAAAGTTTCTGTATCTTGATTTTATGAGATTTTGGCAGAAAAATATATAACAAGAGAAAAGTAGGATCCAAACCACAATGCCACAAAGCCACTGCTGGAAACTTGGCTAAATTATTGTGCTACTTTGCTTAAATTTTTTGCCTGTAGAGCTCCAATTTCTAACTTCATCGATCAATGCCACATGCAGACGAAAACTTTTCTTATAGCCATAACTGTGGAATAAAACAAAAGAGTCGAAAATAGAACTAGATAGGCCAGTAAAATTAAGGGAAATACACCGTGAATTCGGAACAAATTTGTAACAAGCTGTTTGATGCGTTAAAATGTCGGGGAGGGGGTATTAAATATGTCAACAAAAGTCCCAAAAAATCCGAGTATCGGAACACACTAAAAAATCGTCCGCCATCTTGAAATTCGCGATATTTTTCGTTTAAAGTCAAATAACTTTATTATCTTAGCCGTTATCAAAAATTATGAAAATAGGAAAATTCGAGAAAACTTCAATATCTTGCATAAAATGACGTTTAGAAATTTGTGATAGCTTAAAAATTAAAAGAGTTACAGCTTAAAAATTATAAGATATCAGTTGGAATTTTGTAATTTTTTTCTATAAGAGTTGATTATTCTGTTCTGGTGCCGAGACAGTCAGGTTGTATGGTAAAAAATTAATATGTGAATAGAGCATGAAAAAATAGTATTGACGTGTCTCAGGATTTTGCTATATAACCTTCAATTTTTTTTATACAGGGTGTTAAAGTTGAAAATTTTTCGTTGAATTTTTTAAATATATCCTTTGATTAAAAACAGTCGTTTCAATAAAATTTGGTTGGTTTATATTTTTCATAGGGCGCTATCAACTGGCGATATTAGTTTTTCAAAACTAATCCAGTGGCGTGCGATTACACTTTTTTTTTCTGATAAGAATGCCGATAACTGTGAGCCACTGGATTTTTTCATAAGTTG
The DNA here is from genome assembly GCA_963680705.1 of Rhagium mordax. NCBI lineage: Eukaryota > Metazoa > Arthropoda > Insecta > Coleoptera > Cerambycidae > Rhagium > Rhagium mordax. The sequence continues at coordinate 57,363,314 of OY796661.1, read as the reverse complement.
AAAACCTAATGCAATAATAATAAAATACTCTAAGGAAACAAAATCTTCATTAACGAAAATTTAAGAACAACTGTGACTTAATTACTATTTTTTTAAATAAATTTTCAAAATGAAGATCATTAACCCCAATGCACTTTCGGGCCCGCAAAGAAATTTCATTTTATATATTTCTTATTAGTTTATGCACATTTACCCTTAGTTGACGTGAAAAATGTACTATTCGGTCAACTAGTACTTGTTGGTTGTTAATTGATTAATTTTTAGAGTGCATTGAGGTTAATGTACTTCATTTTGAAAATTTATTGCAAACAGTAGTAATTAAGTCGCTGTTGTTCTTAAATTTTTGTTACTAAAGATTTTGTTTCCTTAGAGTATTTTATTATTATTACATTAGGTTTTCAACTAAGAAATTGTATGAAAAAATGCAGCGGCGCACAGTTATCGGCATTCTTATCAGAAAAAAATGTGTTAACGCACGCCACTAGATTAATTTTGAAAAACTGTTACCTATCGCCAGTTGATAGCGCCCTATATGAACCAACCTAATTTCATTGATACGACAGTATTTAACCAAAATATATTAAAAAAATTCAACGAAACATTTACAACTTTAACACATTTTATAAAAAAATTAAAGGTTATATAGCAAAACGTCAATACTGTTTTTCATGCTCTATTCACATATTAATTTTTTACCATACAACCTGACTCACCCTGTATTTATATATAATAAAAGGCCACATATAATAAAAGGCCACATAAAATAAAAACACATTTTTATTTAAACCACAAAGGTTAATAAAAGTAAAAACAGAAACAAAATATTAAAGAAATTAATACATTAGATGTCAATCTCTGTTTCGTCTTTTAACAAAGACACAGGTGTTGCATTCGTGCAATATTGCCCAATGCAATGAATGCAACTTGTTGTGCATCTTAAATTGTATTTATTGCAGCTGCATAATTTTGAACAGTTTGTTTTGCAGTTGCAAAAAAAAATATTTAATATAAATTCAGGGGCACACTTTTGTGACATTTTTTCTGGTTCTAGACAAATTTTATTTTTAATCCAACCCCAATTTTCAGGATTGACGTTATTTCCTAGCCATTCTTGAACTTGAAAATACACTCGTTTTATATGAAGTTTGGCTGCGTCAGAAGTCGGAGGTAAAACTTCCAATTCAAAATTATTAAATAGATTTTGGCGGACAACAAGTTGGGTATATATTTAATGTATCTAAATGAGTTCAAATCTTTACTTTTACGACCTCCATACCAATATAAAATAAATTTCTCACCCAACCCTACAAGATGTGATATATTAGTATAGGGATTTTTAAAATCTTCCAAATTTGAAATTTCCTTATCATTTTTTAATATACCTAGTTAGTGCTGTTTTTTTTCCTTCTTATAGAACGCTGACGTTGTGACGCAGCCTGAAATTGCATGTAAAAATAAAATATTTTTGACTACTGTTTCACCTAATATGAACTGAAGTATAAATTAAAATAATAAAAATTAGTATGCTAATTATAATTAAGAAACATTGTTTTCTAGTGCTAGAGTTTAAATTATCTAATTTAATGCATATACTTAGTACCCAAACTTTAGTCGCCATTTTCGCAGTTATTTATTAACCGATTTAAAAAAAACTAGACTGCTTTGTAGCTTGTTTAATGTTCTAAAATTTTTGTATGATTCATTTTTTTGATAAAATCAATGTGAGATTAATTATTCAAGTTAAAGGCTAAAAAGTGCCTAATTTCAAGATGGCGGCCTAATTTTTGAGGGGTTCCGCCACCTGGATTTTTTGGGATTTTTTTCCTGTTAAATAGGACATCTTCCCCTACATATTCCCCCTAAAATTAGCTTGTTACAAATCTGTTCCGAATTGAATGCTAATTTTACTGGAGTCGATAAACACGGTTTGAAATAATTAGCAAATCATACAGGGAAATTTCTTAACGACCCATTTCTAAAAATTGTAATATAGACACACACACATAAGGAATATGATTGATATAACAAGGAATGAAATGTTTTAAATTATTATTATAATTATTTTAATGTCCTACTACTCTGTTATTTTGCAATAATGGACTTATTTTGACATACATTATATGAGAAATAACGCCCTAGGGAATTATGAACTCATTATCATGGAAATAAATCATTTCTAAAACAGAAATTACAAGTCACCTTCATTAACGTCAGTATAAATTAAATGTCAAACAAATGCCATATTAGCTATTTTTTGACATAATTTCAAAAATTTCGAATTAAATAACAGATAACAGAGTAGTAGGACATTAAACGTTGAAGGCACCACGGAAGTTATCAGGATAATAACGTCCTCGGTCGGCGTACATTCCTCGGGCCGGAGGCCCTCTGAAGGCACACTGCCGAAATCGGGCATTATTATCCTTATATAACTCTCTTGATACCTTAATAACTATTAAATCCAAATTAATGAATAAGGTTTAATAGACCGTAACGTGATTTTACTTAAAAAAATGTCATTTTGCAAATGAATGTTTAATGAAACATGACAAATTTAAAAGCGCATTTTAATTAATGTTAATAAATAATTAACTCGACAAAAGGAACTAGGTAAGTATCTCCATTTAAAAGCACCTAAAAAGTAAATTATTTAAAATGAACAGAATGGATATTTGTAATGGAACCCTTTGATGTACGATGCGGTTCAGGTTTCACGTGAAATTTTGAGCATTTTATAACCTAAAGAAATAAATGCATATTTTAATGTATCGTTTAAACGCCTAACAAGTTTGGCGCTTTTGTATTTGATACATGCGTTAAGTAAAAAATAAAATATCAAAACTAAATTGTAAAGTATAACACGATTTTTTGACAATAAGTAGAATAATAAAATGTTACGTTTCAAAATCCTTTGGTATGAAATAGAATATTTAAACAAATCTTCAATTAAGTACGTGTCAAAGGAGATACAAAGTCCTTAAGTGTGATATTAGAAACAATATTGGAAAATTATGGAAATAAAATTGAGTGTTTATGAGAACCGAATCTTCCCTCTTTAGCATTTTTATGAAATTCCATGCAAAATTCAGAATTTTACGAAAAATTTACATATTAGCCGAGCTGTATTTATTGTGCTATAAAAATGTAATACGTACGAGTTTTAAAATCTTATTTCCTGCAAATTGGAAAACGACGCCAATACGATACACGAAGTTAAAAAATATTTTGTACTCATTGTCTGTAATATTGTAAATGTATCATCAATGTATTTATTATCTTTCAATATTTCTTTCACTGTCAGTGTGCTCCTATTTTAACTACATTATCTGTTCATAATTTTAAATTCTCATATGATCTGTGAGTTTATATCTAAAAAATACATACCATCTATTAAAAAAATAACATTTATCTAAGCTCGTTATATATTAACAGTAATATGACACTCATTTCAGTGTCATAATGACGTTGTTTATAGCACTAGTGCGATATATATTTATCGCAGGCATTTTATAAAAAAGCACGCAAACCACCGGTTGCCAAGGAGATATCAACAAACAGCTGTTGTTATTAACTTTCTTGTATATTATACGTGCTATATCTGCATTTTATAGCACTCGTCTGTTTACAAAACTCACCTTCGGTTCGTTTTGTAAACTTCAGACGCGTGTTATAGAATACCTCATATCGCATTTATTTTGTAATATAAATAGCTATTATGGATTTCTCAATCTGTTAATAAATGAACTAATGAGTTGATTTATGATTTGACTTTGAAATAAGATTTAATTTCATTATTTTATTGAAACAGTGACGGTAGATGCATTAGTTAGTGAGAAGAATTACCTAACATCTATTTCTGTGAAGCCATTGTCAGTAATTATTATTCATTAATTCGTCTTTTAAAAAGTAAACTGTATAATTTGTATTAAATTACATATAGTTTCATACTTAATACTGGCCGCATAGTGAAAAAAAATTTTCACTGTCAATGTCAATATGCACGCTGATCCAAGTCAAAATTCTCTCAGGAATAGCGGCCATGAATCAATTCTCAAAGTGAAGGTAATTTGCTTTATAGTTTTAGCTCATACTTGGCGAAAAGATCGTAAATAAGGAAGATCATTCTAGAAGGCTCAGACTATAGGGAGTTTGTGCTTTATTTAATGGTCCTTCTCGGCATAGGTTTAAAATCAATGAGCAGCTAGGGAGACGTGTCTATATCGATTAGGGCCCTTTGTGTGAATCTTCCATCTCTGCGTTTTCGTCATATCTCACCTTTGTCTTGCCACTTTCCACACGAATAAAAGTATACCACGGATCATTTGTAAAACGCAAGACAGGTATATTAAAATTAGAAAAGGGATTGGATAATATAAACAAAATATGGTTTTTTTTGTGTAATTCACCATAAAAATGTACAATACCATAAATCCACGAAACGAGCTTAATTAACTTTTTATATGAAACATTTAGGATACCTTTAATTAACATGCTACCAGCAATAAGAAATAACGCTAACCACCCCTAAACGGGTTTAATAAAAGACCGAAATTACTGTGGGGAAAATTTTTATTGTTCTTATTCCCCTTTATATTGTAGGTGTAGGTAATCATAACAAAATAAATAGGTACCTAACAGCATGAAAATAAATTTAATATATATTTTTTTGACACTAAAATAAACTGAGACCGAAATTTGGAACTAAAATAAGTACAATCGTTAGAGTTATGCCTTCCAAAAACAGGTGGAGTTTTGGAAACTGTAGGTCTCTGATATGACTAATCTGAGTTTGCCCCGACTTTCGAGGCGAACTTCAGCCCTGATGTTACAGAACATTGTAATTTTCGGACTTTTCCTCGATGACGATTTGAATAACGAAGAAGAAATGGAAGAACCAGAGTCCATGTTATTGAGACTATCATATGATACTAATAGTAATAGTATCATGGAACCATCATCCTTCAAACGTGTAAACAAATAACACTGTAAATGTAAATTACAAAAAAACACACGCCCATTGTATTTTTTAGTTCAAATAGTATAATACCATATATTTTCGTACATCTAGTTATGTAAAATTAAATTCTCTGTTCTATTTGAACTAAAAAAATTTTGAGGTTTGAATTTGGCAAAATGTAACGTGAAAAATGGATCACCTGGTATACTATTATGGAACTTATTTCATTGTGGAACGTAGTTCACCTTGTTCACCTGTTTTTTCTACGTGCCAAAAAGCAAACGAGGAACTCCTATACGAAGAAAGTTATAACGGTCCTTGCAAACCATTGCACCCGTCAAAATAAAACGTCAAATATCTTCGAAACTGCTGGGTTTAGATATGTATGCTATGTCTTCGTTTCGGAATTTTATGCTCATTTAAAAAAATTGAAAATTTAAAATAAGCAAGTTGATACCGACTTCCGGTATAACCGGAAGCCGGAAGTGACAAATGGTTGTAATTATTTTTGTTGAATTGGTCACACTCACTTTAGTAATTCCTAAAATTTTCAAAATTGGTGTTACATACTTACTTATACAGATGTATAATGTTTAATTTCATGGTATGGAAAGAATTTGCTTAAAACATAATAAAAATGTAACTGTTTAATTAATTGTGCACTTAAGCAAAAATATAGTGAACACTAGAGATTTTGCAACTAAGGCGCAAGCTGAGAAACGAATTTGTTTTGTTTCCTTATTCCTTTAGCTAAATATTACAGGCGACTTACGTTGGCATCTTTCCAACCAAGGCTCATATTATTTTTCCTCGTATGCATACATATCGTTTTTCAAAACTAGTTTAAACATAAATTGAAATAAATATTTATTAAAGCTGCCGTATTCCTAAATTCGTGTTTTTTGTTACAATAAGGTATTGTTAAGTCATTACAACGAATTGTACTTGAAAAAAAAAAGTAAAACATATCTACGATAGAAATGGCAGACATTACAAGTGACTACATTAAGAATTCGTAAAAGTGAATAAATCCATGAAAATGTACTGCATATATGAATAAATACAGAATTCTAAAGAGCTGCAATGTGCAACTTTATAATTTAGTAATAAATATCGTATGACGTTTTGCAGAGTAAACGTCTCATTGAAAGAAATTTCAATAGCACGATACAAGTCTTTTTATAATATACAATTTCATTAAAACATATTGCGGATTTCGGTGGCGAGACGTCGAGACACTCATTCTCTAAAATATTATGCACATGCACAAATGGAGATATGAAATATGCACTTTTTAACCTTACACAATGAATCCTTACAACATCACGTACTTCTCATGAACGAAGCGTTGCTTTAATGTTCTTTTTCTTATTCTACGACTGCTATTTTTACAATCAAATGTAAACAATAAGCCAGCACAATTTAATTCATCTATTTTACTACTTCTATTAAATTAATTTGTCATAGGTAAATGCATTTTTTGTATTTATGTAGGCAGGTCGGTTACGGAAATTCAAGAGATTATAGTAAATATTATTACATCAATCTGGTGGTTTTATATTTTTAACTGAAATACAATTTGTATAGTTGACAACGAGGTTGACAATCACAAAAATTTGTGCATATTACTACTGCATATATTTGTGGTTTCTCCCAGATACGTTCACAATAATTATAACTTGAAAGAAATGATTTAAAGCTTTGTTTTTATCCTTCGAATGAAAAGTTTCAGAACAAGTCAAACGTGACATAAGTAAATAGTTTATAAATCCAATTTTTTGGCATTAAATTTTAACACAATTTGTAATATTAATTTTAGCCGACTTAACTGTCAATACCAATTAAATTTTAGAATAATTAAAAGAGCAGATTATGTAGCTGAATGGATATCTGAATCCGATAATATATTAGCAGCATTATCTGTTACACAATGGGATGAACCTTTACTAATAACTAGAAATATACTACTCACAAATTATCCAATATAAACGCCTGTGGTACAGCCTAAATTTCCCGATTACCAAATCCCACAGGGTCGGAGATTTATGTAAATATTACCGTATTTATATATGAAATAATTGATAGTGTTTGGCCTGGTAGTATAATCTCTTCTTTGTGTATAAGCCCTTTTGCCATAGTATATACGTAAACGCCACTCCGCCCTCGTTTGCAGTACACTACCGTCAATGCTGTTTAAATATTGAAACCACCACCACTGCCGTTTCCATAAAGGGTTGTTCAACAGTTACTCATTAAATAAATAAGCACACGTTTACAGTACTTGGGGTAATAATAAACATACCATATATACTTCTATGTTTTTTGCGTGTAAATAAATTTTACTTACAAAAGTTTATAAATAAGAGTACTTAATAAGACATACGTGAGAATCCGATGCGTACCGGTGAGTTAAGGGGCTTATATAAATAAAATTTCTATTGACAAGTTTGTGGAATGTCTTCACTACCGCCAATTAATACATTAAATAATAATACATTCAATATACCGGAACTACATCACTAGCACCCCGTTTCTGCCCCTTGTTTTTGAAGATATTAAAATGAAACTCGGCAAAGTTAATATAGACCTAAAAGGCTACATTTTGACGTATTTAAAGATTTTTTCGGACTTCCGGTTTAGCCGGAAGCGACACCAATTCTTAATTTTTAAATAAAACACCCTGTATATTATTTCAATTTCAGAATCCTGAGAGAATTCTGAGTGGGTTTGGACGCGCCAACTTGATTTTTGTAGAACCAAATTTTCTTTTGAATCTAGATTGATACGTTTAACTTTAAATCTTCATAAATGACATATAACCTAATGGAAAAATACAAATTTGATTTCTAGCCAACAAATTTAATAACTAGATGCATTCTAATCTTTCAAAATCAATTTCTTGAAAAAGTATTTGCAGCACTCCCTTAGTTAATTAAATACAACTTTTCAAGACCAATCCAACGGTACCGTCAAATCCAAAATCCATCAAGTATTAAACTTAAAAAATGTTTTTCATTATGATAGAAAAATGGTATAAATTGTTTTTAAAGTAAGTCATGAAAAACTAAAATTTATGATGATGACATTTATGGTGAATTAAAGTTAATCGCAACACCATAGATTCAAAAATCAAGTCGGAGTAAAAACGCATCAGAATAGTTCAAACCTCTTCAGAATTTTCCCAGGATTCTGAAAATGTAATGATATACAGGTAGTTCCATTTAAAAATCACCAATTATTGGTGCGACTTCCGGTTAAACCGGAAATTCAAAAAATCTTCAAATACGACAAAATGTAGCATTTTAGGTCTAAATTAACTACGCTGAGTTTTATATTGATATCATAAAAATCAAGGGGCAACAGAGGTGCTAGTGATATCCTTTTTTTACCGTTGATATCCATTATTTTGATGTGTAGATTAATTCTTAGGATTCTTGGTCATATAATTAAATGAAAAAATTACATTATAACTAATGTTATACAGGGTGAACCCCAACGTATTTAATTACCTTTTTTTTTGGGGGGGGGGGGGGGGTTCGGGTTTCTGTTATTATTTGTAATACGAATTACTAACAAAAAAATATGAAAAAGAAAGTTGAAAAACTGACCTATGTACCTTACATAAAATTGTCGATATTGAACTTTTGAGAATCCCTGTATATCTCCACCGAGTAACTTATGATGTGAACAACAATTAATTTCATTTTAATCGACACTGACACCTTGACTGTTAAACCGGTGACTTGACAAGTACTTGCCAGATAAGGGAAGGCTCAGGCCCATCAAAATTGATTTCAATGTCTTCATTTCTTCTTACAAACTGTGGAAAATATTATTCGTCGAGTTAAGCAACGTAAAGAAAGTCAATATAGTCATGTTAACATATCACCAGATCGCACATCTAGGCAAATTGAATACTATAAGTCCTTCAAAAATTAACCAAACGAACGTAGAGTTAATGGATAGACTATCCTCATAATGAAATATATAAAAGGTTCAAAATCTTAAATCTCTTAAATTTATAAACACCACGGATTGCAGACATCTGAATTTTTAATATACAGGGTGTTTCCTGAGAGACTGGTCATACGCTAGTGGTTTAGATACATACACTATTAGTGTACTTTTAAAGTTGCCATTGAAAATTGCCAAAATCCATATACAGGGTGATCATTTTAGGTAACTTCCCCAACTAAAAAATTTTTGACCACGGCTGTTATTTTTTTCCTTGTTTACTGAATGATATAGACATCCACTAGTGAAACATATCTGCCAAATTTGATTCAAATCGGTGAAGCCATTAAAGAAACACAGCCGATCGAAATTTTGGCAAAAAATAAAAAACGTGCTGTATATAAGAAACGAAGGGCATTAGAGGTTAAAATAAGGGTCGCTCGGAAACCGCCGTGGGTTCTCTACTTCCCACTAGCGCATGGCCAGTCACTCAGTAAACACCATGTATACAACCTAATTAGTAATGGTCTGTATATAAAATTTACTAGAAACACTTTACCACAAATAACTACAGAAGTGAAGAATGTACTCAAATCGTATAGCAACCTTATTACTCCATCCGTTAAAAATAGATTACATGTATCCAACCGTGGCAGAGCCTAGGGTAACTAAATTGTATTGTCTACGTCTACCAAAGATTTATAGGCGATGAAATTAGATGCGTCCTACCTACACTATGATCTATTGGATCTCCCAATTAGCAATTATCAAAATGGTTGATTAAGGAGTTCAAATGTGGTTCGGACTCCACAATAAACTGTAGGGTCTCACCTCTCTAACCTAACACAGAATCCTAGGATTTTCCGGGGGTTTCTTCGGTAACTTGAGAGGCGGTTAAGGAAACATTTCAAAATATTTCAAAAGTATATCAAAGCCTAGTTTTTCAGTTACTAATTGTAATGATTATATTGATAAGGCCAAGAGACATTAGTTCGTTATTTCTAAATGTACCAATCCCACGCTTTTGGCGTATATATATCTCAGGGATTTACTAGAATTAAATAACTCTTAGTGAAGTAGAAAATGAGTACATTAACCTCGAAAAATTTTGCGTGAAATAAAACTGTTTTCATTTCAATGATAATTTTTTTTAGCAACATTAAGGAACAGCAATGAGTAACTCTTTATTACTTTTCATTGCTGTGAGGGTATCTTCATAAGTCGGTTTAAAACTGAAGAAAAGTTGGATTCGAGTATTTTTCTAAAATTTGGCAGAAATGTGAAAGACATTTTTGCCGCGTTTGACATAAAAATCACTGATCTAGAAAAGTTTTGTTTCCAATTTAAACTTCTTACTACAGAATTATTACATTTTACATGCCTCATAGCCATTTATAAATAAAATATTTTAGCTTCTATTTCTACGTAGTATTTCTCCCTATGTATATGTATATAAATTCTATGAACGTCTTATATAACATCTTAAAACCTATTGTACACATGACAGACCCCTGAGAGGCAACAATTCAAGAAGCCATTCAACAGGAAGACAGACTCCTTGCGAAACAGCCATATTCTAATTAAATGAATAATTCAGGCTAAATTTACATTGTGGTCGTAGGCTGTATATCTACTAATACTGAATATTGATGCTGAATCCAGTGTCAGTTTGAAGACATTGCCTATATTTTAACATTGGCACTCTATTTTTGCTACCACGAGCGAAGTTATTCTAAAATCTGTAGTTCCCAAAAATACATTTTTAAAGACGTCCGAATTTTATACAGTTTCTTATAACCGTTTAAAGTACATAAAATTACTTTTGAAATTTCCAGCACACAATAATTCTTTAAAATCTAATAATAGCAAAGAACTTCATTTATAAACGGGAGCACTGGGATGGATGCCTGGACGTTATCTTGTTTTAACATAATATGCATAAATCTGTATTACGCAAACTGATTTAAAGAGATATACAAAATTTACAGCAGGAAATGTTCTTGCTACGTTGGAAAGTACAGCGCCGGTTATACCGGATGAATGGTAATTTCCTTACACATAGTAAATTAGTTCTTCTATGTTTTAGTCCCTACTTAAGACTCGTCCCAGAGTTGGTTTATTACAGAGGCGCGTGTAGAATTTAATTAACTTTACGGTCCACTATATTTAATTCCTTGCAATTTTCGTCATGTTACTCCGCATTTCCCCGTATACTTTGGGAAACGACATAAAACTCCGAAAGAAGCTGGAGCTTTTATCCGACAAAACATAATAATAAATCAGATTAGAATGAATCAGGTGATTGAAATGCGTATTTTCTGCCGCTGACGTTGTCAAAGATAACTCAAATTCATTTCAGATTGATGTTTACTTAAGGATACAAAATGTTTAGTGTTGACAGCTATTTTTCAATTGGGGAAAATACGGGTTTATAAGCATCAGGAAAAACTGATCAATGTTAATTTATCTTCTTATAAAGTGTTTGAAAAATGTGTGGATGCAATTTACCCATGTTTGAAAACTGCGGTATATTTTATTCTTGTACATTTTGATGGATTAATAATATTTAGTAATGGCTGTGATGTAAATTTCAATCAGCTAATCTAATGCGATTTTTAACAGGTGTTGCGTCCCTATAGTGGAAAGCGGTTGATTTGGACTTAGTTCACATGTGGTTTCAGGATAACGATCCACACATCTCAAGAATCAATTGCTTTTTCGAAGAATAAGTTTCGTGGGCGAATAATTTTGTTTAGAGGATTGAAGTTTCAATTATGCGAAAATGTTTTTTTTTAATTAATTAGTTATTTTATTTTGAGATACAAAAGAAATTCGGCTAATTAAAAAAATGGTATTTACAAAATTTATGCACCTAGGCATGATAATTTCGGCTTCATGTACCTTTTATTTGTATCTATAATTTATGGGCTACCGTAGGTTAGATTTGTAGTTTATTTATACTAGTCTAAGGGAGTAGCAAAAACATTCAAATTCAGATTTTAACGAAAATCACACGTAAATGAAATACTGTACGTACGGGCCTGATTTTGTTTGTTTTGTTTTGATTAATTATTTTGACAACACAGAAAATACATTTAACCATAAACTATTTTGTTTTTTTATCATTATGCAAGGGAAAATAATTTTTTAGAAATATGTTAAAGATTAACAGATAACGCATATTTGTTCTTAAATATTCTTCTTAAAAATGTCAAAATAGAGGAGACTATTATTTACTAAACATTCAACTATAGGATAAAATCGAAAGTAAAATTTGGCGTAGATTGTAGATATTGCTTTAGTATTAGCTACTTACGAATGATATTTTAAAAAATTATTTATACAACGACCTTGGACAAAGGTTTTTTATATTATTGAAAGTTTATTTTAAAAGGTCAATCAGTAGCCCTACTTGTAAGTCTGTATAAAATCAAATTACAGTGATAGGTACGACAAAATAAGTTAGTGCTAACATTTCTGGCACTTCGTAATCAATTTCTAGTGCCGACACTGGCAAAGTCGGTGGGTAATCGAATATATTAAAAGTGACTTCTTTGAATGGTAGATATGCATTTTAAGCAACTCCTGTATTAAAATGTTATTAATAAAATTTCATTATTTATACGTAAATATTTTTAGTATGTAAATACTTTACTGTTTATTTCAATAATTTTCGTGAACAAGCATAAATCCCAGTAACATTGAATAAAAAAAGGCTTATCTCAAAAGATACCCCTTGATGTTACTCCATTTAAATAAGGATTTAAGTAAAATCACGTAATATTTTAGAAAAACGTAAATAACGAGGCATGCTTTTATCATTTTTTTAATTTGACTAGTGGCGTACAAAAAAGTTTTTGCGGTTTGAACGACAATCGATCAGGAAAACATAATCACCCAGTATTATATTTTCGACAAATTAAATTTAAAGTGCCCTCAAATTTCAATAATAGTTATTTATGTATCAAGGCATTAAAGTTAATCTTTTAATCATGAATGTGGAGTTTAGTATATAAATAAACCACATGAGTGATAAAAAGGAACTTTAATGCCGAGGTGCATATTACATTTTTTTTAAATCCAAAAACTATGAAATTAAGATTAATTAACTCTATTTTTTAAATAATTTTCAGTGACATTATGGGCCGGTTTTTCAATGTTGAGTTAACTCTAACTAGAGGATAATATCCAAGGAGACCATTGTTACAACAATTGTTTCCTTCGATATTATCCTCTAGTTAGAGTTAACTCAACATTGAAAAACTGGGCCTAAGAAATGTCATAATTATTTAAAATTTCAAGTGACATTAGGAAATGTCATAATTATTTTTAAATGTCAAGTCGGAATAATTTTTTTATAAGAAAACCATTATTTTTAGCAATTATAATAGTGATAATACAATTCTGAATTTAAAAAACTGTATTTATTTACCTTTTGTTACAACACAATTATTATCACAAGCAATAAAACATTAATGTTTACGTTTATCTGTCACCTCGGCCAACTACAAAAATCGTACAATAATGGATTACTTTAATGACTATTTCTATCACTTTAATGACGAATTTGAGGTACTTTAATGCCAATTTAAAAAAAAAAGATATTTATCCGTTTTTGTTTTTTCACCAAGCTCAACACCTTGTATTTTGAAATCTACGTTCCGATATATGTTTATATAACAAGAAGTTCTTAATTTTAGGCGTAGCATCCACTGGCGAAGTATCTTGATTTACATTTGGATTACCTGGTATAACTTTGTGATTCCTCCATGATATTCTAATTTTGCATTTCATGTAAATGTGTATGTTAGATAAATTGAAAAATCAAACCATACATAAATTAATATAAAACAAATGTGAAAATAATTAATTAATAGCAAGATGAATTATGTATACTAAATAATTATACAAAACTGAAGGTGAAGGTGTTTAAATGTAAGGAAATGTATGCACTTTGAATTTAAAGTAATTATGTGTTAAATGACTTTAAAGGTTCATGCAACTTACACGACTAGTCTTGGTTAAAGTGGAGCCCATTCATGAGTAAAAAATAACTCTTCAGTCCAAAATGCCCCACAGAAAGAATAGTTAATTAACCAAATCCTTGTACCCTATATTTAGGGTAATATCAACGTTTCTTTCCAGAAATAGTAATAGCAGTTATCACCAAAATTTACTACCGGCCACTGGGGAACTAAGCTCCAACTCATTAAAATGTATCAACACATAAATATACTATCACACACACACCCGGCATGCAAGCAAAACAACCCTTTTATTCACAATATTACGATATTACAGGATCAATGTTTATAGTATACCACTCTATTATAGTTCAAGTTAAAATTAAAAATGTTGAATTAGATTAAAAAAGTGTTTATTGTTATTGTTTTTGCGCGGTATTTATTTGGTGACTGAGATAACGAAGCGGCCACCCCTAGCGTAAAACACCCTCTAAAATAAACGAAAGTTGCACATGCCATGCCAGACTGCAACCCCTCTACGAAAAGTAACCCTGCGCATGGGCTGTATACTGTGCGAGAGCACGTAGTACTACTACACAACTACTATTGTTATTGTTTATCGACAGTTTGTATCTTTCCATCTATTTTATAATACGTGCAACGGTTTGGGAATATTGAATTAAAAATCATGTTCAAAATCAAAGGGCTATGCGCTCAAATTGGCTATGGTGGTTGCTAAATGAAATAAGCGGCATGGAAGTAATTTCAGGGATAAATGAGAATGATTTATCAAATTGTAATTCCGTCTAATAAATGTTGTATCTTTCATCAAATTTCAAATTTGGCCCTTGTTATTCTGTCCTGGCATATTAAACTTGGCAAAAACAGCCTTTCATTTTTAATATTATATTTTTCACATTTGTCAGTTGGCTAATCACAATCGAGATGTATTAGACAAATAAACAGTTTTTATATTGTTTATGTCGTGGTATCGGTTATTGCACGAGGGAGGGAAAAGACAGAAGTTCTTTCGAAAAAATGTTGCCCTCGTTGTCGGTTATTATAAAAACTTCACATCTATTTAAATGATTTAAAAAAAATGAAACGATTTTCTCTATTACTCTAAAACGTATTAAATAAAAAACTTGTGTTTTAATATCCAGGAAAATTACTTTATAATTGTATATCTATAAACAAGTAAAAAAGTTTGTGTAGAATGGACGATTTTACAATACTTTTTTTTTAAATCGGCATTAAAGTACCTCAAAATCGTCATTAAAGTGATAGAAATAGTCATTAAAGTAATCCATTATTGTATGATTTTTGTAGTTGGCCGAGGTGACAGATAAACGTAAACATTAATTTTTTATTGCTTGTGATAATAATTGTGTTGTAACAAAAAGGTAAATAAATACAGTTTTTTAAATTCAGAATTGTATTATCACTATTATAATTGCTAAAAATAATGGTTTTCTTATAAAAAATTAATCAGACTTGACATTTAAAAATAATTGACATTTCCTAATGTCACTTAAAGTTTTAAATAATTATGACATTTCCTAATGTCACTGAAAATTATTTAAAAAATTGAGTTAATTAATCTTAATTTCACAGTTTCTGGATTTAAAAAAAAATGTAATATGCACCACGGCATTAAAGTTCATCTTTTTATCACTCATGTGGTTTATTTGCCTCGGCCCTACGGGCCTCGGCAACTAAACTCCACATTCATGATAAAAAGATGAACTTTAATGCCTTGATACATAAATAACTATTTATAGATTGAAATTCAATTTTTAATTCTCTTTTTTACTCCTCTTCACTAAAAAGAATTTTCACATTTTAGATGTATATTACGAAAATTAAAGCTTTTTAATGTTGATTTGTATGTGTATGCGAAATTTAGAAATCTAATCGATGGACGAAAATTAAATTTCACTACGCACCGCCATATTTCCAAAGAAGAAACTTGAAATACTAGTGAAAAACATACAAGGTCGACACACTAAACAAAAAATAAGGAATATAAAATTTTATTTTATATACCTATTTTCATCATTAAAGTAAGTTCTAAAGTTTGCTTGAAGTAAGGGACTAGAGGCAGTTGATAAAGATGATGCGTGGATCAGACGTTACGAAGTGATGCTACAGTTTAGTGGAATATTTGCTTTCGGTGCTTGCCTAGTTTAAATATTTATACCGATTATTACCTCTGCGTAAACCTAAAGTATTATTTGGTATTATGCGATTTATTTAAGAGGATGCTTGTAAATGTATGTTATCATTATTATTTGTAATATTGTATAATTTTCTATAAGGAGTTGCTATTGATGTTCGGTTTTTCATGTTACGGATAAACTGTTTACTTGACTAGTTTATAAAGTACCTGGATGTATACAAACTATCCACATGTCTGGTTATTTTGAAGGAAAATAATTTTTCTACTAAAATACCTACGAATATTCGCCACTTTGTATACTATCCGTGTAGTTTATAAACTATACAAGATTTGTCAGCAAAGTACAAACCACAAGGAAAGTACAGGGTGTTTCCTATAAAACTATACCCCCCCTTATTTCGGTCAATTACCACCGATATTAATTTTTCAAAAACCGGTTTAACACAGAATTTTCCGTAGATTTTAAATATGCTATTACTTTTTTTCCTACTTCAACCGTATACGAGGGGCAGAAAAAAGTATGGTTTTTTAAATGGAACACCCTATATATTTTTACATATTTGGATTCGCCTCGTCCTTCTGATTACAAATATATATGACACTTATATATTTGCTATAAAAATGGCGTAAATAATTGAATTTAAACTAGGGCGTTTCCTTCAAAACTATACCCCCTTATTTCGGTCAATTATTGACGATTCAAAATTTTCAAAACCTACACATAGAATTTTTCGTAGATTTGATATATGCTATTACTTTTTTTCTCCCTTCAACGGTATACGAGGGGTGGAAAAAAGTATGGTTTTTTTTTTTATGGAATGCCTTGTATTTTTTTACATATTTAGATCCGCCCTACTTTTCTGATTATAAAGATGTATAATACTTATATATGTAAAAAAATACAGGGCATTCCATAAAGAAAAACATACTTTTTTCCGCCCTCCGTATACCGTTGGAGGGAGAAAAAAAGTAATAGCATATATGAAATCTACGAAAAATTCTATGTGTAGGTTTTGAAAATTTTGTATCGTTAATAATTGACCGAAATAAGGGGGGTATAGTTTTGAAGGAAACGCCCTAAGTTTAAACTCAATTATTTACGCCATTTTTATAGCAAATATATAAGTGTCATACATATGTGTAATCAGAAAAACGCGGCGAATCCAAATATGTAAAAATATTTAGAGTGTTCCATTTAAAAAAAACATACTTTTTTCTGCCCCTCGTATACGGTTGAAGTAGGAAAAAAAGTAATAGCATATTCAAAATCTATGGAAAATTCTGTGTTAGACCGGTTTTGAAAAATTAAAATCGGTGGTAATTGAGCGAAGTAGGGGGGGGGGGGGTATAATTTTATAGGAAACACCCTGTACACAAATTAATCAGTGTTCTTGGCTAGTTTGCAAAATATCCACAGTATTTGGATATAGTGTGAACTAATTATTGCTAGTAATACATAATAACCAATTCGTTGGTTAGTATATAAACTACTCAATATTCCCTTTGGTCACTGCGTGTCTAGGTTAGAAAAATAATGCTAGTTCAAAGAACGTAAACTTTATTCAATAGGTACAAATTTACCATTGTGTTAATGCATTGTTAGGTTAGGTATTGAATTTTGCGACTTTTGCTCGTAGACTTCCAACAGTAGGTTTTCATTAATTTTTAATACCTAGATACAAAACCAAATTTCACAAGAAACCACAGTAAACAACACACAACACAAACACGTGTTATAAACATAACCTCACTCTTCTAATAAATTAACCTAAGAGAATATTAATTAATTTATATACTAACCAACGAGTTGGTTATTATGTATTACTATAACAAATACTGTGGATATTTTGCAAACTAGCCAAGAACACTGATTAATTTGTGTACTTTCCTTGTGGTTTGTACTTTTATCTTGTATAGTGTGTAAAGTATAGTGTAGTTCATATTTGTAAAGCAGGGAAAAAATGCCGCATTTCCAAAGCAGAAAGGCGGCATCTTTAACGTTCAAAGAAGCCGCCGCACGTGCTCCTTTGTCGGGAATTTTTTATCTGCCGTAGAAAAGTGAACTATAGTATAGCTGGGTAGTATACAAACTGGCCAATATTCGTAGATATTTCAGTAGAAAAATGATTTTCCATCAAAATAACCAGACATTTGGATAGTTTGTATATTATCCAGGTAGTTTATAAACTAGGTAGTCAAGCAAACAGATTTCCCGTAACATATACATATTATAATAATTCATAACACTCTTAAAGCAAATATTAATTAAAGTAGGTACGTTACCGTGTTCTTACAAGTATTCGTCAATCATTGATTGGTCACTCACCTGAAACAAAAATAATAATGTATTAAAAATGTGATTCCTTTACCAAATAACTAGGTATTAATAAGTCTGAAGCCGAAAAGGACCACATATAAGATTTTGTTATTTAGATAATTAATAGCACCTTTTTAAAGGTTTAGAATAGTCAGCCTTTATAAATAAATGACAGTTTTAGAATTATTGTTACCTTAAGAATAGAATTAAGATTAAGATGAAAGCTCGGAATATCGCGTCAAATTTGTACACAAGCTGGTCCCTTGTAAGGGGATGGCATGAGCCGGGTTTCTTTTTGCCTTTTTTTGTGTGTTTACATAAGCGATTATAACATAGACGGCCTTGTTTTTATTAGAACAAAGAAGCTGTATGGAATAATTTCATATCGAGCTTTTTGTTCGAAGGAGATACTAGTCAGTTGTAGACCAATGATAGCTGATTTGTCTCTGCTGCCATTACCAATAAAATTGTATTTATATTCAGTTCAGTTGTTTGCTTGTTGATGCAATTAATGTAGCCCAATAATATAAATTTTACCCTTACACTTAAAAAACGAAAATTTTCATTTTTCTTATTTATTGTTAACATAATAAGTTTTATATGACTTTTTTTGTTTGCTTGTCCTCATGCATAACTTAGAAACGGCTGAACCGAATATGATCTATTTGTTAATGACTTCAAAAAAGAGGGTTCTGTATTTGCGCATGTAATCCTGCGATTCATGGGAACTGGTAAACTTATTGTCGCAGCAGAATTGTTTTCTATACGTGTTATTACTTATTGTTCTGAAACTTCTTTAATATAATTTTTAGTGGAAGGTGGCATACCCAGTAAGGAGTTGAACTCCGTTTTGTGTTCTTTAAATAATACGATTATTTAGTCTAAAGTTATTTGTGGCATCTTTCAGTTTTCTTTCTGTTCTTCTCAGACAATCTAAAAAATATCTGGATTTAAAAAAAATAACCTTTATTGATGTGACTACGTCAAAGGAACAGTTAAAGAAAAGTTGGGTTTTTTGACATGAATGTTTCGCAGACGTTTCGGAAACAAACGTAAAATCACAGATGTAAAGGTTATTTAAAAAAAAATCCAGATATTTTTTTAGATTGGCTGGGAAATGGTCAGAGTGTGGTAGTAAATCCCAAATAAAAATAGAAAGAAAACGATTATTTAGGTTATAAATTATTATAAGCTATCTCAGTCGTACGAACATTATGAGTTTAACTGCTATTAATATCTTTAGATGTAAAATTTTTTATTATTATAATTTTTTTAATGTATTTAGCTAGTTCTATGATGAATTGTCTTCTTTGATTTTCCATATATGTATATGCAACGGTTCTTATACTATTTACATTTAAAAATTTTAAATTCCTAATCGAGAATGATAACAGTGATTTCAGATGTAAAAAAATGTAACCACAATACTGTTGGATTATACATAATAAGTTAATGAATTACTATCTGCATGTTGCCAGGTCTAAAAATGGGTAAAAAATTGTTTAAACACTTTTTTAAAACAAATTGCAAAAATTGTTTATTTTGCTCCGGACAATTTTTTTTTAGGTTTCTGTTGTTTTGAATAAAAAAGGTATCTTGCAACTTTTTTCTAAAGTTGATAGTTTTCGAGATATTAATTATTTAAAGTTCGAAAAAAAAGCAAAAATGGACATTTTCAACCCTGAAAAACAATACGAGAAACAAAAAATTGTCAAAAATTGTTTGACCCATTTTTAGACCTGACAACATGCAGATTTGTTTTCAGGGGATCATTTCGCATAAGATTATGCAAAAGAATCAACTGAGAACATTTTCCCCAATAACATAATAGCCTAAAACGCTTTGAAACTTTGTTAAGGGGTGTTTAAAGAAGGACTTTGGCAACATTAAAATTTTTTGTTTTTCATATTGTTTTTCAGGGTTGAAAATGGCCATTTCTGCGCTTTTTTGAACGTTAAATAATTTAATATCTCGAAAACTATCAAAAAATTGCAAGAGACCTTTTTTGTTCAAAATCGCAAAAAAAACTAAAAATTGTCCGGAGCAAAATAAACAATTTTTGCAATTTGTTTAAAAAAAATTAAACAATTTTTTACCCATTTTTAGACCTGGCAACGTGCAGATTTGTTTTCAGGGGACCATTTTGCATAAGATTATGCGAAAAAACCGACTGGGAACATTTTCCCCAACGGGTGCGAAGATATTTCCTGGACTATTAATACTTACTGAAAAATTAATATAATTATTTGTGTGCCAAGGCCATACAAGTTGATCTTTCTCGGCCGAATCCGAAGTTGCGCCCGAGACGCAGCTCGGTGCGGATACACCAGCAAGTAAATCGAAAGTTTATGTCTGAGAGTACTTCCAAATAACTTGCGTAATGTAAACAACGTCTGAGAGTTCTCTCCCAGCAAGTTGCAAAACTGGCGGGAAGTGGTTGCGGCAAGAATCGCTTGCAGGTCTAAACAAGTTGAGAGATAGGAAGTTACAATTTATTTCTTATCGTGTTGAAATTTGTGTGCAAGTGAATAAATAGTTCAAGAATTATATTATGGAGGGAAAACGTGTGTGGACAAAAGAAGACACTTCCACTTCAATAAATATTTTTGAACAATTTCCGGAGTTGTGGCAAATTAAATAAAAAATTTACAGGAATAGAGTCAAAAAACGAAAAGCATTAAAACATAATAAACATACAACAGAAAAATTTGACACAACCGAGGCTGTGGAAATTTGAAAAAAAAAAACATGTTTTTGCGAAAAAAGTAATTTTTTTCGAAATATTTCGGTTCTCGGGCGTTTTAGGAAAAATATGCTACTGTACAAAAAAATGAAGGGGACCAAATTTGCTACAATTTATGTTCTCTTCATTTTTACTGTAAAGTTGGCGGTAAGTTCTCAGAGAATGTTGCGGAAACTCGCGAATCAGGAATTTCTGCGAATGCGATACTTACATTTACAGACTCGCTGCATCGAAACTATCAAATTTACAGTAAAAATGAAGAGAACATAAATTGTAGCAAATTTGGTCCCCTTCATTTTTATACAGAAACATATTTTTCCTAAAATGCACGAGAAACGAAATATAAAAAAAAAAGATTTCGCAAACACATTTTTTTTTCAATTTCCACAGGGATTTCGAGGTCGCAAAATGGACATGTTATTTTTGACAGTTGACTCTACTCCATGCAACGAAAATCAAAACTCCGTGAATCATTTTCAGGTAGAGTCCTTTTTACTGACGACTAGGCTATATGTCTAGTTTTTTTTTTTTTTAATTACGTATCGCATGTTCTTTTTTTCTAATAGCACCACATAATGGATTCTCAAGTTCGACGACTGTGCTACCAGCTCAATTTTTATTTATGTGATTTCCATAAAAGCGCGATCTCGAATGGACTAGGATTTTCACTTTAGTTTGTGTAAAAAAAGGGAATGAGATTTTAACGTAAAAACATATTTTAAAATTTACTGATGATTTAGTAAAGTTTATTAAAAAAATATAATATAAGGATATGTAATCGCGATAACTGTAAAATATTTTGATATTCATTCAAACCATTTCTGAAATACATAGATAGAGGATGACGGCAATATTGTGATAATTAAAAAGGAAATAAAACATTTGTCATGAGTGAAACTGTTCGTTACTGGACAATTAATACCAAATCCCTAATTTGTTTGCAGTATAAAACGCTTAAAAGCAGCCCTAGGTCATTTGTTTTCTGAACTAACTAAACAAATGCAAACAAACGTTGCTCTAATTTCCTAATTTCGCGTTTTTGTTGATCCTGTTTATCTAAACAGAGAAACTGGAAGCGAATATCTACGATCCATAGTTTCAAACGCCCTGAAAATAGGTCGTGAAATCCCCTCGATGCTCTTCATGTCCTCTTCATTTGAACGTTTGCCAAATCTTTAGCAATATACAATCAGTGACGGCTCGTGATGAAAATATAGTAACAACATTTTTGTTTTGCCTTTTACTATTCGAAAGGAACTCCTAGTCTCAAGTTGTATGACTATAAAAGTTAGTGCTATCTTCTAAATTAATGTGTCCAGCGTAGGATATATTATATGAATAAGGATGCATCAATATAATATGTCTGAATGTACAGTGTATTGTTCCAATTCGTATTGGCAGTTGAACTGCAATTGGTCATACGGCTTTCGCCGAGATATCTTCGCCTATATTACTCATAACGAAAAAGATTTGAGGAAGCTCATCCAATAGTAGATTTTTCTATAACATAAAATCATCAACGCATCTTAATCAAGTTGCCATTATTATGATCTGCCAGCTGAGTCGTGCTTGTTGATATAAATTTTTTTCTTTTTATTGATAGGGCTCTTCAGAAATGTTCTTCAACAATGGTGTTCCGCAAAGATCTACTATATCAACAGCTTTATTCCGTCTTCATACTCTCGACATGCATTCAAAAGGAATTCGCGGAATTCTAGAAAATCTACATTTGTTAGAGATAGGCAAAGGTTGCTCTAAATTTATTCTTATACCGGGTGACCACGAGATGAGGTTACACTCTATAACTTCTTTGTTATTAAACCGATTAATTTGAAATTTACAGGTGAGGCATAACATCTAAATGCGCAACTTTTGACACTTGGTGGCTTTATTTCTTACTTCCGATTTAGCCGGAAGTGATATTAACTTTCTTATTTTAAATACAACTCTACCTGTTTTTGTAATGTATCTTATTCGTTATAAAATTTACAATACAATGATATGTCACACAATGACATTTCATTTCAAAATGGCCGAAAAATTAAATTTTTTCAAAAATATTAAAATGTCAATTAAAAGATATTGAAAAATAATTTTTTTCCAAAGTTGGCCGTGAAATAAAAAGAGTAATGAATTTTTATATTTGTACAAAAATTTCGTTTTGGCAGAAAGATATTAGGAAAATAAGATAAATATTTTTCTGCAATTTTTAAATACTCAAAACTATTTTTTTTTAAATACACCTACCTGACTTTTTTTTAAATTTTGCAATTGCTTGTTTCTTCTCTTTGATTTAATTCCATTAACGTACCGAATTATTCACAAAA
Organism: Rhagium mordax; assembly: GCA_963680705.1. Classification (NCBI taxonomy): domain Eukaryota; kingdom Metazoa; phylum Arthropoda; class Insecta; order Coleoptera; family Cerambycidae; genus Rhagium; species Rhagium mordax. The sequence continues at coordinate 57,339,873 of OY796661.1, read as the reverse complement.
TATAAAAATTAAATAAAAATTTCTCCTAATATTTATTTTATTTTTCTAATATCTTGCCGCCAAAACGAAATTTTGATGCAAATTAAAAATTAAACATGTCAAATTCATTACTCTTTTGATTTCACGGCCAACTTTGGAAAAAAATTAATTTTCAAAATCTTTTAATTGACATTTTAATATTTTTGAAAAAATTTAATTTTTCGGCCATTTTGAAATGAAATGTCATTGTGTGACATACATATCATTGTATTGTAAATTTTATAACGAATAAGATACATTACAAAAACAGGTAGAGTTGTTATTAAAATAAGAAAGTTGACATCACTTCCGGCTAAATAGGAAGTAAAAAATAAGGCTACCAAGTATCAAAAGTTGCGCATTTAGATGTTATGCCTCACCTATAAATTTAAAATTAATCGGTTTAATAACAAATAAGTTACAGAGTGTAACCTCATCTCGTGGTCACCCGGTATACTATCTTTCAGTATCTCCTATTCTTAAGCATTACTCAAAACCTTTTGTGAATTTTCAAGTTCTGATGTTCTTATAGTTTCGAGGTAAGAACAGTGCTAATTTGAATAAATTCTCTAGAATATTTGGATATTTAAAATTAACAGCAAACCCTGAGTGCGTCATGATTAGCCATTACCTTAAATATTTTCAATCGAAGAGTACTTTTAATGCTAAGTTTCTGAGGTTCAATTTGGAGTAATTAGTCCCCTTAAAAAATAAATATTCTTCATGAAATATTTGTTACTGTCAAATCATAATACGCCGTGGGGGAGCTCAGTGTCTAATATTTCTTTGTCAGTTTTACTAGAGGAATATCTAACATTGGTTTTGGTAGAACTTTTTTCTGGTGATAATTGATTATACCTACAAACTTCATAAACGTCACGTTATAATGAATATTCTCCTATTCATTTCACTAAAAAAGTAATCTATCATTGGCACTGCTTATTCATTATAATTATATATGTCTGCGATACAGGATGGTTGTATTAAAGTAAGAGGAATAATTCAAAGAAATTACATTATTAGTCTTTGTTTAATATTGTTTTGCCTATTAAAAACTTTTTTAAATCCAAAAATATTTATAAAATTAGATGAATATATACAGAATAGATACAAATAACCGCTGGGATTATTGTGGTTTTTTATTACACATTATAACAATTTCTACGATATCCTTTCCACTAAGATTCAAATATATTTTAACCAATCATCATATGAAATTTTTTTTATATGTACCTGCTAGAAATACAGATCAACAGAATAAAGTGAATTAATATTAGAAACTATGAAAAAAATGTAGACTATCTATCATTTCTAAACAAACAGTATACAGCTGAGTTAAATACAATCAATCATAGTTAAACACGATTGATTCCTCGGTGTCAATTTGAATTTGATATGCTTATAGTATATAGTATATACTGGGTGTACTTTAAAATCATTGGTAAGAGACAACTTAAGATAAGAAAATAAGACCAAAACCTTGTATAAACATAAAATAAAAGAAAGAAATATGTTATTAAAAGTATATTTTTATTTAATTTCGATTTCCAACCACAAGATTTTTAGAAAGAAATTTTCTAATGATAGATATTTAATACTGAACTTCATAAAACTATTACAATCTTAAAATTATCTAGGTAATTATTTGATGTTGTTCAAAATAAATTTCTTTCATAATATTTTAACTGATTTTGTAAGTTCATAATTAATTTCGTATAGGAATAAATTTTAAAACAAAAATAAATAATATCGTGCTAGGATAAATGTTATAAATTATGTGAAAGTTTGTAACAAATTGTTTACTGAAAATACGTATCAATTATACTATTATAAAAGCAAAGTAAAAATTAATTAGCTATGAAAAGTGTAATGGAATAAATTTAATCATTACGCCAATAAAATGCGTCTGTATTCACAGTTATTTTATTGAGTAATTTGCAAAATAAAACGAAATAATTTATCGACATGGGCTATTACATTATTTGCACGAATAAAATTCTGACTAAATAATTAATTTCCGATTTATTATTCAAAACAACCACTGTTTTGTGTTTATTTTATTATATGGTTGGAATACGATATAATAAATAATTTGAACTCATGATTTTTTGTCTGAAATCAGTAGGTACCCTATGCGAATGAAAAATATTTGAATGTATGTTGTACAGGGTCATCACGTGAAAATGTTAGATTCTGCTGTAACTTTATTGCTTTTGAATTTATCGGAAAAGTAAAAATTGCTTTACTGACTAACTTTTTGCCAGGAATACAAATTTTTATAGAAAAAAACAATTGAGCATCGCATTACGGAGATATAGCTATCGACATTGTTTTTTCTTATGTATCACCCTGTATATGATTACAACTTTTGATTCTTCGTTTTTTTCCTAATTTCATCGATATAAACATGTAAGCTATTATCTTTTATTTTTTGCGAGATATAGATAATTACATAATTTAAATTACAATAATTAATATATAATTATTTTTTATAGATACTGTTCAAACTGCCTTCCTTGATTTTCTACACCTAACCTATATCTTTTTTCCAAATTATCTATATTTCGTAAAAAATAAAAGATAATAGTTTACATGTTTATATTGATGAAATCAGGAAAAAATGAAGAATCAAAAGATATAATAATATAGGGTGTTACATAAGAAAAAACAAAGTTGATAGCTATATCTCTGTAATGCGATGCTCGATTGTTTTTTTCTATAAAAATTTGAATTCCTGGTAAAAAATTAATCACTAAAGCAGTTTTTACTTTTACGACAAATTAAAAAACAACAAAGTTACAGTAGAATCTAACAATTTCACGTGATGACCTTGTACAATTGTACATTATGCCATTGGGGGTTTTGTGGAGTTTATGCAGTTAGATACGCATGTGAAACGGACGCAATGGTGAAGACTGTAATTACCCCTAGTTAAAAACATCCATAACTCTCACGAATCCACAACAATTTATTGTTTGATTAAATTCGCCTTCTGTTGCCCAGTAATTAAATTGGCATTTCCCAACAATACAAAACTTTCGACGACAAAAACACACTTAATCGTTAATCGATTTAATAACAATTGTGGACACTGATGCTCCAAGCATGTAATGTACATTTTACTCACTTTAATAATATAATTATAGGTACTCATTTAATTTCTTTCGTGGTGGTTGCTGACATTTCAATTACAAACAATTTTTATAATTCAATAATGTTGTCATGGACATAGCTTATTTAGGCTGTCATAGACATAAAAAGAAGCAAAAATATTGTCAGGTCATAAAAACATTCCTTCAAGCTTGATAATAAAAATACATGATCTTTTAAATATATGTAACTACCCATTAATTTAAACATCATATAGTTTTCTCTATCTTCCTCTAATTGAAAAAAAAAGTAAAATACATAATATATAACCTAAAATTGTTAATTGTAAAAAGGTACAAAATCTCACTTATACGTGATGATCCTCACATACAACTCCTTTAGTGTTTTCTGATATCACTCCTTCTCATGGTACCTACGTAACCATAATGTTCGCGTTTTCTTTAATAAATCTTTTTTCTGGTGTTTTTCTTGTGGTCGATTGGCACTAAGGTACTAAACAGTACCTTGAATGCTTAATATCAATAATATCCTTCTTTTCCGTTGTAAAATACTGCATTAAATGCTATTTAAACAAGTTTTATACAACATCAAACATTAAATGGAAATTACAGTGTCTGACGTCACAATATCACGGCAGCCATTTGCATGACTTCACCGTTATTTTTGCGACTGTTTAAAATAATCATATTTTGTTATTTTTTTTTTGATAATGGGTTACATTTTAGCCGTTTTCTATTATTGCGATATCCATTTATAAAAAATAGTAAGTTAATTTACAAAATTACATTTAATTCAAAAATCATGCGCATACCTTATTCTAACGCTACTTATCTGTCAATTAGATAATGTAGTAATTCAGTGTCGGACTATATCAGCTGTCTTTTGAATTGAAAAATCTTAGAAGTTATTATTTTCTCTTCTTTAAGAAAATTAACATGTTTGAAGAGCATCTTGTAAATACTAGTACTTTGTTAATTTAAACGTTTTTGTGTCACGGTAGTGCAAAAAAAGTGCATATTTAATTTCCATCACCATGTATATTCTAAAATTTGGCGTAGGTTAGTCCTGTATCTCACGGTAAAGAAGTTAAATGGGAAAATGGATGTTTGATGGCTTTTTTTTGTTAATATGATTAATGACGACTTTCGCAAGTACTTGATGCAACATTAATTCTTATTGATTATGAAAACACTTTCTATTGTGTTTATTTGCGACAACTAATTGCTGGAAGTTATTAAAATTTGATACTGGATAAATTACAGTGATATTATATGTTTCATATGTGTCCAAGTTGAATAAATAGTGATATCAGTAGTATATATGAATTTTAGTTTTTGTCATTAGCAGCGATACATTTCGTAAGATAATTCAAAATAATTTGGTAACAGATAGGCTGTTGCTAAGATCTTACGTTTTCATCTGCTATATTCACAGAGATTCATTTAATGAACACATTACATTTGCAATTAGAGAGGTTCTTATATTCGTCCTTGCACCACTTCGGACCCTTTTCCAGGACGTCTTAATCTTTCCTGTAAGATCAAAGTTTCTACAAAGAGTCTACTCATTAGAGTTTATATGTATTATGATTAAGGTAATAAATACCACTTTGAGTTAGTTTCCCATGCAATTTTGCGCCTAATAAATTGTTCCAGAGTTGTCTTAGCTTTAATGACTAAATAAAGTGTTCACTGAGTGTCTGAAATTTTTACTTTATCAATTTAGTGATGATTGTGCAACTATTGAAAATACAATTTTACCAATTTTTTACAGATTGTATTCACAATATTAGTGAATATGTGTATATGTATTCAAGAAAATCAATGGATGAGTTCTAAACATACAACCACTTTTAAATCACTTAACATGTTCTAACTCCCACTATAACAAAGAATTGCTTTGACACTGAACATTCTCACGATATCCTAAATTAGAGCGAGGACTAAATAGAGAGAGTATAATATGTTTTTAAGGACGTAAGATGGACCTATAAAATAAAAGAAAATTTATAGTTGGATGGATGATTAAAATTACAATGTTCAAAACCGAACAATGGACGGTCACTGCCACATTGTTGTTCAAGACAGATTCTTCAATGGTGGTTTGAAACGGCGACGTGGGAAAATAGTTTACCAATTTTTACAAAAGATGAATTTAGATTAAAATGATTATAATATCAATGGGTGGAAAATGACTTCTTGAATATGATTTCAAATATCGTGTCTGAGCACAGGATAAACCCGATGAACCTACAGGCTATGAAAGTATCCAGAAAATTGACCTTTTTAAGTACCCTACAGTTAAAGGGTCAAACAATCACAAATTTCTGTGACTGTCCTGGATACGTCTCACAAGTCTTATATCTAATATGGTACATACAAAGAAATACGGAATTATTACTGAATATCGCAGTCCATGTTCATTCAATGTCTGAGCTTTAACACGAGATTTAAAGGGATAAATATGAAAAATAGTTGGTATGAAATAAGTCAAATGACTTTGTTTAGTGATACGCGGTTGTAATTGAAATTATATATTTCGGATCTTGCGTCCAAACAACATTCTATGCACTTGAAAACAACTGTAGAAGTTTTCTCATCAACTGGAATTTTCAAATACGTCCAGGTCCACCTTGTCTTTAGCTCATCTAATATCTCAAAATAATCTTGATTACGATTAACGACAACTAATGCAAAATTAAAAATGCAAGTATTTGATCTGCAACCTAAAAACACTAACAACAAGCTTGGATTTACAAAAATGTAACAAAACCCTTCATATTAGCATATTTTACTTTAGTATTAGTTTAGTAGTTCTCCGTGTCTTCTGAGGATTTCAGATCTACCACTTCCTCAATACCATCTGAATCAACATCTCAATGCTATTCACAGATTACGATTAGTCAGATAGTGACAATTCCCTGAAACACTTCATTAACAAAACGCTTTAGTCGAAGATTTCTCGATTATTAAATAGTAAACTTTCAGTTGGTCTTTATCACGGTGTAAGACAATTAGTTGATGAAACGCCTCAATTAGAGTGTCTCCAAACTGTTAACGCAAGAGACGCGAATCGTAAGACAAAGAGACAGAGTAAGTGGCCGCGAGGGCCTAAAGGAAGGGTCTAAATTGTCGGCTACTGTGCAAAAAAAAATAAAAACCATAAATGAAATTGGACGCCGGCACGTTTAACTCGAAACGCTGCTAAAACCGTTCGAGTTATGAAAAAAATTAACATAAACAATTTTATAGAGAACTAAATTTCCTATAAAAAAGTCAGTGGTGGCATTAGTCTATCTTTAATAGTTTTGGTGTGAGGGCGCCTCAAAGTCGCGCGCTGATCTTTTGTTAAATTAAACTTATCGTTTTCCAGCGCACAACTTTCAGCCACACCGTCGTGAGCCACCCTCACGCCTAAAATATTCAAGATAGACATATGCCGTCACTGACTTTTTTATAGGAAATTTAGTTCTCTATAAAATTGTTTATGTCCATTTTTTTCATAACTCTAACGGTTTTAGCAGCGTTTCGAGTTAAACGTGCCGGCGTCCAATTTCATTTATGGTTTTTATTTTTTTTTTTGCACAGTAGCCGACAATTTAGACACATAATTTTTCAACAATCGTGTTCTACATACAAATGAAGTGGAAATTAACTAGGGACGATGCGAGGCGCAGCCCGCGCGGCCCTCGCGGCCACCTACTCTGTTTCTTTGTCTTACGATTTCGCGTCTCTTGCTTTATAGTGCAGTGAAAAATAGGGAAAAAGCCTCTTCCTTCTCAATTTTTTTTTTTACTTTAGAACAAATTCAGACATATGCCATTCCATGAACTAGGTCGGTGTTCATTAGAAATCACGAAATACGACATTTTCTAGTGTTCACAGATGTTTTTATTTAAAAAAAATATGAAATTTTACTTTTCGTAAAAATCTTGTTTTCTTGTACATCTATTGCCATATCTCAAAAACGAATTGAGTTATCGACGGGAATTTTTTTTTGTTATAAAACACACACTTATGTTCTTCTATGAGTGCATAGTATTTTTAATAGAAAAAATTTAAACACGTTATAAATTTAAATGACCTTGGAAGTTCAGAAAATACGCAGTTCAATTTTCACTAATCGAGAAACTTTTTTGTTTTTGGAAATTTTGTGCAACATGCTGTTAACAAAATAAAGCAAAAAGACCAAAAAAGTTTTTGATACCATAATTATTATTGTGTCTTTTATAGTAAAGGTACAGTGATTTTTTTGGGGCGCGCGAAATGCAAGAAATAAGTTACAATACGCCCGCTACGTCCACTAGTTAGGCTTCAGCCGGCCGTATCATACGATCCTGTGCTTTGGTGTTGTGTAGCGATATTTTGTATCTACCACTTGATTATTGTATATGATCGTTGTGTGAATTGTGCGTCATTTAAATGCTTAAAAAATATTTAAAATAAGTAAGCGATTGTAACTATAATTATATTATAATGGAGTGTATTTTATGTGGAGTAATAGTTGAGGAACATGATAAACTTGTTGTGCACAAGCCTTGGAAACAGGGTTTAGAGACTATAATTAGGGCTGCGGAAATTAGAAAAGACTTTTTTGGACAAAACATTTTGGCAATCAAGCAAGATATTTTGAACGGAACAATTAAAGTAAAATATCACAAAAACTGCAGAAAGATCTACACCAGCAGACACCATATTGATATTGAGATGAAACTTGCTAGCAAATATATCATTTTACTATACAAAAATTAATAATCAAAAAATATTTTTAAAAACAAGCTTTTATTTAAATGCTCTAAAAAGAAGAAAATAAACTTTAAATTAAATCAAACCCATCAATTTATTACATTATACAATTTATATGATATAAAAGCTTGTCGCGAGAGTTTAATGTTGTATTCTTGTTTATTATATACTTACACAGGCAAATCTCGCGACAAGCTTTTATATCATATAAATTGTATAATGTAATAAATTGAAGGGTTTGATTTAATTTAAAGTTTATTTTCTTCTTTTTAGAGCATTTAAATAAAAGCTTGTTTTTAAAATGTTTTTTTATTATTAATTTATTTTTTATTTTTTAGTTTTTTTCGTATTCTTTTCGTATTCTTCTCAGTAAACCCTTTCATTTGATACCCATATTATGATGGTAGATAAGATAATTTTGTCCGCCATTTTGGGGCGTCCGCCATATTGAATTTAGTGAGACGTCATTTTATTTTTTGTATTCTTCTCAGCAAACCCTTTTAATTGATACCCATATTATGGGGGTGCATAAAAAATAACTAGTCCGCCATCTTGGGGCGTCCGCCATATTGGATTTAGAATGACGTCACTTAGCTAAACATACATTGTCATCCAAACTAAACGTGTAGCAGCTCAATCGGTTGGGGATAACTATTTAAAAATTCAGTTGCAAGATTTGACCTAAACAAACAAACATACATACATTGCAAGTTAAATAAAAGCTTGTAAAAATAAGAATGAAAGCATCACAGACTTTTATTTAACCTCAACTACAAACAAGCCTGCTTCAGAACTGCCACCAACAGAAGATGCTTTTAGGCAACATCTAAAAAGGTATTTTTCTCATTATAGGACTTACTAAGGCACTTATAAAATATTTAATTTTTTTAGGTGTATTTATCAGTTAAAAATCTGGTATTCCAGTCACTTACCAGAAATAGTTATTGAAGATCCCGCAAAGTTTGGATGGGTATTAAAAGATAATATTTGGACCCCACTGTTAACAACTAAAGCCCCCAGTGCCAGCAGACCTGAGAAAACTTTTAGCCATAAAATGTTGAGACAAACATTGCAATAGCAATAAATGTGTGTGCGTAAAACAGGGTTTAAAATGTTCAAAGGAATGTAGATGCAAATTTTGCAGTAATAGTTTAAGTACCAATGATGTATCAGATTCGGAAAATGAGGAAGCGTAATTTAGGTTTTTTTTTCCATTTGTACCTAATTTAGGCAAAAATAACACGTTTACTAAAATCATTGCGTATACGGCGTATCTAGGATAAAAATGCAATGCGTGGTGGTTTCGGATATTTACTCTGACATAGGCAATGTCTGATAGAAATATTAAGACTCCCAAGTTAAAGTTCATAAAAAAGTGGTTTAAGAAACTATCTTTTTTATGTAGCTTCATTAATAACGCCAGAAAAATTAAAATGGAATACTTAATAGTTTACTCCTCATTAAATCGCTTCAAAATTATTATTTTTCCTAAACTTCTGTTTATGGTAATTTTTTCCCCATTTTACCATAATCGTATTTTTTACTGTTTCCGACATCCCCGTTCAATACGTTTTTATCCTAGATACTCCATATAAGATTTTTAATGCCTTTTAGCCTTCTCCCTTAGTCCCTCCCCAACGCGCCACTGGAAAAAATAAATCATTTTTTCAGAAAACTTGATAAAACAGTAAACACAAAAAAAATTCATACGTTCCTCACTTTTGGTGAGGAGGTAATAATGAAAATTGCCGTTATGCACGATACCCCATGATTATAAAAGCAGCGCGCGTAACATTTCGATAATTCCTCCACACTAAAAAATTCGTAACATGAAAACTATTGCTAATAATGAAACAATTTTTTTTCTGGAAATGTTTTTGGTCCATTGACTTTATTTTTTTCACAGCATGTTATACAAAATTTTCAAAAACAAAAAAGTTTCTCACTTAGTGAAAATTTGACGGCGCATTTTCTAAACTTTCAAGGTTATCTACGTTTTCAGCATGTTTAATTTTTTTTTTATTAATAATATTATGCACAGAAAGTAGCGCTTAGGTACGTGTTTTAAAACAAAAAAAAATTCACGTCGATAGCTCAATTCATTTTTGAGATATGGGAAGAGGAGTTAAAAAAAACTTATTATAAAATTAAATTAAATTTTGTACTTTTTTTTAAATAACAATGTCTGTGAACACAAAAAAATGTCGTATTTTGTGTCATTATGTGTAAAATGATGTTGTTGATAATATCCGATGTGTCTGATCTTGTTCTAAGCCCATAAAAAAAACGACACAATTTTACTTCTTTTTCGCTCCACTATTAACAGTTTGGCGACACTCTAACCATACGATACATTGAGGCGTTTCATCACCTAATTGTCTTACACCGTGGTCTTTATCATTGAGTAAAGATATATTATTTCTGTAATTCCGGTATGAATGGGTGTTTGCAAATAAATTATAGATTTTGTTAACTGTAATTCATTTAAAGCATAATAAGAATTCTCTAAAAATATTTCAAAATCTCCGGTTTCATGTTATAATAAGTATGTCACAATAATATTTAAAGCAATATATCACTGTTATTTTCAGGCTCAACAAGGATTAATAACATCACAACAGACACAAAGGGTGTGTTACTTTAAATTCATAGAAACCGGGCGTCTCTGTATCTATGTAGGCAATTCTACAATAACAAGTCCTATAAACAATTCGCAAATTTTAAATTTCATGTTATAACTACTATAATAAAATAGAACATTTGAGGCACGCGATACGCAGAACTCTAATGTAAGGTCAAATTTTTCTGTAGGTATTTTCACTTTTCACTATTTATAAGTAGACCAACATATATTTAATACAGGAACTAGACAATGTACTGCTCACGCATAAGACATAATTTAATTAATATGACATTTTAATAATGTAGTCAGAGTTTTTGAATACTTTAATTAACATAATCTATATAACTGAAAGCCGTTTTAAATGTCTCCAATAAGCTGTTGTACGTTTAAATAACTTCTATTTATATCGTGCCAAAATTTAAGAACGATTTTTTTATTATCTAAATATTCAGGTATCAAAGGAACAATTCCGGACACTGTAAATTTTTGATTTGCGTTCAGCCTATATAATTTTAACAGGGGTGATTTTTAACAATACATCATGATGAGAATTAGGTTTGCCATTTATTCGATGTCTACTAACGGAGAGCGATAACGTGCTGATTCGTTATTTCATTGATACGTGTAAAACGGAATCAAGTCCGAACTGACTGATGTTTTGACAACATAGTTATAAGATATGACGAATAAAACAGAAGTTAAGGTACTTTGAATTGGTTTCTATAGATACCGAACAGTGGGGGAAGAAATTTATCCTGACCTTTCCATCGAAGAATTGGAAACATGAAAATTCCCTTCGAGCCTAGTATTAAGCACGACAATCACATAATTTAGAGCACTATATAAATTCAACTTAGCATAATAAAGTAATATAAATGTTAATTCAAATATTTTTAATGGGACTCTTAAAACGTATAGATAACAAAATAATATTTTAATGGTTTATTATTATTGTCTATGCGAGATTGAAGGAAAAGACATTAGCATTACATTTTCCTTTATGGCATCGTAAAAGATAATAACTGAAAATTTGCACTTAGTAAAATAATAATATAGTACGGAAACGATTAGTTTTGGTAGAAAAAATATTTTTAATAACAATCTATATAAATAGTTCAGATTAATAAATGTTTCCCCTTAAATAATTAAATGTTGTGAACACGTTCAATTTAACTGAGAAATTATATGATTTAAACAACAGTTTATTCCCTACCACTTTTACAGCAAAAATAAATTTAATCGTGAGTTACACTAATTTATTCAAGTATACTTGTATTTCTTAGGTTCCCGAAGAGGAAAATCTACGTTAATTAGAGGTAATCTATTAATCTACTACGATTTGGTTGTTAGGTAATGTTTCACTGCTGATGTTTCCTCGAATAGCTTGTGATTTTAGTTTTGAATCTTGGCTATTTATTTGGTCATTACTTGGCATCTGTAATCTGTACAATGTCACATATTTGATGCACTTCATTTAATATCAGTTGTTGCTAATTATTTATTATAACTTATTAGAAGTTATTTTTATTGTAAATACAAAACTGTCAATTTATTTACGGTTGGTTATAGACGGCGGAATAGTACAGTGATTTGCATATTCTCTGACACCAAGTTCCGTAAATTGTCATAGACTAGGGCTAGATTGATTGAGTTGTAAAAATGGGTTGTGAAAAGGGAGTAACAAGAAAAAAAAACATATGTTTTCGGACAGCTGTTTTTAGCTGGGAACTGGTAAAAGGACGCTAGCAAAGAATAAGATGTGCCTGTTGTAGTTCGTTAGCGATTTGCAATTAGGAAATTATTTCAACCATTACTTGGGATCTTTCATGAATTTGTAGACGATTCCGGATTGTTAAATTTGGATGATATGCGGTTATTTCTTTGGAAGATTGATTGAAACTGACTTTGTGAGAAAGATATAATTGCGACATCGAATACTTTTCAGTCATCTTTATCCAAACTTGGTTAAGCACGGCGTTGTCCGGAAGACTTTTTGTTGATAAATAATCTTACTGATTATTTGCTCTGTTTTATTTTATCCTAGATAATGTCGGAGGTCTTATTAATTTAGATGTAGAATTAATATAAATGCTTCTTCAAGTGTATATTAAATCAACACTATCATTCCTTTTTCACATATAAACCCAAAACAATAAATCTTCAGGAACTAAGGAACAAACTGAAAATTGAGGTTTAATATAGTAGGTTACTGATATTACATTGAACACATAGTTTTTGTATTACCAGATTTGTCATAATAAATGAAGTAAACAGGCATGATATATTTTTATAAGTCCACTACTGTATTCTGGCTGTATCATATTTATATCTGGAGGGCTTTAAAAATTGGAGTTTCGTTAGGATTAATTTATCACTTCTAAGTGAAATTTCCGCAATCGTTTTTCTTTTAGTTTGCATTTAATTCGGTTTTCTCTAGCATAACAAATGGCCTTGGCACAGGAAATAACGCAGACGGAAAACTGAGATTTCCCAGTGGAACGCGGGGCTTGAATTCACAGGACCGGCGGGTGTTAGATTTCAACGATTCATGTGTATTGTCTATGTACAACAAAATACATTTTAATTACGTACGTCATGTGCTGCAATATACATGAAGACAGAAACTGTGTTAGGTTATTGGATCATGCCGAGGAAAACTGTATTTTCGACAAAAAAAGTGCATTTACAATCATTGGTGCATAAATAACAGTAGAAGACTTATACCGGAACCCGGTCTCCCCCCACCACTTTTTTTTTCTGGTGGGGGGTAATTAGAGTAATTAGAGCATTGTCGGTAATTAGGGTAATTAGAGCATTGTCGGTAATTAGACTGTAATTACAATGGAGGTAATTAGAAAATTGTCGGTAATTAGACTGTAATTACAATAGAGGTAATAAGAGTAATGTCTGTAATTAGATTGTAATTACAATATAGAGGTAATTAGACTTGATGTAATTACTATTGTGGTAATTGGGGTGGTGCAATTGTAATTGTAATTAGTGTATGTATCAATAAGTGTTTCAAGTATGTAAGTGTACGATAGTAATTAGTATGGTGGGAGGTAAGTAGGTTGGAGGGGGCGAATGTTTCACTATAAATAAAACGCTTTGGTAGCTCAAAATCACATCCATAGTTGTTCACTCAAGAGTTAACTAGTGAGAGTAGTGCAGTTATCTCAATTTATTTCATGTGAGCAATATATTGCAAGTGAGCAATATATTATATTATTCTTTGCGATTCTTTCATTGTGTACGTCAATTTTAAATTTTAACTATGGCACTTTCCGAATTCGATTTATTAGCACTTAATGCGATTATAAATGAAAATACAGAGATTTTAGTGCAAAGATCTATTACATCGTTAGTTATAAATAAACCTTATATTATAAAGAAAATGTCATTGGTCAATACGCGATATGGAAAATCAATCGTAGTACATTTATTTGAGGAAAGTGCGATTACAGATTTTAAATCATTTTTACCAAAACGGGTTGTAGAAAATATAAGTGAAGATACTATTAATAAAATTAATTCAAGTGGTGGTAAATACACATTGACATATTTAGGACAACGTCCTCCAATGTATATCGGCGCAAAATCCAGCGCAATAATACAATTTGGTATTTAATTTCTAGTACTTAAGAAACAATATTTGTATTAGTTAGTTATTAGTTTACATTTGCTACTATATAATAAAATGGGGTACATTTAGAAAGAATTTTGGGGGTATTATAAAAATAATTATCTGTTCACTTGTAAATATAGAATTATTGATTTGAACAATATATCAATTTTAAATTGAATAGATATCATATTTTGTGTAAGTATGTGATTAGATTTATTCTCTTTATATCTATTTTTAATTTATTTGTTTAATTCCAGGTTAACTCTAACCAACAAAAAAAACATGTGGATGCAATATTCATCTCACGGATGGGTAAAGGCAGAAGACATTAAATCTGCCATTGAAAGATTGTCTTGTAAACTAGATGACATAAGGAGGGATTCACTGCATTCTTTGAATTATGACATAAATGTCTGCTTCGATGCTGAAGAAGTTCGACGTGTTAAAGAAACTTCCAAGGCGTGTAGCATTGGTGTAAATTTATGTGGTAGATATTCTCGTGGCTTCCTAAATTTGGATGAGTTTTGTGAGCATATGGGCGTAGTGGATCTAAAACGCTTTCTATATGACATAGTGGAGTACCTACCTAAGAATATCATTGAAAAATATCAACTCAACCAGTCTGATGAAGAAGATAATGAGGACAATGTAGATAAATAAATACTATAATCTGTTAATTTTGATTGACATATTCATTACACCAAATATTGTATATGTCTGCAGTAAACAATATGGTGCTGTATTTTGTATTATAAGGATAAATAAATGAAATACACATTAAAAGATTACATTCATTTTATTACATAATTAAAAATACCTTAGCATAATTAAAACAGTTTTCATTGTAATTTTATATTTAAATCTACAATCTACAACATTTGTAAGTACATCATGATTATTATTGATAAAATGTTCCAGACATCTTGATAGAAATGGTATGCTGCACTACTTAATTGCACAATAATAAATGTTTTCTTTTTTACTTAACATCGAGAAAGCCATTCTGAACCGAGCCATCTAATGCGTTATAACTTAAATATGTATCATGAAGTATAAGTGCATACACTCGAGTTTGTTCCGGAAATTTCGCTTTTCGTGTTTCAAATTCTATCTTTATGTCGACTGTAGATGATTTCACTGCAACAGGTTGGTGTGAACAATCAATGACAAACAAAGGATTCTTCCTGAATTCCCCAAGATCCATCATGGGTTCGCTCATATCTTTATCATAGTAACTACGTTGGAAGTTCTCATAAGCATAATATGCTGCAGAATCGAGCTTCTTATCGAAATCTAAATTCCAACGTTCATATGGATATACTTCAGAGTTTAGAAATAGTCGAATATTATTTATGTCTGCGTGTTTGAACTGTGTAACATCCTTTGTTCTATCATTGGCCTGATCAGTGCCTTGAAAGCCAAGAAGGATGAAAAGTGGACTTTCAAGACGGGTGGAGAGTTTAAGAACCCATATGTCATAGGTAGTATCGCGTAGACAGGGAAGCTCATAAAAATCCCACGCACGGTAGACCATCTTAACTTTTGTATTATTACCACTTTTATTAATTCGATTCAATAATTTTAACTTTTGTCGATCTTCAGGTACAATGTGCCTTATCTTCCACTCAATTTTGCTGATATCCAACTCTGCATCAACCTCACCGATATAGGAGTCTATAAATGAGCGTGCAATTATCATAATTAATTCTTGCTTCACATTCAGAATGCCTTTGGTATAATCTTCTGCAAAACCCATAAGGAACTTAAGGGGTAGTTTGCCACTGAACACGTGACTGGTGGTATCTAAAATATCTTGTCTCTTTTCAGTGAGACCCCAACCTGTTGTTATTAATGAGCGTGCATGCGTTTGCCCATACGACACCATAGTTTTCATTGTGGTAGTAATACCAGGTCTTCTAACTACTGCTACTTGTTCACCACCCATTTCCAGTCGTATCTCTTCAAAGAGAAATGCTAGTGCATTATTGGATAAATAACAACGCTTTGTGGTGTCGCTAGGAGTAAATTTTCCCTCTATGTATATATAACTTTCTGAAATGTCGAGTATAACATCTTGAAAATTGATGGGAATACGTATTTCATCAGAGTTTCTGTAATATGGGGATCCATATGGTTTATATGTATGCTCATGTAGGCTAACTAGGGAATGATCTAACACAGGTTCATCAAACACCTCAAGTTTGTCACTAGTTGCAGTAGCCACCATTATTATGACCAATTTTTTCGCAGTTTTAATCCAATAGATTTTAAAAAGGCTTGATCCTCAGCTGACAATCTATGTCTTAACTGTTTAAGGTATAGACTTTGAATGAATTGCTTTCCACATCTCCCTTTCTTTTTATCCATACTGTTGTTCGCTACAGTATCATACTGATGGTGATGTACTTGCTGTCGCTGTTTATATCGAAAACCCATTTGGTTGGTGATATCCGACTTTCTTCAATTCTAGCCTTACAATAATTTTCTCACCTCGAAAATCGATCAAATCACCGTTATCGTCCAGTATGCGTAGTGTGATGTTGTCTATTAACTGACGCCCTTTAGGTCTAACAGGTAAATATATGATATTTTTGGGTTCTCTAGTAAGTTTGTAGCCAGGCTCAACGTCTATGTCAAATTCAAAGAGAGTGTGTGACTCTTCTGCATTCAGATAAGCTCCAGAAATAATATTGCAATCTACGCGTATCATCCTTACTTTCATAATATCAACAGGCTGTGTTGATTCGTAATTTTTATTTGGTTGTAAATATATTGGTCCAAATCCCAACAGACTTCCTATTGAATTTGGTTGTCTAAAATCTACTTCATACTTTGACAAAATCTCGCACTTTAAGGTATTGTTGTTTGCCCTTAAAGTGAATATTTGCGTGTAATCCTTTCCATCAATATTCATAGCTTTCAACATTGCAGCATAGATTTCATCAATTTCATAAGCCCCCAGAGGTATGTGAACAGTAGTGAATGTATCTTTAGCACTAACCCTATATTGGAAGATGTTATTTGTTTCATCCACATTGTATATGGAGTTGTAAGAGTAGAATCCAATTAAACCTAACCCATGACGACTGCTCCTATCCAGTTCAATGGGTGGATCAAAGTTGACACTTAGCTCACTTAAGCGGCTCGTTAGTGTGAACGTGTACGACATGACTGATATAATTAAATTGTGTTACCCAATTTATTGTGGATTACAGCAATAATGGTATAATTTCCTCTTCTTAGAAGTGGATGGTAATATATTTACATTGTTATTGGATGCCACATTTACATCGTTTACCTTACAATAGCAGCAAAACATTTTTCTAGGTGTTGGACCATCATTTACGTCAACATTGCTTTCATAATCATTAAGGTAATGTTCTGTGCAATATTGATATTTTAATATATCGATATCATTCTGAAGATGTGTAGGTAGCTTATCCCATACTAATGCAATTTCATGTGAAGCAAGCCCAATCATCACTTCTTTGGGCATATTTGCAAGTTGTTGTTTGCTCATCTTCAACAGACTACGCAAACGGGAGAATGCAATTAGTGAGTGACCCATTCGCTTGATACTTTCTCGATCCATTGCTGGGGTTATAGATTTCAGCTCCATGGCGTTTTATATTTGTTTTGTAGAGAGAAACTTTAAACACAAATGTCCACACCACACTGTGTTAAAATTCTGTACACGTTTGTAGTTATAGAATATTTGGTTGGCCCTCCTTGAATCGTTATTGAAATATGTAACTAATTCTATAGGTGGGGGTAAATCACCAAAACTATCAAAGTAATTTACTAAACCACCTCGTTTTTTATATGCCACCCAATGTGTCCCAGGACCATATATACTATCCAAATTGATTATTGAAGATTCATTGTAATGTGGCCCATGTCTTGGTAGTGAGTCGCGCATAAACACACCTCGAAAGTATGCTACCTTCATTTTCTTAGCATAATATTTAAGATCAATGTCGGTAAGAGGTCTCCGAGGTAGGGAGTCTATTAGTTTTTTGAATTCTGTTTTAGATAAAGACCCATTCCCTTTCGATATGGCTTCATAAACATCCCCTTGCCACTTTTCATAGCGATTGCTTCCATACTTCTGTTGTGTCGATTTGCTTCAGCTAATTCTTCTCTACCCTTTTTCACATCATTTACAGCTTTAGCAATACCAGCAGCCGTACCAGCCAAACTACCCAATGCAGATAATCCAGCAAAAATGGGTATTAGAGGTAAAATACCACCAACTTTTGGAATTGGTATAATTCGAGGTGTTTGAATATTGCGTTTTCCACCTATATCGACGTGCAGCTTTTAGAGCAATTTCAGTCACCTTCTTTTGGTCTTTTACTCTTTTGCCTCCAGCATTTCGCAGTGTGTCACGCACTTTTCGTACTATCCCAGATCCAAACGCTGTCTTTTTAACATTCTTCTTACCTTTCTTTGTTTTCTTGATGATTCGTTTCCTTATTGGATTGCGAGATATTGTTGAATTACATCCCATACCAAGACGTTGTTTTCCTTTCATTATAGTTGTGACTAACCAAGCAGCTGCCTTTTCTCCACGTCCTGCGTCTTTAGATTTCACTCGTTTCCACGCAGCCTGTTCAAGCTGATAGTCTGCTTTATGGCGGGCTGCTTGATTACTGCTATTTTTGTCGTATGCAATATCGTGTTGCTTACACGCTTTATCGAGCTGATTTATGCCAGAATCACCTCGTGCTAACCTTTTATTTAAATCTGTGCCTGGACCACAAAATTGATAACCTGGCAAATGCAATTCAAAGGGGAGCTTATTAATCAGGGAATTAACCGCGCTTCGTACGTTTTTCACGTGTGTATCGTATCGTAGAAACCATTTAAATAAGAGTTGTAAATCACACATCTACTTATATAACATTTAGCCGCGGTACAATGCACATTGTGAAACAGAAACAAACGCTTTCTATAGATAATTTGGATGAAAAAGTTGGGCGTGGGTTAAGTGCTGATAATCGCCATGGACCACTACTACCTTCAACTGTACGTGCCCTCATAATAGGACCCTCGAATTGTGGGAAAACAAATGTCTTAATATCTTTGATCACGCATCGTTTAGGTTTACGTTTTTTAAATATTTACCTATACTCAAAGTCTATAAATCAACCCAAGTATGAGTATCTACGTAATGTATTAGCGCCGATTGAGGGGTTAGGATTTTATACATTTAGTAATGGTACGCAAATAGTGGAACCATCCGAGGCAAAGCCAGAGTCTGTGTTTATATTTGACGATGTAATATGTGAGAAACAAGATGTTATAAGGGGATATTTCAGTATGGGCCGACATAGAAATGTGGATTGTTTTTATCTTGGCCAGACATACTCTCGAATCCCGAAGCAGCTAATAAGAGACAATAGTAATTTAATTGTTGTCTTTAAACAGGACGACATGAATCTGCATCACATCTTTTCCGATCATGTGTCACCTGATGTAACGTTTACAGTATTTCAAAATATGTGTGCAAAGTGCTGGAATGACAAATATGGATTTCTAGTGATTGATAAGGATAGAGAAGTACAAGGTGGGCGATATAGAAAAGGGTTTGATAGCTTCATATATCCATAATGCATTTTATTAAAAACTTCACTTGAATTACATACGTCGTTAGGATTACTTCGTTTACGTATGCGCTAAGATGAAGGTTACCAAAGATAATAAAAAATATAACAATCTTGCACATCCCAGTAGCGAAATAACACTCAAGCGACAGCTGATTGAGGCAACAGATGCTGTGCGGAAGAAGTTTAACTATATCAAGAACAAAGATATGGAGATGCACGTAACACTTGAAAAGATCTACCAACCGATAACTGAACCTTTAAATGTTATATCTTCAGCAGCAGAGAACAAATCTCATATCCAACAATTACATTCAAAACCATCATCATCAAGGGTGTCCACCTAGAGGGCTGTATCATGGGAGAGTGCTTCTGAAGAAGGATCCGATAAGTATGTAGGTGGTGATGATGTTCCACATTATATCCCCATTATGGAAACACCACCATCGTCAATAAGAACAACCCCTGTATCCGAAACTTCTCCAGCTAGTAAACTAGAAAAAAGACATGAGGTTGTAAAAAGACATATACAAAATTTAAAATCTGGTGATTCCAAGTATGATAGTTTATATGGAGTGCGTGTAGATCCCAAGACAGGCAAACTGCTGATGGGCAATGCCGAAATACGTTTTTCCCATGGAAATATTACGCTATGGTATGGCAATAAGAAACTTGGCGTGTATCTAGGTAGTCCTAAATTGTACGATCTAATATTTCTAAAACGCCCAACAATTTTAGATGATAATAGAGAGGGTGTTCTCGATGATGAATGGAGTAAGATATATGGAGAAATACTAAGAAAAACAAAGGCACCTTACAAAAAATTCGATGTAGCGAATGGCTATAACACTACTAAGCGTGGAAAATTTCACAAAATTATCAAACCATTAACATCTTCTACAATTGCGACACGATCGTCAACAAGTGGTCACGGCTTAAAACGTGTACCTACCCACAAATTGTACAGAAATAAAGATAAAGAATATATTTTTTGGAATAAACCCAGCGAACTCGTGGATCGTCTACGTCTACTATGGAGTTCGAAAATAGCGGGAAATAACAACCACGACAATGAAATAATAGAAATAATATCAGAACTTAGGGAAGAAAAAATAGTGTATTAAAGATGAAATAAAACATAGTATCATTATACTTAATAAGTATTATATAGTCTGAAATTTTATAAACTGGATCAGATGCAACCAGAAATGTCTACTGTAAACACTATCGACAAATTTGGACGCAGCAAAAGAATTAGTGCGAGTAAGTTAATAACCCATCGTGGATTACCTGGCGTGGGTTTTAAACTTACCAGAGATAATCACTATGATATTGAAAATAAGCGTTTAAAAAATGTAGGGAACCTGTTGATGATCAAGATGGTGCAACATGTAATTACGTTAACAAGCGTCTACAAACAAATGATGAAAATGCTGCCAAAGCTATTTTTGATACAACCGATGTAATTATTGGGGAAATGAAAAAATATGTTGATGTGGGACTTATAAGAAGTGGAGAAGAAAATCGCGCTATTTTCAATAAACAAAATAATGAGATGATGCAGAAAATGAAAATAGAAATGAGGAAATATGTTGATAAAGCAATTTCTGAAGTTAAACGTTCGGCCATAAACAATCGCAATACTTTAATCACTAGAATCTCTAAATTAGAGCATATTGCCACCGAACTCCAACCAAAGAAGGTGCAATCCGGAGGCCTAGCATTTCCACCAGAACTAATGCCTGAAGTTGATATATAGCTGAAGACAATTTTATAATGGAGGTTAGCAGCGAAAAATTACAAGTTGTTAACGAGTTACATAGAAATGCTCGACGAAATTTTCGTAGAAGGCGAACCATAATTAAGGGGTTTGGTGATTTGTGGCAAGCAGACCTAGCTGAAATGCAGCTATACGCTGATAAAAATAGAGGGTATCGTTATATTCTTGTAGTGATTGACTGCTATTCCAAGTACGTATGGACCAAACCTATTAAAAATAAAGCAGCTGTAGAAGTTACCAAGGCTATGCAGACTATTATTCAAGAAGCAAATTATTCACCGAGAAATTTACAGACCGATAATGGTACTGAATTCTATAACAGAAAGTTCTCCGCATTAATGAAGCGGCACGAAATTAATCATTATTCTACGTATAGCACAAAAAAAGCAGCAATTGTTGAGCGAGTAATCCGCACATTAAAAAATTGGTTGTATAAAGAATTCTCAGCTATGGGTAAATATAAATGGCTCGATATCCTACCAAACGTTACAAAAAGTTACAATGACAAAGTCCATCGTACAACTGGCAGAAAGCCCATTGATGTCAAACCAACTACACATTTAAACGTATATAATTATATTAAGATTGCTCTGAAACCGAAATTTCATCTCGGTGATATAGTTCGTATTAGCAAGTATAAAGGTGTATTTGATAAAGGGTTTACACCGAACTTTTCAACAGAACTTTTTAAAATTACCAAAATAAACATAACAAATCCCACAACTTACCTGATAGAAGACTTGTTTGGACACCCAATCAAGGGATGTTTTTATGAAATGGAGCTACTAAAAGCAAAATACCCCGATGTGTATCTAGTTGAAAATGTATTAAAGAAGAAAGGAAATAAAGTGCTGGTAAAGTGGCTGGGGCTATCTATAGAACACAATTCGTGGGTTGATATAGCTTCTATTGTTTAAAATTGTCATTAACTAGAAAAATATATTAATGTATCATTATATAGTTATGTCGATTGAAATATTTTAATATGTGTCACAAATGAATAATAAAATGAATATACTTTATTAATATTTATTTAATTTATTTCCTTCATTTTAAATTGTAAAAAAATTAAAAATAATCATTTTTTTTTTTTTTTTTTGTATAATTTTAAAAGTTTCCTACAAAATAATATGTTATTACAATACTAAAAATATATTTACAGTTTATGGTTATAATATATATTACATACACACATACATATATACAAATAATATAATTTATTTATAATTAAGACACCAACAGTCCCTATTATGGTGAGTCCAACTACTATAAAACACACCAATGCGATCACACAAGATGAGTGCCCCTGACATACATTTTATGCAAATGTTGTTCCAACAATTGTCCTCGTACTTACTACAGTACACGCATCGTTGTCTTAATTGTGGTTGGTCTGCTTTGCAAGCTTCACATACGTCTCGATATATACCAAAATTCGTTCTTTTGAGTATGGTAAGACAATTGCGACATTGTGTTTCATTTGGACAATTGTCTCGAAATTCTTTTTTCTGCACTGGGTTCTGAATTACACACTTTTTGCACAGTCCAGTGCATGGGTTGATAATTTGCTTCCTCCATGCAGTATAGCAATTATGGCAAATTCTTGAATTATTGTAACTATACGGTTGTACTGCTATTATTGGTTTTAATTTCCACTCTCTTGGTAGGACCATTGTATGCACTTCTGTTTTAAGACACGATTGTGTTACGTAAGAAGTTTGAATGCGTTCCTCTTGTGGTCACTCTTGGTTTAAATAGCTAATAGTAAACTTGACGCCATAGGAAGGGCGTCACCGTCACGAATTATAGAATATAAAACGGAGGAGGTTTAACATCAAATCAGTTGAGTTCCAACATTTAAAGATGGCTTATAGACGATTCCTCACTGAACTGGCAGAAAATGATATGGGTGCAATGGTGTTACACCGAGATGGTGTAAATCAAGAGCTTCAGGACTTGAATCAAGATGCTGTCCACCTGGAGGATCCCATCATCGTGGAAAATATCAATGTCGGCCAAGAGGGTGCCGACTGGGGAGATGGCAACCTGGTTCCCGTCAGTGTAGATGAAGGTCTTGGGGATGATGTGGAAGACGAAGCGGGAGAGTTAGCCTTCTCCGGAAAAATATTAAACAATTATGATGATCGCCGGAGACTATATTGCACGTCAGCGTCTTTTGTCATAATCAGAACCAGGCCGGATGCAACCAAACACTTCCTGTGTGGGCTATGTTATATATCCTATACACGGATAGTGTCCGGACGTCACCAGCATGTAAATATTCACAAAACGACGACGTTGGATGGTGCAATGATAACGAAATGTAAATGTTGCAGCACAAACTTGGTGCAATTGCATCGAATTGAAGTATGTCATACATGTAATAATAACTCTTTATTTATTTAAATTAATTAACCTTTACATTATGTGTTTATTTACAATTACATAATCTAATTATTCATGTCAAACAAGTACTCATAATATGCACAATTAATTAAGTACATGTGGTGTATTTATTTTATTAACTAATTAATTTTTTTTAACATTTTTTATTCACTTTTAAAATTTGTTTTAAACTTTTTATATTTATTTTTTATGTACAATTACTTACTACTAATAAAAGACAAGTTTGTAATTTTATTAAAGTTTTTATTATTAAGAAAAATGTTTTAAACTCTTTATTTATTTAAATTAATTAACCTTTACATCTTTACAACTAACTACAAATATTTACAATGACTTAACCTAACTTTTTTTTCTTTTTTACAATTACTTAACCTAATTATTCATTTATACGCTAATTTAATATATACAAATACTTATACTAATCAATATTTTTTTTTTTTACATTTATACGTATAAAAAAATTTATATATATTTTTTTTATATTTTTTTTTTTTATGTACAATACTTATTATTAATAAACTAACTACATATATTTACAATGACTTAACCTAACTTAATAACTAGAAAAAAAACTGTATAACAAAGCCTCTCCACCATGTGTGTTGTACAAGCCTTACCGCCCGACTCTACTTAGACCCGATTCAATTGCTCTCAACGCCCTTTCGGCTTTCTCCAAAGCGACGCGGCGCCCAGCTATTTCGGCTAACTCATGGTTAGCCTGGCGAATGGCTTCAGCTAATCTTGCGTTAACCTCAATTTCACGGTCCGCATCACCTTGGGTTGCTGCCACTTTCTCCTGATATTCTGTCTTAGCCGCAGAATAGAAATTTAAGAATTTGTTTAAAATATTTCTATTCTCAGGCTGAGACAGAAATACATCCGGCTCTGAATCTGAAGAATCCTGAGCCGGCTCTAGAATAGGTAGTGGTGGTGATAGCGCCACCTGTGGAACCGACTCAACTTCTGAGGGATGTTGAATCGGTTCTGCAAGTGGCTGCGACACCACCAGAGGAAGTGTTGGAACCACCACATTAGAACAACTTGGTTGTTCTAATGTGCTGCTACCACTTAAAGGCGTCGGTAATATTGCATTAGAGCAACTAGGTTGTTCTAACGGAATATTATCAGGTACAGAAACCGAAACAGACCTTTTTGCTGGTGCCTTTTTACCTCTCTTGCCCTTAACAATTTTGAAAACCTGTTCAACAGGTGTTGGTGGTGTTGCGGGCGTAAGAGGGGTAAGAGGCGTTGGCATAGCGGTCTGTAAATCGATTATATTTTGGATTGCATTGTCCTCCTCAGTCTTCGGCCCCAATTTAATTATTTCAACAGTTACTGGGGTCGGATTCCGAGAAGGACGACGCATTCCTTGTTTCGGTTTCTTTACAGCCTTTCTCTGTCTACTTCCTAGCGAAGCCGATGATGACGATTTTATCCTTTGAATTATGATTTTGTCGATCTTTGGTTTTTTCACAAAATCGTCATCAGAGTCGTCGCTATCTACAAGCGACACCGTGGGTAGGTGTTGAGAGCCAGAGAAATTATTATTATGATGTCGTCCACCCTGACCACCTGAGCCGGAATGTAAAGATTTACTTTTAAGTATTTGATTTCTCAAAAGTAACACCTCACCTTCCGCTTCAAGGTTATCTTGAATTTGCTGTACTGCATTTTGGTCGACGATGGCATCGAAATTAATTCCGGCGCCATCCTCGGGCAAATGCAATACAGGATATTCCGTGTCAGGGTGGTCAATCGCGTGCGTCCGTTGGTAGCCAAAATACGCCTGTTGAAGCTGTACTTCACCATTATTAGAGGCTTGCGAGATGGCCTCATATATATTGTTTTCCGCCGGGATTACAATATCTTGCAAAATATTTATTCCGCTGGTAGATGGCCCCGGCGGTGTTGCAACGTTCGCCGAACCCTCACCCACGCTGGTTGCGGCATTATTTGCATGTTGCTGTTGCACTACAGTACCAGCTTCTGTGGGTGATTCAACAATATTGCTGACAATAGGGTCCGGCACAAAATTTTGCAAATAGGCCATCAAATTTAAGCCTACTAATGCAGGTGATGTACCCTCCAACGGGCGTTTGCGACTACCACCGGCCGCATTCTTCTTTAGGTGTCTTACCATTTTCACAAAACGAACACAAAAAACGATTGAACACAAAAAAACAATTACAAAAATGCGAAAACGGAGCACTTTTTGTGGCACTTGTACACACGACGAAAGTTGAAGGTGGAAAGAATTTTTGTAGCATCTCAAAGAAGCTCTAGACCACTCTCGCCCCTCCACATCTGTCACTACTAGAGAGGTTGGGGTGGTCAACTTCTTTCTCATTGGTCGATATAATATCACACCACCAATGCTCGCTTTCTATTGGTTGAAGGAAACCCACGCCACTACGTAACGGAGAGCTTTATACGATTGTGGCGCCAAGCCACGTCGTGCCAACTGATGTAATTACATCCATGACTATGAAATGACGCCAACATTGTTGCCACGTAACCCAAGCCAAATACCACACGATACAAACTTAGTAGAGTCGACGCCAGCATTGTTGTCACATAACCTAAATTAATCTGTACATCATTGAAACTAAACACAAATTTAACAAAGAAGGTGTGCTTATCCTTGCAGCCATATTACAATACCCAGCCACATAATAAAGCGATGCATTATTTTAAATTGTCATTTTGTGGTAATAATTAACAACAATTCAAATTCAAATTGAAATTTATTAACCAATTATTATTACATTTTAGTTACATAATTAATTTTAACCTTAACCTAAAATTGTACAATTGTCAAAAAATGTCTTACATACATACAATATTTGATAAGTATACAGTTAAACTAAGAATTTAATTTATAATGTATTTGTTGAAATCAGTATGAGTTCTCCTATATATATATATTTTATTAAACACATTTTCCAAAAAGAATAATAATATTCGTAAAGTACACAACTTAACTTAGTTTTAGACCCTTGCATTGAAAAAATAATGTTTCAATAAGTTTTTCAGTGAAGTATTTTTATTCTTGACTTAACTCAGCTATGGCTGCGAGTAATTTATCCAACTTTTCGTTTTTTACAGAACAATTTTCAACTTCATTTATGGCTGACATTAACCAGCGTATGTTTTGTTCAGGTTCGTCCTGAAAGAATTGTACATCAGAATGCCCCCACGGTAATGTCTTAGTTGTATTGGGAATAACGAATCGCTTATCGTCATACTGGCTCAAAGCCACTTTGTTCTTTACTTCGGTATATATATCATGCAAATAGCTTCTAAACGTATTCATCTTTCTAAATATCAAACCTCCTCGTTCAACGATTTGCTTATAGTCGTCTATTGATAACTCTTTTTGAATGACGGATCTTTTTACACCTTTAGCTTTTTTTAATTCATTTGCCACAGATTGTACACAATATGCCTTCGCGCCTGTTCCGTAAAAACTAATTATTGGGTCCGCGGGGAATTCGTCTTTAAAATTACCTAAAATTGACACACCCTTAGGTACATTAAATATATTTCCCACTTGATAGTTTGAAGTATCGAACTTGTCGGGATTGTCTATTATAAAATCGTAGAAGTTATCTGTAAAAATTTTAATAATTAATGAATCAGTGTCTGTATATAATAAAGCCGCGTTCTCACCAAACTGACTTTTAATTATGTTATAGAAAAAATTGTATAGTACCGTCTTGGATAATTCCAATATACAAAATCCTACATAGATTGGTTTATTGTAAAGTACCTTTTGTCTACCCATATGAATAGCCACGAAATCCTCGGTAAATATTGAACATGTTTTAAAGTTTGGGCGAGATATTAGTGCATTTGCACCTTTACTACGCCTGATACTCTCCCAGTGAGTAACCAGCTTTATGTCGGATCTGTTATCAATATTTTCCATTGTTTTACCGTATATGGAATTATTCATTAATTTGTATTGGTCTCTTTCAAATTTATTTGTTGCGTTATTTCGTAAAAGAGTATTAAGGTTAATGTAATTTTGCAGCCAAGCCGATTGATTGAATTTAAGAATTCTATGTGTTTTTAAAACCACTAAACCATTATTAACAGCCTGCTTTAAATTTAAATAATGTACGATATATTTGTTTTTGTCGTTTAAATTTGGTATTAACTTAGCTAATTTTGATTTTGATTTGGGTGGAACAATATTTTCGACTAAAAATGGGAGGTCCGAGTGCAAATCGTGCAAATGTTGTGGATAATGTATATCTACCTCTAAAACATATCCGTGGGGGTCATCCTCCAAAATACTCATAATATCTAATTCGTCAATTTCCGCTTTGGACAGCCATTGAAATCCCCCCGTTGGTAAACATTGACTCATTGAATATCCGTACAAATTCGTTGCATCGAGGTAAGTTATGAATGATGATGGCTCGTTGGGATCGTAATTGGGTAGAAATTTATTATTTGCAATATGCTTTCTTTCTGAGCACTGACTTAAGCCGCCCCGTATCCCTTTTTTAAAAAAATGAATCATATCGATTTCAGTTAATAATTGTAACTTCACCCCTGTTAATTTTAACATAGCATCCCACGATAAACCTGGAGCTGTATAGTATTGAGCTGGATCCAGTTTGTATTTATCCAAACAAATTTCACGAAAG
Organism: Rhagium mordax; assembly: GCA_963680705.1. Classification (NCBI taxonomy): domain Eukaryota; kingdom Metazoa; phylum Arthropoda; class Insecta; order Coleoptera; family Cerambycidae; genus Rhagium; species Rhagium mordax. The sequence goes on along the minus strand of OY796661.1, from coordinate 57,311,304 downwards.
TTTTCAAATATATCGCATAAAAGAAGCACATCTGATTTTAAATAAAGATCTGAATAATCCCCCAAGTTTTTACATTCAAATAAATTCCACACATCATTAGCACGTTGATAATCCGCAATCGATATGTGTTCATTGTTTAAATTATCAAAAAATTCCTCTTTGGCTGGTAATTCCAATTTATTTAATTTTTCTAAACTGTCCAAAAAACTATATGGAAACACACCCTTCTGTCTCATTAAATTGAATTTGGCATTATCGTTATAGAAACTTCGCGTTACCACCAACTGGTTATCATCTAAACTCACACCCAAATTTTGTAATGATGCAGACAAGAACTTGAAACTATCGATAAATCGTAGTTGTAAAAATTTTTTCTTTGTTTCACCCTTCTTATTTACATAATCGTGCATATAAATGTGTTTCGTAAAGGATATATATTTTTCTTTGTTTTGTGCTATTACATCAACCTTGTCTCGGTGTTTACACAGCTCTTTCACGAATAGGTGATTATCGTAATTACTTAACCCGTGGAATATAATAGGTGTAAATTTGGGTAATTTATAATTTAAATTGCAGATGGAATGTGCAGCACCAAAACGCACTTTACCCGTTAAGTGACAATGGTCTCTTACTTTTACATCCTCTCTTTCGAAAGGCTTATTACATATACCGCATGTGGTTGCATTTTGGTAGTCTTGGCTTTCTTGCGGTGTAAGAGGAGCCATTGGGACTATGTTTTTCATATGTTGATTATATATATTCCTTAAATCAGCCTCTATACGTGATACAAATACTTCGGCCGCATCAGCACCTCGGTACAGCTCAAACTTAGATAGAGAATTGTCAAAAGAACATTTTATGAAATATGCGAATGAGTAAGGGTCATGTTTAAAAGTTTTATTTGTGAAAGAACGTTCGGGGTTTGGTTCGCAAGTATTGATAGGTTTTAAAATCGATTCAAAATCAGCATATACTACAAATGGCACTTGCATTTGTCTTTCGAAATTCTCAAATTTTAATATATTTTCTGCAACTTCCTTTCCGAATTTATCTACCCGTATTTTTGTTGTTGGCGTTGTGGTGTAAATGTGATTACAATCGTTTCTCTGATGTTGAAATAGTTGACGTTCATTATTAAAATATAATAAGCAACCGTCACAAAAATGTTTTTTATGATCGCTACCGGAAATTTGGGTGGAAACTAACCTAGATATATCTTTTATCCAACAGTAGTGACTGTTGGCACAATCTTTATTGCAATGGTGATTATCATCATCACACTCGCTAGAGATCAATAATAAATTTATGTGTGTATACAGTTTTCTCCCCGAGTAACGCAAAGGTCCTACAACTTCATACTTTATTCTATTATTTTCAAATATCTGTTCTAACCCATATACGTTAATTGAAATGTTGTTCATTTCCTCAAACTTTGAAATATCTCGTAATTTTACTGGCAAACTCATACCTGTTACATTTAATACTGTTGAAAAATGCGGATATGACGCTGTGTCCGATGTATGACCATTTGCAGGGTATAATGCTGAAGTCACAGCCCAAAAAAAACAACTTTGATCCTGGTTTTCTACATTTATCACAGCTCCCTTATTTGAAATATATTTTGGTAATTTAATGTAGGATGAACCTCCCATAGGACTATACTTGTTGACATTGATTTCAAGAAATGTAATTCGTTCAAGAGCCCACCCTAAAAAATGAATAGTCGTTAATTATTATTCCCATATTTTGATAAATATTAACTTACCCGAATCACGTTCTTGAAACTCCGTAGTTTGCATAATCATAGAATCCACAAAGCTGTCCAAGATATTCCTCAGATCCATGGATTCATCCAAAATTCTGTTACTGGTATTAAATGATTTCATCTCTACCAGATCCTGTGTAGGTAATATGTATCTTGCAAACGTTTCCATATTCACTTTAATGGCTTTATGTATTTTTAAAACTTCTTCCAATAGATTTAAAATTTTGGGTCTGATCTCGTTGAAGAACATTGTGTATACTCGGGCCAAAAAGAGTAGTCAGTAGAGCCAGGGGCGTACTGATTTACGAATTTCATAAATTCCATAATTCGAACAAATGAAAGCGGATTGTGTTAATTATGCATGAATATGAGTTACCATGTCTTAAATTTTAAATAATATGCTGACATCTGGCAACATTATCTCCACGAATTAGGTATAGCAACGCAGTTGAACAATGCACATCCTTTGCGTTGCAGCATATGTGACGCCACTGAATGCGCTATCTAAGCCCTCTCGACGACCTTTCCAATAGCCGAACAAATTATTGGGTATAAGGGCGGCACGTTCATTACGTTCAAGCATATACTATATTTGGTTGACTATACCAATTAAACATAATGACCTAGTTGTGGTTTTCATCTCTGGTAGGCGGAGAAAACTGGATATATTTCTCTGAATTATATGGGATTATATGGTAAAACGAGCTGCCGCTTCTGTATTCCATAACAGCTAAATCCTTTGAAGAATTGCCGGTGAGTTTTTGCTCTACTGACTACTCTTTTTGGCCCGAGTATAGTCTATATGATTATTTTCACTGTGCACACGATACGTCACAATCCTGTTCCTGAAGGCACTTTGGACAATTTCCACACCATTCGTCATAGGAACACATGACCTTGTTCTATGTTGTAACGTTCTTTTATGTGACTTCATCTGAGACGTTGTTAGAGTCACATTACAGCAATTACATGTTTGCATGTTTGTTGATGTTGAAGGAAATGTGTCCGCTCTAAACTGCTTTGCTGGTGGAGATCCATCATGGCTTGGTTGTATACATGATTGCCTTTGATGACGTCGCAAATTGTCACCACGTGTAAAATTTTTACCACAATCAGTACACACATACATTTTCACTTTTTACTACTCTAGAACACTAGGCTACACAATGATTGCATGTTAACTCCTCTCCCGCTTTTATAGAGATATGATAGAACTCGCCCCACCATCTGCGTATGAGAATGAAATGTGACAGTTAATTGCCTCCCACAACCATAATTACCTCCAACCATACCAATTACTATCATACACTTACATACTTGAAATACTTATTGATACATATACTAATTACAATTACAATTGCATCACTCCAATTACCACCATAGTAGTTACATCAAGTCTAATTACCGACAATACTATAATTACCTCTATATTGTAATTACAATCTAATTACAGACATTACTCTTATTACCTCTATTGTAATTACAGTCTAATTACCGACAATACTCTAATTACCACCATTGTAATTACAGTCTAATTACCGACAATGCTCTAATTACCCTAATTACCGACAATGCTCTAATTACTCTAATTACCGACAATGCTCTAATTACCCTAATTACCCCCCACCAGAAAAAAAAGTGGTGGGGGGAGACCGGGTTCCGGTATAAGTCTTCTACTAATAACTATTATTTAGATTTTAAACAAGCATAATAACGAAATTTTTAATTTGATATATTTAAATTAATTCTCCACCTCTGACCATACAAATATAAAGTCTGCTGAATGTAAAAATCATTGAAACAACTTTAGGATGCAATTATTGTCGAATTATGATGATAAGAATGAAAGAACATGTACGCATTATTGTACATCTTGAGAGTATCGTTTTTTGATTACTGCAATAAATAAATTTTGTGGTAATATTTTTTGCTTTGGATGCTGAGTTCTATTATTTAATTCAGTGGTTTATAACATATACAGTGTGAACTTACTGAAAGAAAGAACACAATAGGGTCTACTTATGACCAAAAAACCATTCGCCCCCTTTCAAATGTAAAGCCACCTGCGATACCAAATAAATGGAAAAAATCAAGAATCATATTATAGGCATTCTTTTGTCGGAAAATTTTACTGTATTTACTGTATTTTAATGTAAAATTCTGTGTGTGTGTGTGTCGTGATAGCAGCTACAGTTTTTGAAATAAAAGCTTTCAAATTTGGTACACACGTTCTAGAGGTCAAGGAAACGATTGAGTTCGTCGATGAGCAAAATCGGTCCGCTGGAATGGGGTCTACCGGACCCCAACTTTTCTATTTCTAACTTTACAAAAAAATTTATTGGTGGTGAAAGATTATAAATAAGATCTGATATATAAATCCATTATAATATCGTGTCCAAATGTTGAAATAAACAAAATACGCAAAAAAAAACAAATATGTAGGTATATGCTATTCACATTTTATTTACATTAGAGTAGGCTTTGGAAAATCTGAATTCTGTTGGTATGAATGGCTGTTTTAATTACTGAGGTTATGTTGAAGAGTCAAAAACATAACCACAAATTCAAATTGGTTCTACATAGTTGCCAGAGTGAGACCCTAAAGAAAGCACAGCAATGTTATCAATAAAAAATTTGGCAATTCAACCAAAAATAAATGACAGTGACGATCAATTAAATCTGACATTTCAATATTTTGTCAATAGTAGACATACTAAGCAAAACATATCATAGCCTCCCCTTATGTAAATAAAATATGAATGGTATATACGTCAAAAATTATTTATAAACTCCACCATATGGTGAGGAAGTTCTGATCCCATAATTGGCAATGGTTTTTTGTTATTATGTATAAAACCTAAATAAAGTTATAAGTAATAAGAATGTTAATGCATTGTTCTCTAGGTTATACGATATACACAGCCGTTCAAAGCAGGTTCTTGTCAAATAATTAATGTTAAATGACACACAGGAACAATGACTGCTACTTATAGGCATCAAGATTATGTAGCACCAAAATACATTTATGTTTACATGCGAATTGTGCACTCTGGGGTCACTCTTCACACACTACAGCTGTGTTTACTATCCAAATAAGGGTAGTATGGGTAATTGCAGGTTTAGATTACAGAGATGACTGTTTATGCCTCATTTAAAAAATTGAAAATTCTACTACTTTATAGGAAAGACAATGAAACTAAATACAACACACATTATGTCCATTCGTATTCTACCTGAAACAATAATAAAATACATTTCGAATTTTCTCTCGTAGAAACACGTGACGAAAGAGAGTATCATGCAATCAAATTTTTTAATGCATTTCCCCATACAGAATTCAGAAAATAGATTATAGACGTTTCAAAACTGTGGTAACTACTTAGTTGACAATGATTTTATAATTTCGTAAAATCCAACTTTCCCTGCGTAAGTTGCGATTTATAGTTGTTTTCTGTTTTAACTTATATTTTTTTTATATGCACGTGTGTGTGCGTGTTTGTATGTATTTTTTTAATACACACAATGTAATGCACTTGAATCATCCCACACCCTCCGATGATCCCTGTGATTAATCGTGAAGCGATAAGTCCAATATAGGGTGTTAGTGTTTGGGCATGATCGTCTAGTTGTTATTTAGTTAAGACCTAAATATATTGTGATTTTGTAACCTTCGCAGATTCTTTAATAGTTTGTGATAATTCGATTTATTACTTGATTATTAGTTTTATTCTGAATCTGATATATTTTAATTTATTATTTCTTTATACTTTCACCTCCTACCAATTACTTTGGCATTAAATTGAGAAAAATTGACGAAAATTTTAAAAAAGAAAACTCAAAAAAATTATTTAACAAGTTTGTTTTCATATAAGGACAAATAGTCAATATACTTGGAAATAATTTGGCTAAACATGCAATGTAACAATATCTTGTTAAACGCAATGGAAATCTCCACTGTCGTGTTCATTAAGATGGGGCAAATCTTGAAAAACGTCCAGGAAATCTCCCTTGTGAATACTTTTATCTCCTCGTTTGATGAGCGACAAGTCGTCAAGCACTATTTGTGGAGGTCCTGGTACGTCGGGGAGATCTTGGCACGTCTTGTCGTTCTATATTCTTTGCATTGTGCAAACCTTACGCCGAAGCGTGACTGTGCATTACCAGAATCCTGTGTAATGCGGAGGGAATCTCCACCATGATAACTGCAGGTTGGCATGTCCGCAAATCTGCATTCACCGAGGAAATTTCTCAGGTCGTCTTAAAATCATAGTAATAATATTTGCGTAAGTAACGCAATGCAAACAGTATACTAACCTTTGCCGTAACCACAGTCATTGATAGTCCCACTTTCATATGTGTAAAGGTTCCTTTAGCAGGCTTGTCATTAAAAGCAAAGCACACTTGGAGTAGTTTTCCACACACACCAAAACGCTTTTGCACACACTCGACACGCGTTTCGTCAATCAAGTTGGCATCATCGGGAGATGATGGTTGGCGAAACGAGCGTCAAGTGTGTGCAAAAGTGTTTTGGTGTGTGTGGAAAACTACTCCAAGTGCAAGTTCTACACCAAAGGTTCCAACCCCTCTTCAGGAATTAAAAGTAAAGATTTATCCAAGTGCCCGCAAAGGGTAGTAGGCACGGTGTAAGACATTTAGGTGATGCTACAAGCCGGTCGATTTCTTAACGCTGGGAATAGAGAGAGATGGTAGAGTGGTGGCCGCATATTTTACCGTGATTCGGGCTCATTGTATGAGTATGGAGCTGTTTAAAATCTAAAGCAATTCTTTTTAAATGTTCTAGTATTATATATCTAAATAATTAACTTTACTAATTAAAAACGAAACAATATTTTTACACTATACCTATAGAATTTAATTAAAACAGCTGTAGTAAGTAATGATTTTTATATTATGTCGATGATCGCATTGATTGAAAGAATCATTTATAGCTTGCAAGCAATAAATAATAATAATGATAAGGTATTTATTTAACAATAATATTTTTAATATTGTAAATAAAGTAAAAATGGTAGTATACATATTTTGATGTGATAACGAATAAATAATAAGGGATACGTGAGTGAAATAAATATAATGTAGGTATACGAAAAAATGTCTATTTATTTATTAAAAAATTAAATAACTATTCAAGTTAAGTAAACATAAAGCATTATTACCTACTTAGATATTTTTATTGTCCAAAATCAAAAAAAAGAGAAAAACTATTAATCATATTTATATTGATTCTTAAATTTTAATTTAAATCTCTTGCAATGTGCTCAGAAATTTAATGTGGTAAATTGAATCAACCTATAATAGAGTATATATATAAGGTAATTACACATTCTACAACTTGCAGGAATATTATGAATGTAATTTTATTTAGTTAACTTAATCTCCTTACCAAAGCACTTATCAAATTGTAATACTATAATATAATACAATATAATATTAGTTACTTAGTTTTCCCTACGCCTATATAGGTGCTACTCAAAATGGTGTATATGTATATGAATGTATGTATGTATACAATTATATTACAATTCTACGTAAACTATGTATATGTGGGAAATAAATCTAAATCTAAATCTAAATCTATCAGGTTAATTGCAATCTAGATTCCTTCTTTTTATTGGAAAACGATTTTGTTTTTGTCTGGGATTCTCTTTTATAAAACTGTTTTTTTTAAATCGGCGATTTTTGTAGTAGGCGGAGGTGACAGATAAATGTAAACATAAATTTTTCATTGCTTGTGACAATAATTGTGTTGTAATAAAAGGTAAATAAATACAGTTTTTTACATTCAGAATTGTATTATCACTATTTTATAATTGCTAAAAATAGGTAATGATTTTCTTACAAAAAATTATTCCGATTTGACATTTTAAAAAAACGCTGCCAAAACCGTTAGAGTTATGAAAAAAATGGACACAAACAATTTTATAGAGAATTAAATTTCCTATAAAAAAGTCAGTGACGGCATATGTCTATCTTGAATATTTTAGGCGTGGGGGTGGCTGAAAGTTGTGCGCTGGAAAACGATAAGTTTAATTTAACAAAAGATCAGCGCGCGAATTTGAGGCGCCCTCACACCAAAACTATTAAAGATAGACTAATGCCACCACTGACTTTTTTATAGGAAATTTAGTTCTCTATAAAATTGTTTATGTTAATTTTTTTCATAACTCGAACGGTTTTAGCAGCGTTTCGAGTTAAACGTGCCGGCGTCCAATTTCATTTATGGTTTTTATTTTTTTTTGCACAGTAGCCGATAATTTAGACACAATTTTTCAACAATCGTGTTCTACATATTTTTCTGAATCGAATGGTATATTTTTCGACCTGGTAAAATGAAGTGGAAATTAACTAGGGACGATGCGAGGCGCAGCCCGCGCGGCCCTCGCGGCCACTTACTCTCTTTGTCTTACGATTTCGCGTCTCTTGCGTTAACAGTTTGGCGACACTCTAACCATACGATACATTGAGGCGTTTCATCACCTAATTGTCTTACACCGTGGTAGTAGGTAATAAATTGTAAATTAATAAGATGTCAAGTCACGTCGTAAAACAATCATTAAGACATAATAACCCTAATAAAGATCAGCTGACTCATGTAAAAAGTAGGTCCAGAAAAATAAAAGCTCAACAATTTTGTCATGTTAGTGTAGTTACATATTATTTAAAATTTAAAAATGATTAGTTGGTAGCAACGTTATTGGAAAAACTACCAGCGTATTACCAGGTATTAGTGGAGACCGAGATGTGAGCCAAAGAGAAACTACAGGCGTATTGTCCGGGTGGAGACTGAGGTATAAGCCAGAGCTAACACCGAAGCGCAAAGAAAAACTACTAGTGTTACCTGGTCCTGGTGGAAAGGTGTAAGCTAGAACGTTCAAAGCAAAGTGATTATGCGCCATATTCTTAGCAGCGTAGATGGCCTTAGATGCGGGGCCCGAACAGGACTACAGGCTTCGGGCCTGTAGTTTTCGGGGGTTATAATATTTTTAATAAACGGAATCGTTGTAGTGTAGTGATTAAGTCACACACCCTGCTAGCAGAGTGCAAGGAATATTGTAATAGTAATTTTCGTTACAAGTCCGGTAGGTGAATTGTTACAGTCGAGTAGATATTATGGACGAAACGACGAAGGAGCCGAGTCCAGAATATCTAAACGAGACTGGAACAACACCTAACGGACGTGTATCGAATAATATTTTATTTCATCCCGTCATTAATATTCTATTTGTATAATTTGAAACTTGTTTATTTTCTTAGATCATTTGACATTTGACAGTTGTGACACTATTTTTTAATTTAAGGTTAATTTTAGATGTCAAATAACTGTCAAAAGGTATAATAACAGTTTGTGATTGGTTCGTAATGAATTTCTGGTGCTTTCCGGTACATTACAGTATTTAGTACCGTAATGCCTCACTTCCCGACCGCATATGAGTTCTGTAATGTTGTACTTTCCGGACGGGATGAAATAAAATAAATAATTTAAGTCTAGTGGATCGTAATTTGGAAACATTTCCGAGATTCTGTAAGATTTCATCTAACTGGGCCCTTAAACTGATTCTAAAACTGCGATATGTTGTGTAATGGAATGAATATTTCAAATATACTACTGTTGCAACTACAAATAATTTAATTAGCCCCGAAACAAAAGCGATTGGCTTTCTGTAATGAATAATTTGGGATTTCGAAATATAGTAGCCTTGACATAATTTAGTTTAATACTAAAATTCAGGAAAAATATTTGTAATTCGTCGGCCCGCGTGCACTGCATACCCACAATCTACCCAATAACGTAAGAATAAACTATTATTCGTGCGTGTCCACTACTATTAATCTACTCAATCTATATTTCTACAAATCCGACCCTTCTCTACCGCAATCATTGAGAACCATTGTTTTAAATAAGCCTTTCCAAACAATTAAGCTAACTTAACCACACGAACCAGTCAAGAAATCGTTGGAGAGTCATTCTTAACTGCTCTTCGCTAATTGCTCACTTTATTATTTAAAAGATTTGTAGACTGGTTCGCATTATATTTTATTTTGGTAAATGCCAAGTTAAATCGTCTGTAGAACATATAACACAGACAGTGGGAAATGAAAAGTGAATGATGATAATCATGTGCCTTAAATATAACAGAACAGATTTTCTAATTTATCAAGACATGCCGAAAATGATACTGACACCTGGTTAAATTATTATTTATTTACAACTACTGTACTACTATGCGAAATTTTAAATGGTGGGTGTCTTTTTTTACTTTGATGAAAATACACTACTTTTGTTTTTATTAAAATCATGATTTAAATCAAACTCGAATATATTTAAAAAAAAGTAATGTAAATAAATTAAATGGACATTCCAAAAAAACAAACAAACATAGTTAAAACATTTTTATGGTAATAATATAGGTATGTACTTACATAAGTTAGAGCGGGGCTGAACTCTTATATATTTTCTTTATGTAAATGGGTGTAATATTTGAATACATAATCGACTTTTATGGTTGTTTAATTGATAGAAATATAGAAAAAAAACAACCTTTAACTGTTTCTTTGACGTAAAGTCACAGGCGCAAAAATTATATATTTCTTAAATCCAGATATACAGGGTGGTCCGAAATTAGTGGTCATCATTTTACCAGCGTATTCCTCGATCAAAAATAAGACAAAAAGTTCCTACAAACATGACCCCGAAAATGATTCCGAAGGGAGCTACAGCCCTTTAAAGGTGCATCCTTGACGATGGTTTTTATTTAATATTTCCGAAACAGGTAAAAATAAAAACATGAAATTTTGGTCAATTACTAATTGTTATGGCCAATAAGGTGATATGATAATGATCCAAAAATTTCACTCAGGGGTGGGTCAAACAGGAAGGAGGTGGAGTAAAATGCCCCACAACTTTTTCGCATGTACGTCTTTCCAGATTTTGATAGCAAATTATGGAATGCCAGAGTTTTTTATGCAATAAAGGTATTCTAGTTGAACTTTGATTCTCTGGGAATTATTCAAGAATGTGGTAATTAATCCCAAATAACAAAAGAAAGAAAATTGAACAATGCCACAATAGTTATTTGTGTAACTAGTGCAAGAAGTGTATATTTGTTACATGAGGCATAAAGTTTGCAGCACGAGCGAAGCGAGAGCTGCAACCATGCTGAGTGCAACAAATACACTTTTTGTAAGTGTTGCACACACCATTTTTTCTACGATCGAATTACTTAAATAGATTTTTTTTAAATTTTATTGAACATAACAATCAGTAAACTGTTTTAATAATGTCAATCTGATAAATAACTACCAACAAGATCAAATATCTTGTTGAAGGCTTTTAATGCGCTGAAATGTTTAAGTGCGTTTTTATGAAAACGGTGCATTTTATCGTCATGAATCAAGTAAACCTTATTTTTGTGAAATTAATTTCTGTATCATAGTGCTTAATCATCCGTACCAAAACAATAATAAAAAAATTGTGATAAAAAGTATTTAAAAAAAGCTGCCGACAGCGCCCCCTACAATAATATGTACATAGACAAGTTTATGTCCTCATAATATTTGGATTCCCCTAAAATATAAGTGAATTAATTTCCAGTTTGATCGATTCTTTTGTTTATGAAATATACACAAAATAAAACAAAAAAAAATCTTCTTTAAGGCCCTACAACTACTTAAGAAAGCACTTTTGGACCAAGGTATGTTTGGTTTAATCGGTCCCATTTGATCACAGGAAGTCATAGGTATAGTTTATACAAAGTCAATTGAAACTGAAACGTTTCATCTGCACCGCCTTAAAGGTAGTCGGTACTTTGTCGGCACTTTGAAGTTATAAAAACGCTTGGATTCAATTGACTTTGTAAACACTATACCTGAGCTGGTCTCATTACTTTCCGGACACCCTTTATACATACATTCACTGTGTGAATATACAAATCTGAAATACCATGGTAAACTAAATGTGCAATGAAAGTTTGCAGCAGACGTCCGTAGGGCCAAATGCTTCGCATATAATGCTTTTTAGAAATAAAAACTGAATATAAATTACAATAATTAACTGTGGCACACAAATTACATTAATTAAAATGGACGAGGAAAGAATTTCGCGGTAGCGTGGTTGCCTCTTCTCTCTTGCTAATGTGTGGTTTATGGGAGAAAGGAGGACCTCAGAATAGATATACCTACTTTTGCAACCAAAATTCCTGAGAGCACAGAAACTTGCTAAATATACGAGAAAGCAAAAACCACTTTTAATTAAAAATATATTTGTTTTATGTGACTAAAATTGTGAATACGTGTTTAATTTTAGGCAACTGTGAAATTACAGAAAACCTATTAGTACCTACATCCAAGTGTAGGTAGTTTTCCACACACACCAAAACACTTTTGCACACACTCGACGCGCGTTTCGCCAACCAAGTTGGCATCATCGGGAGATGATTAAAACTAAGCTTAACCTAACAATGGGACCTATTTATACCTAAAAATACGTTACGCTTCGACGAACAATTACCGCGATAGTAACAAAAAAGGCGGGTAAAATATTTAGCTTCGTTGAAGCGTTAACGCTTGACTAACATAAATAGCGGGCTATTTGGAATGGGCCCTTTGTCACTATTCATACTATGTTTACATTTGTTAATTTCCAAGCTTTCGAATGCATCTAGTTTGTTACATTTCTAATCAACCTTAAATTATTAATATCTATTTTATGATTGTTATCAAAAGCATGTTGGGCAACGCTAGACTTCTCTATTCTTCCGTATTTTAGATGAGCCATATGCTCCTTAAACCTCGTCTGAATAGAGCGTCTTGTTTGTCCAACATACTTTTGGTTGCAGTCCTTACAGCTAATTTCGTAAATCCCCGACCTTTCGTTCATTCCAATTTTATCCTTAGGGTTGCCTAAAAGTTGTTGTAGTTTATTTCCTGATCGATGAACCACCGTCATATCAATGTTGTTGAAAATTCTACTAAGACCTCGGGTAAACCGGGGTTCATATGGAATTGATACAAATTTTGAATTTTCTTTCTCAATACGAAAGGTCGAAGAATTTCGAAGTGCCTCCCTAAATTTACGCTTCCTAATTAATTTATCAATCAAATTAGTAGAAAAACCATTACTCAAAGCTATATTCTTAATTAACTCTTTTTCTTTTTCAAACCTCTCTTTAGTTAGCGGAAAACTTAATAATCGACTAATCAAAAAATTAAAACTTGCCATCTTGTGTTGGTCACAATGATGAGAATCATTAGGAATATTTCTAAGAGTGCTGGTATCTTTCCTATATACATCGAATTCTAAATTATTTTCATTATTTCTAATTACTAGTTCATCTAAAAATGGTAGTTGTTGATTGTTTTCAATTTCATATGTGAATTTGACAGAAGTGAAACGACTATTTAATTTGGAAACAAAAACGTCTATATCCGCGACTTTTGTATCAAACACTGCAAAAATATCATCCACATACCTAAGCCAAACTCCAGGGAAATACTCGAATTCTTCTTTTGCTTCTGTTTCGAAGCGATTCATGAAAAGACTGGCAATGAATGGTGACAAAGAGTTACCCATGGCTGTCCCTTCATGTTGTTCAAAGAAATTATTATTGAATTGAAAGCAATTTTGCTTCATACAAAGTTTTGTGAGTTGAATATATTCGTTTACTACCTCTTGGCTTAAATTATTTGATTCGAGTAAATCCCTGAGATAGTCCATGGTTTGTGGAATTGGTACACTCGGAAACAATGAACAAACATCAAAGGAGACCAAAATTTCCCCATCTTGTAGCTGAATATTGCTAATTTTATTAATGAAATCATTTGAATTAATAACTGAAAAGCCAGGTTGTGAAATGGGTAAATTTTCGAACTCCTCCGACAACCATTTTGATAGGTGATAAGTCGGTGATCCAATTGCTGAAACAATAGGATGCACCGCACCGACTTACCGGGTTTATGTATCTTGGGTAGGCAATACAATCTAGGGACGCTTGGGTTAGATATATGTAATCTATTTTTTAAAGCTGGGGTAATAAGGTTATTACAGGATTTAAGTACATTGCTTACTTCGGTAATCATTTTAGGTAGTGGGTTTCTTGAAAGTTTTTTATAAGGACCATTACTAATCAGGTTGTCTACTCTTTCATAATAGTCCTTTTTATCTAAGATAACAACCTTATTACCCTTATCGGCTTTTAAGTAAAAACAATCTTTCTCTCGCAATCGCTTGACAATGTTTCTATTCTTTTTGGAAATTGTTTTTTTATTGACATTATTAATAATATTTGTAGAAATTTGATTTCTGCACGCTTCTCTGATAAAGCCCTTAGAGGAGTCGGGCAGAGACTGAATTGAACTTTCCACATTTGCCACTATCTCCTCCAAAAGTCTGTAGAGGCAGGTAAAGCAAACTTTAATCCCTTGTTAAGGAGACTAAGTTCTTCTTTGTCAAACGATTGTGAGGAATGATTTTCTACAATTGCAATGACTTTCTGATGAACATTGTCTTTTTGCGTTGCTGAAACTAGTTTTTTAAGTTTTTTATTTTGTGATGACATTTTCTTGATAAATTTTGCATTTTCCTAGAGTTTGGCTTAGGTATGTGGATGATATTTTTGCAGTGTTTGATACAAAAGTCGCGGATGTAGACGTTTTTGTTTCCAAATTAAATAGTCAAGTTTCACTTCTGTCAAATTCACATATGAAATTGAAAACAATCAACAACTACCATTTTTAGATGTACTAGTAATTAGAAATAATGAAAATAATTTAGAATTCGATGTATATAGGAAAGATACCAGCACTCTTAGATATATTCCTAATGATTCTCATCATTGTGACCAACACAAGATGGCAAGTTTTAATTTTTTGATTAGTTGATTATTAAGTTTTCCGCTAACTAAAGAGAGGTTTGAAAAAGAAAAAGAGTTAATTAAGAATATAGCTTTGAGTAACGGTTTTTCTACTAATTTGATTGATAAATTAATTAGGAAGCGTAAATTTAGGGAGGCACTTCGAAATTCTTCGACCTTTCGTATTGAGAAAGAAAATTCAAAATTTGTATCAATTCCATATGAACCCCGGTTTACCCGAGGTCTTAGTAGAATTTTCAACAACATTGATATGACGGTGGTTCATCGATCAGGAAATAAACTACAACAACTGTTAGGCAACCCTAAGGATAAAATTGGAATGAACGAAAGGTCGGGGATTTACGAAATTAGCTGTAAGGACTGCAACCAAAAGTATGTTGGACAAACAAGACGCTCTATTCAGACGAGGTTTAAGGAGCATATGGCTCATCTAAAATACGGAAGAATAGAGAAGTCTAGCGTTGCCCAACATGCTTTTGATAACAATCATAAAATAGATATTAATAATTTAAGGTTGATTAGAAATGTAACAAACTCTAGACAACTAGATGCATTCGAAAGCTTGGAAATTAACAAATGTAAACATAGTATGAATAGTGACAAAGGGCCCATTCCAAATAGCCCGCTATTTATGTTAGTCAAGCGTTAACGCTTCAACGAAGCTAAATATTTTACCCGCCTTTTTTGTTACTATCGCGGTAATTGTTCGTCGAAGCGTAACGTATTTTTAGGTATAAATAGGTCCCATTGTTAGGTTAAGCTTAGTTTTAATCATCTCCCGATGATGCCAACTTGGTTGGCGAAACGCGCGTCGAGTGTGTGCAAAAGTGTTTTGGTGTGTGTGGAAAACTACTCCAAGTGTAAGTTCTACACCAAAGGTTCCAACCCCTCTTCAGGAACTATTAGTACCTAAACATGAATGAATTATATATTATGATAATTAGTAGATACATACAATAATAATAATAATAATAATATCTAATAAGTTACTCGTACGAGATAGACCAAACACGAGTGCTGCCTTACATTCCCGGAGATATCGAGTCCGTTGTCGAGAACGAGAAATGCCGGATTTACTGGAACTACTCGTTCTCGACCGTCAGGCTAATTCGAGCCAATAAGCCTGACATAGTCCTCAACCATCAGACCAAGGATGATGTATGTCATCGAGTTCTCAGCAACTGCTGAGACAAACACCGCCTCCAAGGAGGAGGAGAAACGGACCAAATACTGTCAAATACAGAGATCTCCGGTACGAGCTCCAAGTGCTATACCCAGACTACTCTGCCAAGATGGTCGTCCTGATAATCGGTGTACTCGGAGATATGAAGCCCACGCTGCTCTCCACATTTCTCCGAAAAATCGGCAGAGTGGTTGGCTGGTCAAATGCAGAAAGTGGTCATCCTGGGTTCCCTCCGTCTACTTAGGGCACACGAGTACTACTTCAGATATCAAGTAATCATAAAATATAGTTACACACAACAGTTGACGAACATGTTTAACAATATAAGAAGGGGATTTTATACCTGTTTGGGTTATTGTTTAACACAGGCAGCAGAATGATTTGATTACCTTTGTTAAAATTTTTTATTTTATGTTATTTTATTTAAAATAATGATATTATCATTTTATCTATTTTGAAATACGTATTTTATCAGGGCGGCCGGCGTCAGATAAACATCGAGTAGCTCGTGATGGTCTTCACTCGCCAAATGGCGAGGCATCTTGAAACGGATATGCACCCTTTGCCGTGCATCGGGTCACTCTGGAAACAACGAATATTCACCATTTAGCTACTCCATGGATAGCATATCAATGGATAGTGATTCGGAAATCGTTATTCACTTTATTTAAGCAGTTTCTAAATGATACCATTAATGAATCCTTCTTCTTTTTCATTTACTAACAGAGTATTTTTGACCTATCTAAAGTTCTATCCATTTCCAAGCGTCATAATCACGTCATTATGTCATTTGATTATAGTGACGTAAGTTCATTATGATCCTAGTACCATAATGAAATTCCAGAAAGTCCTATAGTACCATAATGAAATTCAAAAGGTACTATTACAATAATTTTATTTGACTTGTGTAAAAATTCTAAATCTTTAAGAAGAAAAATATGTGCTTTCTTTAGATAAGCATTCGAAGTATGCTAATAAGACCTTTTCGTGGGTTATATTCTTCGTGTTCTTACTGGTACACTGTTCCTTATAACGAGCAAACACAGTTTCATATACCAGCCGTGACTTTTTCAGGAGTTCACGACTACTTCAAAATATCCAATACTGTCTCGTTAGAGTCGTTAGGTCATCAGGTTGTTGAACGATTACTTATCCAGATTTAAATAATGCTTGCGAAAAGGCAAATATGTAGATGTAGGTCCAAAGTTTAGCACGACGAATATTCGTTTCTTTTGATGCATGTGCCACAAAAAAACGATAAGGTGCGGGAAAGGGCGAGCTGTAGATGTAGGTTTACGAGAATTCATATTTGGCGAGGACTATATTATATACCTTGATATATCCGTATTTACATCATAAAGTGCATTTTGGATTTGAACTATAGATGGCAACGCTCAGTTAAAATTTACCATGCATTTAATATGAAAAGTTCCATGTGACGAAGGACAAATTTTTAATTTAATAAATACCACTTCCCAAAGGACAGGTTTACGCTAGAAGATTGAATTTAGTTTGGCTTAAAGGCTTGAAGAAAATAAGATTCATCGAGGATGTAATATCAGTCGAATGAGCCTCAACTTTGAATTAAATTTCAGATTTTCAACGACATTGCCGAGTATGGATTATGTGGCGTGCAAGACGGTGCAAGTAAATAGTGACAAAAAAAAATAATTTTAGGACAATTATTGTTAATTTAAGGAGTCATATTTTATTATTAAATATTTAATTTTCTTTGGTTTAATTTCAAAAAAGAATAATAAACTCACGAAATAGATGAATTACGAAATTAAATGTATCGATAAAATATGTTTTAAAGAAGACATCTAATTTGCACTTCTAACGATAGATACTATATACATCTCCTTTGCCCAATAAGAACTAAAACTCTTTTTACAGAATTTATTGGCAAAAAATAACAGTTTTTAATACAAACACTTCTTTATCGAAATAAGAATTTGGTAATGACCAAGAATATTATACTACAATGGAAATTACTATTGGTCGAGCCTTACGAGCATTTTTTTATTGAAAACACCAAAATATGTTAGAGGTGCAATCACACGTGTAATTTTACAGAACAGACTGCTTGATTTGAGATTATAAATAATGCGTCAAGTTTTACGAACTGAATATGTATACCGTGACTCTGCTTATTCTTTACTACAAATTATTTGTCGCCTTTGTATAATAATATGTATAAGTTAACTTTTCTTAATATAAAAATAAAATAGCAAAATGAATGTTACTATTTATGTAAAAAATGCGAGTCTTTGCGTCCTCTAATGTCTTAAACTAACATGAAAACTATTTACAGAGTTTATTCGCAAAATCTACATATTCAGTACTACAAATGTAGAAAGCAAATAATTTAATATTGCAATAAGCAAGATTCAGATTTCATTTCTAACTTTTTTTGTTTATCACCGATCCTAAACTTGTAATTGAATTTATTTTGTACAGTCACATAAACATCTCTAGATGTCTGATACATCCTTAGATATAGATACAACTAAATTCTTTTTACGCAACCCTTTGTGAATGTCCTTCATATATTTTACGACTCTATTTTCATTGTTTTATGAAATGTCGACTATTACACGAGCACCTGCGATATATGTGAATAATTCTGCAAACCCGGAAGTATTTTTACTTTATATAACAATGTTACCTTCACCAACCTTCATTTCGGATAACTTAGTTAGATTAATAACATCAGTGTCAGGACCAAGTCATTAATGAGATGTAAGAACAAAGTTGGTGATATAATCGAACCTCGCAGAGCACCAGAGTTGGTAGAAAACGTTTCTGATGAAACTTCATCTATACTGACGTAAAGTAAGCGGTTAGAGGACACATTTGATATAAGCCAATAAGGTAGGTAGCTTAAGATTCCTTTAGTAGGTATATGTTAAGTATATCATTTATTAATAAAATTTTGGTCGTCTTTAAATGTCATTTAAAGTATATTATCAATATCCTTAGAGTTTCTACACAAAAGCAGCAATGCCTAACGTTGAACTAGAGATGAACCGATTAAAAACGATAGTAGAATCCAACTAATCGGTCGGTAGAACGAATTAAGAACAGGAACAATTGAACTCAGTCGAAATGAATCCTAGGTAAAGCAAGTTGAAAATTCTCTTTATATTTTGCATTTAAATTTACTTAATTTGACCTTGGGAGTATTTAACACTCAGGAAAACGTGAAATTGGTTTAAGAGAGGCCGTTGCTTTAAAATTAAACTGCAATGGTTGCACATTGTTGTTTTATGTACTATTGTAGTTTCGTATTGCTCAGCACATACGTATAAACCAAACAAGTTTCTTATTTCTTACTTACAAATATAAATAAATTTCTCAAATAGAAAAGATATAGTGGAATACTGTTGCTATTTAATGAATTTATGTAAAAGAATGGAACTTTTGTATTTGGAGAAAAGCCAAAATAGTAAAATACATACCGTCACCAGTCTAATTTATAGATTTTGGGTGTTTTCACAATTTCGATACATATTGACATATTAATTTAATCTTCGTTCTTACAGATTGCCTAACATTTTTAAATGTTTTCTAATTATTAACTAACTTTTTTACATGGAATTTTTATTTTCTTAGGGAAACAAACAATTCTCATTCATTGAAAATTTATTGGAACTTAAAATAGATACAACAATATCAACGAATATTTTGAAACCGAAATGCCTTGATCCAAAATTAGTTTTAAATACCCTGAAATCATATATCAAAAAAAAGTATGTGAATCAGTACATATCACAAATAAGTACATCAAACGTAAACGACCAGCACAATTTAATTTTTTATGTAAAATTAAAATAGGATAATCCCAGGCACAAAATATAATATGTATTCTTTAGAAAAATAGTGGGTCCAAATTATCACAAAAACCAGGTAAGTAATTAATAGATTTTTCTAAGATGTATGTAAAAGTAGAATAGATAGATGTTCTAGATTTATATTGCTGCAGGATCAGTTCAATATATTTTGTCAGGATTCATTAATAATTCTCGACTGAAACTTGAGAAAATATTACATAATTTATTGGATCATTTATTTTACTTTCCAAACTAAAACATTGTTTGTTGACAATCCGTCACCGGTATAATCCAAACACTTTCTGGTACTGTAAATTATATTGACGGTATCATAAATCAAGAGGATCTTTGGGGATTTGATGCAAGGCGTCAGCCAGTGGCTCTGTTGTTATATACGTCTAGAACAATCTATAAGGACCATCCGCTGCATTCAGAATCATAGAGAATAGAATTTGAAAAACATCAAGATTACGTCAAGGAGCAAAATTGATGTAGTCGCTTTATGCTTATAAAATATTAAGAAACTTTAGGTTATAAATAAATTATAAGATGTACTAATCGTAGAACCACATTCTTAGTGATTTATAACCGTCAAAAGGGACAGATTAATTAAAAATTTAGACTTGTTCGTTCTAGGAGATGCAATGACTTAATTTATCAAATTCTTAATGTTATCTAGATAATGGGGACTATGTATATAATTTCTGTACAAACATTTCAATTATGATAAACATACAGTGTGGAAATTATGCCACAGCCTGAGTAAAGAATGGAACAATAAGACAGAAAGCGCTCCCGACTGCGTTAACCGTATCCTGTAGAATTAGACGATGTGAACGGGAATCTGTAACTAATTCGTTTCAGATAGCCGTAGGTAAAAACAGGTGTATTTAGTTATAAGGAATATACCTCTGCAATACCTCCCAAATCAAATAAACAGAACATTGTTTAAAAGTCATTTTTATGTGAAAAAATCATGAAATTTGGAGTTTTTTAAAAATTGCAGTAAGACTGCAGGAGATTAATTTTTTTGAATGTTTATGTTTACTAGGTAATTCCAAACCGGTTAATTTAAGCCCCGGTTGATTTCATTTCATTGATTATTTATTTAAATAATTGCCGAAAACCATCGAAATTTTTGATAATTTCAACCATTTTTTACTCTGAAAGGAAAAATGCTAGACTCTTGAAACTTTGGTGGAATATGTGTCTCATTACCCTCAACTTACAAAAAAAATTTCGTCTCAAAATGTTTATTAGTTTTCGAGAAATTCTATTTGTTTATTAAAAACGTCCCAAATGTTTAATGAAAAATTGACCTATTAGCGTTATCAAAAATAATTCAACCGCAGCTCATTTTTTTCCTCAAGACGTCAATTTTACGAATCTGTTATGGGCGTATCGATTTTCAATAATTTTGACCGTCAAAATGGCGTTAACAACATTGCTACTTTTCGGAGCAGCGGTTTTTGCAAATAACTTTGCAACAAATGAACGTATCTGCACAAATCTTTCATATTTGAGTTGCTGGTATTTTTCTACAAATTTATAAAAAAAAATTGTTGCTCTGGGACATGTAGGAGCCGAGATAAATTTTTCAATTTGTTTAATGCGCCAAACGTTTATTTATTAATATTTATGGCCAAAATTGAAACTGGTTGTTAATAAGATCTTGAATTTTGTGAATTCATCAAGGACTATTGAAAACGGGCCCTTTTTGAGGTCAAAATATAATTTTTAATAATTAGTGATTTTAGAGCGTCTTCAATTTGTTTGGCTCAAGGGACAGGCGAATTTTTTATCAAACGAGTTTCAAATTGGGGTAGCGAGAAAAATTCGTCATATCTCCGTTATTTTCCGGCCAATTTCGACGTTAAAGTTTCAAGAGTCTAGCATTTTTCCTTTCAGAGTAAAAAATGCTTGAAATTTTCGAAAATTTCGATGGTTTTCGGCAATTATTTAAATAAATAATCAATGAAATGAAATCAACCGGGGCTTAAATTAACCGGTTTGGAATTACCTAGTAAACAGAAACATTCAAAAAAATTAATCTACTGCAGTCTTACTGCAATTTTTAAAAAACTCAAAATTTCATGATTTTTTCACATAAAAGTGACTTTTAAACAATGTTCTGTTTATTTGATTTGGGAGGTATCGCAGAGGTATATTCCTTATAACTAAATACACCTGTTTTTACCCACGGCTATCTGAAACGAATTAGTTACACCGTTTTTTCTATTTCTGCAGATAGTTATCTGTTATCTCATCATTCCATCCTTTGCTCAGGTCGGGGCCTATAATTATTGCTTTCGATGTTGTACATCGATAGGCAAAGACACACTGTATAAGGTATATTCTCGTTAAGCCGATTTAATTAACTAACCAAGTCGATGAGATGACTATCTTATTTTCATTTGATAACACAATAACGTCTCTTCATAAAGAAAATAATAAATTATGTTATGTTCATTTAATTAACTTTAAACCAGCTCTAATTTGAACAATTCCTTCAATATCCTCTAAAACATAACTGTCAAAATAAGTTGAAAAGTTGAACAAAAAATATTAGATAGACCGGCGAAATGTTAAGAATTCAAAATATTTAATGCGGAAGAGAACACGAATACTCTTTTGCAAAAGGCATGACACATGAGTTTCATGCCTAAGCTGCACGAACACCTCACAGTGTATACCAAGAAATTGTAGGATATTTTCTCATCTTCCCTAATTCAGTTAATATATATGTATACAGTGGTCTATCCGAGGGTCTATCAGAACTACAATTAAATGGTTTGGAATTTTTCATCATTTCAAATTGCTTAAACATTCAGAACAAGATTCAAAAAAAAAAAAGAAAGAACTATCAAATATTTTGCTGATGATATTAAGGGTAACTTTTTGTAGTGTCGGTAGTATTTTTAGTTACTTAAATAACAGATTGCAATATTTATTTTTAGTTTGTCAACGCAGCTCTAAATTTAAACTAATGTCATTTCTGAGGTATAAATAAGCTCAACAGACATTAAAATTTTTATTTTGTAATATCAAATCATATTTTGTTGACGGTAAACGTCTTTACTTTTGTTACTTCTATGTTATGTACACATTGCATATATGTAGATATAATAGGCTCTTCTCTGGATGGTATAATATTGTATATTCGTGATATAGGAGAGAACTTCGCAGCGCTAAGCGTATAAACTGAACTTTGGCGCCAGGTCACGACGCCGTTAGCCGCTGCAACACAGACGTCGACGTCTCGGCGCTGAAAGGGGGATGAGGGAGAACACCATGTTCAAGCTCATACCTAGTAGTAGTCTAGGTGAACACTTTACAATGAAAGAGAAAGTTCATTCAACACCGCAGACAGACGTATTGAAACCGACAGCAGACGTTTGCGGGTTGCATGTAGAAAAGGTCATAACTCTATCGCGCACGAATTTGTACCTAAATTAATTTTGATTTAGTAAGCAGCCTGTGGCCAACGAGGAAGATCAGTAAATTTGAAATTGCAGCATTAAGTGTAGGTAAACCAGACGACAACAATATCTTTGATGTGGACATGTTATGTATATACATGTATACATATGAGTATATTATTATTGGGAAACTGAATTGTTCTGCAGTCATTAAATTTCAATAATGGATTATTTTTCTCAAGAAAACATGAATAGGCCGTTTTTAACTTCTACGATATCAGGATACGAAAGATTAAAAAAATCGTTTTACTGATTCATACATGCGCAGGCAAATAAGCAATTCACTTGTGGGAAACCAATCAACTGATCATACCTCTTTTTAGAAAAAAAAAAACAGAAAACATTATAAATATATTTGTTCACTCACATAACGTGCATGTACAAGTAAACAATAATGTACAGGATGATCATTTCAAAATTCTACTTTTTAAACCCTTTTACTTCACTTAAAAATATAGTTAGAAAAAAAATAAAAAATGGATGTGTAGCATATTTTACCAAGTTTTAATATATGTTATGAGTCTGCATCTATCTTAATGAATATACAGGGAGCGCCAACATTTTTTTAAATGGCACACCCTTCATATTTTTAGATATTTGAATAGCTCTTTTCATCCCCTTTATATAAATATATATAATTGTTATATATTTCATCTTCAAATAACTTAGTTATTCAAATAAATAATATTCTTAAAAGTTTGGAATACAACTAAATAATTTTTTGGACAAATGTTTTTTAGACAAAATTACATAAAAAAATTAAACCCTTGTTTAGAAAATAACGGCGGAATTTCTGAAAACATGTTATAATTTTTACTTATTTTGCTTGTTATTATTTTTATTAAAAAAAACTTTAAAATGTAAACTTGTTTTTCCTGCATTTAGGTGTATTTATTTGAATAACTCAATTATTTGAAGATGAAATATATAACAATTATATACATTTATAAAGGAGATGAAAAGGGCTATCCAAATATCTACAAATATACAGGGTGTTCCGTTTAAAAAAGTATAAATATGTGGCGCTCCCTGTATATTCATTAAGATAGATGCAGACTCATAACATATACAAACATTTGCTACAGATCTACAGATCTATATTTTTAAGCAAAATAAAATGGTTTAAAAAGTAGAATTTTCAAGCGATAAAGATTAGGAATGTTTACACATATTTTCATATTTTTGCATTATTCAATCAAAACAATTTATAATTCACAGAGATATTTATTATATAGTATAAAATTATCGATACCAATAATTTACCCCTTATCCAGACAAGTGCGAATTTTAACTAGAATGTATTTACGCTCTACTAACATTTATTTGTTATCGATAATACCATTTCCACTAAAACTTTGGAAAGAGGAGTTGGCAAACATTCGACAACGACGGAAATGCTGCATTACAGCTAGTTATAATGTTGCAAACAACAATCCATAACTTATAATACGACTAAATATTAAAAATCAAGATCATATTTTTTCCTGAAATAGTTAACGCTCAAAACGCTAATTTGCATATTTTCATTTGATTTTGAAACGTAACTTCGAATGCCACAGTTATAAAAATTTTGTCAGTTTCTGAAGACTCATTACTTTCATTATCCAATTTTACTAGTTTGATGACATCTTTGTCGAGTTGCGAAATAAAAATAATGTTACTGGGATATGTGGAAGTCATTTTAAAAATATATTGTACTCAGGTCTACATTTTTCTGTTAATTTTTGTTATAATATGGCAGTTTTCTTCAGAGGTTTAACTAAAGTATAGTTTTCGGCTTAATTTAAATATTTCATAGATTGGCTATACACTAAATAATATTTAAAGAAAAACTAACTATCTAATTCTGGCTGGCTTCAACGAAATTGACATCTTAGCAAACTTTAAAATAATTAGTGTGCAATCTACATCGTATACTTTACATGCAAGCGTAGTTTGATACCATGAAAAAATTCACGTGACAACTTATCATGAAATAAATTGAACTTGATTTTTTTTTAAATAGCAAGGTCAATCCTGTGATATAACATTGGAAACAATATTTGAAGGATAATTCAGAACAAGATTTGTTAAAAAACTTGATAAAAATTACATTTTAATTTTATTTAAATTAAAAGTAATTACTTATTCTCCCCCTTCTCCACTTCCAGTGTAATACTTGATTTGGGCAGTAATTAGCTCAAATTATCCAGATTTACTTTTATAAACCCATTAAGACAATTTCACAATAATAATCAAAGGGGTGAGGTCTGGTGACCTGCCAGGCCATACCAAAGCTTCTCTTTCTTTGTATGTTCAAGTATTGACCAAATTTGATTTGACAATACGTGCATTTCATCCTCCTGGATAATACGAAATCGCTTAAAATAATTTGTCCCATTAAGCATTTAGTTCCTACATGAAATGTATGTTGACTATAGTCAAAGCTTAAAAAAACGTAATTTTTTTCGATAAAAAAAAATTAGTTCAAAACTTGGACCTTAAATTCGTTTTCCGCACGCCGAAATGCGTAGAAAAATAGGTTTTGTTTCTGGACTTGACCATATTTTTTTTGTAGTTGTCTTATTTATAAGCGCCATGTTTTGTTCACTTTATAATAATAAATAATAATAATAAATGTCTTGATTAATTTAAATACAGGGTGTCCCGATTTTAAACCGACAAACTTCGGGTACAGAAAGTTCACATGAAATTATGACATACCCCTTCTAACAGTTCTTCTCTATCGAGCCTCCTAACGGAGATACAGGGTGTTGAAAATTCAATTTATTTTTTGTTTTTCTTTAATAACTTCCACAATATTAAAGATAGGAAAACCAAACTTGGTACACATAGTTAGGTTGTGAGGGTCCATCTTTGCTATGGTTCAGAGTTAAACTGAGGCGCGCCAGTGGCGTGCGGTGTGGTCACGTCGACATAATTTTAAGGAAAAAAGTATGTGCACTAATTTTTTCGCAATTCTGATCAGATTTTCATAATTTACGGTTAATTTTCTAAAAAAACTTGCTCATGTAAAATTTTGACTGAGGCATTAGTTTTCGAGATATTTGCGTCTGAACAAAACGATGCACCAAAAACACAATTATCATGTCGGGAATAGTTCTGATGAAATCATTTCTCTATAGCATTCCTAACGGAAATGGTGTTGATTTTTTTATATTTGGATGTTGATAATTTGTTTATGCAATTTCGTAACAAACAAATTTTTCTTTTGACAGAAATAATATTGACTTGCAAAAGGCCTTAAAAACGCCTCATTGCAAATGAAGAAAAACATTAAAAACATTAAATTGACAGTTCAGTTCAGTATATCCCTTCGAAAATCTGACTGAAAATAATTTTGAAAGGGCTATCTTAATTAATTAATTGTGTTTTTGGTGCATCGTTTTGTTCAGACGCAAATATCTCGAAAACTAATGCCTCAGTCAAAATTCTACATGAGCAAGTTTATTTAGAAAATCAACCCTAAATTATGAAAATCTACTCAGAATTGCGAACAAAATTAGTGCACATACTTTTTTTCTTAAAATTATGTTGACGTGATCACACCGCACGCCACTGGCGCGCCTCAGTTCAACTCTGAACCATAGCAAAGATGGACCCTCACAACCTAACTATGTGTACCAAGTTTGGTTTCCCTATCTTTAATATATGTGGAAGTTATTAAAGAAAAACAAAAAATAAATTGAATTTTCAACACCCTGTATCTCCGTCAGGATGCTCGATAGAGAAGAAATGTTAGAAGGGGTATGTCATAATTTCATGTGAACTTTCTGTACCCGAAGTTTGTCGGTTTAAAATTGGGACACCCTGTATATAACATACATGAACAGATTATTAAATAGTTATTCCTCTTGGGCCTTATCGAACAAAAGTGTTCTAATTTTTTATTTCAAATGCTGTTTTCAACGACACATTAGACGATATACGTTATTTTATAATCGATTTCATTGATTAATATCACGTGACTGTCGAGAGTAACAAATAGATTTTTTAGTCTATTGACTTCGTCCAGTGGTGTACAGGATTTTGGTGAAGGAGACCAATGGGTATTGAACTGCCACCAAAAAATAAATATACATACATATATTAATGTGTCTTTAGAAGTGTCTAAAAATAGAATTATAACATTTAATCCGTCGTAAGTTTGCATATTGTATATTGTATTGATTGATCGCTAAAAAAATGACATTAATCAAATATTCAGATTTGCATCTGTTTTATCTATAGGTATATATGCCATTCACATTTTATTTACATGAGGGGAGGCTATGATATGTTTTTCTTAGGTTGTCTACTATTGACAAAATATTAAAGTGTCATATTTAATTAATCGTCACTGTCATTTATTTTTGACTGAATTGCCAAATTTTTTATTGATAACATTACTGTGCTTTCTTTAGGGTCTCACTCTGGCAACTATGTAGAACCAATTTGAATTTGCGGTTATGTTTTTGACTTTTCAACATAACCTCAGTAATTAAAACAGTCATGCATACCAACAGAATTCAGATTTTCCAAAGCCTCCCCTCATGTTAATAAAATGTGAATAGCATATATCTATATTTAACACTTAGTCATAACATAACAGGGCGCTAACTAAATACATATATTCAATAATAGGTCTTCCTGTGTAAGATATTGAAAAACCTCATAAGCAAAAGTTACTAAGTTTTCTGATTTTTTTTTTTTATTAAATTAGACACGCTTTATCAATATGTCGTATAGAAAGAAAAATTAGTTTTTAAGATATATCTAATTTTCTGGAATTAAGACTAAATAAAGGAGAAATTGAATATTTAATATTTACACAATATCTTTCTCCGATTTTCAACTTCAGCCCTTTTTACCAAATCAATGAAAATCAGAAAGGCTACATATTTTGTCATATCTACCTACAAACAACTAAATAAAATATACAGATAATTCTATTTCACACACAAAGGCAACAAGAACAACAGAATAGGATTACCATATTTTCTAATAAAACTTCCCCAGGAAATCAATAAGGTGGAATCTGAATCACAGTAGTGCCCTAGTTGTAATATTTCACTATCCCTTTCGCCTTTCTAAGAAAGATTCCATTTACTTACGGTTTCAGCAGCACATTTACGGTTCTTTATTACACAGCCCTTTTATTGCTATAGTTTTAGTAGGCCGCCGAACTCTTATATCTATTGACATACTTAAAAACAACATTAGCCCACATAGGACAGTATATCATATTTATTGAACGTAGGAAAGGAGGGAAACAAATCACGCACACAATGCAATCGTATTTTTATTTCTGAATGAATGGTTTTTATAAATAAAATATAACAAAATAGAGATCAACAGGACTGTTCCAAAAGATGCGTTGGTCAACTCGGTCACTGTAGGAACCGCAGATCTCTGTCATCACGCTCCCCAAAGTCAAGAAAGTACAGATTACTAATTATTGTGACAAATTTTACGATGATAATCGTTATCTTTAGGGATTTAATTTTTAATTTTAAGTTGTAATTATGTTTACTAATTAATATAGACACGTATCGCATGTTACATGAAAATTATAAGTAATTAATTTTAGAAATTAATTTTTTAAAAATCGTTTAGAATTTTCGTTCTTCAGATTTTCATACAGCTTTTATTTTGTAATTATTGTATTTTTTTATTTTAAAACAGAGTTTAAAGTAACTAAAATCAATTACTACTATAATATTTATATTTATAATAAAATATTAACTATTAGAAACACATGGATATATAGTTTAGTCTATTGACTCCGTCCAGTGGTGTACAGGGTGTCCCAAAGTTGACGTCTTGGGACTATATCTAGAGAATGAAAAAAGTTAAGGCAAAATCGTTTACGTGGTTTAATTTGGGGTGCACTAAGGTACATTTTACGCTAGAATTTTTTTTTCCAAATCTGGAAAATGGCGAAACTGACGTCATCAGTAGTTTTTTCCCAGGAACATACACTTTTTTTGTGCTACCTGGAAAATGCTATTTTTTCTGAACATTTTCTATTAAAAAAGTTTTTTCGTATCTTTTATATTTAAAAATATACAGGGTAAAATAGTTTGGAAATACCATGAATTGCGTAAGAGTTAGCAATGATGTAATCGAGTGGCCTATGGAAAACAATGAACTAGGGCTGTTGACATAAGTTTGTTTAGTGAATATATTGTTTGTCTCAAATAGTTTACGGGTGTGAATTAATTTAAATAGCGCCGAAATGTTTACAAACAATGAGAAAGAAAAATGATTTTAATCTAAGGTGAAGCTCAAAAAAAAACGATTTAGAATTTTGTTACTGTTTTAAAATATATTTTTTTTATTAAAATATGTATACTGTTACAATTCTTTGATAAAACGTATAAATAGCTTTTTTCATTGTTTTCCATAGGCTATTCGATTACATCATGGCTAACTCGTATGCAATTGATGGTATTTTCCAAATTATTTTACCCTGTATATTTTTAAATATAAAAGATACGAAAAAACTTTTTTGATAGAAAATGTTCAGAAAAAATAGTACTTTCCAGGTAGCACAAAAAAGTGTATGTTCCTGGGAAAAAACTTCTGATGATGTCAGTTTCGCCATTTTCCAGATTTTGAAAAACAAAAATTTCTAGCGTAAAATGTACCTTAGTGCACCCCAAATTAAACCACGTAAACGATTTTGTGTTAACTTTTTTCATTCTCTAGATATAGTCCCGAGACATCAACTTTGGGACACCCTGTACAGAATGCTGGCGGAGGAGACCAATGGGAATTGCACTGCCACCAAAAAATTAATATACATATACATATATCTATAAGTATCATATATAAGTATGAAATTAATTTATATTCAGTTCAGTTCTCACGTACTATTACCTACTTACTTGTGAAAACTGGAATCTAACGATGAATTGGATTTTATTACCTAATGTCATTTTGGAACAACGGAAAATGTGTAATTTCAAAAATACGTTTGCGAAATTTTAAACATGCGGTACTTTTGGATGAAACTTGGTACAGATCTATTTTAGGGGACGCTGATTACAGTGGCGTAGTTCCAAGTAAAAAATCTTTAACACGATTTTTCAAAATTTCACTCCAAAAAAATCTCAAAATAGGCCTTGATTTTTGTGATAGAAATCTATCAATTTACCACAAAATGCCACTTTCTATGAGCAACAATCTAAAAAAAAAGTTGATCAAAATCGGACCAAAAATAGCCACTTTACAGAGGTGCCCTAATTTCAAATGGGTCGCACTGTATATTAGTGTATATTTCTATTGTTCTCATGCTCACCGATGTAGGGTAGGCAGAGGTCAGACGATAAAAGACTTACTTTACTGTTACAGGTTGAAAATGTCTTTCAAAGCTAAAGAAGATTAATGTTGCTATTTATTTAGAGCCACTGCACTGCATTTGGTGTTTGTTCTCGTAGGAGAATCGTTACTCGCACCAACTGTTACGTATTATTTAAATAAATATTAAATAATCTAAATATATTCTATAATATATTTTAATTTAATTTAATTTAAAACAGTCCAGTACATAATAATAAGAATTTTTAAGTAATTTACTGAAGTTGGTTGCATACACAATAAATAACCCAGTGTATTTCTACTTAAATTAAATTAATTTTAAGTATAAATATGAGCGGAATTAATAAAAAGTATTTTAATGGTCACCAAGTATGCTAGGAGAATGCAGTTGATTAATTCAAAATTGGTACACACAAAGACATTCAACTAGCGAGGTCATTATAAACTAAGAATTCTTTGGGTACGCTATTCGCCGAAATACATAATTATGTCTGTATAAAACAATTAATCTCAAATTTTTCAACAGGGCATAAAATATGAGTGTGTTTGTATGTTATTTGGGCCCTAAATTAAAACATCAAAGGAAACGGACGTATTGCTATTTGTCTCTTTTATTTCACAGGCAAATAAATACCAGAGAAAATCATTAATGTCATCGTCAGTTAAATTATTTAAGAAACAATGTTAATTTAAATGTGGTATGTATAAACAAATTATACCTCACTAACTATTTAAAACAATTATCTTAACCTCATCTTTAGGAATATGTGTTAAAAATTTCAAAATTATGTTAGACCATACAAAATGTAGATACCAATTTAAATTTACACATTCCAAGTTTCATTTTTACACGCTTATCTTATAAGTTAGAGGGACAATGGAAATTTTTTATTTTTGATAAAAATTGATCCTACTCGAGAATATTTTCATTTGTAGCTTTAGAAAATCAAATGGCTTTCTTTAGGTATATAATTAAAAATTGGCCTAGAAAACTAACAAAGTTCGGAATTATTTTGAAATGAGTATTTTGGAATGACAAATGCAACAATTTCAATTACATAGGTATATAATTCTCACATGCACCTTAATGCGATGGTCTTGGAGATGGCTGGAACCTTTGATGTGACGGTAGCACTGTCATAATTTCCACAAACACCAAAACTACTTAAACTATTCCTCCATATTTGAAATGAGTCATAATATGTTCTTTAAATCTAGTTTGAATTGATTGTCTCGTTTGCGCAATATAATATACTTTTGATGACAATCCTTACAACTAATTTCTTAAATACCCGACCTTTAGTTTACCTATACCAATTTTATCCCCTGGATTGCCTAAAAGTTGATATAATTTATTTCCCAATAAAGAAACACAGGCCAGTTGTTTTATTCATTAACTATACTGATTGATTGATAACGCCAAAAATATCCAATTGCAAAATTGTGAAGTTATTTTCAAATATCCCAAACCCACAAACTTTGAGCTATCTCAGGGGTTTACCTACATAAATTAAACAACTTAAATGAAAAATTAGTAAATAATTAAGTCGCTGTTGGCATGTGTTTACACATTTTTTTTTCGATAAGATGCCGATAACTGTGCGCCACTAGATTTTTTCATACCATTTCAGATTTGAAACCTAATATAATAATAATAAAATACTCTAAGAAAACAAAATCTATAATAACAAAAATTTAAAAACAACAGCGACTTATTTACTATTTTTTACAATAAATTTTCAAAATGAGGTCCATTAACCTTGAAGCACTTTCGGGCCCGCGAGGAATAGCTATTTGTATCACTAGGGAGGAAAGTGCCACGTTTCCTCCCGTGGGTGATCAGTGATCACCAAATATCCTGAATAAAACTATCAAGTATGCTATATCAGTGTAATCAGAAAAGAAAACCGAATATAACTGGATAAAAACATATAGGGTGTTCCATTTAAAAAAACATAGGTTATGTCCATATCTGAAAAAATCGATATTCATTTGTTTTTTATTACTGTCAAATAAAAATTTAGTAAATCCTGCAACTTTTGTATAAAACATTTTTTTCTAATTTCTACAATAAACAAATTCTAATTAAAATGTGTACCAAACAAAACGATAACACTACATTTTTTAAATTTTCGTCATTTGGAATTTTTTTTAACTGTCTTGAAATTTTATCCCTTTCTCTTAATGATTTAATTAAACCTAAAGTTATCCATGGCTTTATTTTTTTGTTTTTAGAATTTAGTTATGTTTTAATAACTTTTTTTGATGAATTTAAGACTTCTCCAAATAAGCTTAAAAGAATTGAATATGTATTACTAGAGTTTTGTTGTTCGTATACATTTTGCCTGCTAAATATTTTTTCCTATATGAGCATTTTTTTTTACAAATATGTGATCGATATATGATAGGTGTTTATACTCACAACAACTCCCTGCAGCGCATTTGGACTCTACTTAGTACATATATCGTCAATGAATAATAATAACGATAATAAGATGAAAATCAACGATGAATGTTTCCATAAAATGCAATATATACGATTTATCTGACTTTGAAATGGGTTAATTATTTTACCTAGGATCCACCGATTAGTTTATAGTAGATATTATCAAAAAGTACACATCGTATCAAGTTCAAGCACGTATCAGCTATAATGTTCGTTATAAATAAAGACAACGGTTTCCCTCATTAATTTATCCCCTATTGATCGCACCCGCATACCGCGTCATATATACACGGACAGAGATAAGGTTTCTAGTGATTATATGGCTCTGATATAGGCGCCATCAATTTCTCTGACAACGGCAGCTAACTTGGATGTCCTTTCTTCCATCAAAACAAACATGATGGCGTACAAAAAACACGTTCAGAGGCGGGTTATGCTTTTTTGGTGTCCTAAGCATATTTTCGGTTTGCATCGTTAATTTAAATTAATCCACAATTTAAACCTATGCTAACAAAAATGGGGTAGAAAGAGGAAAATGGGGTTTAATCACTACATGAAAGTCGCACATGCCTACATAAACTTTAATTCTGGGACAACTCATTTTTCAAATTCTAAAATTAGGATCACTTTTTGTAAACATTAGATACAGACTAATATACAGGGTGTTCCAGTTTTTTGTAGCAGGACTTTAACAGCCGATAGACATTTGAAAAATATTAAAAAAGTTCATATAAACATAGGTTGAGAAATGCTTAGTTTTCGAGTACAGGGTGTTAAAGTTTAAAAATAAATATGGATTTATATTTATATTTCCAGAATGCTAAGAAGTATCGAATCCAAACTTACCAATTCTTTACATACAATTTAGAGGCCTATTTTAGAATAACAAACTAATACTTTACTTAACCATGGGCGTAGATATATGGATTTTCTAAGGCTCTTTTTTACAAAAAAGTAGTATGCAACTGATATTTTCCCATGTTTCCAGTTTAATTCAATAAAGCAAGAAAAAACAAAAATTTTATGTCTCTTGGCACTTTTTGATATGACAAGTCGTTGTTCAGAAAATTTACATTTAATAGTCGATCAGAATTTCACCAAATTTGATGGTGAAAAGTCTCTTAAAAAGAAAGAATGAAACATTTAAAATATTTATTGTAAAAGTTTATTATCATGTAAATCAAAATTTTTATAACACAAATATATTAAAACGCAACGGTCGAACTAAAATAAATTATTAGAAACACAAACACAAAAGCTAGCAACATGTAAAAGTGTCTTACTTCATTACAAGCATCATTAGCGATGTTTCATTCTTTCTTTTTAAAAGACTTTTCATACCATCAAATTTGGTGAAATTCTGAGCGACTTGTCTAAAATTCGTCCAGATGCGTACATCAAAAGATTAAATGTAAATTTTCTGAACAACGGCTTGTCATATCAAAAAGTGGCAAGAGACATTAAATTTTTGTTTTTTCTTGCTTTATTGAATTAAACTGGAAACATGGGAAAATATCAGTGGCGTACTACTTTTTTGTAAAAAAGAACCTTAGTAAATCCATATATCTACGCCCATGGTTAAGTAAAGTAGTAGTTTGTTATTCTAAAATAGGCCTCTAAATTGTATGGAAAGAATTGGTAAGTTTGAATTCGATACTTCTTAGCATTCTGGAAATATAAATATAAATCCATATTTATTTTCAAACTTTAACACCCTGTATCTCGAAAACTAAGCATTTCTCAACCCATGTTTATATGAACTTTTTTTAATAATTTTCAAATGTCTATCGACTGTTAAAGTCCTGCTACAAAAAACTGGAACACTCTGTATATGTATTGTATTATTCCTTGCAGTTTTAATGTTTTAAAAATTATCTGCGTATTTAAAATAATACTTATCTGAGTGAAAGTATATTATCACAATATAATAAAAATAAATATTCCTTTAGAAAAGAAATGAAATCTAAAGAATTCATACGTCCATAGAGGTAAATTTTAATAATATAAAAAAATAAAATCAAATGCGAGTCTTATATCCTCTAATGTCTTAAAAAGACATGGAAACTCTTTACAGAGCTTATTTGCAAAAATCTACATTTAACTGATAAAAATCAATACTACGAATGTAGAAAGCAAATAATTTAATATTGCAATAAGCCCCACCAGATGGATTAATCCGAAAGGACTCCTCTGTTATAAGCAGCGCACATCATGATACAATAAATAAGAGATAAGATATCGCGCAGCTTATGACGTCAGTCGGTAGCTAGGACGCCATTAAACGCCCGGCTGTCAGGAGTGTCAGGTAGAATTGTCAAGTTGTTGCGGATATTTTTGGGTTTAAAAGTTAAGAAATCGTCGAAAATGAGATGTGCTGTATACGATTGTGATGCTGATAATCAATCAAGAGATTCTACGCACGATATAAAGTTTTTTAGTTCCCTGAAATAAAAAAACTGCAGGGTGTATGGAAACGCGGTTTCAGAAAAAATAGCCCAGCAAACGCAGAGTGTGACTGTTTCGTAACGTTAAGTCACAAATAAGTAACTCTAGAAGCATATTTCAAAGTGTGAAACAGATTCGTAATTATGGCAATATATCTGTACCTGAAAGATTTGTTTTGAAATTGTTTAATATAATACAAAACATCTTTGGTGGGTTTGGAAAAATTCGAAACTGTTACCTAACAAATGTTATTCTTAATTCCACAAACGTAAATATTTCGTAACTTACAAAACGCCATACTTTCAATTGTTAAAATTTGAGAATATTACGCAATTGTTGATGCGGTATTCCTTCAGTAGCTATAAACAGAAACAATTACGGAATTATTGAAACAATTCATTTTCAGTTGTGAAGCGTTGAAAAATTTACATAATTAGTAATACGTTACATTTTCGCTATACATGTTCAAACAAATGCGTTGTTTCT
Source organism: Rhagium mordax (assembly GCA_963680705.1). Classification (NCBI taxonomy): domain Eukaryota; kingdom Metazoa; phylum Arthropoda; class Insecta; order Coleoptera; family Cerambycidae; genus Rhagium; species Rhagium mordax. The sequence goes on along the minus strand of OY796661.1, from coordinate 57,275,475 downwards.
ATAGGCTAGAATTATTTCTGAGAGAGAGATAAAATTCAAACGACCAATAGAATCTTGGGAAGCTGCGCCGCGCCAGCGTGAAGAACTGTTTCCGGCTTCAACACAAGTTAGTCTGAATGTGTAATAATTGTGTACTTGCACGTGTGGTGTAAACAAGTGTCTGGTATTTGTGCAAAAAATACTAATGTGAAAAACAATTGCACAATATACACTATTGGTAACGTTTAATCTTGGAAGCCGATATAAATGCATCAGACGGAGACAACTTAAAGCATTTACAAGTTAAACAGACAACGCGCTATCCCCTAACTCCCACCTTCCATTCTTTACAACACGCGGTCGAAGGGGACGACGGAATCGGGCGAATGTGTCGAGCGGCCGCGGTGTCGCGGCACAGGTCACCTGTGGGCCCTGTGGCACGGCTAGGTCGGCTGAAACGATGTCGTCGAGCGCGCTACACGCACATCCCCTCTTTAGTAGGAGTGTAGGAATGGTTAGGCATCTCTTGTTAACTGAAGGCTTTGCCCCTATGTACCTTCTCTCTTAGTTGCATTACAGATTTCGTCTTCCAAAGTCGATTCTTGCCAACAGTGTATACACGTTTAGAGTATTAGGTAAGTAATAAGTACTAATAGATTTAAAATTAGATAAGTTTTAATTGTATGTATTGTAAAAAGCGTTAATTTCCTGGACAATACCTAACAGCGTGGGTAGCGGATCTCTTTACTATTACCTATAAATCGAATAAAACAAACGCTTTTCTTAAAATTTCGTGCTTATTTAAATGGATAACTATAAATAATAATAAAGAATATGTACAAAACTTTGCTACTAACTATAATAATCTACACTTAGATTATTATATACAGGGTGTTCCAGTTTTTTGTTGCAGGACTTTAACAGTCGATAGACAATTGAAAATTATTAAAAAAAGTTCCTATAAACATAGGTTGAAAAATGCTTAGTTTTCGAGATACAGGGTGTTAAAGTTTGAAAATAAATACGGATTTATATTAATATTTCCAGAATGCTAAGAAGTATCGAATCCAAACTTGCCAATTCTTTACATATAATTTAGAGGCCTATTTTAGAATAACAAACTACTACTTTACTTAACCATGGGCGTAGATATATGGATTTACTAAGGCTTTTTTTTACAAAAAAGTAGTACGCCACTGATATTTTCCCATGTTTTCCATTTAATTCAATAAAGCAAGAAAAAACAAACATTTAATGTCTCTTGACACTTTTTGATATGACAAGCCGTTTTCCAGAAAATTTACATTTAATCATTTGATGCATGCATCTGGACGAATTTTAGACAAACTTGAAGTCGCTCAGAATTTCACCAAATTTGATGGTGCGAAAAGTCTCTTAAAAATAAAGAATGAAACATTTAAAATATTTATTGTAAAATTTTATTATCATGTAAATCAAAATTTTTATAACACAAATGTATTAAAACGCAACGGTCGAACTAAAATAAATTATTAGAAACACAAACGCAAAAGGTAGCAACATGTAAAAGTGTCTTACTTCATTACAAGCATCATTAACGATGTTTCATTCTTTCTTTTTAAAAGACGTTTCGTACCATCAAATTTGGTGAAATTCTCAGCGACTTCAAGTTTGTCTAAAATTCGTCCAGATGCGTGCATCAAATGATTAAATGTAAATTTTCTGGAAAACGGCTTGTCATATCAAAAAGTGCCAAGAGACATTAAATTTTTGGTTTTTCTTGCTTTATTGAATTAAACTGAAAACACGGGAAAATATCAGTGGCGTACTACTTTTTTGTAAAAAAGAGCCTTAGTAAATCCATATATCTACGCCCATGGTTAAGTAAAGTAGGAGTTTGTTATTCTAAAATAGGCCTCTAAATTATATGTAAAGAATTGGCAAGTTTGGATTCGATACTTCTTAGCATTCTGGAAATATTAATATAAATCCGTATTTATTTTCAAACTTTAACACCCTGTATCTCGAAAACTAAGCATTTCTCAACCTATGTTTATATGAACTTTTTTTAATATTTTTCAAATGTCTATCGACTGTTAAAGTCCTGCTACAAAAAACTAGAACACCCTGTATACTTTACTTGCACAGTACGTATTTATTTGCAAAATTGAATCGTTGAGTGTTCTTTTTTTTTGCTTAGGAATATATTATTTTGTATTTCTTTTTGAAGTGATTCTCCGATGAGCAAGAAACGCATGTTTTTCTTTTAAATTGTTTCAATCAAAAGGGAATGAAGTTCAGGGATTAACATAGCAATTTTAACGTTAAAGTGACTAAAAACATGATTCTTAATTTCTTTATAAACTACTGGTTTGCCGTAATGAATAAAATAGTTTTGATATGCAGGATGCTTCCTAAATAACAAAATATTTAAAGAAGTAATTCTTCAGGTGATTTGAAGTGAAGAAAAGTTTATATGAACATATTATGTTCTAAAGATTTTTGTTTCTGAGATAGCGGGCGTTGAATATTTTATTTCACTTCTGATTTTATCTGATTTTCCACAATTTGTAACATATGAAACTGAATTTTATGGATCGTCTTGCTCTTCAAGTAGCCATTTATCTTACCGATTGTCTTTTTCAATATTTCACTTCGGTTTGTAATTGGACAAAATGTTTTCGTTTTTTATTAAATAATACCTATCTTTAAAAATTTAAATATTTTAACAAAATTTGGTGATTCAAATCGAGGGATTCAAATCCCAGTAATTATAGTTTTGTTGTTATTTGTAGGGGGCACCTCTGCGTATCGTTCATACGTTATGTTTTTGGGGGATTTTTTATTATTTTTTTTAATAAAAATTCCTGCTTTCCCGTTATTTTTATGTCAAAAAGATATACCTTCTAAATGTCGCTACGAGTAACCGTTTTCAGGGTAATTGATTTTAAAGTAAGCAATTTAACCACTTTTAAAGTATAATTAAATTTTAGGTTTATTTATTTAAAAGTCATTGTTATTCGTACTTTATTTGCTAGTGTTGCTATGTAATAAATTTTAAAAATCTGAAAAAGAGAATTTAAAGAAATTATTAAAATTAAATCGAAACAAAAATTTTACTTTGACACCCTATATCTCTGCTAATATCAACTTTTGGACTCACTAAGGTAAGTTTGTTTAAATCGTAATATTTTTACATAAGGAATCTGCTATTGCTCTGTGTACCATTACCTATGAGACACCATGTATTTATAGATTTTAAAACGTCCAATATTTTCATTTTATAAAAATATCTAAAAGGAGGTAAAAGGCAACATTGCTCCTGGGGAACTTTTTTAAGTTTCGCAACATTCAACACTTCCGATATAAACGTATAGGTCACAGCTGTGAGCGCTAATAGATCAAAGACATTCCGTCGGCCGTCCACTATATTCTTCCTCTGTGCCAAAGATATAAAAAAACACCAGATAGTTAAATTATCGACAAAGTATATTGTCTGTCTGTTTCTTATGTACTTCGAAGGATAAATTATCCAAAAAAACTTCACAAAAAGGCCGCTAATAAAGTTGACGCGTTTAAAATGTGTAAACACTGGTATAAAAAATATGACTTCACAGCATTTATAGTGGTCCGGTAAAAGCTAATGAACGAATGTAAAAAACAAAATCAACCTGACCTATCCTATTTTCCCTTGAAATGAGATAGGTCAGTTAAATTCAAAATGTTGACGTATTTTATTTCTTTTTCTCAAAAACTATCGCGTGTATTTCTTTCATTTTTTTTTATATGGATTTACCATCCCTTTGCAACAAGCTTCTTTCTCTCAGGAATAATAATATATGTAATTGTTTAACTTCATTTATTTTATTGAGTGGCCTAGAGTTACATATACACAGGTTTCATAATTGAAATGTTTTTCTCATTTCATGACAAAAATAAACCCGTGTCAAATTCTTGACAATCCCCCGCCTCCTCTTCTTATTTTTATTTTAAACTAGATATAGGGTGGGGTTAGCGTACTCACCACCTTAAGGAAATAAATAAATTGGGGTTCACTCCGTACATTGCTAGTTTGATTAAGAACTGATTTTTATTTGTAGGTTCATGCAGGAAATGCTTTCCATTTATGACAGTTGATGCCAATTTTGAAGGTGCCTGTAAGGACTGGTTTAGAGCGGCCAGCCAGAGATTGAAGAAAACAGAGAAAATGAATTAATTATTTTATTGTACAATGGACAATAAATTGTTTTGAACATCTATTTGTCAATATTTTATCTTTTTCCTATATTTTAAAGGATTCCTCCAAATACACTAACAGTGAATATTAAGGATCAAGGATTAATTTCACCTAGATATAGAAAATAGTTTGTCTTAAATGGATTTATGGTCTGTAAAGATGAGAGATTGAGAAAGTGAATTTTGTTAAATATTGCAAAAAGTGATTTTAAAGATGGGTCCTGAAAAAGTAACGAGCCCCACTACTGGCAAAATGTGACTGCTGTCTTCGGAAAAGAAAATTACTCGTCCAATAACAAACGAAGCCAGGTTTGCTATACGTGCATATATCCATCCCCAGCCCCCGATCGCTCACCTGCGCACTCGATCATTGAGTCTTTTTTGTTTTTAAATGTATTTAGTATAGCATTTTACAGTCGCTTCAAAAATATAACTGGCTCTATACTATCAGTACATGTCCATCTTTGCCGAACAAATTATTTATTCACTGTTAATCAACTCGCGAGAACCAAAAAAACACTTTTTGGTTTTCGAGTTATTCAACAGTGAATAGGTAATAAGTGGTTCGGCAAAGATGGACAGCATGTATTGATAGGGTCTGTCATATTTTTTAGCGTCTGTAAAATGCTGCTATATGCATTTAAAAAACAAAAAGACTCCAATGATCGGGAATGGGTAGGTGAGGGATCAGGGTGGGAGGTGGATTTGTGCACATATATCAAACCTGACTTTATTTGGACTATTTGCATAATAAGTATAAAACAAAAAAGAAACTGATTTGAAAGTAAATCGTAATATTTATATTGCTTATGATAAGCAACTTTTCTGAAATTAATGAGCAACCTTAAGGTTTCTAATAACGTGCAACTGTTGTGTATCTGTACTTAAACTAAATTTGCATAACGGTTGCGAAGTATTTATATAAGTTTTGTATTTACAAATAACTTGGTGAATGAAACTGTAAAAGCCTAAATGTTTCAAGATATTTTCGGAGTTAGATTTTGGTAAAAACGAATTTATTACAAATGTAAATTGGCATTTGTTACGAATATTTTGTTTCGCAATTGTGTAAAGTAATAGTTGCAGTTTATTAACGATGCAATGTTGCGGACAAATAAGCAATTTGTCACCAAAAACACGCATTTTTGTGACTGAAACAAAAGTGTAACACGAAATATAAGTAGCGTTAATGTTCCTTAATAGTTTCGAAGCGGTGTTTGCTGGGAGTATGTGTATCATCGTAGTAAAAGCATATTTCCGAACTCCGTGTTGCTTACGCCTCGATAAGCAATCTGCACGGTCGTCCGGGAATGTATTAAGTTTTTTCTACTAAGCACACAATGTACTATTTAGCATCAATTCTCTTAGTAACTAGAACATTTTTAGTGAAAGTTTATTTACATTTTTTACCTTAATTATTAACGTTTTTATATTTTTTTAACTTCCTACATATTAAAGGTAACATTTGACGTCAAAACTGGTTTTTCTTAGTATACTTAACTTTCGGCAAGAAACAATTTCTGAGAAATTAATTACAAATAAGTTTTCTATTATGCTGCATCCTGTCTGGCGATCGCACTGTATTTTTACGTAAAAACATTCCTCAAAATTCTTAAATATCAAATATATTGACTGTATATATGGTTAATTTATCCTTTTTTACATTTGACTTGCCATTTTTGTAATTTCGAAAACTTCGAATAACAAGAACCCCAAAATTATTAATTTGTAGGGCCAGACATATTTAACAATTACAAATCGAAATACTTGCCTACGAAAATATAAATTGGGAGTTAATTTCGTATTACTATACTTATATTCACGTATAATATAGAAATATCTGCATAAAATAAATCAAATGTAATAATCAGTGTTATCCTCTGGGCTCTAATAAATTTCATCTAAAATGTAATAATTTAAATAGCCGTCATTAACTTAGTATTACACTATAAGCAGTGAACCCATATTATGAATAAAAGCCATAAAACAGAGTTCCTAACTAACAAAATTTGATATTAAATTCGAAACCGCGACATAGATTTTAAAAATTACTCACTGTATGACGTCATGCGCAAACCGGACGAAATTTGAACGCTTTGATATCATATCTTGTGTAGTTGTATCATGAGCGCACATCACCATCCCATGGACCGGTTTCTGGCTTATTAGCCTTCATCAGAATGGTACAGGTAGATGCACGTTGTGAAACAACAGGTAGTCCAGTTCTTGATAATCTCGATCGACATGAAGTCGGTGAGATGCAAATGTGGACCGTGTGGCCCTCTGGTGAAGCTTATTGCAATGTGAACTGAGCCCAGACCAGGCGCATAATAGAATAGAAATGAAATCTAAAGAATTCATAAGTCCATAGATATCTAAAAAGATATATTCGATATTTAGCTATCACTTTATGTGAATTTCTTACACTTTTACCAACAAGAGACAATTGTTTCGACCCGTTAGGTCTCATCAGTGTTGTACAGGTTTGGTACGGGTCAGTCAGAGAAATCCCAAGTAAAGACAATTCAAGTGTAGAAATGTCGAATGTATCTCAGTTTGGATCCGATGAGAGTCGGACACTTATAACTTGCGCCATAGAGGTAAATTTTAATAATATAAAAAAATAAAATAGTAAAATAAATTTTATTATTTACGTCAAATGCGAGTCTTATAATCATGGGATGGTGATGTGCGCTGCCTATAACAGAGGAGTCCTTTCGGATTAATCCATCTGGTGGAGCTTTTTGGACGAAGAACTGTTTTCCCATGAAAATTTTTCTAGAATTAAGGGCATGGAAAAAATCGCGACACGAAGAAGAGCGATTTTTCTTATGTCCCTTAATTCGAGCAAAATTTTCATGGAAAACAGGTTTGAGTCACTCAAAAAAAATTTACTCGAGTAGAAAATCGACCTCGTGTGTATTACAGAAGATTAATATATGATTAAAAAATATTATCTAAAATAATTATTACAACAAGAAAACTGTTAATTTAAAGTTTAACAAATAATAATTTATAAGGTTTGTTCCAACACAACAGCCGGACGAGTTTGAAAACGTCAGAAATATTCACCAGTGGAGTTTACTGGGCGAATATTTCTGAGGGTTTTAAACTCGTATGACTGCTCTGTTGGAACAAATCTAAAATAAAAAATAGAAACTTTTTGTAATGTTTCTTATCGCGCGAAATGTGATTTTAATATTTTCAATGCCATTTTTAGTTTGACACATGGCTACTACGAAAAAAGCAACATATTTCTCGATTTCTATCACTAGTCGATAGCCGTTTTTATCATTTAAAAAAAATCCTATTGGTCGATTTTTTTAAAAGGGTACGTTTTGATTGGTTAAAAAAGTAAGAATATATTAATCAGAGAATTTATTTTTAAATTTACCTATTACGATTTCGTTGATATGTAATATGCCACCGCTGACTTTTCCTCGAATAGCATCTTTCTTCTTGTAATTTTAGTTTTCAATCTTGGCTATTTATTTTATTATCACTTGGTTGTCATATATTTGGAACTGGTGTGATTTCGTTATCCATTGTTACTAATGAATATAGCGTACAGTTTACTATACACATTTAAAATTTACCCCTAAACATCACTTATTTTGTTTATGCTTAGACTACATCAATAAGTCAATTTCTTTTAAACCTATAGAGATGATTCTTTTTACAAATTGTTAGGAAATGAGAGCAACAAGAAAAAACACCGTGGGGAGCTAGGTTCTAGGCGAGAACTGGCAAAAGGACGCTGGTATAGAATAAGATGTAGATGTAATTCGATTTGTAAGATTTGGAAATTAACCCAGTTTGGAATCTCTTGTAAATTCGTATACAGGGTGTTAAGAAAAAGTAGGTCATGCCTTTAACCACAGATTCTTTGGGCGAAAATAATGTGACTTTTATAATGCGATTTTTTATTTTGGAGCGTAGTTAAAGTTTACATTTTGAAAATTATTTTCATTAATAATTCTGTTACTGTTTAAGATTTTTACCCGAATTTTTGCACAGACTTTCATCTTATACAGATACACTTTTTGTGTAATTTTGGTCAAAAAAGTCAAAGCGCAAACGGGAAAAAGGGGGGTTGTGTCACCCATTAACCCCCCCAACTTTTTCATGCGTACGCCTATGGTCTCTAGATATTTATTTTTAGATTAAACACTTATTTCATCAATTTTTTTTACTCCTACAAAATTTTGATTTAGGACTTGATTAACGAGATATTCCAGTAAATTCAGAATCATTTTCAATATTTCAGTTTCGGAATTTATTGTTTTTACTATTGTTGTTCGTAGTAATCCTGGGTTTTCTTTAAATCGACTACTTTTAGACAAAAAATGAGACTTTTTTTGTTGTGCATAGTCAGAAAAGTTCAATAAAATAAAAATCTTAAAAAAAACAAAACTTGTAAGTGGATTACCCGTAGTAAAATACTCCTCGTATTAATATCACACACCTGAAGTTATTAAAATATCTCGCTAATCAAGTCCTAAATCAAAATTTTGTAGGAGTAAAAAAAATTGGAGAAATAAGTGTTTAATCTAAAAATAAATATCTAGAGATCATAGGCGTACGCATGAAGAAGTTGGGGGGGTTAATGGGTAACACAACCCCCTTTTTCCCGTTTGCGCTTTGACTTTTTTGACCAAAATTACACAAAAAGTGTATCGGTATAAGATGAAAGTCTGTGCAAAAATTCGGGTAAAAATCTTAAACAGTAACAGAATTATTAATAAAAATAATTTACAAAATGTAAACTTTAACACTGTATAAAAAAATTACGCTCCAAAATAAAAAATCACATTATAAGTCACATTATTTTTGCCCAAAGAATCTGTGGTTAAAGGCATGACCTACTTTTTCTTAACACCCTGTATAGGTCAATTACGGATCGCTAGATTTGGATAATCTTGGAATTGACGCATTTCGATGCGATGGGTCATCTCTACCACAACTTGATTGGACACGACGACCAGAAAACTTTACCTTACAACCCTTGTTTCTACTATGTTTTTCCACCACGTATTTCCCTCCTGAGAGATGTACCTACATTTTTGCTTGGAGGATTCTAGATAATAGTAATTGGTTGGCAATACCGATCTATCATCGTATGTCAGACACGACTGTTGTACCGAATAACTTGGCTTGGCGCAACACATTATCAAAAAAAAAATAAAATAAAAAATGAACAACTTGCTCGACAACTTGTCATCCTGCTCAAAGAATGTGACAAGCTATCACAATTTTATTTTATATTTAGTCATTAACAATCTGTTGAAATAACTTATGATCATAAATATGAAATTATGCAATTTCCCTTGTGAATAATTCCTAAACAACAAAACTGCATTAGACTTGGCGAAGCTGCGCGTATATGGAGATCACAGACGTACAAAAACTGACACGTAGTAAAATAAAATAGAAGTAAAATAAGATTTCCGAGCTGGTAAGTTATAGTATAGAGGTTCTTTTATTTGGTAATGTTTGCCAACTACGGAGCTTATGCTTTTTGGGGATTATGGTGTATTTTGTAAACTTGGATAAAATGGAATAAAATGTATACATTGCGAAAGGGTAAATATATCTAAGTGTAAACATTTTACGATTTGGAAGATTCTTTTCTTTAAATAATACGAAATAATGGAAATAATAAGTAACTTGATGAGAAAATACGAACTTGTTTCTGTTTACACAGGAATTCCTGTAAATTTCCGGTAAATATGAACAAAAATAATGCACTATTGCGGTCAGAAATTTCACACGATTTTTTATGAAAAAAAATGCATTTTGACACTGACACTCAGAAGCTTATTTAAATGAATGAATACTTAATATCCAATAATTTCGACGAATTGTAATGGTTACAATAAAAAACGAGAAACTTATATTAGTTGCAAACTCGGTAGCACAGCGGGCTAGAGCATGAGTGACAGGCAAAGGCTCTGACCACACTGTCTATCGTGACTGAATTCCAGGCCTAGCGCCGGCAATGGCAATGTCGGTGGGTATGGTTGTGTGTCTGCGTTTTTATAATGTGTAACACCCTTCCGGACGGACAGCTTTGGTTTTGAATTTGTCTAATTTCTGCGGTGTGTTTGTTTGTAAAATCTATAAACGCGTCGAAGTCTTCGATGTAGGGAAGTACCCTAATCAAATTTGGCAAGCTATAGTTGTCTTAGAAGTTATTTCATTAATTTTGGACTTCACGAATTAACTGATTTTATGCATAGTATAAGGAGAATGTGTGTCAGGTTTGTGTCCAATTTGTGTATCTACTGCGCATTACGTCAATCAGTTTAAAAAACGTCGAAAGTCAGTTGTAATTTCGCAAGTTTAACTTTTATTTTAATATTTTTAATAGTGTTAACCAATATCATGCTTGCTTGTGCTGTGGCTGGGTGTAACAATTATTACACGAAGACAAAAAATACTGACATCAAGTATTTTACATTTCCCCGCGTTAAAAAGTTCGCGAAAGTATATGAATCAACGATAAAATTAATTTAAAAAATAGCAGGTTATTTTTTTATTTCGCCGGTTTATCCTATTCATTGCCTATTGTCTGTTTATTGCACGTATTTCTTCTGTACATTTCAACCCAACAAAATCAGCAGATTTTGAAGTTCCTTTAATACAGCAGATGTTATATTCCTCCCAGAAACAGTAGCTACTTAAGATCTGATACAGTTCCAACTGGCCTGGCCTGGCTGTTTCTTGACTGTCGTAAAAAGAAAATAAATTATGATAGATCGCTTAGGTTGGAAAAAATAGTAGAAATATACTAATAATTTTTCGTTGGAGTTCCATTTAAGAAAAAGCATCTTATTTTATTAGATTAAGCCAATTAAAATTGTATTAATAATGCACTGAACAAGATTTTAGTTTTTTAGTTGAAAGTACAGGAACCAAGCAGAAATTTTAATAAAACTGACGTAATATTCGAAAATTTTAGAAAATACATATTTTTGAGGTTAATTGTGATGTCACTCCTGCCGCATTTTAAACCGAGTGACGTCACCGTGCCTGCGCGCGGACATACTCCTTATACCATGATTTTATGTATCCCCAAAAATATTCCGATCGGTCTTAGATCTAGATCTAGGCTCAAGCTGGCCAGGGAAAGATTTGAATGTTATTATCCCCCATCCAACTTCGCACACCTATGGTCATGTGGACGGACGGATGAGTAGTTATACATGAACTGAAGGAGATTTTAAGATGTTATAATTGTTATATGCTGGAAGATGAAATCGTCATTAAAACGCACTCGTATTGCATTATTACGTACTTGATTGCTCCCTAGTTAAGCAACAATATGACACAATTTTTTAATTTTTGGTCGCTGAACGATTGAAGAAGTCCCTTCACTTCACTTCAATTGTAGCTTTCGCAGTAATAAAATGGTTTTCGGCTACAAATTATATCAACTGCTCATCTTCTACCCTCATTGACTTTTTAGAAGCATCAAAACCTTCCTTTTTACACAAATCTTGAGCCTCCGTCGACTTGAGTTTTAATTAAAAAATTGTAGCCTTTCCGCGGTAAATTTTATTCTCGATACGATGTTAAATGTGGATCAAACATAACAATCGTTAGCGAAGGATTAACCATTAGCGATAATACCGATATTTATAATATAAAAAAAATTCTCGGAGTTCTAGAGAAATTAAAATAAATCATAAAATTAATATAAATGAGATATGTACGTTAATGCGTGAAAATACATATTTTGGACAATGAATTGTAATTTTCTTTTAAATACTAATATTCTTGACGAGTTGTTATTTAACAACAGGTAAAGCAACATTTTTTCGTTACAATCGTTTTACTTGTCCGTGGTTATCGATTTTTTTAAAGGTCTTCAGAATTAACGATTTTCTAGCCCTACCTATGTCGTATTTTTACTGCCTACACACGAATGAACAGTTTATATTATAAAGGGCATAAGGTTATGTTACAAGCGACACAAACATATAATAATCGTATGTGTATGTGTGTTATCTATTTCATATAACTTTTTTTAAATAATTTTCAGTCACACTTTGACAAACTATGATCATTTCAATCCAAATATTATTGTAAAAAAAAGAACTTTCCTCTAAAACGTTGTGCTGAAATAGTCACAGACAATTAAAAAAGAAACTTAAGACTAATAAAATTACATTTATCACAGGTAGTCACTAACATAAAAATATTCTTAAATAAACTAAGTGTTTTGCGTTCCCTTTATATTCATAGGTAAACGATTAGACCTTTAAACTCAAAATACTAAAATTTATATGTAATGGAATATTTACTTTGTGGAATGTGAAAATTGTTTTTATTTTGTCTATAGTGTATATATTAAGAATGTTTCTATTCAGGTTAAATTTGTCTATTACTGAAAACATAAAAACACAATTCGAGAATAAAAAATGAAGAAGAGACTGTCAATGATATTTTGACACCTACCTACAGTCTTTATTTAATAAATAATAAATAAATAACACCACATGTAATTACGACCCCCTTTATCCCAGAAGGCTCTAGAAGAGCCTTGTGCGGGAGGGGGCTACACATTTAAAGACAAGGGACACTCATCCAATATCCGTGTATAATGGAAAAATCCCTCTCAGTATTTTCCATTGCCACGACCGGGATTCGAATCCGGGACTTTTGGGTGAGAGGCAGGTACGCTACCATCTCGACCAACAGTCATATGTTTAGAGATATGAAAAAAGTGTAGATAAAAGTTGTAGATTTTGGTGTCAAATATTTTGTGCCTAAAAAATATAAAACAAAATAACATCGGAAAGTAGAGCGAGACACAAGTTTTGTTTTTCTTGCATATTTTGAAAGATCATTTTTAGCTGATTTCAAAAATGGTATAATATGTATTTGCTCGGGTTGTTTTTACAACAGTATGCCTCTTTGTATAAAACAGTTCGCGTAGGTGTTGCCATGAAAAACTCTGATCAAATATTTCTGACAATTTCCACTAGATTTTTGTGCAAAATTCCAAATACTTTAAATGGGTTACCATCAGATGTGGAAAAACATAATTTTATTTGTCATTCATCAATTTTGGCACCTAACTATAGAATTTATTTTTCATAAGAAAAAAGTGTAAAAACAAAAGTGTGTGAAATATATTTTGGTAGTAAGAAATAAAACAAAGGAACATCAGAAAGTAAACTATCAGTAATTATCCCGGCCCATGCGAGCATGGATTCATGATATTCTTAAAACGTCCTCCAAAATACTGACTTTAATTCAAATTTTTTTTTTTAAGTTTCTGTTTCCGTATTTGGGTCAACTTTGTAAACATGCACTAGCATTTACAATCTTATTTAGGTTTTATGCAAAATATTCAATTTTATAATAATATATTTATTGATATACTTCGGAACATCCAAATATTAAATCTGTTGTACGTAAAAATCATTGAAACCACTTTAAAATGCAATTATTGTCGAAACCGTTAAAACAACTAGGTACATGTTATAAAACTTTGAATTAAATAGCATCCAAACCAAAAATATTTTGAAATAATCTCTTTGGAAAACGCCGTCGTCAATAGCAGCGAGACGTAATATTCACTTCGCTTCCCGTCATGGATGATTATGAAACGAAAAACTCATTATCTAGCCGGGAGGAAATGGCATGCTTCTTTCTCACCCTAAAATTATAATTTTTATGCAAGTAGATAATTTATTTATTGATAGACATTAAATGACAATAACTAAATGGAATACAACAACAAATTAAAACAATTTCGTCTAAAGAAACTAACCAGTAACATTTAGTATTAAGTATTAGGGAAGGTGAGGCAAAACGGGGTGGTAAGGTAAAACGGGGTACTCCATTTATTTCCGATACAAGTGGTGCAATCTATCTGAATTTCGCCAAACTATATTATTTATGTTGCCTTCCACTACCATGTAAGAGATGACAACCATTGTATGCACCATGTTGCCTAAATTCACCGGTGTATGAAAAGTTATACTCGTGTTACAAATTTCAAGTTGTAATTTACCGCAAATAAGTAAAAATGAGTTATATATTTAATTAGCAGCTGTTTATTCTATGTTATACTGTTCTTATGGACTTTTAATTATATGTGTAATATTAAATTTTGCCCAGTAATTCTGCATTTATAGCTACATAACCTCATTAGTTACATGTGGGGCACAATGGTGTAGGGCAAAACGGGGTACCCCACTTTGCCCCATCAACATATTTTCCTATTGTTAATTTTTCCTTACTCTAATTGCTTGCTTATTTTTTGTTAAATTAAAGTGGTAGTGTTACAAAATAAAATCAAACAGGCAATAATGGACCGAAGAACAGATGCACCAAGCAGTACAAGAAGTTGTAAATGGCTCGATGGGATACAAAAGAGCTGCTGGTCAATTTAACGTTCCCCAAACAACGTTAGAGCGTTAAGTTAATAAAAAAAGAAATAATCCAGAATATCGGGTTGAAAAAATTTTGGATAAATATCGCTGTGTTTTTTCGGATGAGCAAGAGGCCGAACTAATCTTTCAATGAATGAATTCCGAGAACTTGCTTTTGCTTTGGCTAATCAGAATAATCTAAATCATCCATTTGTGTTTAGAGGGGATAGAACTTTTAACTGAGATGAAACAGGTCCAACAGTGAACCCAAAATGCACGTTTTCTGATTTAGTAATATTTAAACAAAGGTGCCCCGTTTAACCCCACCCATGGGGCAGTACGGGGCAAATGACACATTTCTTAAAGTAGTGACATATCTAAAAATTGCATTAACCAAGTTTCCATTCAAATGGTTTCTTTAATTTATTATAGAGTAATAAGGCCCGTATAGCAAAAAAATCCACTTTTCTATCAAGTTTTTTATAAAATAAATTAATTTAAACGTTAAGTGCCCCATTCTGCCCCACGTTCCCTAAGTCACATTAGATGAACTAAAGACAATTTTTCAAATAGTATTTGTTGTAAATGTGTGGCGAGGGAATTTAATGCATTTGTAGAGAGTTTTAATTTATATCAAGACCATTTAAATAGGTAAAAACTATTTAAATTTCCTTAAAATCCTGTTGGAAGAAGTTTCAACAATACTCGTAGATACAAGTCACGATGTTGAAAAACTTTTTAATTCTAGATTACCATGAGCCCTTCAGGCTGACCTGATATGGCACCGTATACACGATTTCTTTTTATAGAGCTATTTGAAAAATGTGAACAGGAAGCAGAAATTGAAGATAAAATAAATTAACACAATAAAATTTACGCAAATTGTGGCTTAATCCCCAAACACGCCAAAAACTTTGAATTATAAAAATCATCATTATAACATATTGTTGTATTCCGGCAATTAAGGCGATTTAACTTCTGTTAATAAATGAATTATTTTATTGCAATAATTACAAAATGTTTTGGAAATCAATTAATTGGATTTTATAAATGTTATATGAAGTAACTGAGATATTAGCGTCAGTTTTGTTTGCTGTATGTAAAATTATAAACAGTGAAATTGTTGGAAAGATTCCAGTTTTCCAAATTAAAAAAACTTGGATATCAAACAAATTTTCGATTTGTATCGAAAACGGTTGATAAGGGCTTTTAATAGGTACTCCTTTTTTGTCCAAAACTGATGTTTGCTAAGTAAAACAGCCCTAAGTGTTTTGGGTAAAAAGCTACGACACAATGTATACTATTACCTATAATGTATAGCAACTTTACTAGCCTCATATAATATACCACGAGTCAATGTACGCCCCCAATTTTTTGGTTGTTTTTGAATTTAAAAATTTGGTATACGTTTTTACGTTTTTAAAAGGTTCATTAAAATTATTTCTTGTTTAATTTGTGCTTACCTTTTAAATACACTTTTATTATTACAAACGATCTCGTTAAGAAATGATTGTTGGCGAAAAAATTAAAACTTATGAATCATTATGTCCGAATAATAAAAAAAATAGTACGGTCCCATTTAAAAATTTTCCATAGGACCCCTACGGAAATTAAAATGAAAATTAAATTCCGTTTTTTGAGAAAAATCTAAAAATAGTCGCATCTATCAGTAATTTAAATAACTATTTTATTCTCTACAGACAAGCTTACTACCTTGCTAATAATTTCCATAGCCTACTTAGTAATTTTCTTACATCGCATTCATCTGACGCGGTCATCTCACTTATTTATTGGAATTTTTTAAATAGAAAAAAACTGTTGCAGTTAGAATTTCATGTTTTATAAAACACCACAAAAAAACACGGTCATTCCCTTTAAGAAAAAAAAGTTGATGTCACTTCCCGTTCAAGCGGAAGTGGTATTTTTGTTCCTGTTAGTCTAAAAATAGCCCACTTTTGTGTTATTCACGTATACCAAAAACCAAACGTAAGGCATGTCTGGATAGATCACTTTGTTTTACATCAGGTATGTGTAATAAGACGGCGCCATGATTGACTACGTGTATAATTATCAGTGAGAAATTAAGCCCCACTTTCCAGACCAACCTTAGAAAAAAATATTTAATTGAAATTCATAGAGGGTAATAATTAAGAGCAATAATTCTAAAATCTGAGGTAACTCTTAATTTGTTTTTACATAGCATTATTATAGCCATATACAATTTTATAATATCCATTAATTACCTATTAGAAATTAATAAACCGAAAGCTAATTACGTATTGGCGTCCTTTGTTTAATAGTAATTAAATATTACTACTTAAAAGTTTTTAGAAACGCAGGCAGAAGTGATAGACCGTATTTAAATGTATTTTTCACAACCATTTATCATGTATTTTAGCTGGCATAAATAAAATGAGCGAATCTGCAAATTACATCAAATGTTTGACTAAAAACGCGTAAATGCAGAGTACAGTTATTACAAAATAACATAAATTGCAACTAAACGTAAAATACATTTTGGCAGGAAATATGTATATAGGGTGGATTAATAGCTATTACAAATGACCGCAGTGTCGTGTATTGTAAGAGTAGCTAGGGATGTTTTATCCATGAAAAGGGGAAACTGTTCCCCAACCGGTAATGTCAGTCCTGAATTAAAATCTTCACTGGGGAACATGCTAAATACAGACCTTACAAAAGTGCTTTTATACATTGAATATTATTATGCACTTGCATTATATTACTGCCCAATTTCTAACAAAATATTTGCCATGCAGAAACATAATTTAAAAAAAATTTATATATATTTCGTTTCTTTGGTTGTTTAAACTATATAAATAATTTATGTTCGGCATTTTATATACAGGGTGTTCCAGTTTTTTGTAGCAGGACTTTAACAGTCGATAGACAATTGAAAATTATTAAAAAACATAGGTTGAAAAATGCTTAGTTTTCGAGATACAGGGTGTTAAAGTTTGAAAATAAATACGGATTTATATTAATATTTCCAGAATGCTAAGAAGTATCGAATCCAAACTTGCCAATTCTTTACATATAATTTAGAGGTCTATTTTAGAATAACAAACTACTACTTTACTTAACCATGGGCGTAGATATATGGATTTACTAAGGCTCTTTTTTACAAAAAAGTAGTACGCCACTGATATTTTCCCATGTCTTCAGTTTAATTCAATAAAGCAAGAAAAAACAAAAATTTAATGTCTCTTGGCACTTTTTGATATGACAAGCCGTTTTCCAGAAAATTTACATTTAATCATTTGATGCACGCATCTGGACGAATTTTAGACAAACTTGAAGTCGCTCAGAATTTCACCAAATTTGATGGTGCCAAAAATTTCTTAAAAATAAAGAATGAAACATTTAAAATATTTATTGTGAAAGTATATTATCATGTAAATCAAAATTTTTATAACACAAATGTATTAAAACGCAACGGTCGAACCAAAATAAATTATTAGAAACACAAACACAAAAGCTAGTAACATGTAAAAGTGTCTTACTTCATTACAAGCATCATAAACGATGTTTCATTCTTTCTTTTTAAAAGACTTTTCGTACCATCAAATTTGGTGAAATTCTGAGCGACTCTAAAATTCGTCCAGATGCGTGCATCAAATGATTAAATGTAAATTTTCTGGAAAACGGCTTGTCATATCAAAAAGTGCCAAGAGACATTAAATTTTTGTTTTTTCTTGCTTTATTGACTTAAACTGAAAACATGGGAAAATATCAGTGGCGTACTACTTTTTTGTAAAAAAGAGCCTTAGTAAATCCATATATCTACGCCCATGGTTAAGTAAAGTAGTAGTTTGTTATTCCAAAATAGGCCTCTAAATTATATGTAAAGAATTGGCAAGTTTGGATTCGATACTTCTTAGCATTCTGGAAATATTAATATAAATCCGTATTTATTTTCAAACTTTAACTCCCTGTATCTCGAAAACTAAGCATTTTTCAACCTATTTTTATAGGAACTTTTTTTAATAATTTTCAATTGTCTATCGACTGGTAAAGTCCTGTTACAAAAAACTGGAACACCCTGTATAACATGCATCTTTTCAGGTGTGTATTTTAGACATAAACATAAGTAAAAAGTTAAAATAAACAACGTATCTTAACTGAGTTACAGCTTGGGGAAAAATATTTAAAACATTAAAATATTTAAGGAACTGATAAAATGTGGAAGCGCAAAGTAGGTATTAATCTTGCTTTGGAATTCTACGATTTTATAAATTCTTGAAGATGCACATTTCCTTATTTGATTTTGATAACAAATTTGTCTAAAAAATATACCCAATATGTGTGTCGGATTTTTTCATGTCATAATATGACTGTTAGTAATAAAGTTACACTGAAGTACGGATAAATAGCTTGTTATTTTAGATAAAGAGAACTTTTACGAACGGGTAGACAACCTAATTAGTAATGAACCTTAGAGAAAACTTACTTGAAATCCTTTATTAAAAATGCCCACACAAAAGTGAGGAAAGTACTCAAAATGAACCTTAGAGAAAACTTACTTGAAATCCTTTATTAAAAATGCCCACACAAAAGTGAGGAAAGTACTCAAATTGCTCAAACAATCTTATTACTCCATCCGTTAAAAATAGATTACACGTATCAAACTTAGCGTACCTAGGATTGTATTGTCAACCAAAGATTCAAAAGACTGGTGTCAGAATGGTTGACTAAGTAGTTCGAAAGTTTACCTATTGCACAGCTTAGTATTTTTACTTATTAATTCTATGATTTCACTGATAAGGTACAGTAGGTATATCCAATTGCAAGATGGTGAAATTTTCATTTCCTTTGATGTTATAAGTAACTCTTTATAGTCTTTTATTATTAGTTTCTTCATGAGTGGGTTTGAACCTGAAGCAAAAGATGAGTTCAAGTCAATAACATTTTAGCCGTGTTTGACAACTACGATTTCTAAATGTACTAATATTTAGAAATAAAATAAGATAGAAAATAGGTTCGGATTTGATGTATACTATAGGAAATATACCAGTACTCTCAGATATATCCCCAATGACACCCATTATTTGTGGTCACCACAAATTGCAAATTTTGAGCAGTAGTCAGTACATCTATATAAATTCGGCAATTTTAGTAATAATTTAATTAATTTCTTTTTATATTTTTTATTATTAGGAATTTATTGTTTTTCCTTATTAGTGTTTTTGATAGTTAATAAGAGCCGAACATCATTTGTAATATAGTAGAGTTTGTAAATTGAGTGCGTTGACTCCAAAATTCCCTATGGGTGTACCATAAATTCGGTACTTTATTTGTACTTGTGACAAAACCGATGAGCAGATTACTTGCCTTGTGAAAACGTCTATTTGCTTTGTGTTGTGAAGTCTAGAGTGTGATGCAAGTTGCTAGTCAAGTTGACAGTCAAATCAAAGATGAACTGAAAACGGTTCTATATTTTATTAATCAGATTTTAGCCCACATGCATTCTTTCAGCATCAATTTATTTACAGGCAGGACATCTGCCAGCCCAGTTGGCCTGTTGGAACCCGTAATTATTTGATTTAAGAGCACGCGTAGCAACTGTAGAGCAAGTGTAGCTTTATGCTTCGTTTATTTTGTTGCAGTTTTTCTTTAAATGTCGTTATCGAATCAGGACAACCGCAATCATTAACTTCGTGTACTTGTCCTTATTGGAATAGCACCTGCTCACTTGATTTGCTTCAATACTGGCTTCATTAAACGATCCTTCCGATACCGAATCGCCTTGATGTCATTGCAAAAATGATTATCTTCAACAATCACATATTTTGTTATTTTGAATGATGGTATATGGTCTTTTGTATCTTGTAACAGTTTGCATAACCCTTCTCTGTAGGTAATCGCTGTAGTTAATTGGGTTTAAATTACTGTTTGGCAGTTTGGCACAATCATGTCATATTTGATTATCATTTTTTCTACCTCAATACTTTTGCCGCAATATATATTGCACATAATAATATCTAAACGCAAGTTCTTCCAAATTATTATTATTATTATTAATTCAAGAACATGTAAATATAGCTTGAATTTTGAGAAATTTAATTGAACATATTCAAAACATGTTACCGAATAATTCTGTACATGTTTTGCTTTATTTGTATTTTCTTTTTTTTGGTTCGAATGTAAAAAATAATGGCTTTGGAAAAATCTATATAACATTCATCTGATCTAAATTAGCAAATTACTCAACAGGGTAGAGTGGTTAAATAAATATACGTACATACTTAGTTGCAAAGATCAATGGTTTAAATACAATTTTGAAAAAAAATATTCAATTGTGATTTCTTTCGGAAAGGAAACCGTCCTAGGCGTGATTCGGACTCCATAATAAACTATAAGGTCTCGTCTCTCTTTACCTAACATAAAATTCTAGGATTTTTTGGGAATTACTTTGGTACCTTGAGAGGCGGTTATGAAAACATTTTGAGAAATTAATACTATTATCGAGGGCTTTTTTTTATTTTTAATGTAGGTATTTATTTAACGCCGGTCTATTTTCGCTACTGAGGCTAATAATCGACGCCAGGAAACGAGGTGCATCCACCTGGAAATTGTGCCAAATAATTTTTTTTTTGTCAAAGAGTACAGATTTTCTGTTTATCTAACATCGAGTCTAACATCTAATAGACTAGGTCCGACCTACTACGGTCAAAAGAGCTAAGAATGCACTCGCCTATACCGAAGATCATTTGAAGTAGGCACTTTAAATAGGTACCGCTAATTAATTTATCATAACGGCTTAAAAAAATATATATTTTAGTGTAACGAAACGTATGAAAATAATACGATTCACTGATTATTACAGAATGCTCTCCAAAAATGAAATAAAAATGTAGGTTCGTACTTAAACAATCAAGCTTTATTTAATTAGAAAGATGAAAAATCCAACATTTCAGATATCATTATGCCATATTTTTTAGCATTAAATTCCACAATCTGGCTCTCATTTAACCTAATCTAATTATCTATTCATTATGGTTTCCGAGATCTCAATAGTTACCATCTAAATCGAATTAACATGTAGGTATACAAGTAATAATAGTTGTTTTTAAAATTTCTCACTACAGAAGCCTCAAAATTCAAATATTACAATTTGTAACTTTCTCAGGAATTTTAAAAAAAATCTGCTTTGCTCTGAACTGAAATTGACTAAAACGAGTACAAAGGTTAACATTTAAAGAATTAAATGTGGAATTATTAAGAAACGTTTTCCATTTTCTACTAGTCTTTACACTAGCTACTTAATTATCTGATCTGATTACACCGAAACTGCTACAAAATAGTAGTAAATGTGGCAGACATAGTGTCATCACGGATAATAAACTCATATTAGTTCTAAATAATAAATAATGGTTTTGTTTACTGTTTATAGGTCTTCAGGAGAGGTAGGGTAGTAACGTGATACATTGCTAATGTTTCGCTCTTGGTTTTATCTGTAAAATATTGTATACAGGGTGTCCGGGAAATAAGTGTACAAAAAGAAATCACATATTCCCGAGGTCAAAATAAATCGATTAGACCAAACTTACCTCTATACCAAAATGCTTCCTAAGGGAGCTACAGCCCCCTAAATGTGGACCCCTTTAGACGGTTTTTATTTATTATCTCCGAAACTGTTCAAGTTAAAGTAATGAAATTTTGCACATCCACTAAACATTTTAAGCCTAACAAAATGAGGTAAATATCATCTCAAAATTTTTACCAAGGGTGGGTCAAGCTGTAGGGGTGGGGGGTAAAAATTACCGCAACTTTGTTATTTGTAAATTTTTTTGAGTTTTGCCTTCAAATTATTAATTGTCAGAGTTTTTCACAAAGAAAATGCCCTCTTGTGCAACTTCGATCGGAGGCACCGTTTTCGAGATAAATTCATTTTAATATTCAAATGCATGCTCTAAAATGATTAGATAAGTGGAGTAAGTGGACTAATTTTTTCCTTTTCTCGTCAAAACAAAATGTAAGAGCCATATCAAACCAAGATTTTCTTATTTATTTTAACAACTGCTCAAAATGCTTAAATTTTGTTTCGACGCGAAAAGCAAAAAATTAGTCCACTTCCCTAATCATTTTAGAGCATGCATTTGAATATTAAAATGAATTTATCTCGACGAACGAAGTTGCACAAGAGGGCATTTCCTTTGTGAAAAACTCTGACAATTCATAATTTGAAGTCAAAACTCAAAAAAATTTACAAATAAAAAAGTTGCGGTAATTTTTACCCCCCACCCCTACAGCTTGACCCACCCTTGGTAAAAATTTTGAGATGATATTTACCTCATTTTGTTAGGCTTAGAATGTTTAGTGGATGTGCAAAATTTCATTACTTTAACTTGAACAGTTTCGGAGATAATAAATAAAAACCGTCTTCAGGGGCCCACATTTAGGGGGCTGTAGCTCCCTTAGGAAGCATTTTGGTATAGAGGTAAGTTTGGTCTAATCGATTTATTTTGACCTCGGGAATATGTGATTTCTTTTTGTACACTTATTTCCCGGACACACTGTATATAAATATTCATGATTTAACAGTTCAACTTGCTAATTTAAAAGTGCACGTATGTAGTTGTGAACTTTCTTTTTTGCTTCGATAATAACTATGTTTGCAGCATACAAGCTTGCTACCGAAAAAAATTAAGAGTTTCAAAAGCAATACAATGGTTTTGAGAAAATTAGCCTTTCTTAGATGGTCGATTTCTAACCATGTCTAAACTCGATCCAGTATAACCGTAGATCTATCAGTTCAGTGAACATAAGCAGAAAAGTAAATTTTTTCAAGAAATAATTACATTTATGTTTTCTCACACTTACTTTTATTTGCATCGAGAGAGGAAACGAACACAAATATTATTTTATCTCGTTATAAACCATCCCCATTCTTGCAAACTGTGAAAAACGAAAAATTTTGGGGGTTATATAATTTAATGGGACAAAATTAAATAAGTTGTACGACTTGCCTCCTAATGTTCAATTATGTTAGGGGTTGTTGGGGGTGATTTTTTTAACGTCGCGACAGACTAACCGTGTAACATATCGTTGGATCAGGCATCGAGAGAGAAACAGAAAGAACATACACCATATTTTGCTTTAGTTCAGATTAAAAAAGCTGTACGATTTCCATCTCGATCTTAAGTTTGTTGGGGTGACTATTTTAACGTCGCGACAAACTCACCGTGTGAGATATCGTTGGATCGGGGATCGAGAGAGGAATCGAACACACATATTTTGCCTAGTATTAAATTACCCCTGTTAAAAATTTCGGAAGTTACATAATTTTCGGACATTTTGATGAAACAAAATGAAATAGGTTGTTCGACTTACCTCTCTCAATGGGTTGGGGGTTGCTGGGGGTGACTTTTTTAACGCTGCGACAGATTAACCGTTGCAACACGCATAGAGATTATTATTATTTCTAAATAAAAATACTGATAAGGTAATAACATTTTACTTTTTGGAAATGGTTTGTGTTAATGAAATGAGTATTTAATACCGTCCAACAAATTTTCATTTTTATCACATTCTAAATTTCACAAGGTTTGCGTTCTATTATTTCATCATTTTCTATGTCCCCTCTGGTTGCATCTTTGCGTGTGAATTTCTTCAGTAGACCATTTATTTCGCTTTAGGAACTGGATTATATGACAAATTTGCCGTTTTACAATCTGTATGTATATAATTTACCATATTAGCTAGTGAACTTTTAAGTTACAAGGTAATGAAGCATATTAGTTTTCCTGCCAGCTCAATTACGTGCATTTAAAATATAGAAAATGTCTAACATCTAAAATAATGTATCTACGTTAATAATAGTTGCTAAAAGGCAGACTAAGAAAATATACACACAAACAGTAGCAAGAAATATTGAATGATTGGTATTAGGAAATATACCTATCTAAACAACAGACAGTTTCAGTAACTAGAAACGCAGTTACTTAAACTGTCTTTAAAGCTGTTTGCTTTTCTTAAAAAAATGTTTAAATATTTCTTAAAATGTTTTCTCAAGTCACTGAAGTAACCCCCGGAAAACCCTAGGATTTTGTGTGAAGAGAGACGAGGACCTACAGTTTATTGTGGAATCCAAACCACATCCAGGGCTTCGATAATTCTCAATCCAAGTTCGAAACAAACCAGAAATAAATTTTTAATTTGCCACAGAATGGATTCGAATAATCGATCTTTGCAACCGAGGATTGATTGATTATTAAGCTGCTTTAAAAATCTTTTATATTTTGAAAAATAAAAGTTAAAAATCTTAAAAATCCTATTTACTACTTTTCACTTCTAACATATTTTCGTGACATAAATTGTCATAATCCATTCATTATCTAAATTCTTTAGGTCCAGGAAATCTACTGTGTACGTAATATTTCGTCAAAAATTAGAAACAGTGCCAACTTAAAAGTTATATTTATATTCTTGTAAGTTACGTATATAGAAAATCGGATGTTGTGTCTGGGTCAAGATAGGCCAAGAAAAAAATCTCGTATATGATACCATTCGGTTTTTCCTATTTATTTATCCGTTTTCACGAACATTTAAAAAGCATTAACTTTCATAATTTTACATTTAAGAAGTTCAAGACGAGGCAAATCGTGTGCAAATGCCGTCCAAACTAGATGATCATACAAACATTTTCCGCTGCCTCGTACGTACGTACGGCTCAGTTCGACCTGTTTGATACATAGGAACTGTTTTCTACTTTAATAGTAATTGTTATTTTCGAATATCTATAATACCAGGGTGTTACGCTATCGTATGTCGTAGTTGTAGGCGTGTTCTGGGAACAAAAACAAGGTAAACAGTTCTTTAAACTTTTGTCCTACCTTGAGCCGTGTTCAAGTTCTAGGAGGTTAACAATTTTCGAACAAAACAAGAGGTTTTATTTAATAACTTTATAACTAACAAAAGTTTAAAGGACTTTTTTCATGTTTTTGTTCCTAGAATACGCTTCCGCGTTTGTAACATACGATGGCGTAGCACCCTGTACTATATTCGATTCGACGCCGCCTATGGCCTGAACTTCTTTCAAGGTTAAAGCTACTACTGCCGTTCCTCTAGTTATTACAATTATGGAGTGGTATTTTGCACAATTATAATTAAAAATTGAAATTGAAAAAATTCTACTTGTTATTTACTACTACCAATAAATATTATTTTATCGTTTCAGCGTCAGCAACTTCTATTTTACTGAGTAAAAGATTTTTATATACAATCTTTTATCCGAAGTTAAGAAAAAATATGGTAACAAAAATGCTTGGTCGTCAGAGGGAAAAATATTTGTTTGGTGTAAAGAAGAAAATAAAAGGCGTTTAATCACTTCAGAAGCAGATGTGTGAAATTGTGTATTAGGTTAAGTCTTTATCGATGTGGTAGTGCTAGATAATTATATCAATTTATAGGTAAAAACCCTGTGCTTGTTTTTTTTTTCTGTTATCTTTTTTATTTAAGGTGATTTATTTTATTTATTTTATTTGAAAACTCATTATATTTCTTTCCTGTGTTGTCTTATGAGTTATTTACTAAATTCTTATAAAAATCCTGCATTTTATTTCTTCTTTTCTGCCACTTGCCACAAAACAATTGTTTGGTAACTTGCTTTAAATATTGGAATGAGAAATCTATTTTAATTCAACTTATTGTTATAAATATTATGATTTTTAATTTTAACTATTAATGTTTATTCTTATATAGTGTTCTTTTTTTTTCTCTCTCCCTTTTATTTTCAGGGAGTTCTATAAAAAGTAAATGAATATAAATGACGTGTACATTTCTCAGTTTCTCTCATTTTAATATTAGATCTATTTGTGCTAAATTTGATATGTTTTGCGACTTTGTTGTGGATGAGGGACTTGACATTATTGGTTTGTCGGAAACTTGGCTGGACCCACTTTTTCCTAGCAGTGGCGTAAGTATGCATGGCTATTCTCTCTTAAGAAATGATCGCCCCTCGCGTGGAGGCGGAGTCGCTTTTTATATTAAGGATGGTATTCAGTGTAGAGTTATTAAGACACCGTACAATGATAACAATATTTTAGAGCAACTATGGGTTAATGTCAAAGTAGCAGGTAAAAAAATTTGTTTTGGATCTCTTTATAGGCCACCTAATGCAAACTTAGTTGACTGTCTTAATACCCTTGAGAACTTTCTCACAACAGTCATACCTGATTTTGATTATGTTATATTTGGGGGAGATTTCAATGTAAATATTTTAAACAAAGATGGTTATGGTACTATACTTTTAAATAATTTCTTGGAGAGATACGGCCTAAAACAGATCATAACTGAACCCACTCGGGTGACTGACGTTTCTGAAACTCTCTTAGACGTAATAATAACATCCAGTACTGATACATGTTCGAATATAAATGTGGTTAAAATGGAAGACATATCAGATCATTATTTGGTTTCTTGCAAAATAAAAATTAAGAAAGACCGCCAACCTATTTTATTTAAAACCTATAGAGATTATTCTATGTTTGATTATGATCTTTTTCTCAATGATTTATATTCTGTAGATTGGGGTAACATTTTTAACTTAGATGATGTCAACCAAATGGTAGATTTTCTTAGCACGAATCTGGGAAAAATGTTTGATTTACATGCACCAGTTAAAACATCTAGGATTACGAAACTGCCCGCTCCGTGGTTAACTGAAAACTTGAAATTATTAATGAAGCTTAGGCATAAAGCATATTTAAAATATAAGCATACCAAATCAGCTATTGCTTGGAATGAATACAAAGAGTTAAGGAATTTTGTAAATACATCTGTTAAATCCGAAAAGAAAGCTTTCTTAAATTACAAATTTAGGTCTGATCCAAAGGGGTTCTGGAAATTATTGAAATCACTCAATATTAATTCACGTAATAATTCCATTCCTTTAGATATTGGAAATCCTGAGGATTTTCTAGATTCATTTTCAAATTTGCCTGTTCAAGTTGGTAATAATAGTAATCTTTTAATTTCTAATAAATATTTAAATAAGAAGAGTTCCTTAAATAACGAATTCACTTTTGCTGAGATAACTTCCGACCAAATTGATAAAACTATATCCAAACTGAAATCTCATGCAAAAGGCTCTGATGAAGTTGATTTAAAAATGATCTTGCTCATAACTCCTTTTTTAAGTAACCACTTAGCTTTCATTGTTAACAATTGTCTCCGTACCGGCTCATTTCCTTCGGCTTGGAAATATGCTAATATTATCCCTGTCCCTAAAATTCCTAATCCGTTCCTTGTTAGTCATTTTCGCCCAATTAGTATTTTACCGACATTATCAAAAATTCTTGAAAAAATTGTCGCTGAACAAGTAACTACCTATCTCAATAACGCTAAAATTTTACCATCTACTCAATCTGGATTTCGAGCTCAACATAGTACTAGTACCGCTCTTCTAAAGGTAACTGATGATATTTTTAAAGAAATTGATCTCAATAATAATGTTTGTTTAATTCTTTTAGACTACAGTAAGGCTTTTGATACCTTAGATCATGCTACCCTATGTACCAAGTTAGAATATTTTGGTTTTTGCAATACAGCTGTTTCCTTTTTTAAAAATTATCTGGCGGCTCGTCGTCAAAGAGTTATTTTAAATAATGAATTTTCCAAATATAGTGATATTATCAGAGGTGTTCCACAGGGTAGCATTCTAGGACCTTTACTATTTTCCATTTATACAGCAGATTTTAATAAATATCTTGAACATTGTCACTCACATCAATATGCCGATGATACACAATTATATTTTTCCTTTGATTTTCAAAATTTATCAACGGCCGTCTCTCATATTAATGCTGACTTAAAGGTTATTTCTGAGGTATCTTCTGCTCATAGTCTTTTCTTAAATGAAACGAAAACTGAATTGCTTGTATTTGGTAGTAAACGGGAGAGTATCATAAACGATCCTGATTTCAAAATTGAACTGAACAGTAATATATTACTTCCTAGTGATTACTGTAAAAATTTGGGTATCTGGATAGATGTTCACCTCAGATTTTCAAAGCATGTTAACCACCTTGTACAAAAATCATATGCCAAGTTAAAGTTATTATATACCTACAAAGAGATTCTTACTTTGGATGTAAAATTAAAGTTATGTGATTCTCTTATTCTATCATCCTTAATCTATTGTGATATTGTGTATTGGCCTGCTTTACTTTATCGTGATAAAGAAAGTTTACAGAAGATTCAGAATGCCTGCTTGAGGTTTGGTTACAATCTACGTAAATATGATCACATTTCGGCTTGTTTTTTGGAATCGAAATGGCTCAATCTTAATGAAAAATTTAAGTTACATATGTCATGTACTATCTTTAAGATCCTACAATACTCTAAGCCTGAATATCTAGTAGATAAATTAGTTAGAAATGGTGACTTACATAATGTGCGCCCTACTCGTTATCGTGATTTGCTGAGTGTTCCCAGGCATAGAACCGCCCAGTTTCAGCGGTCGTTTAGTTATAACGCAGTTAAAATTTTTAATGCTCTACCTGCTAATGTCAAGTACCACTCATCTATCAACTCCTTTAAGAAAAGTGTAAAAGATCTGATATTTTCTGAGAGAGTTTAAAACCTATAGTGTAAGCTGGCTAATTTGTTTGGCTGCACTAATCGTAAATAATTGTAAATATTTATTTAATTATTTTGTGTCCTTATACTACATGAACTTTATATACTTTTGTACTTATAATACACTTATACTATAATTTGGTCCTGTATTTTTGTATTTCCTTTTTTTTTTTATGTTGATGGTTGTATGGAAGAGCATACGGTGTATGAATACCGCCATCCTTTTCTGAAGTATATTGTAAATATTATTTGTAACATGAATAAAGACATATATTATTATTATTATTATTATTATTATTATTATTATTATTTAATAGCAGCTACCGCTGGTTGCAATAAAATAAGTATGTTTGTTTATTTTTCTCCGATTTCGATTGAGTGAATCGTAGTTATGTGATTGGTAACACCAAAGATCATTGTAACACCAAGTCGTGTCTATGAATCTTTAATGTAATTAAATGTGATATGTCTGGCAACTCTGAATAGCATCTCATTCAGGTTGGACTGCACCTTGTATTTGACTGATACAAAGGGCTCTTGTATTCACCGCAAAATCAGGCAGATTGCAAGACGGACGTTACCGCCTTCATCCATACAATTACAAATATCAACTATAGAATAGGTAGTGGCATTATAATAGCTGTTTTATACAAATGTACTATCTGTAACTATTGCTACAGAACTTCTGTATTATAATATCCTCCATTTAGGCATTTATGTTGAAGCTGAAAAACAATTTTAAAATGTGAGACATTTATACAAAAATATTCGTGTAACAGTTACAGAATTATTTGAGGTTTATTTTGTGCCCCTTTATGTAAAAAAATACAGGGTGTTATTGAAGTGAAAGTTTGATATTATTTAATTTCTGTAAACTGTTTTAATTTAATTGTTTTTTTACACTAGCAAGCTTAAATCTGATGTTCAATTTAATTTCGGAAAGAGAACGATTAATGTATACTTTAGAAATGTTTAAACTGATTTATTTTCATTCAGAGACAAATTATTAATATAAAAAATACTCTGAGCTGACGTGCAAATGGTAAAACTTGTCATATGCACAAGAGAAACCTCCCTTGTAATGTTTCGCTGAGTGATCACTGATCAGTGACCAGAGCAACTGATAAGCAGAACAAACCTCGCTTCTTAATTACCGGGCCATATTGTCGCTGGCCGTCAGCAAATGCACCTTGTTCTTCCCATAAAGTTCAGGAGATGATATCTTTCAACTTATTTAATAATAGTAAACTTTTTAATACGTTGTTCGTGCACGAAGAATGTCACCTCGGCTCATTATGATGGGTTTACCTTGTTCAACAAACAAGAAAATAGCAACTGTGAATCTATCAAATATTCCAAATATTCTTCATTATGTGGAAATAGGACAGACGTAGTTTCCACAAACGTCAAAACACTGAATAATTGTCTCCGGACGCCAACTTGGTTGGTGGAATGTGCAGCGAGTGCAGTGTTAGTATTTTGTATTTGTGGAAACTGTCGGCCCTACCTTCGTATCAAGAGGGATCCATTCCTCTCCAGGCTCATGTGGGAATACTTAAAAATATTCGACAACACATAACATAAGTGTGGCCGTAAATCCCAAATAAGAACAGAAAGAAAAAACATAACGGCATGTTTCAATAATAAATTAATATTATTTGGAATAATCATTTAAAGCTATTAGGTCACTAAATGCATCTCTTTCATTTAAAGACATAGGTACCTCAAATACCTTGGTTCACAGAACACGTATAGAAAAACAGCCAATTTGTTTTTTAACGCCTAAAATGTATTTAAAACAATTCTTGTCTGCCGAAAACCTCTCAGCTTTATTAGGCCTGCAGAAATAGAAAAAACGGTGTAACTAATTCGTTTCAGATAGCCACAGGTAAAAACAGGTGTATTTAGTTATAAGGAATATACCTCTGCGATACCTCCCAAATCAAATAAACAGAACATTGTTTAAAAGTCACTTTTATGTGAAAAAATCATGAAATTTGGAGTTTTTTAAAAATTACAGTAAGACTGCAGTAGATTAATTTTTTTGAATGTTTCTGTTTACTAGGTAATTCCAAACCGGTTAATTTAAGCCCCGGTTGATTTCATTTCATTGATTATTTATTTAAATAATTGCCGAAAACCATCGAAATTTTCGAAAATTTCAAGCATTTTTTTACTCTGAAAGGAAAAATGCTAGACTCTTGAAACTTTGGTGGAATATGTGTCTCATTACCCTCAACTTACAAAAAAAATTTCGATTCAAAATGTTTATTAGTTTTCGAGAAATTCTATTTGTTTATTAAAAAGGTCCCAAATGTTTAATGAAAAATTGACCTATTAACGTTATCAAAAATAATTCAACCACAGCTCATTTTTTTCGTTAAGACGTCAATTTTACGAATCTGTTATGGGCGTATCGATTTTCAATAATTTTGACCGTCAAAATGGTGTTAACAACATTGCTACTTTTCGGAGCAGCGTTTTTTGCAAATAACTTTACGACAAATGAAAGTATCTGCACAAATCTTTCATATTTGAGTTGCTGGTATTTTTCTACAAATTTATAAAAAAAAAATTGTTGCTCTGGGACATGTAGGAGCCGAGATAATTTTTTAAATTGTTTAATGCGCCAAACGTTTATTAATTAATATTTATGGCCAAAATTGAAACTGGTTGTTAATAAGATCTTGAATTTTGTGAATTCATCAAGTCCTATTGAAAACGGGCCCTTTTTGAGGTCAAAATATAATTTTTAATAATTAGTGATTTTGGAGCGTCTTCAATTTGTTTGGCTCAAGGGACAGGTGAATTTTTGATCAAACGAGTTTCAAATTGGGGTAGCGAGAAAAATTCGTCATATCTCCGTTATTTTCCGGCCAATTTCGACGTTTTTTTTTTATTTGGGGTAGCTCACGAAAATAATAACAATGGGCACATTTGCAATATCCAAATAATAAACAAATAATTGTTATAAAAATTTTTTTTTTTTTAATTTTTTCTTTTTTGGGCTTATAATGTGCTAATGTATTAAATATAAATTTATAAAGATTATATAATGGTAACAATGCTGTAACATCGTATATTGTTTGATGGAGAAATAGTTTGTGCATACATTGTTACCATTATATAATCTTTATAAATTTATATTTAATACATTAGCACATTATAAGCCCAAAAAAGAAAAAATTAAAAAAAAAAAAATTTTTATAACAATTATTTGTTTATTATTTGGATATTGCAAATGTGCCCATTGTTATTATTTTCGTGAGCTACCCCAAATTAAAAAAAAAACGTCGAAATTGGCCGGAAAATAACTGTGATATGACGAATTTTTCTCGCTACCCCAATTTGAAACTCGTTTGATCAAAAATTCACCTGTCCCTTGAGCCAAACAAATTGAAGACGCTTTAAAATCACTAATTATTAAAAATTATATTTTGACCTCAAAAAGGGCCCGTTTTCAATAGGACTTGATGAATTCACAAAATTCAAGACCTTATTAACAACCAGTTTCAATTTTGGCCATAAATATTAATAAATAAACGTTTGGCGCATTAAACAATTTAAAACATTTTCTCGGCTCCTACATGTCCCAGAGCAACAATTGTTTTTATAAATTTGTAGAAAAATACCAGCAACTCAAATATGAAAGATTTGTGCAGATACGTTCATTTGTTGTAAAGTTATTTGAAAAAAACGCTGCTCCGAAAAGTAGCAATGGTTGTTAACACCATTTTGACGGTCAAAATTATTGAAAATCGATACGCCAATAACAGATTTGTAAAATTGACGTCTTGACGAAAAAAATGAGCTGTGGTTGAATTATTTTTGATAACGTTAATAGGTCAATTTTTCATTAAACATTTGGGACCTTTTTAATAAACAAATAGAATTTCTCGAAAACTAATAAACATTTTGAAACGAAATTTTTTTTGTAAGTTGAGGGTAATGAGACACATATTCCACCAAAGTTTCAAGAGTCTAGCATTTTTCCTTTCTGAGTAAAAAATGCTTGAAATTTTCGAAAATTTCGATGGTTTTCGGCAATTATTTAAATAAATAATCAATGAAATGAAATCAACCGGGGCTTAAATTAACCGGTTTGGAATTACCTAGTAAACAGAAACATTCAAAAAAATTAATCTACTGCAGTCTTACTGCAATTTTTAAAAAACTCAAAATTTCATGATTTTTTCACATAAAAGTGACTTATAAACAATGTTCTGTTTATTTGATTTGGGAGGTATCGCAGAGGTATATTCCTTATAACTAAATACACCTGTTTTTACCTACGGCTATCTGAAACGAATTAGTTACAGATTCCCGTTCACATCGTCTAATTCTACAGGCCTATATCTATTTAGCAATATTTATGTATCCACTTACCCTATTAAGTTGTTTGGTAAGTTTGTTGATCGTCTGTTTATCCCTTAATTCGTTCTTCTGAGCCGCTTCAAGAGCGGCTTCGAGTTCAGCGATTCGATTTTCCAGAAAAGTCTGAAACAAAGATTTGCCTTAAGTGCATCTGCGTATAGGAAATAACATCAAGAATTCATTAAGAATCATAAATCTGATAACGACTTGTTACATAAGGAGAGTCCAAAGTAAACCGAGATGTTAAAATATTAATTAATTATTTTGAACATTAATTAAGCATAATTACGTCTCACTAAAAGCCTTTTCAAATTAATAAGGGGCGACAGCGATAGCGGAAAGTAAAAATACTTAAAACTTATTCCTCGGCTGATATCTCAAGGAAGAACCTTTTTAATACCATTTAAATCTGACTTAAACATTAATGTGACTTGCTATCTTTTACTTTATTACTTGGATAAATCAGCTCTCAGATTTCTCTTCAAGACATACTGTTATTTACTGTTCATTACGTTGATGCGACGTAAATGGACACAAATTGCTTATAAATTAGATATTCAATGACTGGGTATTGAAAACAAATATGATTGTCAAAGTTGATATGGCATCAAATAAATAGCAGTACGTAACTTAGACTTTTATCTAAATCTACGAAAATTGGTATGTTATGGATTCACCAAATCTGAGAGTTTGTTTATAATAAAAATAAAATCTTGGTATTCTCTCACATCGTTAGTAAAGATCTCCTTAATAATATAAACTACTTTGTAGGTAGCACATAATTGCAGTAATGCCTACTTCATATAAATAGAGGGAAACGAGACATTTAAATACGTAACTACAAATATTTTGTTATATGCAATAGAAAGAAGGACAAAGGCGTTACTCAATTGCTTTTGTTTTATTAACCAATTTCGATTGAGTTTTTCGTATGTATAAAGATGATGCAGGCAAATCTATCAGGAATTTGGAAAATTTAGTAACAGTGGGTAAAAGGTATGTATTTTGTAGTAAAATTTTATAATAGACAATATACACATACCGGGCGTGTCAAATAGTTTTGATATTTTCTAAAATATCTGGAAAAGAATATTTAAATTTGATGGTTTTGAATTTTTAATAGATAGGAGATTACTTTTTTTCAAAATCCGAAATTCCAATTTTTTCCGAATACTTTAAAAATCAAACGGAATATTTCGTAGTGCATTTATGACACATTATCTCGAGCACTAAATTGCATAACTTTGCTCTCATTTAATAATATATTTATATATTAGGTAGACAGATTTAATTTTACACGGATGTGACATAATTTATTACAGTCATTATGTTACTAATATTATATTATTATTGTGTCATAATTAGTCTATGTTTGACAGTAGCCAAAAGTGATTCATTTCTTCTATATTTAAAGCGGACGGAAATATAGACTACAAGTAATGAGTTATGTCGTTGAATCTTTCTCTATTTCTTCTATTCAGTTATGTACTAGTTGTAATTAAAATATTAAATAAACGCGGATAAATCGTTGAATAATTAATAGTAGGAGCTGATGTCTAGACAAACAGAAAGTTTGTACATCACATTCGAAAAGAGTAGGTAACATATTTTTGTTAAACATATGTATAGGTGATCGATACAAAATGTTCACACTTTTGAAGATTATTTCTGGCAAAAATGAATAGATTTCAATTGGACTAACGGGATTACAAAATTCAGGTGAGAGATGGAAATTTAAGTATTTCAAATAATGTGGTTAATATTTACTCAAAGCATTACAATTCAGAGTAGTTTATCTGAACTTGGTTTAAAATTTAAAACCCAACTACACCATTCATTAAAATTTAAGGTCATCATTGTTAATATTAATAACTATTAATAGTATACTTTAAACTAAAAAACGGTTAGATCATGGTTTTGTTTATTTTGTGACGAATTATGTATAAATAGGATATAATCGTTAGTGCAAAAAATAAAAAGGAAAAATAGATAATTTCAACAAATTTTTAAGGCAGAATTCGAAATAACCATTATCTTGATATAACAATACGACATAATTCTATTCTACGACCTATTCCTGACTTTCTGTGTAAACGTAATTTTTTTTGTCAAACGTATTTTCTCAATTTCGAGATTTTTCTCTCTCTCTCTCTACT
The DNA here is from genome assembly GCA_963680705.1 of Rhagium mordax. Classification (NCBI taxonomy): domain Eukaryota; kingdom Metazoa; phylum Arthropoda; class Insecta; order Coleoptera; family Cerambycidae; genus Rhagium; species Rhagium mordax. The sequence goes on along the minus strand of OY796661.1, from coordinate 57,239,768 downwards.
GGAACTTAGTAGTACGGCATAATTTTTCAAATGAATAACCTATTTCTAATGATCTACGCTGACAACCTGTTTTCTTTTTTGCAATGCCTGATATCTGCGGTATTTGTAGTACTTCGATTAGTCGAAATAACCCAGGTTTAAAATGTGAAGGTCAATGTACTAAGTTTTTTCATCTTTAAGTGTGTAAAATTGCCTCTCAGTTTTTGCGATCTGCCAGCTGATGCAGGAATCAGCTGGCAGATCGCAAAATGAGAAAAACGTTATGGACAAACTCCTGCAAAGTACATCGGCGATACATTAAATAATTTCAAATCTAATACTGTCCAGGTCTCATCAGGAATCCCCCAGGGATCTCACCTGAGGCCACTATTATTCAGTATTTTTTTAAGTAATGTGGATAAATGTTTTGTTTCATCCAAGATAACTATGTATGCTGATGATTTAAAGATATACAGGGTGTTTCATTTTTAAATGTCATCCTTTAAGGCGGTGATAGAGCATCGAAAAATAAGTCGACCTGCCCAAAAAACCTATATCAAAAATGCATAATAACGAAGTTACAGGCCTTCAAAGTTGGAATAAAAAAATCGTTTTTTGGTCATAACTTCTAGACCATACGACCGATTTTAACCAAATTTTGCAGGCAGTACTGAACTACGTACCTACAAACCTATAAGAATAACTCATGTCAAAAATCACCAGTGGCGTAGATACTGGGGTGACGCCCTCTATTTCTCACCCTATTTCCCACGCCACTGGATATTTTTTTTTTTTGGGCAGGTCGACTTATTTTTCGATGCTCTATCACCTCCTTAAAGGACGACATTTAAAAATGAAACACCCGTATAGAGAAATAAATAGCTTATCTGATTAAAGTAAAGTAAAGTAAAGTAAAGTAGCAGTTTATTGAGTAATAATACATACAGCATATTACACAAAAGGACGAAGTTCGGCAAGCCGATCTTTCACTTCGCCTACAAGTAAATAATTAAATCATACATACAATGAGATTAAGTGAAACAAACTAGTAATCCAAATGAATACAAACTAGGTTAGTAACTACATACATCAGTTTTTATATATAATGACAATTTTATACAATAACAACTATAATAACATTTTTTTTTAATTTTGTTTAAATGAAGTTTCAGAAAGACACAATAATTGTTTTACTGTATTTAGTATTATTGGAGCATTAAGTATAAGAAAAAGAACCTTCAAATTTAGTAGTTCGGTGTTGTGGAATAGTATAATTATCTCCTCTGATATTAACATCGTGAATATCCGATCTTCGTGTTAATAATTTAAATAGATATGGGGGACATTTCGACGAAATTATTTTGTGAATAAGTACACCGTATACCTATATATACAAATCTTTTATCTATTTTCAGTTGGTCATTAAAGTACGGTGTTACATGATGTCCATATGGTATACAATATGCAAAGCGCATTCCGCATTTTGTATTTTTTGTAACTTATTTTTGTTATACTGTGTCACGTAATTGTAATAAACCGGCAAGCAATATTCCAGATGAGGGTATACTAGGCTTTGTACTAATTTTAATTTAGTTTCTGTGTCTAGGGAATACTTTAAATTATTTAGCATTTTCAACTTTAAGAATGACATACCCACGACTTTATTTACGTGTTTCTCAAAATTTAATTGGTCATCTAAGATTAAACCCAAATTTTTGGAGTGACTAACTATTGACAATTTCGTATTTTCCATGTAGATCGCATAATTGTTTACATCAATTTTACTTTTGTGATAAGCACTGCCTATACACAATGCCACAGATTTATTTGGGTTAATTCTAAGGCCATTTATTTTACACCAATTTGCAAAGCTACACAAGTCAAAATTTATTCTGTCAATGGACTCCTCAATATTGTTTACATGAAATGACAAATAAATCTGTATGTCATCGGCATATAGATGAAAAGAACAGTGAGCAAATGTATCCTCTATATCATAAATAAAAATCGAAAACATAATTGGTCCTAATATACTCCCTTGAGGGACTCCACTTTTTGTTGTTATATAATTCGAATAATTATCATTATATTTAACACACTGCTTACGACCGTTTAAATAATCATTGAACCACATCAGAGCAAGATCATCGAATATATTTTAATTTTGCCAATAGCAATTCAAAATTAACCACATCGAATGCTTTACTCTGATCCAATAGTATTACTAAAGTTAATTCAGATGTATCCATTGCCCTACCAATATCATCTGTTACTTTCATTAATGCCGTTTGAGTACTATATTTGTTTCGAAACCCTGATTGCAGACTGGGCAGTATATTACTTATTTCTAGAAATATTTTAAGTTGATATGCGACAATTTTTTCAATGAATTTGGATAGAGCTGGCAAAATACTTAATGGTCTTAAATCATTCAATGTAGAAGAATGTTCTATTTTTGGGGAAGGAATACCAACAGCCGTTTTCCATATAACTGGAAAAACACCGGTTGTTAAGGAAATATTGATTATATGAACAAGATAATCTATAATAAAAGGCAAGATAATTTTTATCATTTTTAAATTAATATTATCAATCCCCAAGGCATTTGATTTCATTTTTTTCAAAATGTTATATGCAAGTTGCTAATTGAAATTTGAAGTTAGGTAAATTTTTGTATAAGTACATTTTTTCTATAAAAATCTATTAAATTATCATCAATACTACACTGACCTGCTTTATTAACAAAATATTTATTTAAGTCGTCTGGGGTTATTTGATCTGGCAGCCTACACGAATTTATCTTTCTACTACTTTTTACTCCCCATTCATTTAAATTTTTCCACATCTCACGAGGATTATTGTTGTTTTGTTTTAATAAAATTGATAATTCATATACGCAATTTTTTCTTGTTTAATTGATTGACCAACATAATTTTTCAATAATACTGTTTATGCACTATATTTTTGGTGCGCAAATATTTTTTGTATGCTTTCCTTTTTAATTCTATCATTTTTTTTATCGTGTACGTGATATATGGAGGATTTTTCTTTTTGCCAGGGTAATACTCAACTAACGGCGCATGTCTATCAAATAAAAAAATTATATTTTGATTTAGTGCAGAGATTTTGTGATCAATCTCGTTACTTTCATAAATTTGATTCCAATTTAATTTCACTGCATCATTTTTAAAATCAGTATAATCTATATTGTTGAAATTTCTGAAATATTTCTTACCATCAATTGAAACATCTTGCCTTACAGCGATATTACAAGAAGTTAGCATATGATCTGTAACATCGTACATCTCAATATTTTCACAGGATTTCACGGGAATATTATCACTTATACAAATAACATCAATCAGAGATTCACTATTTTCTGTTATTCTAGTAGGTTCCGTCACTATTTGTTTTAAATTAAAATTTATTATTATGTTATTAAAATATATTGAATCATTGCTTTTTTCGTTCAAAAGATTAATGTTTATATCACCCAAAATTATTATTGTGTCAACTTCTGTATAAATACTTTCTAAAACTTCATAGAACTCATTTGAACAGTTTATATTTACTCCAGGTTGTTTGTACATAACACAAATTCCAATAGAATATTCCTTATTAATTACTTTAATCCATAGCTGTTCTAATCCACTTTCAAAATTACTATTCTTAAAATAAATTTTATATTTAAATCCATTTTTAATATAAATTCCCAATCCACCACCACGCGTTGGTCAGTCCGATCTAATTAACTGATAATTGTTTATTGCCACATATTCACTAGGATAGTCACTGTATAACCATGATTCACTAATACCTATTATATCAAAAGAATGTTCCCCAATAAATAAACTAAATCCAGAACTTAACGACCTGTTTACATTGATATGCAGAAGGATTTAACTTTAAATATAAATAAATGTCATAAAATTATATTTTCACGATTGTATAACCCCACTATAGCAAGTCTATATATTAATAGAGCAGAAATGGATACTGTTAGTGAGGTCAGGGATTTGGGAGTGACTTTGGATAAAAAACTCAGCTTTGATAAACATATTGAAAATATTTTTCAAAAGTCGCTCAAAAACCTTGGCTTTAAATTAAGAACGACGAAGGATTTCCGTCATCATTCTTCGGTTTTAACTATGTATAATTCCATAATTAGACCTAGCCTAGAATATTGTAGCACTGTCTGGAATCCTATGTATGACAAATACATTAAGAATTGAGTTTGTTCAAAAAAAATTTATTAATACCATCAACTTTAGATACCATAGATATCGGAATTACTTGTCCTATGATAGTAATTTATCTTTTTATAGAATGGAACGTTTAAGTACTAGTAGAAATTTCTCTGATATCTATTTTGTCTATAAAGTTTTTAACAATCTGGGCGATTCTACTTATTGTACGAAGTTTATTAATAAAAATTGTAGACTCATATTATATTAGAAACATATAAGTATTTTTTACTCCAGAAATTTTACAACAAATTATTATTCAAATTCTCCCCTAATAAGATGCATGCAATTATCTAATTCTGTTTATGATATTATGAACTTTTTCAATTCAAAGCCAACATCTTTCAAAAGAAGATTAAAGACATGTTTATTTGAATGCTAATTTATTTATATCTTTCTTTTTTGCTCTTAATTTACTTCTTGTTTTGTTTTGTGTTTTTTAGTTATTAAGTTAATTAGGTAAGATTTAGTCTTATGGCTTTTATTATTATTATTTTTTTGTTGTTGTTGTTCTAATACGATACACTCACACAACTTGTTGCGGTAGATTAAGTTATATTGTAATTGTGTGTCACCCTGTAATAGGACAATACTAATTGTCTGTTGTGGTGACCTGCTACGTATAAATAAAATAAAATAAATAAAATAAGCTAAGATTATGTTTTTATTGCCAAAATAGGTATTTTAATTAAGGTTAAATAATGTATCCTGTGGTATTTATTTAGTTTTTGAATTTTTTAGTTCAATGGTGTACTCAGACATTATTATACACATCGAGTGAATGAAATGGAAAAGAAAGAAAAATATTGTACATTTTTTTTTTTTATATCGCATCCTGTATGTTTTAGCATATTTTGAAACCTCATTTTCTCTAAATATAAAAATTTGTAATGCTTATATATATTTTTTTAAAACAAAACATATAATATTATTATCAATTTTTTAAATAAACATATATATTATGTATTCCATTAAACGAATTTTAAATTTAAATAAGTATGAATATAATACAACACAAAAATGTTTATTTAATATTAAATTAATTATAAATTAATCTCTGGATTTACAAATTCTGTACTTCAAATAAGTTGAAATGGGATTTTGATTACTCTTGAAGTAATTTAATCTAACGCTAAACGAGTTTTATTTTTATCTCAATGGTATATTAAAAAGAAAACACAATTTATATAATAATTAAAATTACCTGTATTATCAAGAAAATTCCACATTCACATTAAAACGACTTTTACAAACTTTTAATAATCTGTTTTGCTACTTTTAATATATTCAATTTTTGGAAGAGTTTCATAAGAGCTTCAAAAGAATCAATCAAATGCGATTCTAATTTGAGCCGCGCTTAGACGTTATCAGTTTTTCCAGCTGAGTTAGTTTTATGAATAGGGGCGACACTGCAAGGTTCTATTGAAAACTCATTCCTAATAAATCTCTCTCCTAAAAACGGATGATATTCACTTCTCTGCGCTCGACAATAGAAATTTATCAAAATCCGAACATGTATTCTTTTTCATATTAGGCCTTTTCTTGTATCCTGGTCTACTCTTCTTAAGGTGCTTGAATTTGCTGTTAGTAGCAGACAGCGTAATGAAAATTTCATGTGAATACAATTGTTTGCTACCTTTTACAATAAAGATTAAGATAATCAAAAGACGGAATATGACAACTACGTTTATACACCTACCCATTTTTATTTCATACATAAGTAGTATTTATTCGAATTTTTTTTTTCAAACTCGTGAAGCTAAATTCCCGATCATATTATATTTGCCAGCAGTGTATAATCTATTATTATTACGTGAAATATAGTACAAAAGTTATTTATCACTCCAAATATGAGATGTACTGAGTTATTGTCTATGGACTACTTGTACGATTTTAACAGTCGATATCTCGAAAACCACTTGAGATAATGGATTCTCTTCTCAACACAGACATATACATTTTCAGTATGAACGTGATTTTCTGGATTCTGTTCTTGCTTGATCCAAAACTTATTTTTAGTAGGTACATTAGACTTTCAAAAATTTATAGAGGGCGCTGGTAACACCCTATAAATTGAAAATCACTTCAGGTAAACAGCCTTTTCTGTGCAAGATATTGAAAAATATTATAAGAAAAACTTGCTCAGAATAAATTAAGAAATATGCCATTATACCAAGTTTGATGGCTATATGCAATTTTTTTGTTTTTGTTAGATTTACTGAATAGTTGTAATTTTATTCACTTTAAAAAGTTACTAAACTAAATTACAATTATTCAGTAAATCTAACGAAAATCAAAAATTTGCATATAGTTATCAAACTTGCAGTGGCGTAGCTGAAAATCTCGGCCCCCCCCGCAAAATATATGATGAGGGCCCCCACAAAATAATAAATCACCTCCAATTTTGTTGAACAAAAATTGTTAGCTACATGAATATTTTACCACATTATACCTACTCCAATTCTTACATCTCAAATATATCATAAAATTTTTGGCAGCGGCGTACATGCTCCAAAGTCTTCTATGATGCGATCAGTATTTAACTTCCTTGCTCTCTCTTGCTCAATGCTTAATACACTTAATGCTGATAGTCTTTCTTGTGTCATTGAATTTCTTACAAATGTCTTAATTTTTAAGTTTTAATTTTGAAAATGACCTTTCAGCTGTAGCAACAGTAACTGGTAGTGTTAAGAACAATTTTATAGCAATAAAAATATTTGGAACACTTGACAGTAAAGTTTTGTGATTTTGTATGAGAAATGTATCAAAATTTAAGATTGAAGAATCCGCAATTAATTTCTATTAAGTATTTGTGTCCTCAAAACATTTCTTAGAAACAGAAGTTCGCGGGGAAAATCTGCCGATAAATCTTTAGAATAATTTTCAGCAAGATTGCTAGCTTCCAAATAAAGCTGATCGTCATTCATTGGATTTTTATTAAAATTAATTATGTACGAAATAACGTCTTTATCAATTTATTTTATTATATTCTTAAAAAATCTAAGAAATATCAAGGAAATATAATAAATTTATGTTTTTATAAAATCCATGCATCTTAACTATTGATGTTAAGATGTATGTAAGATTTCGTCACTTTTAATTTCGACGATATTTTTGTGTAAAAAATTCCTAGACTCGGGGGCCCCCAAGAGCTGGAGGCCCCCCCGCACCGCGGGCCCTGCGGGCCCGTCCGCTACGCCACTGCAAACTTGGTATGTCATATTTCTTAATTCTGAGCAAGTTTTCCTTACAAAATTTTTCATTATATTGCACAGAAAAGGCTGTTTACCTGAAGCGATTTTCAATTTATAGGTTGTTACCAGCGCCCTCTATACATTTTTGAAAGTCTAATACTGAAAATAAGTTTTGGATCAAGCAAGAGCAGAATCCACAAAATCGTGCTCATACCCAAAAAATGTTTGTAACTTACACCTATAATATCGCTTTCCCGTGGACACTCTGTATACTCAAAAGTCTACATGTTTAGTTAAAAAATTAATATAATATTTTATCATTAACAATTTTGTCTGGTATTCGGAATGTTACTTTATTATAAATATTTACTTATTTATTATTTATTTTTGGTATAATAGGTCTTTAATGTTTATATTAAACGTATAAGAATTCAATATTTGGAAAAAAATGTTCTTTCAGGGCATACAGGATGCTCTTTCAAAAACATTTCGCAATGTTGGTTAAAATTTTTTTGTTAAATTAATCTTTATGCTTTATTTTTCTTCTTTTCTATTTCATTTACTAGAAGAGAACATTCGCTGTGTAATATCTGAGTATACCACTAAATTATTAAATGAATTCTACAGAAAATACTATTTAATCGCTATTAAAATATTTCTATAAATCAACAAAATAACATGATCTTAACAAATGAAGCTAAAATTTCTTAATTGAACCGATAAGTAAAAGATTTCCTTCGTGAAAAATTTTGCATATAAATTATAAATTCACTGTTGCCTGAGAAGATCATTAAACATTGATTATTCATTCGAATAGATGCTTATCACATTGAAATTATTTGAAATATGTGGATAATAAGAAAAAGCCGTACAAACGTTCAGTAACTATTAAAAAATTTCAAAATAGGGAGAAAATACATTTGAGGAAAGAAATGTCTTCCACCACAGAGTCGGGAAAGTTTCGTACAATAGAAGGAGTATTTATATGCCTACATACATAATCCGTCACAAAATTTGTCAGTCATGAATAAAACACACACTTAAGTGAGTTTTGTCCATTTTTGTCACTAGTTAGAAGAAATAAAGAACGAATCAACGACAGAATTCATTACTTATCAATACTTCCGTTCCGCTTCTTTTAATTTCTTTTGAAAATTCAAAAAGAAAAATACCTACTTGAAAGAATATTGAGATTTAAAAAACATGATGTATTAAATGCATAATATTTATTTCGGAATATGTTCACTGATCCAAATATAAACCCTAGTTGCTTTATGTTTTACTACTACTATGTTATCTTATTGCCACCCACAAACCCAACTAGAAATAAACAAACGCCTTGTTAATATCAAAAAAACTATTAAGCACAACACTTTCTAATCAACTTAATTAACAGTTTATAATGGATTTAAATTAGACAGTGTGCTCGGTGGATAGAACATTAATAGACCCAATTTTATTTATATACCTGAATATCCAACAGAACAAATTAGCTTTATAGAGTATAATTTTTTCCGTTAAAAGATGACGGTTACGCAAAGCAGGAACTAATTTAATACTTGGCTAAAATAAAGGACAAATTCAACAATTATTGCACATAGTGCCACCTAGTTTGGAAGACGTCTAAAAATGGACCGAAAATATTTTAATATTGTATTTATTTAATCTAAGAAAATTCGATATAAAAATATTGCAATTTGGAAAAAAATTATAATGGGTGATTTTGCATGCAGGATATTAGGGATGCTTAATAATGTGTGATTTAACCGTCGCGGCGCGCCCAGAGGTCAACTACGCGGGGCCAAAGGTCCCGAAAGCAGTATTTTGCAAATATCATAAAAACAATGAACTTTTCGAAAAAAGAATATGGTTTATTAATTTGCAACTGAGATAATTTGCTAGAACAACGAATTCAACAGTTTTTTTGTAGGAGAAACCGTTCCCGAGGTTTATCACATAATACAAAAAAAAACACCTGTATTACGCTCTCGATTCATGGAGCACTGTATCTCGTGAACGTTTTCTCCTACAACACAAAGCTGTTGAATTTCTTTTTGTAGCAAATTATGTCAGCTACAAAATAGTAAATTGTGTTTCTTTTCGAGAAGTTTTATATTTATAAATAATGCACATCAAGCAAAGAAAGAGAATTGTAAAATACGAAAATATTAGCTTATTACCAGACTTACATCATTTAATCATCAAATATTTCTAACGTAATGTCGTTAGTTAATTTAAATAACTGCAAAGATAAGACCATGAAATATTTTTACTGTGCCTCACTAAGGAGGTAACATTCATTTTTTATCATGTAAATATATAAATTTAATAAGTCAACCTGTTAATTGTATCGAACTAAAAAAGGTCAAATACCGTTCTGCTAAAAATTGGATCTCAAAAGAAAAAGTTTCCGAGATTTTTAATAAGCACGTTGATAATAGTCATGGAATGAAAAATAATTCATTTCATTCAATCTTTATAGAGGTAGTATTTCACTTGATTATATCTGCACAGGACAGGAAGAATTTAGTTTCTTTGTACTTCCTGCGCTGCGATTGAAACCATTGATTTATAAATCTTTGTCCGACCCAAGAAATATTATCTCAATTACTGTATAAAACGTTATTCGAATTCATTGTGAGACAGAAATGAATTTATTCCATTCCATTTTTGTTTACATTCACATCATTCCTGTTTAATAAAAAACATTATTTTTATTCTTCGTTTCTAAATAGTCAGATACATATTTCTATAAAATCCTGCTGTGCCGATTTAAATATCGAATTGACCTTTCATAATAACTGTAATAATAATGGATTATACATGTAGCTATTTACAAGTTAAAATACAATTTTCAACAGATGGCGATCAATGGAGCACCATAGACAGCTTAAATCAACCTTACTTCAGTAGAACACCTTTTTTCAGATTTTTTTCAGTGACATCGACTATACCACGGTGTAAGACAATTAGGTGATGAAACGCCTCAATGCGTATAGTTAGAGTGTCGCCAAACTGTTAACGCAAGAGACGCGAAATCGTAAGACAAAGAGAAAGAGTCGGTGGCCGCGAGGGCTGTTCCTCGCATCGTCCCTAGTTAATTTCCACTTCATTTTACCAAGTCGAAAAATATACCATTCGATGCAGAAAAATATGTAGAACACGATTGTTGAAAAATTATGTCTAAATTGTCGGCTACTGTGCAAAAGAAATTAAAAACCATAAATGAAATTGGACGCCGGCACGTTTAACTCGAAACGCTGCTAAAATCGTTCGAGTTATGAAAAAAATTAACATAAACAATTTTATAGAGAACTAAATTTCCTATAAAAAAGTCAGTGACGGCATATGTCTATCTTGAATATTTTAGGCGTGAGGGTGGCTTACGACGGTGTGGCTAAAAGTTGTGCGCTGGAAAACGATAAGTTTAATTTAACAAAAGATCAGCGCGCGAATTTGAGGCGCCCTCACACCAAAACTATTAAAGATAGACTAATGCCACCACTGACTTTTTTATGGGAAATTTAGTTCTCTATAAAATTGTTTATGTTAATTTTTTTCATAACTCGAACGGTTTTAGCAGCGTTTCGAGTTAAACGTGCCGGCGTCCAATGTCATTTATGGTTTTTATTTTTTTTTGCACAGTAGCCGACAATTTAGACACAATTTTTCAACAATCGTGTTCTACATATTTTTCTGCATCGAATGGTATATTTTTCGACCTGCTAAAATGAAGTGGAAATTAACTAGGGACGATGCGAAGCGCAGCCCGCGCGGCCCTCGCGGCCATCGACTCTTTCTCTTTGTCTTACGATTTCGCGTCTCTTGCGTTAACAGTTTGGAGACACTCTAATTGAGGCGTTTCATCACCTAATTGTCTTACACCGTGGACTATACCAAAGATTGTTTGTTATAGGTAACTTTTCTCTTTATGAACATTTATGTACAATAATTATACATATTTTTCTAAAATTAAAAATCTAAGTAGTAAAAAATACTATTTCAGTCCTTTCTTCCATCACATAAAGGCCAAAGGGAATAACATTTCTACTGTTCAAAATGGTCACGTGTTGTACAATTAATATTACAAATACGAGTGCGCATAATAAATTTAATGGTTACATTTTGATTCGATTTTAGAGGTTTGTCTTGTTGACAGGGTACAACCAGAGCGTTTGTTTACTGTGGTACAACACTATCCATGGGACGGTTTTTGGCTATTGAACAGAAGAAACTGTCACGGATCGGTGGATCCCTTTAATTAAAAATTATTGTAAAGAACGAAATTGGATAAAAATTGGACTAGATGGGTGGATAACTAAAAGAAAAACTAAAAGTTGGACTATTTTATTTCCTCTAGCTCTAAGGTAGATAATAGTTTATCGAAACGTCGGGCAAGTTGAGAAATTGTCTTTTTATACTATACCTAAGAAATCGCAATAGCGAAAAAAATATTTGTACTCTTAAATCCAAGTAAGAACAAAAAGGAGTAATTTCTTATTCATTTTAATTATCATTGACCTAAGTGTTTAAACAGACATTTCATTTAGCTGTAGCACAAACGTGTATTATTATTATCCACATTTATAATTTATAACCATGTTGTATAAAGACTTCGAAATTTGATCGTAGCTCATATTAATGTGTGCTATGCCGATATCTATTTTTCTTTATTTCCTTACATCGCTGGTGACCTGGAAGAAGTCTCTTAAATATCCACGCTAAAAGCGGATAATGTTTATATATCGTTATATTTGGTTGAGAACTGAGATAAGGGAGAGAACTTAAAGAATGAATGACGAGCTTTTGAGACCCGTTTTATGTATTTTGCTGTTAGAAATTATACGCAATGGATGACAATATAAATTATATATTTATATGCTAAGTGCTACATGTAGCAGATTATCAGGACATTCAATGCCTGCGAAGTTGTCACATTGGAGGCAAAAACGTATGAAACAAGATGGCCATTCCATTTTTTCCCCACATCTGAATTTGTACTGACACTGACAGATAAAAAATGGAGAAGTTCAATATTCTTTATCTAATCTATAAAATTAAAATAATGGAAGCACTAAAAATATGTATTTATATAATATACAAGGTATATAATTTATGATATTTTTCCTGTAAGTTTCATAACCAAAGTTCAACGGCAGTTTATTCTAAAAACATAATATATATAAAATTCACTGAATTTAATGCATTGTATTTTAAACCTGCTCTGGGCTATTGAGATTAGTCTCTTAAAATATAATTAAAATGGGGAATGTTAACATGACAAAACCAATTTCAAGTGGCAAATAGTGGAATAATTCAATGAAGAAATTCTATTACATTTCTGAATATAAATTACGATATGATTAAATTTCTCACAATAAGCTCGATTTTCCAACTCAAGAATTCCCCACTTGGATCTTAAACATACGCAAAGAGTTTGCTGAGATTAAGTTCATATTGTCTTCCCTTCTCTCGTGTTTTGTAGGGTGAACATTATTATTGATATATTTGTTTTCTTATTTTTTACCATTTACGCACCATTTGTTTTCTTTTAATGGATTTTATTCCGATATTATAACAGAAGTCCAGAAATACTAAAAAAATGTTAAACAAAAAAATATTTATACTATGGTTAAAGGAGTGAGTGGACATAAAAAAAATCTTAAGTTAGTGCCTATATATTGAAAAAAAAATATACGTGCTGTAACAAGAATTCTGTGTTAATATAAAGTGACTAATTTTTTCAAAAATCTGGGAAATATTCAGGACTGTGGTACTAAATCCCAAATAAGAAAAGAAAGAAAACGACTCATTAATTTTTATTCTATCAAGTAGTTATAAACCCTAATTAATTTCCCATTTATATAATTAAATTAAAATTCATAATAATTATCGGCGGTAGTCTGTCTATTGTTTAGCTGTGGTAGGTACAGTTATAATTTATTGTAATATATCCAATAAAAAAAAAACAAAATAGTAAATATTTTCCTATTGGATATTTATTTCTTGAATTTAATTTCCACTGATTACCAATTGTATTTGCATGAATACGTAGATGTAATGAGCCTAGAAGTGTGTCTTATCCCACCTTCAATAAAATATATTTCTAAGGATTTCTGAATACTCTGAATACTAGAATTCAGTTTACTCTGCATAGTTATAAGATAGTCATAGTTTCTTGTTGTTCTCTGGTAAGGCAACTAAGCTAACAGCAACAGCCTGGGAAAGCTTTCCGACTAGCACTGTTCTCTAACTGTTTCACTAATTTTTATGTCTTTATTAAAACCACCAGAAAACCAAATTAACGTTTTTTATTAATACATACTATACGTTTCTTTTTTTAATTAAACAAACATATTTAATTACTGGCAGATCAGTAAAAATACATATTCATAATATGGGTGGGTGTGTATGAAATCACGTATTAAACAAGAGGTTCATAAAACTAAATTTAATTTCTTCTCCTCAACTGAATATGGCAAATAAAAAATAAAAAAATTCCAATATGCTTTCTTAGTATACATTTTTCAGAAGTAACGTAAGAACCAGTCATGATGTTAGCTATTAGCATCCTTCGGATCTTGTATTTATTTAGGGATCTTAAAACTAACTACAACGTTCATTTCAGTATTGTACTTAGTAAAACGATGCATGCATGCTATATTTATAGGCATCATTAGGAAACAAAGTAATAGAACCCTACAAAGTTGATAGCGTGCCGTTGCCACAAAATGGAGAAAAATACTGAGATTTATACGTAATGGTTCCCAAACGACACAGGAATTAAGCGAGTGGAAAGATGATTTTTTACATCTGTTATTTTCAGATTGGCCTTTTCGGGTGCGAGATGGGTTATAGACATGTTTCCTAACAATTTCGTGCGTTTCTAAATTTTGAACACATCATGGACTCATAAACGTAACTTAATATTTTATCAAGGTTATTCTGTTAAGTCAATAAATTTAAAAGAAAACACGACTGACTCCCGTTGTTATATTGAGAATTATTAAATGGTTCTATCAGATTTGATTTATTAGTTGAAGTACGTATAACAGGCAAGAACTATAAGTTACGTTATCAATAATTGCCTTTTCAATGAAAAATCTTTTCATCCATATTTTAAATTTTTAATGAATAAAAACATCCTGGAGGAGGTTGGAACTTTTGGTGTGACACTGTAGCATCAACGTAGTTTCCACTAACACCAAAATACTTATACTGCTCTACACGCGCCTTTGTTAAAACTGAATTCAAATTTATATTGTCAACTTGGTTGCCAAACGCGCGTCGAGTGCAGGTATTAGGCCGATTGCAAACACAGCCACTTGTGGCCGCCACAAGTGGCTGCCACACGCTGCGGACTGTATTTTGTATGAAGTTTAAATAGGCTCAGCGCAATCGTTGGCAGTGGCTCGTACAAAATAGTTAGGCCTGTAGAATTAGACGATGTGAACGGGAATCTGTAACTAATTCGTTTCAGATAGCCGTAGGTAAAAACAGGTGTATTTGGTTATAAGGTATACCGGGTGACCACGAACTGAGGCTCGCCCTTATATCTTCTTTGTTTTACAGGATATAAATTTCAAATTTGGACACGTCAAATAACGGTTAAATACGCATTATTTCAACCGTTTTATCAGTTTCTGTCGCTTCCGGTTTCACCGGAAATGATACTAACTTTCGTTTTTTAAATAGAACACCCTGTATATTTTTACATTTTTGGATTCAGGATGTCATTTTGAATACATTTAAGGCAAATTGAGATAAAAAATATTATTGGCAGACATTTTTATGAGCAAATTTAATTTTTGATCTAGGCGGCCGTGACCCCAAAAAAATGTTTTGTTTTGCTTCAATAATTAATCAAAAAATACAATTATGAGATTATGTGGTATGACATTTGTGTTATAAGATCTTAAACATTTCGGAAATCGTTTTTCCAGAATAACTATTTTTTTTTTAATGGCACCATGGTGACTCACAATGTTATTTTAATAAAGCATTTCATTACCGATAATTTGGTACCAAACACTTCAGTATTTGTTCATATTATAATACATAAAAATTACATTCAACAAGATATAAATGAAAATAAACTCATAATATTTAACACTGAATCAAATAGGTGCCTTTGAAATGTAACGAAAGAAACAAATGAATAGTTTGACAGCTCAAATGATATTGAAATCTATGAGAATCAGGTATTATTTTGTTGCGTATAAAAAAATTATGGTTTATTCACAAAGTGACAAAGTGGATATTATGCTGTTGATATACGGGGAAAGTCGCAGAAATAGTCTGGCAGCCCGTGATTTATATGCAGAACGCTATCCACTAAGAAAGTGTAGATCGGAAGCTGAGACAAAAGAGAGTAGCTCAAGAACACCACTTTGTCACTTTGTGAATAAACCATAATTTTTTAATACGCAGCATAATAATACCTGATTCTCCTATAGATTTAAATATCATTTGACATTTGAGCTATGAAACTATTCATTTGTTTCTTTCGTTACATTTCAAAGGCACCTATTTGATAGAAATTCAGTGTTAAATATTATGAGTTTATTTTCATCTATATCTTGTTGAATGTAATTTGTATGTATTATAATGTGAACAAATAATGAAGTGTTTGGTACTAAATTATCGGCAATGAAATGCTTTATTAAAATAACATAGTGAGTCACCATGGTGCCATTTAAAAAAAATTAGTTATTCTGGAAAAACGATTTCCGAAATGTTTAAGATCCTATAACACAAATGTCATACGGCATAATATCATAATTGTATTTTTTTATTAATTATTGAAGCAAAACAAAACATTTTTTTGGGGTCACGGTCGCCTAGATCAAAAATTAAATTTGCTCGTAAAAATGTCTGTGAATAATATTTTTATCTCAATATGCCTTAACTGCATTCAAAATGACTTCCTGAATCCAAAAATGTAAAAATATACAGGGTGTTCCATTTAAAAAACGAAAGTTAGTATCATTTCCGGTGAAACCGGAAGCGACGGAAAGTGATAAAACCGTTGAAATAATGCATATTTAACCGTTATTTGACGTGCCCAAATTTGAAATTAATATCTTGTAAAACAAAGAAGATATAAGGGCGAGCGTCATTTCGTGGTCACCCGGTATACCTCTGCGATTCCTCCCAAATCAAATAAACAGAACATTGTTTAAGTCACTTTTATGTGAAAAAATCATGAAATTTGGAGTTTTTTAAAAATTGCAGTAAGACTGCAGTAGATACATTTTTTTGAATGTTTCTGTTTACTAGGTAATTCCAAACCGGTTAATTTAAGCCCCGGTTGATTTCATTTCATTGATTATTTATTTAAATAATTGCCGAAAACCATCGAAATTTTCGAAAATTTCAAGCATTTTTTACTCTGAAAGGAAAAATGCTAGACTCTTGAAACTTTGGTGGAATATGTGTCTCATTACCCTCAACTTAAAAAAATAATTTCGTTTCAAAATGTTTATTAGTTTTCGAGAAATTCTATTTGTTTATTAAAAACGTCCCAAATGTTAAATGAAAAATTGACCTATTAACGTTATCAAAAATAATTCAACCACAGCTCATTTTTTTCGTCAAGACGTCAATTTTACGAATCTGTTATGGGTGTATCGATTTTCAATAATTTTGACCGTCAAAATGGCGTTAACAGCATTGCTACTTTTCGGAGCAGCGTTTTTTGCAAATAACTTTACAACAAATGAACGTATCTGCACAAATCTTTCATATTTGAGTTGCTGGTATTTTTCTACAAATTTATAAAAAAAAATTGTTGCTCTGGGACATGTAGGAGCCGAGAAAATTTTTTAAATTGTTTAATGCGCCAAACGTTTATTTATTAATATTTATGGCTAAAATTGAAACTGGTTGTTAATAAGATCTTGAATTTTGTGAATTTATCAAGTCCTATTGAAAACGGGCCCTTTTTGAGGTCAAAATATAATTTTTAATAATTAGTGATTTTAGAGCGTCTTCAATTTGTTTGGCTCAAGGGACAGGCGAATTTTTGATCAAACGAGTTTCAAATTGGGGTAGCGAGAAAAATTCGTCATATCTCCGTTATTTTCCGGCCAATTTCGACGTTTTTTTTTTCAATTTGGGGTAGCTCACGAAAATAATAACAATGGGCACATTTGCAATATCCAAATAATAAACATATAATTGTTATTACAAATTTTTTTTTTTTAATTTTTTCTTTTTTGGGGCTTATGCAACTTATAATGTGCTAATGTATTAAATATAAATTTATAAAGATTATATAATGGTAACAATGTATGCACAAACTATTTCTCCATCAAACAATAAACGATGTTACAGCATTGTTACCATTATATAATCTTTATAAATTTATATTTAATACATTAGCACATTATAAGTTGCATAAGCCCAAAAAAGAAAAATTAAAAAAAAAAAAAGAAAAAAATTGTTTATAACAATTATATGTTTATTATTTGGATATTTCAAATGTGCCCATTGTTATTATTTTCGTGAGCTACCCCAAATTAAAAAAAAAAACGTCGAAATTGGCCGGAAAATAACGGAGATATGACGAATTTTTCTCGCTACCCCAATTTGAAACTCGTTTGATAAAAAATTCACCTATCCCTTGAGCCAAACAAATTGAAGACGCTCTAAAATCACTAATTATTAAAAATTATATTTTCACCTCAAAAAGGGCCCGTTTTCAATAGGACTTGATCAATTCACAAAATCTTATTAACAACCAGTTTCAATTTTGGCCATAAATATTAATAAACAAACGTTTGGCGCATTAAACAATTTAAAAAATTATCTCGGCTCCTACATGTCCCAGAGCAACAATTTTTTTTTATAAATTTGTAGAAAAATACCAGCAACTCAAATATGAAATATTTGTGCAGATACGTTCATTTGTTGTATAGTTATTTGCAAAAAACGCTGCTTCGAAAAGTGGCAATGTTGTTAACGCCATTTTGACGGTCAAAATTATTGAAAATCGATACGCCCATAACAGATTCGTAAAACTGACGTCTTGACGAAAAAAAATGAGCTGTGGTTGAATTATTTTTGATAACGTTAATAGGTCCATTTTTCATTTAACATTTGGGACGTTTTTAATAAACAAATAGAATTTCTCGAAAACTAATAAACATTTTGAAACGAAATTTTTTTTGTAAGTTGAGGGTAATGATACACATATTCCACCAAAGTTTCAAGAGTCTAGCATTTTTCCTTTCAGAGTAAAAAATGCTTGAAATTTTCGAAAATTTTGATGGTTTTCGGCAATTATTTAAATAAATAATCAATGAAATGAAATCAACCGGGGCTTAAATTAACCGGTTTGGAATTACCTAGTAAACAGAAACATTAAAAAAAATTAATCTACTGCAGTCTTACTGCAATTTTTAAAAAACTCCAAATTTCATGATTTTTTCACATACAAGTGACTTATAAACAATGTTCTGTATATTTGATTTGGGAGGAATCGCAGAGGTATATTCCTTATAACTAAATACACCTGTTTTTACCTACGGCTATCTGAAACGAATTAGTTACACCGTTTTTTCTATTTCTGCAGGCCCAAGTGTGGAGTGTGAAGTGGCTGTGTTTGCGACCTGCGACCGGCCTAAGGGCGGTGGCAGTCACTTGTGGCGGCCACAAGTGGCTGTGTTTGCGACCGGCCTTAGTGCTTTGGTGCTAGTGGAATAAAAATGTATTTTGCTAATAGTTATGAAGATGTTACCTATCAGGATACATTTTTAAAATAATATTATAGACAAAATTACTCAAAAATACATTTTAAAACTTGCTGAACTCATTGAATCATTTTTGTATGGGAGTGCCAAATTATAATTATCACATTGTAACTCCACCATTTTATATGTAATATTTGATTTTTTAGCAAACATGTGAAACTTGATTTTTGGTCATCTTCAGAAGCTATACGAGTCTCCACTTTGTTAAAATTATAAAAATATATAAGTAATATAGCAGGATGTTATATCGTTTTAGAGTTTTAGTGTGTAAAACAAATATTGTGCCCAAGAAAATTAATATTGAAGGTGCGTTGTCCCTAATTGTTAACGTTTCTGTTGTTCTATAAAAATGAGACTTATAGAGTTTTAAACTTACCTAAATATGTAAATGCTACAAGAGAAATCTTAAATCGTAACTTGAAAATAAAAACAGGTAATCAGACGCTCGCTTTAAGTTTCCATCTGGTATATCTATCATTTTCCATTATTTCCTGAATGAGGTCATTTTCCTAAGCCATATTAAAATAATTATCAGGCTGTGTGACAACAATTCGATAAGAGTCAATTTTTTAAATGATGAAAATCAACGTAATGCATTAATTAATTATGCCCTTTAATAAGTATAGTTACAATCACAGCTACCGCTCGCTACTTCCAAGACAATTTAACTATAAAGTAATCGGCACCTACACCAGAAAATATAAATTAAATACTAACTTGAATTGTGATAAAAATAACTTATCGTCTCATTTAATGCTTAGATTGAAATATTTGCCGCTTAATAAACTTAATTGAGTAAATAACCTCATTAACAGGTACTTAAAATAATGTAAATTTATAATTTAATTATACACTGCAATCAATTTTTGTTGATAAATCAATTAACGATACAGTATTTCCCAAAGTACGGTAAGTAATATTTTTTTATTTGTTAATTACCAAATAACTAATTACTATTATTATTATTATTAGGCTAGAGATGAAAAATTATTATTATATTTTGTAACATATAAGAAATTTTAAAATTACTACGGTACATAAATAAAATTTAACATACATGTAACATTTCTAGAGATATTCAAAAAATTTAATTCAAGTAGATATTCTTTTCGTCGTTTTGTGTAAGCAAATCTAGCAAATACATTTAATTTAAGTATTAAAATCTAACTGCTGGTGCAACATATTTGTAATCGAAGGAATCAGAGCTCGACATTTTAATTAAAGTCTTCATATTGTATATACAGTACAAAAACAAGTAATCTGCAACATCCTAAATTAATAACTAGTTGGAAATTACACTCAACCCAACTAATGTAGTTAGTTGCATTTGCCCCATTACTAAGCCAACTAGATTCCTAATGAATGCAAATTACCATTTTTACCGGAAGAAAGTACAAAAAAGATTATTTTCCCTACAAATGCTCTACTGGTAGCCCTAATTAAGTAATAATCCATATCGATTATACCAAGAAATCAGTAAAAAACATGATCAAGGGCACTTATGAATTTTTTAACGCAAGTATTTATTACTCGACTATATGAAACAGATTGGATTTGCAAACAAAGATGATATACTGCATTAAAAGAAATGGAAAATCAAAAGACTAGTTATAAAGATTTACTTTCCTATAATATAACTAAGTTTATAACGAATAAAAAAATCGATCAGAGGTAGGTTACGTCATTTAATTTAACGGTACTGGTGCAAATGGCATTTGATGGTAATTTGGGGGGTGACAAAGCCCCGGAAAATTGGCTTCAATCCAATCTAAAATGCAAATAATGTTCATAAAGTCTCTGAATCCAATTATATGCTTTTTGTCGCAACTTACTAATTACCATCTTTAATGCTAAATTGATTTTAAATACATATTAGGCGACAGAGAGTAACGTCGTATTAGAGAGGGAATGTAAATAACTATAGGCAACGCCTAAAGTTTAAAAATTACTTATATAAATGATTTTATGTTCAAAGTCTGATATTTTAACGCTACAAATTTAACGTTCGATAATTAATTTTCACGCACGATATATTTGTTTGGTAAAATATACAATTTTCGGTAAAAATATGAATTGCTTGATAAAAGTGAAATTTCCATGACAAAAATATTAAACCCTGGGTAAAAAGAAGAATAAATGCACGATAAAAATATCAGACGATCGATAAAAACAAACAATTCATAATACAACTTAGCAGACGTTCGATAAAATGGTTAAATACATAAAAAAACAATGTCCAAAAAAAAATTATAGATGTTCGTTAACGCGAAGACGAAAAGTATAATCACTCGATAAAATGTTTAGGCGTGCTATAAGAATAATAAACACGTGACAAAACTAGTAGATTCTCGATGAAAATAATAACTGTTATGGAACTTATAAAAGCCTTAGTGAAAAAATATCCAGAGGACTGCTTGGATATGATGAACATTTTATTGAGCGGAGAATTTCCAGAAAGATGGAAAATAGAAAGGTTGGTTTTGTTGGAAAAACCGAAAAAAGATAGACAAAACAAGACCTCATATAGACCGCTATGACTGCGCACTTAGGCAAGCTATTGGAGTTATATTATGATCCTGGAAAGATTCACACACGAAATAGAAAGAGGAAGTGACTTCTCAGATCTTCAATACGGATTGAGAGCTGGCAGATCGGCCATCGATGGCATGAAGGAGGTGTGGGAGGCAGCGGTCGAAGCCAGAAACATGGTGAAGAACAAGGTGGTGATGGTTAGCCTTGACGTAGAAAACGGGTTCTGCTCCATCGTGTAAGAAGCGGAAAGAAGGAATGTACGCTCTTATCGGACCTGGATGCTAAAGTCATACTTCCCAAGACTGGTGGCTGTTAGTAGAGGGTGAACAACACATGCACCTACAAGTGGGGTTCCACAGGGCTCGATACTTGGACCACATCTGTGGAACATGTACTACGAAGGAGTTCTCAGACTCAACGTTCCAGGATGAACCCAACTTGTGGGATATGCAGACGATCTCGCAGTGGTAGTGCGGGAAAAAACGAAGCAAAAGAGACAACACAAAGTATGTCCTGCACAAAACAAAGGAGTGTATTGAGGAAACGAGGCTAAAGCTGGCGTCGCGCCGCACAAAACCGAGGCTATCATCCTAGAAAGTAGACGCACTTACTAGGATGGAAATCGAGCTAAAAGGGATTACCGTGGTAACCAAAAAAAGTATCTGGGGGGTAGTTTTTGACAGAAGCATGAAAATAGCAATTCACTTCAAGGAAGTAGCCAAGAAGGCGCAGAACTGTCTATCCATGACGCTAGGACGGTTGATGCCTAATATCGGCGGGTCGAGGACCAGCAGCCGTAGGATATCGGTGGTGCACTCTATCATTTAGTATGGTGCCCCGATTTGAAGTAAAACAATGGCGTTAAGAAAGTACAGAAATGCTGGAAAGAGTCCAGAGAAGAATGGACTTTTTCCAACATAAGCCGGACGTACGTACGGCCTTCATCAGTGCTTTGCAGATGATTGGGGGAATTCCTACCATGGACTTGATGGTGAGAGAAAGAGAGAGGGTACATGCAGGAGGGACGGAGATGAGAGTTATGGTCGACTTCAGTTTTGTAAGACACATAAAAAACCGGCGGCTTGTTTGATGCCCATAAAAACTTCAAACAAGCCGGCTCTTTTTATGTGCTGTATAGATATGACACAGACTTTACAGCACGGGAAGGAGTGGCAACGAAGGTGAACGGGGCAAACAAAAAACGGATTAATAACGTGGGCGAGAAGACTGATTCCAAATATTAGATCTTGGACCGAAAGGCAACACGGGGAAATAGAATCTTTTATTAGATAAGTACTTACCGGCCACGGATGTTTTCAGAAATATCTCAATAAGTTCAGGAAGATCGAGAGTGACGAATGCGTCTATTGCAGACAACAGGATACGCCAGCGCGCACACACTATTCGTATGCCAAAGGCGGGAGGTTCAGAGACGGCATGTACATGTAATTGTAGAAGAGGATACCAGAAACCGTCCTACAAGTTATGCTACGAAGAGAGGAGCATTGGGGAAAAGTAGGCCACTTTATAAAAGAAATAATGAGAACTAAAGCAGCAGCAAAACGAGAACGTCAACAAAATACGAACTAAGGCTGTCTGCCAGGTGCACATTGCACAATAGTGCACATGCTTGACGAAGTGATGCCAAGTGCGGCGCGCGGTTCCATCAGGTCTTCAGAAAAGGAGGAGTTTCAGCCGGATAAATCACCATTCTGTGTGGATAGTCCTTTGAAGATTTCCTTTCCTCCGAAAAGAAAAGTTGGGTTAGGATAGGTGAAGTTGGGTTAGGATAGGTGAAGTTGGGTTAGGTTACATTAGGAAATCTAGCGAATAAAAATTTTCTATGTTTGGGTTATGTTTATCACACAGTATTTATAACTATAATTATAATAATCGATTTATGTAAAATCAGCGGTTATTAGAGCAAGAGAAGCGCACGTAAAAATAGTGGGCATATCATAAATATGTTGCATTTTCCTAAAGTGTACCATACAGCATCTGCTGTCGTGCAAAATTTATCGAATATTTAATACTTTTATCTTACAAACTCAACTCTAACTTAGTTTATCTTGCAATAATTTATTCTAACATTAAGTGATTTGAATATCAAGCAGTGCTATTGTGAATTTGTATTTTATGTAAAATTTTGAATTTTGTATTATGTAAAATGTAAAACTGCTTTAAATATCGAACGATTTATTCCTACCCATATTTTAACATGTACTAAGTTTGGCCAATAAATTTTAGTGAATTCAGGCTGTACCAGTCTGCAGAACTTCTGGTAAGATCGTTGCTTGACAGTCGAATATATGAAAAATATATTCCAAAATATCACAAATTCTAGTCGGCAAATATCTTGAATATTTTTCAAACGGTATAATTTAATATGGTCATATATATTTAATAATGGTAAATATAGTTACTTAGCTTTATTGGTGTCGAGTATTTCTATTAAGCTAATCAGCAAAAGAAAAAAGCAATCACAGATGGTATACGGGTGTCCCGTAATAAAGTGCAAAAAATTTAACGGGAGATTCCTCGTCGAAAATTAAGGTGGGTACTTCTTATAAAATTTCCCAAAATAAGCTTTCCCTGTTCGGCTACACCCCCTTAAAGGGGTGGGCTAAAAAATGGTTTTTAATTTCTAGCTCAAAATAGCGTAATCGGAAAAAGATGAAATTTGGCACATCTTGGTTACTAATCAAAAGGCATCTGACGAAATCATTTCATCCACCTAGCATGTACACAAAGGGGTGAAATTAACTACCATTCTTGAAATTTTGTAAATATCTTTCTGCCTGCTATTTTTTTTTCAATTAAAAAAAGTAACTAAACATTATGATTCATTTAGAAACTTTTTTATCTCTTGAAAAAATTTCGTAAAATCGACCATTTTTGAGAAAAAAATTAAATTACATCTGCCTAAGTGATCAATCAAAAGCGATGAGCACGATTATATTAGTGTAAAATACTAAAAGTAGGCTGGTGTCAAATTATAATTTGACAATATTACGTACTGACATGATCATTTGGTGCTTATAATTTGACACCAGCCTACTTTTAGTATTTTACACTAATATAATCGTGCTCATAGCTTTTGATTGATCACTTAGGTAGATGTAATTTAATTTTTTTCTCAAAAATGGTCGATTTTACGAAATTTTTACAAGAGATAAAAAAGTTTCTAAATGAATCATAATGTTTAGTTATTTTTTTTAATTGAAAAAAAAAATAGCAGGCAGAAAGATATTTACAAAATTTCAAGAAGGGTAGTTAATTTCACCCCTTTGTGTACATGCTAGGTGGATGAAATGATTTCGTTAGATGCCTTTTGATTAGTAACCAAGATGTGCCAAATTTCATCTTTTTCCGATTACGCTATTTTGAGATAGAAATTAAAAACCATTTTTTAGCCCACCCCTTTAAGGGGGTGTAGCCGAACAGGGAAAGCTTATTTTGGAAAATTTTATATGAAGTACCCACCTTAATTTTCGACGAGGAATCTCCAGTTAAATTTTTTGCATTTTATTACGGGACACCCTGTATATTTAAATCGGAACATTTTGCTAAAAATTAAGAACTACAGTCAGTTAGTTGAACTGTCACAGATTAGGATGTTGCTAACAACTAAATGATGCACATTTTGAGCAAAAGTTACGTTGAAAAGTAATAAACTTAACAATTACATTTTAATGTTATGCAACCCTCAACCTCTCCCCCAAAATAAAATGTGATCAGTACGCTGGAGGGGTCACACGACATAGTGTTGCATTTGAAAAAATAAAACTTGGGAGTTGTTTCTGCAATATTTTAATTACAGGAGTTGCTGAAAATGCATACCATTCACCGATGCAGAAATGTATCGTCGTAGAAAACAAATTTTGTCAAAGCCATAAAAATTTCAAAAAATATATATATTTTTTTGTTTTAAAAGGAACGTAGATTAAAATGTTTCTATTAATTTTGACCAGTGACCTTCAAGAAAAGTCCTTGTGGTTTGAGGGATAATTGATCAAAAAACATTATCACCAAAAATAATATTTTTGAGAAAATTAATTTTTTAATTATGTGCTTGCTTTAATTATTGTACTTGCATACCCAGAATCTTTATTTGTTCATCAGATATCGACAAAACGAATTCTTTTTCCAACAACTTCATTACCTTGTATTTTGAAATTCATATTCGTTTTTCGATATGTATTTATATATGTTAAAAAGTTCTTAATTTTAGGCGCAACATCCACTTGTGAAGTTTCCTGATTTAAATTCGGACCTACCTGTACCCACCACCGGTATCCCCATCAGGAAAGAATTTAAAAAGTTGTCTATAATTTGAATTATACTACGCGATGAGAAAAATTATCATGATAAATAAATGGTGCCCGATGTATTTATACATTTCCTTCAGATACATACATCATGGTATTCAACAACTAATCAATTCGAGATTTAGCCATCTAATCCATCATACATTCGAGTTGATGTATATAAAAGATTAAGGGTGGATATATCAGTAGGGTAAATATATATTTACTATCACGTCAAGTAATGTAGTACGCTAGAATTCTAAATATTTGTATACAAGGTGTTTCAAAATAATCACTTAATTTGTTTTGCTCATAAATTTTTTTCCACAACCTTCCGGATTATCAAAAAGTAACTCAAATTTTTAAAATCATACTCAACAATGTGCTGCTATAGTAACGATTTACTTCAGAAATAATGGTATTAATGCTGCTTTATGCTGAAATTGTCAAATTTTTAGATGTCGGATGGAGCCTATTAGCCGAGGCCATCGCATCCACGTAGGTAACAGTTTAGTATGAGGTAACGTCTCACTACGTCCTGGGGCTAAATTTTTTCAAGGACGAGCTTAAATGATTATGCAATTATTACAGTTGATGATGGTCGCTAGAGCATAATGGTATAAGACTTTTTGGTACCCAAACTGAATAGGCTAGCCTTGGAAAACAACTGGAACAACAGGATGGTGCCACTTTGATGGGCCTGGATATTTTTCTTTAGAACTAAAACTGATATTTTTCTTTAGAACTAAAACTAAAAGTATTCATCAATAAGTCTAGGTCTAAAAAATCTGTTGAAACCCTATTTTGGAGAATTCGGCGGCAGGTAAAAATTTAACTATTAACTACCTATATCATTATTTTAGAGAATTTTATGCTCTACCAAAACGGTAGGTACGTATAATTTGTCCTATCTCGCTTAGTTTTCAAAGCATTAAAAAAGACGTAAAAATACTTGTTGGTATTATAATTAATAATTTTTTATTCCGAAAAAAAAGGGAGTTCATACCTCATAATAGGTATGATATCGTAAAGTAAAAGTACAGAAAGCAAGGAAATCATTGTTTGTACAATCGGGATCATTTAAAATGACCGCGCATTAATTGAGTAATGACATTCAATATTACAATATTAAGGTTTATATCTCTATTTACTAATATTTACAATAAAATTTATAATCAACTTGTTTTTTTTATCATTATTTAACTATATGTAGATATTAGATATGATAGCTCTACACTAAATTGTTTGAATTAGTTAAAACATAGCGTACATAAAACATGAAACTTCTGGATACCACCCTATATATAACAGTATGTTCAATAGTTATTCTACTGCGTTGTTTTACCTACGTATTAGTTCGTTTAGTAAGTTTATGGTCAAAATAAGAGTTCAGAAAAAAACTCATACTGCAGGTAAACTTTTTGAAAATACCTTAAATAAACCAATCATGTACCTATAATACTTTATTGCGTTCTTGTAAAAAAACCTGTATCCTTAGAAAGCACCACAATCTAAATAACCGACTAAGATTGAATTACACCATGTAAATTAATAATTTACGTTCGTTCTACACGCATTATTTTTTTATTTAGTGCCTTAAACCTCTTCAAGCATCTAAAAGCTTCTACGAAACTTTACCAGGACTGCTATTAAAACCAAAAGCAATTTGATGCCCCTCAGATTCCTATAAGTAGGATGGAAGTACTTAGGGACCATACAGGAAACACGAATAGGCAGGTATTTCAGTTTTGCGAGTAGCAGAATGTGAAAGAGGCGGCGTAATCCACGTAGTTGGGTCATTTCCAGGATGAAAGCAAAGGGATCTAAGCTGACCATCATCTCACACAAATCCAGATCGATGCATCCTAAGATAAAACTAAGTATTATGGAATTCAAGATAATGCTGATGGAGACCATCGAAATCACTAGCTTTTATACCGAAATGACCGCCAGATAACACGCACAAAGTGAAAACAGCTTTTCTATACCATACAAATAATGTATGCAGGATGAATTGTTATCTGCGTAAGGTGTTTATAAAAACAAGGTATATACATGCTAAATTTAAACAATAACATATGGTTAGGTGCAAGGTGTAATTAAATAAACGTTACACTGCGACGAAAAAACTCTAATATTAATAAAAATTATATTTGTTAACACTTGCACAAAGTTACAAAAATCTATTTTCATGCAAAAAATAATCATAACTGTTTCAGCTTCTCACAATATTCGGGGGGAATTTTTTGTTATTGTTCTTGAATACGCTCCCATAGAACATGCAAATTTGTGGAGAATGAATCACATTAATTCACAAGTGCATTTCTAAGGAAAGTATGCATTTTCGGTAGGACTAAGATCGAGACTTTGAGCTGGCTGCTCTAATACTAGAAAATTTTGCTTACTCAACTATCTTTTTACTAATTTGGACGTACAGGGTGTTTCCTATAAAACTATAACCCCCCTTATTTCGATCAATCACCACCGATTTTAATTTTTCAAAAACCGGTCTAACACAGAATTTTCCGTAGATTGTGAATATGCTATTACTTTTTTTCCTACTTTAACCGTATACGAGGGGCAGAAAAAAGTATGGTTTTTTTAAATGGAACACCCTATATATTTGTACATATTTGAATTCGCCTCGTCCTTCTGATTACAAATATATATGACACTTATATATTTGCTATAAAAATGGCGTAAATAATTGAATTTAAAATTAGGGCGTTTTCTTCAAAACTATACCCCCCCCCCCTTACTTCGGTCAATTATTTACGGATCAAAATTTTCAAAACCCACACATAGAATTTTTCGCAGATTTCATATATACTATTACTTTATTTCTCCCTTCAACGGTATACGAAGGGTGGAAAAAAGTATGGTTTTTTTTTTATGGAATGCCCTGTATTTTTTTACATATATAAGTATTATATATATTTATAATCAGAAAGGTAGGGCGGATCTAAATATGTAAAAAAATACAGGGCATTCCATAAAAAAAACATACTTTTTTCCACCCATCGTATACCATTGAAGGGAGAAAAAAAGTAATAGCATATATGAAATCTACGAAAAATTCTGTGTAGATTTTGAAAATTTTGAATCGTTAATAATTGACCGAAATAAGGGGGGGTATAGTTTTGAAGGAAACGCACAAAGTTTAAATTCAATTATTTACGCCATTTTTATAGCAAATATGTAAGTGTCATATATATTTGCAATCAGAAGGACGAGGCGAATCCAAATATGTAAAAATATATAGGGTGTTCCATTTAAAAAAACCATACTTCTTTCTGCCCCTCGTATACGGTTGAAGTAGGAAAAAAAGTAATAGCATATTCAAAATCTACGGAAAATTCTGTGTTAGACCGGTTTTTGAAAAATTAAAATCGGTGGTAATTGACCGAAATAAAGGGGGGTATAGTTTTATAGGAAACACCCTGTACGTTTGGGGTCATTATCATGTTGGAATGTTATTTTGTTCTCTGGGCATATTTGCTCATCCAAAATGTTTCCGTATACATATTGTTCACATTTCATTCTATTTTATATCGATCCAACTGCATAAAATGCTGATAAGCAGTTCCACATCTTGAGGTTGCCTCCACCGTGTTTTTCAAATTGAATGAAATCGTTCGATCGCAATGCTCGCATATATTTTTGAGTTATTGATGTTTAAAATTAATTTTTTTGAAAAAGAAAACATTTTTAATATTAAATGTATATTATTTTTAGGTTAGCAACAAATTAAAATTATTTCAACATGCGTTCCTCCCATTGCTTACTTGACAATGACCTAAACGATTGATAAATTCTTCTTAATTTTTTCTAATCATTTTTGGTGTAATTAGCCTGTTCAATGCGAATAAATGTTAGTACCTCAGAAACCATTGATTTTAGGTATAGGGTGTAATACATAGAAAACGTTTAGGACTTTACAAGAAATTCGAAATTGCAAAAAAATTTGGGGTTGCCGTTTGAAAAGTCAAAGTTGATCACAGCTCAGTTTTTTTTGAGACACCTTGTGGGATGAAAAATATTTTTAGAATAGGCCTAATATAAAATCAAAATCGGCCTGTCCGAGCGATTTTTCCAAAACTTAGGCGTTTTGAAGATATTGAATTTGTTCCTTAATTTTCGACCTCACTATACAGGGTGAATACCAATAACTCATTTTAATTTTAAGGGATGGTAGGTCCCTTAATGGTAAGGCCATATCCCAAAAATAAAAAATATATACCCTGTAGTTTTCGAGAAAGAAAATAAATTAAAATACGTCAACATTTCCAGAACTTCTTAACTTACCTATCTCAACAGAAAATAAATCAGGATAGGTCTTTGCCTCTGACATTCACCTTGTTTTTTGCAATCATAAATTCACTAGTTTTTGCTGTCACTGTCAATTAACTTGTCTCCGACCGCAAATTTATAATGCAGGTGGTGGAATATGAAAGACCGCCGAATGGCGGCTTAACTTTATTAGACGTTTTTTGTCACGTTTTTTACGTTAGAACTTAAAGTCTGTGACTTGGATTGTTCACCCCATAAGTGGGTCAGTAGAGCGACGAAGCGGTACTCAAAAGTTTACTAGAATTTTACGTAGGTTAGGTTAGTTTTTCAACTTTTTTTTTATATTTTTTTATTGGTAATTTGTGTTATAAATATCAACAGAAACCCCCTCTTAAAATTAAAATGAGTTATTGGTATTCACCCTGCATATCCGATATTGTATATCCAAATTCTGATATACAGAAAGATAGAAAGTTCCCACCGAGTGATAGTTAGGGTCGTTTGGAACCTATTTACCATATTTACCCTTATGCAAAAGTCTCACCGTTTTTGAGATATCGACCTTTTTAGATGTTTTTGCGAAACAGTTGAGTTGTTACTAATACCATGGTATTTTTTATGGTAATAAATACTTTTAGATTTCTTAAAGATTTTTTTGGATATTCTTAATATGCACTTTGTCGAAACAATACAAAAAAAACTACTAGTATAAAAATATGTAGGGCAATTTATGAGTTAAAATACATTGATTCGAATTTATTTTCATGTTTTAAGAAAAGTTTTTTCAAAAATGGCACTACTCCAAGAGATTCAAATAGTTTTGAAAACTTCTATATTGCATATTCTTATAATATTTTATCTTTCATATAACATCAATTAATAAACGGAAATAAATAATGTAAAAATAAATAAAATCTAAACAGACATTTTTTCGTTAATTTGATACTGGAATAAGAACAGAAAGAAAAACTGAAAGATGCCACAAATAATTTTTAGACAAGAATTTTTTAATTAAAATCATATATAGCTCCTTATTAGTACCATCAACTATATCAACGAGTTCCAGAGGTAGGTATTAAATGAAAATTAGATTTTGCCCGACGAATAGTAGCATCCTTAGGAAAAATTTGGGGATCCATGTTTATAGGAACTTTCTTTCATATTTTACAAGTAGAATTAACCTCTCAAATTTATGCTCCTACGTTGTATACACCCTGTATAAGACTGGATTTATATTATTCCGTCTCTGACGATTGGTACAAAATTATATAAAATAATTTGACTTATTTCTCATTTAATACAACGTAATATATTTTATCACAGAAACAAATGACATAAATCCTAAATCTAAAGAAATGTATATACAAGGACAGTCCAACATAATTTCTCACCATATATATTCAGATGCTTGTATATGTATATAATAACAATAACTTGTGCAATAACCGTGGTATCAGCAGAAAATTAAGTATTGCTTTTATGGTAATGACTCCTCGAAAACTTATGTAATAACCTACTAGAAAATAGTTACAGAATACTGGGATGTTTGGATTAAATGGTCTCGCATGACGGATACTTATTTACGAGACAGGAAAAACTTGATTGGTTTCGTACGGTGTGTAAATTTCTATTTAACCGGACGTAGGCCAAAGTTAATAAAAACAGAACTAACCCAGTCCTCGTAAACACGAAAATTCACTAGCGCGGAAATAGATAATGCAGTCAATCAGATTATTGGACAAAGTAATCAGTTCCTAGTTTCATATTTCCGCCCAATTCTTATATGATGCACACCGAACGCAATCAATGTGGGAATATCTAGGGATAAATACAGTTTAGTAAAATAACCAATCTTTCTCACACATTTAATACTGGTACTTAAATAATAAATAACAGATAATTGGGTATAAGAACTCGGGGTCTAATGAAAATGTATGATTATGAATACTACTGATAATCAATTACTTAGGTACATACTGAAATAGATTTACCTACATAGAGACAAAGTTGAGAGAATATCTTGGAGATTGTTTTTAATTATGAAAATAGTGTGTAACTTTTTTTGGTTTGCCGTGAGTTACTGAACAATAACGACTTTTTTTAAAGATTAAGTATATTTGTAGTGAGAGAACGAGATTTTGATATTAAACGATTCTCAATACAGTGGAGTCCAGTTATCGCAAAATCATTTCTACGAACCCTCGTTTATAACGTACTGCATTTCTAGCAACGAAAATGTTTCCTTGAGATAAATGTATTTTTTTACTAGTTATAGCGAAGATGGATCAAACATTTATTATTATGAAAAATTAAATGACAATTCGGTTATTCTTGAAGAATGATGGAACTTAAATACAATTAGTGTCTACTGTCTACGCGCCGGTTTAGGTTGATTATTAATTAATTTAGTAATTATTTAATAACCACTTGACCCCTGACATAATAGGCAACACATCTTACTTCAGATTTTATTTCTAATAGTACACACAAAGTATCACCACAAAAAAACACACATTAATACTTGTAGGTTGAACTTGGCATTAGATTTGAAATAATATGATATAAGTTAGTAAGACAATAGTAGATTTCTCGTACTTGTTAAACGTTTGAAAAGTTTATGTGACCGGTATTTTCTTAGTTCGTCCTACTATCCTTGTGTTACATC
Organism: Rhagium mordax; assembly: GCA_963680705.1. Taxonomy (NCBI): domain Eukaryota; kingdom Metazoa; phylum Arthropoda; class Insecta; order Coleoptera; family Cerambycidae; genus Rhagium; species Rhagium mordax. Next base: position 57,206,804 of record OY796661.1, on the reverse strand, counting down.
ATTGCACCGGTAAATATAGGAATTAGTTACATCATTACATCAACTACAACACATTCTTAGGTCCTTTAGTTTTTATTTTATAACATTCATTTTCCTGTTGGAATTTACAGAACAAGCATAGTGAATGGCAATTTTAGCCAAATACAAAACAATTCTATTGGTTCAAACAACCTGTATAAATGTTACTTCTTAATGAGTGCAATGAATTATTTAAATCAATTTTTTCTTCCGCAAAAGAGGATTTGAAATTAAACGGTATTCAATTTATAAACAGCTATTCCTTCAATCATTTTTACGGTTAACAGAACCAAAATAATTAACGAAAAAGTATTTTGCTTTTTGTATTTAAACTGATATTATTTATTATAACATAACGAAGGGGTGTTAATCCAATGTGGGTAGTTATTTGCATTAATGAAAACAAAAAAGTGTTATTCCCACAAAATTGCAAAAAAAAATATTTTGTGGGAACAAGACGACCTATTTTTGTTTTCATTATTACGATATTATATTTATTACTTTTTATATTATATTATATTATTTCTGTTATAGGTAATGTTAATACAGAATATTGTGAAAACGGATGGAGAAAACATATAATATTTATATCACTGAAATCGGAAGTAAGCGTAAATTTAGAAAAAACCCATATATACAGGGCATTCCGTTAAAAAAACGTAAGTCTGTCTTTTTTCCTAACTTTGCGATATTTATTTGTTTCATCCGACAACATATTCTGATGGTTTAGGAAAAATCATGTAACTTTTGTATAAGAAGTACTTAGATAATTTCTCTGTGTAACCATTGAGTAACGTATATTATTCCTTAAATCAATGATGAAACTGAAAACTATTACAATTAATTTAAAATGCTCCCGATTCTCTAAACTTCTGTTTTATCTCGTCAGTATCGATGTAAAAAAAATTTTCTTAATGAGTAAGTAGGTACCTATAGTAGAGGCGCGTAGGGCAGATTTTTGGCTTTCGTGGGAAATTTTTGAGGGAAGTTGTCACCCATGCTAGATCGGTACTTTGTTATATTAGCTACCAAAAAAGTGATGGTGCCACTCTGGCATTCGTGTCTGTTACCTTCTACGCTCTTATTAGTTGAGTTGGGATTCAATTCACAAATTTGCAATTTTATGAACATAAACCGCACTGTAAAAAAAACTAGAAGCTATCGGGATGATTTTTTTAAAGTTTTGTAGACAAAACTTAAGCGCTCATAACAGTCAGTTCACAATTTTATAAAACCCAATACTTTTATGACAAATCTATTATAAACTTTAAATTATAAAAATATTGCAACTAAAACGTTAAATATTTAAAAAATATATATACATGCAGTGAGTAAATTGTACCTTATACACGGTGGTGAATTTTTCGATGCCCACCATTGGTATCTCGGAAACTATAAGATATAGAGGATCGGTTAAATTAGACAAAAGTTGCGCTATTTTATGCTCTACAATTTTCTGCCAAGAAATGCTGGATATCTTGATTCGTTCGCGGTTTATCATAAAAAAATTGAAAATCGTGATTTCAAAAAAATAATAATGTCTTCTATACCATTCATGCGAACTTAATGAAATTTGGTAAAGTTATATTTTTGACCACTACCAATTGAATGGCGTTGACAGAAATTTTCTAAGCCATCTAGATTTTGAGCAACGATAGTCAACTTTTTTTTTTCTTATGGCCGCCATATTGGATTTTTACACCATTACTTAGAGAAAATTATTCTCTTTTCACCTATGTCACCAAAATAGACTGATTTTTTAAAACCATATTGATATTCGAATTAATGTAAAAATAATTTATAAAATCCAGTATGCTTTGGAAAAATAATTGCAACAACATTGTAATCCAGACTCTATTATTAAATTGTACACTCGTAAAAAAATTGCTCCTATTAAATATTACAAACAGTTTATAAAATAAAAATAGTATTATTTGTTTTCTTGACTCTTTAATAAATTAATTGTTTGTAATATTTAATAGGAGTTTAAATAACCTGGAATTTTTCTGTAATTTTTTTACGAGTGAAAAATTTAATAAATAGCGTCTGGATTACAATGTTGCTTGCAATTATTTTTCCAAAGCATACTGGATTTTATAAATTATTTTTACATTAATTCGAATATTAACATGTTTTAAAAAAATCAGTCTATTTTGGTGACATAGGTGAAAAGAGAATTATTTTCTCTAACTAATGGTGTAAAAATTCAATATGGCGGCCATAAGAAAAAAAAAAGTTGACTATCGTTGCTCAAAATCTAGAAGCCTTAGAAAATTTCTGTCAACGCCATTCAATTGGCAGTGGTCAAAAATATAACCTTATCAAATTTCATTAAGTTCGCATGAATGGTATAGAAGATATTATTATTTTTTTGAAATCACGATTTTCAATTTTTTCAGGATAAACCGCGAACGAATCAAGATATCCAGGCATTTCTTGGCAGGAAATTGTAGAGCATAAAATAGCGCAACTTTTGTCTAATTTAACCGATCCTCTATATCTTATAGTTTCCGAGATAGCAATGGTGGGCATCGAAAAATTCACCACCGTGTATATGTATGAAGTTTTTCAAACAAAAATTGCGTCGGCAGATAGAAAAATAAAATTATTGCCCTAATTATTATCATAAGGAGGTAAGGTACCGCATATGTACTACAATACATTATGCATGGCGTATGGTAATTTTAAAATTTTATCATATATATTTGAGATTTTTTGTATTTGGAAACAAATTATAACTAAATTCCAATAGAAATTAGTACCTGCTTATTTTATTGTTTGTATGTTACACTTAACTTTAACGTTAAATTCAAGTATTGTTGGAAAATAAAAAATGTGTAGTAACTTTAGACATGGGACTGTTCAGTGTACAGAACTATGCAGTATCTTTCCCATAAAGAATCTACAAATTGGATTTTTAGATCTGATGAACAACATACAATTATGGCTGAATTACAAGTCTTAGGTATAAATTGAAGGATCTGGATTGCCAGATTTATGGAGGAATATTTATATAGTGAATACATCAAATATTCGTGAGGAAACATGTTCGTGGGGCAATACAGGCTCATGTCATATGCTTAATAGCATTATATTCTTTATATTTTAATGAATTTCGAAAATAGCACCCTGAATTTTTAAGTCTGAAAGAGTAAATTGTAATACTCGTAGTATTACAATTTTTAAAATCTTTTGATGAACAAATCAAAGTTGCTAATCAAACAATGTTACAGAGAATAAACGAATTAAATTTGAAAGTAAAACTTGGAGGAATTTGATAGATTACAGGAAAATCGACCAACCTTTAAGACAATGAGAAATTATATACATGATCTTTCGATCTATTTGAACTAACGGTGATTGGTTGTTGCATTTATTGTCTCAAAAGATTTGTTAAATATTTTTTTGCTCTAGACCTTGTTAACTACTCCACATATAATAACATTAATTGGTAGAACTGGAATAATAAATAAAAGAGCCGATATTTTTCTGGAGTTCATGAAGGGTAACTGAATTGTAAATAAGTCAAGGTACAGGTTGCAGGTGGAATCGTGGGCTTAGCTTAAAACACGGAGGCTCACCTGAATTAGAATGATTTCCAAAGAAGCAAAACTACGAGCTAAACAAGAGTGAAAAACATCACAGTTATACAGAAAATTTTTGTGCCACACATTATTTCAGCAAGTGAAAAATTAATTCGAGCGTTTTTGAAACTACTAGTCCCACTTAATAAGCTGGAGAAAAAGCAGCCAAAAATATGTCAGAAATAAAATCCACAGACACAAATGGAAAGACTTAAAAAAAAAAGGATGGAAACTAAAGGTACGTCACTATGGGCTCCTCTTAAAAGAAAAACGATTTAAAGCTATGTAAAAGCGAAAATAAAAATATTAAAACTGCTAAAAAGGGAAAAATTACATAAATGAAACTTCAGAAAAAATTTTTTCCTATAGTTTTAATTTTATCAAGAACGAGAAGGGATTTGGACCTAAAAGAGATTGTCGATGAATATGAACTAACAGCAATACCTGATCTTTACTTTCCTACGATGGAAAGATGCATATCCATCCATATTGATAAATATAAACTGATGCATCTATTGGAAAATTTAGTCGAAGACAATGAGATCATCTCTGGTAATCAATTAAAAGCTAGCATTGTTATTATAGATGCTTGAATGGCCTAAAAAGATATGGTTGGGAATGAACAAAAAATGGAATATTATTGGTACCTAGATATATTATGTGAAAAGAATAATTATCCACTTCCTGAAATATTACAATTACCTAAGTGCAAACAGACGAAATGTGCAGGAAGACGATGCAAGTGTTTTCTAGAAAAAAAACACTGATTGTACAGAAATGTTTTCCAGTGATGAAGAGAATGATGGATGCAAAAATAATCAGCTAATAGGGACGGATTCGAATGATAAATAAAACGATAAAAAATGTCTTTAAAAAAATATTTGAGCAACCTCTACTAACTAAAATATATTTTCAGGTTGAACAAAACACATATGTGTTATACTTATCTTAAATAAGATATTTATTTTATTATTATATGTAATATGAATTATTCAGTTATGTTTATAAATAATTTTTATTATTTTCTGCATATTTTTGTTATACCTATACAGTGTGGAAAAAAAGTCTGGAACACCTGAAATATCTCGCAAATACGTTTTTCCCGAAAAAACGCTCGAAGGGGTCAAAAGGTATATTAAATTTGTCGTCTTTTGAAAAACTTTAATTCTATATATAGTGGCGTACGTTGAAGAGGCCAAAGGGGGCGCCCTTTTTTAAATGATAACCCCTATTTTTTGTTCAATATACCGGGTGACACAAGAAGTAGTTACCCCCCCATTTTTGTTGGCATTTTCATAGATGAAAATTTCAAAATTTTATGGTGAAATAAATACAGAGATTCTCATATTTTGACATAAATCATGTGTTAAAACCACTTCCGGTTTAACCGGAAGTGGTATCAACTTTCTTATTTTAAATGAGAACACCCAATTTTTTTTCAATATTTGAAATCTACATAAAATTCCCTTTCTAATGATGTATAACACATTGACATTTGCTTTCAAGATGGCGGCGAAACATTATTTTTATACTAAATTTAAGTTGGCCATTGATTCGCCGCCAGGAAACAAAACGTGGTTGGGAGGCTGTGGAAACAAAAGAATGATTTATTGTTGCTTTGCTGATAGCATTATGTGCAAACATTTGACATGCATAATGTCTACTAGGATCATTTTCTTTTTTTCGTGTATTTGAAAACAAAAGCTGAATGTTTCACATTTTTTTTAAATAGGAACCTATGTTTTTTATGTGATGTGTGAATTCTACATCAAATTATCTTCATGATGATATACGACATGTTCCCTTTTATTTATTCATTAGCAGCCAAATTCACCTTTGTCTTATTAGAATTGTGAATTTTAGTTTCAATTCTATTATGTATATTAAATATTATGTATGTAGAACTATATTTGGAATTAAAACGACATCTTAAAAAAAAAATTTTGTCAAAATATCAAGTGTAAGAAATTCACAGTGATAGCTAAATATCGAATATATCTTTTTAGATATATACTTTTACCAAATTTGTTTGGCTGGGGCAATGTAATCCTCAAGAAATACCTATATGTTAAGTAATAAGGAAAATAGAGCAAGTTAAAAATGTCACCCTTTGTAGGGGGTTGCAGGGTGACACTCACAGATTCAAACGTGGCACCATGACTTTTCTTGTTACTTTTGATACAATCTTTCGTTTTAACGTAGGTGACAACTTCCCTCAAAAATTTCCCACTCAATGACCTACGCGCCTACTACTATGTAATTAGACATTTTTAACACTACTTTAGTTTTTAACAGACCAATTTATGTTAAACAGATTGAAGCAATTTACTAGGATTGATTCACGCTAAAAAGCCAAAAAATTACTAAACAATTTTACAGTTATATTGTTAAAGAACATACTTTGCAATAACTGGAATATTTATACACGTGGCACCACCTACCTGAACTTCCCTGAAGTCCGTCTCCTCTTCGAATTCAGTTTGCAAACCCCTTGTAACAGTAACTCTCCCAGCGCCGACCAAAGGATCTGGTGGAGGCGGCGGTACTGCGCCCTCTGCATCCTGGCGGATGAACTGAATACGACCCGCCTCCACACAAATGTTGGGCGCCAGAGGGTAGCAGTTTTGTGGAGGCGGTGTAACCGGTCGGTCTCTTACGGGTGGTTTATCGTAACAAAGCAACGCTTGGGAATCGAGCACTGGATGAACCTAAAATAGGACACATATTTATTGAACGATAACGTAGAAATTACAGCGTTCTTCTTGCCGGTATTTAAATTCGCCCTTCAACATAACGAAGCAGTTATAGTAGATTACAAGAAGGTATGCAAAGGGTTTCTATTTGTAATAATTAGAAAATTTTGGATACAGCCAACACACGCCTGTGGTGTTTTTCAATTATTTTCTGGGAACAAACGTGGCTGTGAGATTTATTTCGCATACTGCTCTTAAAGCCATTATTTTCTGAACATTTGTAAAAAACTACACGGATAAAAGCAGAGGCATCCAGGTGAAACGCCCATGACTTAGACGGCTTAGAGCGTTAAGCAGACGCAATCATATATATTTCTGCGTTGTTTGCTTTCTAGTTTTCTTAACCGCCTTTCAAGTTACTGAAGTGACCCCTGGAAAATTCTAGGGATATTAGGCAAGAAAGAAAGACTACGCCCTACAGTTTATTGTGGAGTTTGAACCACATTTAGGGTATCAACAGTTGCTTCTCCCATTTAAGTCCGTAAGTATAATTTGCTTCAAGAACGTCAGGAAGGATTTGAACCATTGACCTTCGCAACCAAGTTAGTTTGTATTAACGACCTTTTACCTTTCCCGCGTTATAGGTATATCATAAAACGTTAATCCTACCAAAAAAAAAGGATCAAAATTGCAGAGAAAAATTGACTATTTACATAAGCTTGGCAGAATGCGAGATATTATAAAAAAACAAAACTTATTTCAAGACAACACTTTCAATAGCTCTGCGCATGCGCCAACTAGCATTTAACATTGACGATAGACTCCTGTAAATCCCCAAAATAAAAACAAATCAGCATATACTTTTCACTTGCAATGTAAGCATTGATTGAACTGCATCTAGTGGAAATGAATTGTTGATTGCAATAATAGTACTTAATTCATAAAGTCATCTATCAAAGTTGACATCATCGATTGCATTAAAGGCAACATGGATTGTGTCGATACATCTCTTGAAAGGTTTTTTAGTTCTTTATCTAACCATATTAATTTGCAATTATTTTAATTATTTAATTATTTCAAACATATTATGGTTAAGCAAAAGTAAACATAATAAATAAAATATAACATTATTTAATAAAATAAACGTAAAATGGCAAAAGCCTAACGACCAATTTCTATTTTAATTTTTGCTAACTGTACTTTGACATTTATTTAAAAGAAAGAAATACATCGATGGACAGAGAAACTATACTTGTCAGGTGCGCCATTCACTTTTCGAATCAATAAAATCTCTATGTATTTTTACAAACCTAGATTATACAGGGTGGGGCAATGGCGTCGGTCCTCGATAGCTCGAGTTCTATGATAGCTAGAAATTTTAAAAAAATACAAGTAAATTAGATAAAAAAGTCTTTAACCGGAAATTATTTTCGAATATAGAGGGCGAGCCATTACAGGATCCAGTGCCTTTTCTTAAACGGAATGCTATGTAAATCAGTGCATTTGTGCATTATTTGAAGCATTGAATGAAATAAAACTTAACTGTTTTATGATTTCCACAAATCTTTTATATTTATATATTTTACAAAATATACAGGGTGTATTCTAAAATCACCGACAAACGGAAACTGGAGATTCTGTGATCCAAAATAAGACGAAAGTTGTTATAAATGTATGTCCGAAAATGCTTCCTAACCGAGCTACTGGGTTTTGGGAAAAAATTTTTTTTTAGTTTTTTGGAGTTTTTTCAAAAACTGCATAAGATATTATATTGAGATTTGGTACACTCGAATGTCTTACTGAATACAATTAATGAGGTGAGTTTGAGTCGATTGGCTCAATCCAGTGGCGTATCATCGTTTGAGTTACCCCCTCAAATCACAAAAAAACGTACGCCACTGCATTTTTTTTTAATGTTTATTTTTAGATTCACTGTTCTATTCTGCAAATAAAATCATACTTTGTGTTTTTTCGATTAGGCACTCCGTTTTTGAGATAATTGGTATTAAAGTACGACCACACATTTTAAAAAAAATTAAATTTGATTTTATTTAAATAAAATTTATCAAAATAACGCAATTAACTATTACATAATAAAAATATTTCATTGAAAAAGGAATTATTAATTTAGATACTGTTCAAAATGCCCTGAGGGTCTTGTTGAATGCAAGCTTGAGCTCTTTTAAGTAAATTAAACCTAACACGCTAGAAGATTTGTGGCATGGCTCTAATTTCATCACATGCCGTCTCTATGCGATTCCATCCCGTGTGTATACTGTACAAATTAATAATTGATTGCAACTGTGGAATCGCATAGAGACGGCATGTGATGAAATTAGAGCCATGCCACAAATCTTCCAGCGTGTTAGGTTTAATTTACTTAAAAGAGCTCAAGCTTGCATCCAACAAGACCCTCAGGGCATTTTGAACAGTATCTAAATTAATAATTCCTTTTTCAAAGAAATATTTTTATTATGTAATAGTTAACTGCGTTATTTTGATAAATTTTATTTAAATAAAAATCAAATTTAAATTTTTTTTAAATGTGTGGTCGTACTTTAATACCAATTATCTCAAAAACGGAGTGCCTAATCGAAAAAACACCAGGTATGATTTTATTTGCAGAATAGAACAGTGAATCTAAAAATAAACATTTCAAAAAAAAATGCAGTGGCGTACGTTTTTTTGTGATTTGAGGGGGTAACTCAAACGATGTTACGCCACTGGATTGAGCCAATCGACTCAAACTCACCTCATTAATTGTATTCAGTAAGACATTCGAGTGTACCAAATCTCAATATAATATCTTCTGCAGTTTTTGAAAAAACTCCAAAACACTAAAAAAAAATTTTTTTTCAAAACCCTGTAGCTCGGTTAGGAAGCATTTTCGGACATACATTTATAACAACTTTCGTCTTATTTTGGATCACAGAATCTCCAGTTTCCGTTTGTCGGTGATTTTAGAATACACCCTGTATATATAATAAAGTGATCCACATGTTGCACATTTTCATTGACACATCTCTATGCGGTTTTGAAATGAAGCCATTTAGTGGGACTATTTCTTCCAATTCACTGAAGTGGGTATTTAGCTGGTCCCTTACGTAATTGATTTTTGTAATTGTTTTGTTTTCGGTATTCGACAAGCAATAAAACTTCATAGAAATGATATCCAAAGAGGTCAGAAATCCATAGAGGTAAATTTTTAGTAGGATAAAATAGCAAAATAAATTTTACTATTCAGTCTTAATCCTCTAATGTCCTAAAAAGACATAAATACTCTTTTCAGAGCTTATTTGCAAACTATCTACATTTAACTGATAAAATGGTCAGTACTACTACGAATGTAGAAAGCAAATAATTTAATATTTGCAATAAGCCTCACCAGACGGATTAATCCAAAAAAGGACTCCTTCTGTTACCAGGCAGTACAAGTCACCACCCCATGGACCGGTTTCTGGCTTATTAGCCTTCATCAGCATGGTATAGGCAACCCATACTGCATGATATCAGATCAGAAGGACTCCAGATCTTGTCATTTCATTTCTATCATACGAGCCTAGTCTGGGCAAAATCCACATTGCAATAAGTTTTACCAGAGGGCCCCACGGTCCACATTTGCATCTTACCGACTTCATGTCGATCGATGTTGACAAGATCTGGAGTCCTTCTGATATCATGCAGTATGGGTTGCCTATACCATGCTGATGAAGGCTAATAAGCCAGAAACCGGTCCATGGGGTGGTGACTTGTACTGCCTGGTAATAGAAGGAGTCCTTTTTTGGATTAATCCGTCGGGTGAGGCTTATTGCAAATATTAAATTATTTGCTTTCTACATTCGTAGTAGTACTGACCATTTTATCAGTTAAATGTAGATAGTTTGCAAATAAGCTCTGAAAAGAGTATTTATGTCTTTTTAAGACATTAGAGGATTAAGACTGAATAGTAATAGCTATTAACATATCTAGGAATGTTATGACTATCATAATTGCCGCAGATGTCGGTTTGAAATCCGAGCTCGTAGAGCGAGGATTTTAAGACATCTAAGGCTGTTATGATTCATAACATCCGTGATATGTTCAATAGTTTATCGGTTTCAGAAAATAAAGACATTATTAATAGATATTACCTTTTGATATTCTCTTATTAATAACGTTTTCATTTCATTAGTTGGTCAAGTCTGTATGGGTTGATTTGTCGCCATGGTTACAGTTATATTTTGTTTGTTTTTATTTGTTACCTTTTTTGATATTACATAAATGTTTACATTTTTAATGTCACAACGGCTACATAAAAATGGACCTTGGATGGCCTGAAAATACATTTCAGTTGGATTTCAGTACTTAATTATTATTGTTTGGAGTTTTCTGTCTGTTTGTATTAATAAATAGCCCTATATTATAGTTTCATTATTTTTTATTTCATCTGTTGACAGTTATTGACAGATCTGTATTTGAAATATTATTACCGTACAAGTTTTAAATATAACTGTACAACTTTAGTTATGACTTGTTTACCAGCCTACTTTTGCATATGTAAACAAAGGATTAATATCCTGAAACCGATAAAATTTATTTTGCTATTTTATCCTACTAATAAAACTTCAGTTTGGTATAAATTGTCTTGTACAAACAAAGATTGATCGTACTCCGTTAAGTATTAAGTATTAAGTAAAGGGAAGGTGTAAAATAAAAGTCTTGAATCTCACAACTCCTTTTTAACAATAGTTTGTTAAGTTTATTATAAAATTTTGTACTTGTTCTTTTAAAATCGAAAATGGTTAACAAATAACCGTAGGCATGTACATACAAAATATGTTCATTTTTCATTTCTACATCACATCGTGAAAAATATACAAATTAGTAAATTTAATCCAAAAAGTCCTAAATTAAAAAATAATTTTTGGCCACCCTCTATATTTTTAGGAAGTGCAAATGATATAAAAACATTAATTGTCTCGTAACTAGTATTCACATATTTGCAACATATTATTTCAACAAAAATAGTTATTTATGTATCAAGGCATTAAAAACTTTTTATCATGCATGTGGAGTTTAGTTGCCGAGGCAAATAAACCGCATGAGTTTAATGCCGAGGTGCACATTAAATTTTTTTTTAAATCCAGAAACTGTGAAATTAACTCTATATTTTAAATAATTTTCAATGACATTAAGAAATGTCATAATAAAATTATTTAAAATTTTAAGTGACATTAGGAAATGTCATAATTATTTTTAAATGTCAAATCGCTATAATTTTTTGTAAGAAAATCATTATTTTTAGCAATTATAATAGTGATAACACAATTTTGAATTTAAGAAACTGTATTTATTTTATTACAAATAGTTGATTGAAGATGAAGTTATTTTGTGGAAATCCATTTCTAGTAAATTTTTGCAATAAAAATTTGCGAAACTGTAAATTACTTGTCAATTTCCACTTTATTTTATATAATAACACGGCATAAAATTCTACACGTTACATAAAAATCTAAAGCCTAAACTTTGAAAAAGGAAACGGATAGGTACAGTTTCCGAAACGTCAGCGCAGTATTTTTGTATTAATTTAATTCCTATTAGTTGTCAAAAAACACCCTCTAACTGATCCTCTGACATTACGTCAAAGGCGTAGAGGTTATTTCCCAGTTTTAAACTGGTTAATTTGAATATTTTTTAGATAAATCAAATTTTTTTGGATAGGAATCTCAAGGAATGTGGTAATAAATCCCAGAAAAGAAAAGAAAGAGAAATAATTTATGAAATGCCACAATTAACATTTAAACAATGCTATTATTAAATTGCACACTCGTAAAAAATTACAGAAAAATGCCAGGTTATTTAAACTCCTATTAAATTTTACAAACAATTAATTTATTAAAGAGTCAAGAAACAAATAATACTATTTTTATTTTATAAACTGTTTGTAATATTTAATAGGAGTTTAAATAACCTGGCATTTTTCTGCAATTTTTTTACGAGTGTACAATTTAATAATAGCGTCTGGATTACAATGTTGCTTCCAATTATTTTTCCAAAGCATACTGGATTTTATAAATTATTTTTACATTAATTCGAATATCAAAATGTTTTTAAAAAATCAGTCTATTTTGGTGACATAGGTAAAAAGAGAATTATTTTCTCTAACTAATGGTATAAAAATCTAATATGGCGGCATAAGAAAAAAAAAGTTGACTATCGTTGCTCAAAATCTAGCAGGCTTAGAAAATTTCTATCAACGCCATTCAATTGGTGGTGGTCAAAAGTATAACCTTGCCAAATTTCATTAAATTCACATGAATGGTATAGAAGATATTTTTTTTTTGAAATCACGATTTTAAATTTTTTCAGGATAAACCGCGAACGAATCACAAGATATCCAGCAGGAAATTGTAAAGTATAAAATAGCGCAACTTTTGTCTAATTTAACCGATCCTCTATATCTTATAGTTTCCGAGATACCAATGGTGGGCATCGAAAAATTCACCACCGTGTATATCGTTTGATATGATATTTATATAAATACCATAATATTTTCGAATCCTGTTTAGGATACAGTTATGGCATACTGAGATAAAAATATTAATGACTGACATTTTATTACGGATAACTTGGTATCAAGCAATTCACTATTTGTTCATATTATACCTACATATACCGGGTGGCCACGAGTCAATGTACGCCCCCAATTTTTTTGTTGTTTTTGAACTTAAAAATTTCGTTTTTGGTATACGTGAATAAGACAAAAGTGGGCTATTTTTAGACTAACAGGAACGAAAATATCAACTTTTTTTTTTCGGTTGAACCGGAAGTGATATTTTCATTCCTGTTAGTCTAAAAATAGCCTACTTTTGTCTTATTCACGTATACCAAAAACGAAATTTTTAAATTAAAAACCAACCAAAAAATTGGGGGCGTACATTGACTCGTGGCCACCCGGTATACTTACATAAAAATACATAAGAATGACAACTCAACAAGATATAAGTGAAAAAAAACTTTTATTTAACAGTGGATCTCTATCAAGTAGGTGCCTTTGACCTCATGAATAAAAAATTTAAAAATATACAGGGTGTTTCATTTAAAAATAACGGCTAAATATTCATTAATTCGATCGATTTCAAATTTTCTGTCACTTCTGGTTTCACCGGAAATGATGATAACTTCAAATTTTTAAATGGAACACCCTGTATATTTTTACATTTTTTGATTCAGGAGGCCAAAGGCACCTACTTGTTTTTGGGCGCCATTTTTTCAATATGGCGATGCTAACGGCAAAGATACGAAGTGGCAAAGTGAAAATTCAAAAAGAGCACCTCAAATTCTATAAATACACCAAATATCAAAACTCGCAAAACTTTCAGCTACAATATCCCTAAGACATTGATAATGTACAAGATAATTTTATGACAATCAAAAACACGTTGCAACTTGCTTGAGGTTGTCATAAAATTATGAGGCATTTGTCCGAGGGATATTCAGTCAGAAAATTTTTTGAAAAAATAAAATCAAAATGTCGCAACAAAACAATTATTTATTTATTAAAAGTTTATAGATTTTGAATTGGCATTGCCAAAACGTGACATTTTGAAATTTATTTGGCAGTGATTATGAAGTCGTCAAAGTTAAGTAATTTTGTTGTCATAGTGATTGAAAATTTCCCTTGATGGTGTAATGATGAAATGATTGGGTGATTTATGTCACATGACAAGAAATAACGAAATTTAATTGGTTGTTAGAACTGTCAAAAAATTTTCCAGGTAACACCCTTTTTGAGCACCAAATGACTGTATTAATTATTAATAGGAGTGAAGGGAAACATAGTATTCCATTTAAAAAAAGGCACTTGATCTTGTAATATTGTCTTGGCTCGCCCTGTATATTCGAAAATAATTTCCGGTTGTTGACTCTTTTATCTAGTTTATTTTTTTTTAATTTCTAGCTATTGTAGAACTCGAGCTATCGAAGTCCGACAGCACGATCCTGTCTGTAAATAGACCAGTAATAGCTGTATGAACGATATTACCATTTTCACGTACAATAAATACGTTGTTATTGTATTTAGTAAATAACGTAAAAGAATTATTTTATAATTTCTTTTTGACCGTTTTGGTACAGTATAAACGATACTGTTACTTGCTCTTAAAACATTGTTTGGTAATGTGAATATTATTGGGGAGATTTTTTGCATATTCAATCCGATAATAAATTAAGTATTCCGAAGTCACGAAATTTTACCTAAGACGAAGAGGGATTTTTTTTAACCTGCCGGTTCCTTTGAAAACTTTAAAGCAGAGATTTGGAACTTGGAGGATTCATCAATATCGTCGCCTTCAAATGATCGTGATATCAACTTAACATGTGGATTTCTGATTCTGTCGTAAGTAACGTTATAATATACATTTAAATATTTATAAAGAAATTGTTTATTTTTTAATTAGGTATGTTGTTTTATTATTCGTTTTTTCAGGTTAACAATATACTAATTTAATTTTATACGGGATTTTAGATTGCAATTTCATCTAGGGAGCAGTAGCGAATGAGTACATAGAAAATACTAATGAGGAAGAGCCCTTTTAAACTGACAACGTATAAGAACAAGTTGTTTGTCCACAAAAAATCTGGGAATGTCAGTTCTATAATCATTTTATATTAAAACGATAATTCGAAAATGGCGAGTCATTATCTGTAAATCTAAAAAGGAGGTATGTAATGGCCTTTTACTTTAAGAGGCAAATTGTCACATCAAATTATAGTAAACTTCAACTTATATACTTATTAAGGTATAAACAAAAATAAACGACCATAAAACGTATAAAAAACATAACAAACCTGATGGGGTCGCAATTGGGCCTTGTCTCTGTCGCAGCCGTCGAGAGAATTTGTATCGCCACCGGGAATTCTTGACCCTGTGCTGGACCTGTAAATAAATAATATGCCTGTTAGTTTCTTTTTGCGTACTTAACTTCCAGGAAAGATGATGGGTAAGATGTCGGTAATGGAAATTCTTTTCAGACAGGTTCTGTTGTTAATATATGTATGGGATATTCTGATACTAAGGTCAAGATGCAAAATATCAGAGCTTGAAAAATTCTTATTCGCATTTATGAAATTTTACAATACGGATTCCTTATAGGCGTTTCGAAAATAGATGATCTACATATGAAATCCGAACATATGAAATCCGAAACTGCAAACACGTATGGGACAGAAAAAAGAAATTAGTTGGTCACAGAATCCACTAACACACCCTTGATATTTTAAGAACAATTACCCGTAAAATATAAATCAAACACAAAAATTTCTTTCTCGTAGTAAGATTTGTTCTTTTAGAAATAAAAATTTTACGTCTGAATAACTAAAAAAATACACATAAAGAAAATATAATTAAATGAAATATGTATAAAAAAGCTTGGTTTGAAGACTGTTACTTCAAATTTTATTTAGGTTTAAACGAAAATTTCTTTTCAAATTATTAAACAGGTTTTAGTTAAACAAATCGTATTTTAATGTGGTTTGTTTAAAACTAAAACTTGTTTTACTATGATTTGTCTAAAACTTTTATTTAATTATTTGAAAATAAGCTGCAGACAAATTGAATCGAAAATTAAATAAATAAATGTCTTTAAGTTGAAGAAACTTATATTTCGAACGAAATTACGCAAGAGAAATAATTTTCTTAATCGAAACAAATATTTTTAAATATGCAGATGCTGTAAAGGAAGAAGGTCCATAACGTCAGAAAAATTGCTCTGGAAATTGTAGAAAAATGAAATGAGTTTAACAAAAATTTTATTTACAATTTTTAAATTTAGGAAATACCTACTTAATGTTTTAATCAACATTTATCATTCTATTAATATTTATGTCTTTTCTAGATTTCCGGCACTGGCAATGTCGGTAGGTATGGATGTTTGTCTGCGTTTTTCCAATGTATACCTTCCGGACAGCCTTGGCTTTGGATTTGGGGGTTGTCTAATTTCTGTGGTGTAGTGTGTTAATACATATTGTCATGACTTTACACCCACTTTACAGAAGTCTGTAGTATGCCCTTTCATAATAGACTCCTAAGTGTGATGGTTCAGCAGTCGTCCAAGAGATGGTCAATGGTACAAAATCGAATTAGGAAAGAAGGGAATTAAGGTGGAATGCTCTAAAGGAGTAACCTAGATTATTTGGGAAGGTATACCTCTAGGTATACGGGTATACATAAAGGCCAAGGTGGTCCACTAACTACAGGTAGTCGAATAATGGAGAGTAAACTGAACAGAACAGAAAACGAACACTGACTAGTACAGTGACAAGTAGTGAATAATAGTGATTAATAAAAGTAGTAAATAGTGTTATAGTTTGAGTGAATAATTATTGTAGGTTAATTATTGAGTTTAATAAATCAGTGGTTTGGTGTTAATCTTGTTGCAATTATTGAACCCACGCTTGAGGTATTTACTAAGGGTGTAAATACGTAACAATATGTCAATTTTTACTAATTAAGTATCATTATATAAAATTTAAAAAAAAAACACAAAATAAGTACCTACTACGTGTTTTATTACCGATTTATAACGAACATTTTTGAAACATCTTTCGGGTTTGTTATAACCGGATTTCATTGTATATACAATAATTTGAGAGACAATTGTAAATTAAAAATAGAAATTGTAGTTTTAAAATAATATCGTTATTAAGGCTTTGAAATTTGATATCACTGTAATTCAACTCTCCTTGCTAAAGGGATACTTATACGTATAGATATATTTATTTTTGATTATATTTCTGTTGACACAGTAGCTAAGGAACTGTGTAAGTTATTTACATCGAGTATAAAATAAATATTTGATGTGGCCAGCACATAACTTTCCTATACGATATACAAACAGCATGTTAATGAACATCTAAATAACTTTACATCATTTATTTCAGATTAAAGTGCATAAACCACTTTCTTCCCTAATCATTTTACTTTTTTGAAACGTAAGTGTGCGGTTTTTGACAAGTTGATATGGAGATTTATTTTCTTTTAAAAAATATCAGAATCTAAAATGAGTAAGATACAATACGATAGATCAAATAATGAAATTTCTAATCTATTAACTCAAATTTAAAGTTATCACATTAAGTCCACTTTAATTTTATTTTCGAGTTTATCAAGTTTTTCCCGCAATAATAAAAAATTTCTTATTATCCTATAGATACTAACTACCCACAAAAAATAAAAATCAATAATTCATATAAAATCATTGAATAGCCAGAATTAATTTAAATAATTTAATAATTGCATTATTTGGAACCTTTGTGGAAAAACTCATGAAATATCATTCGTAGAATAGACCACCACAATATATCTAATACATATTTTTAATATAACCTCTACTCTAACATACTAAGACAACAAACTTTCTTAAACTTACTTGTCAGTCTGAATGTTTATTGCAATATAGTAATGAATAGTATTGGACTCAAGAATGCAATAATTTTACACTTTAAAATACTACATTGAAGTGTCCCATAGTTTCAAACGCTTTAAATAAAAATTTAACAGTTATATGTTGTAATAAATTTCTATTTATGGCAGCCATTTCAATAAACCAAACATACTTTCGCGCTGTATACAATATTGTACTTTTCATCATTTTGTGACGTTTACGATGTTGGAAGTTCATTACAGTTTGTGGTCTATGAGAAATTAGATACCGGTAATGCATAATTTTTCCTATGTGCAAGTCCTACTTATTAAAAGTTTATTGAATTTTTACGAATTTAGTTATCAAATTATAGATGAATATGACGGCATGTTACAATCGGGTTGCACTCGGGCGCTATCGACTACAAATTACCTAACATTTTATCGCTATCACTAGACTAGACACCCAATCCAAAGTCGTCATGCCATCAAAACCAGAATCGGCTTTAAATGATATTAAGAAGATATTTTTGCTGTTTTCTATACCAGTCTGTAGAATGGATAAGTAGGCAATTCCAGTTAATTGAACACCGAGTATTCGGGATAACTTTAAGATTAAGACATTTTTTATCGATTCCTCTAATCACCGCCTTGTTTCGATGTTCATTTTCTTATGTAGGTTTTACATTAACAATTTCTTTATCAATAATCATGAATTTATTCTCCAATTTCTTGTAGAACTGTCTTTGTTTTACAATTGTGAAGAAATTCATGAATTTATTTCACAATATACTGTCATTGAAGCAATTGTTCTAATTACTAAATTGAAATTTGATAAATTCCAAAATATTTGAGATTTTCAAAACACTTGTCGGCGACCTTTACACACTCATTTTAATTTCAGTTCTCCTAGCTCAGTGAAATAAACGTCAACAACAAAATAAATGAATTCAACCTAACTTTTTCAAGTGTTTATTCTTATTCTGCTAAAAATTTGATGTTACCTTCACGAAAAATTAAAACAAGTTCTAATTCGTGAAGAAATTCATGAATAAATTGGTGAATTTATTGAACGTCCAAGTTGTTGTTTTACATTAGCAAAAGTTCTTCATGAAGCGACTTCATGAATAAATTGTTAATGTAAAACAGTCTTTACAACTCTGTGTTAATCTACATATAATAAAATTAATAATGAACTCAAGTAATTTGTTATAAATAGTTTTCGTAAAAAGGTTAAGGTTTATTTTCTGTTACAACAAAATTAAATTTGTACATCAACTGTATGAATTATGTATTTGTCAAATTCTGTAAAATTTGGGAAATTGTTTTTAAATTGTGCCCTCAATCTAATTTTTTTACTGCGAATTTACTTATTTAAAATAGCTATTGGAATTTGATTTTTTATTATTTCTTTCCTTTTCTTTTTTGGGATTTATTACCACATTCCTCGAGATTCCTATCCAAAAAATTCGATTTATCTAAAAAATATTCAAATTAACCAGTTTAAAACTGGGAAATAACCTCTACGCCTTTGACGTAATGTCAGAGGATCAGTTAGAGGGTGTTTTTGACAACTAATAGGAATTAAATTAATACAAAAATACTGCGCTGACGTTTCGGAAACTATATTCGTTTCCTTTTTCAAAGTTTAAGCTTTAGATTAACGTGTTATTCTGCACGTTACATAAAAATCTAAAGCCTAAACTTTGAAAAAGGAAACGGATATAGTTTCCGCTAATAGCCGACAACGGAACGCACCAAGGCGGCCGGCCGGAATTTTTTTAGCCTGGCTCGCTTTAGTGGGAAATTTTCCAATCAGTCGCTCAGTTTATTTTAATGAAGGTGGATGCAAAGGTTATATTGTAAGTTTACTATGCGAAAAAGAGGACCAACAAAATGCACTACTTGACAAAAGAAAGCGAAAATAGGTACACGAAATCTGTAAAAAAAGGAAAATCGAATTTGCCACTTTATTTCTTCAATTAATAGACCAAGACAAAAATTTCAAGAACTTTTGTCAGTTATAAAACCCTATCTGACGAGACAGAACACTACGTTTAGGAACTCCATTCCACCAGCAGAACGCTTAGCGCAGTAACCCTATGGTAAGTTATTACTATTATACAGTATATTCACTTTTGAACCAAAGCAGTTTGTGAGTGAATAGGAGAGAATAAAGCGAGAGCGCTAACATTCCGAGATCGACATGCAGTCACGCATGTGTAGTGCTCTCGCTTTACTGCTATCTCCTATTCACTCACAAACTGCTTTGGTTCAAAAGTGAATTTACTGTATATTTTTTCTAACTCACAATCGAAATGTCGTACTTTTCAACTGTCATTTTAGTGTGAAAAACGTCACTTTAACCCACCAGTGGACCAGTGCGAAAACAACTGTCACTTTTCACAATCAGTGCGAAAAGAACTGTCACTTTTCGCACTGATATAAAGAGAAATTAATAACGAACAATCAAATCAAAATTTATTACAATATTTTAAAAATTTATTGGAATTTTAACATTAACAACAACAAAATATCGTACTGCTCTGCGACATATGATAAAATTGATTAATCAAAGAAACGTCATGATATTTAATATTTTTCAATAACTTTTTTTTAAATCTTGTATGATACTCGTGTGAAAATGCGTTTAAGGCACTTGTATGAGTAACTTTCTTACGCGTGCCTTAAACATGCATTTTTCACACTCGTATCATAAATAGCTATTTCTTTGATTGTCCTAAAAGTTAGTACTTTTAACACTATTTGTAGTGCCAAAAGCGATTATTTAAGTACTATACCACTTTCAATTTTATTGCATGTTGCCTTGATAACAGTGCAACAAAAACGTAAAAAATACACTTCTTAGACATTTCATTATAATGTCATTAATTTTGACAGAAATTGTTACGGATTAAATTTTTTATAATTTTAAAATTTTTTCTTAAATAAACAACGATCGTAGAATAGTACATTGTGTACAGGGTGTTTCCTATAAAACTATACCCCCCCCCCCTTATTTCGGTCAATTACCACCGATTTTAATTTTTCAAAAACCGGTCTAACACAGAATTTTCCGTAGATTTTTAATATGCTATTACTTTTTTTCCTACTTCAACCGTATACGAGGGGCAGAAAAAAGTATGGTTTTTTTAAATGGAACACCCTATATATATTTACATATTTGGATTCGCCTCGTCCTTCTGATTACAAATATATATGACACTTATATATTTGTTATAAAAATGGCGTAAATAATTGAATTTAAACTTAGGGCGTTTCCTTCAAAACTATACCCCCCCTTATTTAGGTCAATTATTAACGATTCAAAATTTTCAAAACCTACACATAGAATTTTTCGTAGATTTCATATATGCTATTACTTTTTTTTCTCCCTTCAACGGTAAGTATATGAAGGGTGGAAAAAAATATTTTTTTTTTATGGAATGCCCTGTATTTTTTACATATATAAGTATTATATATATTTATAATCAGAAAGGTAGGGCGGATCTAAATATGTAAAAAAATACAGGGCATTCCATAAAAAAAACCATACTTTTTTTCACCCTTCCGTATACCGTTGAAGAGAGAAAAAAAGTAATAGCATATATGAAATCTACGAAAAATTCTATATGTAGGTTTTAAAAATTTTGGATCGTTAATAATTGACCAAAATAAGGGGGGGGTATAGTTTTGAAGGAAACGCCCTAAGTTTAAATTCAATTATTTACGCCATTTTTATAGCAAATATATAAGTGTCATATATATTTGTAATCAGAAGGACGAGGCGAATCCAAATATGTAAAAATATATAGGGTGTTCCATTTAAAAAGACCATACTTTTTTCTACCCCTCGTATACGGTTGAAGTAGGAAAAAAAGTAATAGCATATTCAAAATCTACGGAAAATTCTGTGTTAGACCGGTTTGTGAAAAATTAAAATCGGTGGTAATTGACCGAAATAAGGGGGGGTATAGTTTTATAGGAAACACCCTGTACCTAGTAGGAAAGCCTAACATTCCTGAACGACTGTGAATATTGCTTGTCAAGGCGTAAGCCGAGACAAGCAACACAGAGTTCGGGAATGTGCTTTTACTACGAGGTGCACATACTACTTTTCTGAAATCGCAATCAAAACACTAATTTTTAAAAAATCGGCCAGAAAGTAGTACTTTCCGGTTTACTTTTAGGCCAGAAAATCGCAATTTACCGAACTGCGGCCGATAAAATGATGGTTGCTATGGTGAGAGTCCTGTAAAAGTTTTACAGGCCGCTCACCATAGCAACCGAGTATTTATATTCTTTAAAACTATAAAATAGGTAATTTGACATATTTTGACGTTTAGTTAAAAATGTGACAGTTGTTATAAAATGGAATTTCGAAATGATGATTGTGAATTAATGGTACATTACTGTGTCCGTTTAAAAATTCCACTTTGGGACTTGTTACGTAACTTAGGTAAAAAACCGGAAAAGTAACTTTCCCGGACGGTTTTCTGATGGTTGCTTAGCAACGGACTAAAATACTAGAGTAGAGTATTTTGTGGTGTCTGAAATTGCCCAGAGAAAGTAAACATTCTTCAGTAGACATTCAGACATTCAGAAAAAAAAATTGTATTTAACATGTGCAAAAAGTGTGTTTATGGCACTTTGCAAGTTATGATACCTAATCTTCATACTGCGTGCCATAAATAGTACTTTTTGCACTAGGTACATGAAAACCTATTATTTGATAGCATAGACATGTTTTTCTTAGATTATATTTATTTCTACACATTTACATTTTTATTCATATGACAATTTTAGAACAGCTGTATTATATTTTCAAGTTCATTCATTGTCACTGTGTAATAATTCTCGCGAATCTACAAAAGATGTCGATGTTGATGGATATGTTGACTGCATGTGTTGTGGTAGAGATGGTTGTATGTTTTGTTTTGGAGGAATGTGAGTTGCGGTTGCGAAGCTAGCATGTGCGTTGTGAGTGTGACGGTTATATGTCTTGTAAATGTTGCATGTATTGTGATTGTAAAGGAGTCATATGTTGTGTTTCCAATAGTTGCGCATGTAGTGGATGCAAATGTTGATTCCAGTGAAACCTTTAAAACCCAGTTGAATTAACATTGGCAAACTATGTGGCGTCTTTGAGATGTAAGCAGTTTAACTCTTCGTCTTGTATAATGTTGAAAATCTTCGACTTAACTTGTATTTGCAATTCGGGTGGAAATGATTGAGCTGTCTCGGCCATTGCAATGAAAAAGTGCTTTAAACTATTGCCTCCTGAATCTGAATTTGTAGGTGTAATAGAATGTAAATATTTTTCGAGAACGTTAGCAACTGAATTGGATTGCGTATTATTTTGGGACTGCTTTCTCTTTTTGTTTTGAACTGAAGTAGGTGATGTTCGAAATGTTGCGCTGTTAGATGATGATGCAGGTGTCAACGGTTCTAATTCACTCATATTATCATTGTCTTCAATCCGATCAACTTCATCATCCTCAAAAGCTGTAGGGCTATTAGCAACAAAGACCAGTTCACTAACATTTGTTTCTGATCTCGATCCGGCATATATTTTTGCAGGAATGACTCTCCCGTTCAAATTTATATGGCCTCACTTTACTAGCAACATCTCCACTTTTACCTTTTCGAAATTTCAATGCCCTTCTTAATTATCACGCAACCTTGACTATTTTTTTTTGCAATTGGTCACTGAAAACAAAAAACGTGCATTACATTTCGGCGTCGGTTATTTACACCTGATCAAAATATTTGTTTTAGGTTTTTGGCAACTGAAGATTCGTTTAAAATGATATCACACTATCGTAAGAGAAATTATCCATTCAACATATATTTCGATTTGGAAAAGATTACAACCAACTAAAATGTCTACTTCAACAGAAGATATGTCGAGAACAATCGAAAAAGATTTTTATGAAAGATGAAACTTCCCAAACTGTGTGGGTGCTATAGATGGGAGACATGTAATCATTTAAGCGCCACCCAACAGCGGATCCTTGATCCTTGTATCATATGACGCTAATTAGGTATAGAATAATAATACCTGACATTTGAGCTTATGGAAAAAATAGTGATGGTGGAATATTTAGCAATTCTGTTATGGGACAAGTCTTTATTAAATGGAAAACTATCAATACCTTCTAAAAAAACTCTTCCTGGTACTAACATTACTTTACCACTGGGACACACCGTGTAATCAATCATACGTAATAGTGAATTAGTTAGTTCGATGACACATTGGAAACTCTACAGCCACAAAAGTGATCTTATGGGAAAATGTTGTTGGACAAAATTTTATTTTTTGCACATCGCTTAATCATCAATAATTATCCTTTAGTAATCAGAATATTCATAAAATCCGTTGGTTCGCATGAACATAAATTCGCACATGTTGGTGATCAATTAAGGAAACATATTTCACGATGCCGACGTCCAAATCTTTCAATTATAACTAAAGAGGTCGAACAAGCTCTAGCTGATGAATTTCAAAATTTTATGCGACGTGATGAGTCTCTCGAATGATTATTCTTTGTATCCTACGACGCACATGACACTGAGCTCCACAGCAGAAAGTATAACAGCCGACATAAATGAAGCTAATTTTAATTCTGTTGTCAGAAACTTCAGTCATTATTGACAATAATGGTCACGTTTTTTTGAAGGTTAATCCGACTCTGAAAGTTCTTCTTATTTAATATTTCAATTACCTTTTTGTAACCCAGTTAGTTAAGATTAAACAAAATATTACATTTCTCTTCTCAAAATTCTCTAAAAACGGCTTTGCTTTTGGGATTTTGGTAGTCTAATTTTTAATTACAGGATGCATATCCGAGCGCTGGGGAGTGCATTTTAACTCACCCAGTAAATATATATTTTTAATTTAAAGAAATTTACAATCTACTCAAATATGTTAATAGAGTAATTAGTAAATGTGATGATCGGTCGTTGACTTGTGTTCCATATCCTATTCAGCCAGGTCTTTGGGCCAAAATCTCTTGAGTCTTCTGTTTTGTAGGGGGATGATTTGACTTTTGTGTCCATTGTTTCTTTGTTTTGCTTTATTAGCATATGCGGTTATGACATCGTTTATGAATGGTCATTGTGGAGGGTTGCGTTGGATACATATCAGGAAGCGTTTGTAATCTTGCGTAGATATTTTGACTACAAATTTTTGTGTCGGAAGGTTTACTGCATCCCCACATTCCGACTCCATACGCCCAAGTGGGTTTTAGGATAATTTTATAAATTAATAATTTATGTTCTGTTGACAGCTGAGACTTTCTGTTAATCATTCAATTCACTTGTTAAATTTTTAGTTTTAGTTGGTTTCTCTTGGTTTGGATACGACTTCTTCAGGTTAGTTTTTGGTCCAGATGGAGTCCAAGACATACTTAACGTCAGTCTTGACCGGAATTGGAGAATTATTTATTTGGACTTGAGGAACTTCACTACAAGCCGAACTACTTCGGCTCGTAGTGAAGGTGATTTGCGTTGATTTGGACCTATTTACTTTTATTCTCCAACGATCCAACCAATTTTGTTACTCGTTCAGGTGATCTTGAAGTTTTTATGAGGCTCTGTTGTGGTCTGGATCCGATGCCTGGATAGTGGTATCGTCGGCAAATGTGGCCATCGTAATATTATCAGCAATGGGAATATCAGACATAAAGAGTAGGTACAGGAAGGGTCTCAGAATTCTAACCTAGGGATTGACTTTAACTCGGAAAAATCGGTCGCTCACGTAAGATTTCAGAATTAGGTATAATTGGCTGGGTATGTGCAATTTTAGTTTATACAAGAGACCTTGGTGCCAGACCTTATCGAGTGCTTGCTGTATGTCTAGGAATGCACCACACATTTCTGTCTGTTCCAAGCAGTCTCTAATTTTATTAACGATTCGGTGACAATGTTGTGTTGTTGAGAAACATTGTCTAAATCCGAACTGATGTCGGGGATTACGGCATCCATATCAACCAACTAATTTATTCGTGTTAGTAGGAGTCTTTGGAATATTTTGAATATTAGTGTCAGTAAACTGATGGATCTGTACGTACGATGAGGGTTCATCTGGCGGTTCTCCAGGCTTGGAAATCAACTATTTGTGCATAGTTCCACTGTATGGGATAATAGCATAGTCTTAGCATACTGTTGAAGATACTCGTTAGTAAGACAATAAATAGCCTTTCTGGGAAGATGTTTTAGGACATCTCCAACAATAAGGTCGTAACCTGGGGCCCACTTTGAATTTGTTTTTCTGATTTCATTGCGAACTTCATCAGGCATGAAAGCATTGACAGGTAATGATAATTGGCAGTCAGACTGCATTGAGAGAATTACTAACTTTGTCATCCTTTATGTTATTAATTGAAGAGAAGAAAAAAAGCAAACAAAGCTTTCCAATTATAATCCTTTTTATTTCTGTACACAATATTTGTTTTATCTCAACTAGTTTCGGCTACAAGCCATCATCTGGGAAATATTAATAGTACGAATATTTTCAACAGAAAAAGGTTAAACGATTGTCATAATCGAGGTCATAATAATATGTCATTACTGTTGTAACATTAACATTAAACAATTAGATGTAAAAAACGACACATTCTTCCTGGTTGACAAACGAACAGTAAATTTTAGATTTACGTTTTTTACATCTAATTGTTTAATGTTAATGTTACAACAGTAATGACATATTATTATGACCTCGATTATGACAATCGCTTAACCTTTTTCTGTTGAAAATATTCGTACTATTAATATTCCCCTGATGATGGCTTGTAGCCGAAACTAGTTAGGATAAAACAAATATTGTGTACAGAAATAAAAAGGATTATAATTGGAAAGCTTTGTTTGCTTTTTTCTTCTCTCTTCAATTAAAAATTTTTCTGTACTATAATGGATTTTTGTCAAGAAATGTTATTGTCTGGAGTGAAAACCTTAGCGAGGTGTTCTGCGAATACGTTAGCTTTTTCTACATCTGATTGTGCCCAGACTGCCCAGTTTCTGTCGGCATTTCTAATCGGAGGAATTGATACTGTTGGTCTTTTAGTAGTGTATACAGTGTGTCCCAGATTGGGGCCCGATGCATTGCTATCTCGCTTATTAACGGAGATGGAACGATGGTTAAATGGGTAAAGTTTTGCAGATTTTAATGGCCATTTCGAATCCGTTTTCAAATTTTATGTAGCACCCATAGTTTTTGAGTAATTTTCAAAAAACTAAAAGATTGCTTTTTTTTATTTCCTCCATAACTTATTAAGCATTATTTATGCAGGTTGGAAACTTGTACATTATTAGAACACTTTTTAAAAATACATCTAATAGTGATAGCAAAATTTTTCTATCGCCACTTGTTTCCGAGACTGGCACATTAACTTTTGTTTTTTTTTATGGACGCCATATTGGACTTTTTATTGGTTAAATAGCATTTTTTATGCTCTTTGCAATGATGTATCACAACTTCAAAAATAATTGTGTGTATATGCTATTCACATTTTATTTACATGAGGGGAGGCTATGATATGTTTTTCTTAGGTTGTCTCAGGGTTGTTTACTATTGACAAAATATTGAAGTGTCAGATTTAATTGATCGTCACTGTCATTTATTTTTGGCTGAATTGCCAAATTCTTTACTGATAACGTTGCTGTGATTTCTTTAGGGTCTCACTCTGGCAACTATGTAGAACCAATTTGAATTTGTGGTTATGTTTTTGACTTTTCAACATAACCTCAGTAATTAAAACAGTCATTCATACCAACAGAATTCAGATTTTTCAAAGCCTCCCCTCATGTAAATAAAATGTGAATAGCATATTAGTTACCATTAATTGATAATATTTATGTTTCGACAAGTAGGCTTTGAAGAAACATATTATTATTTAGATAAGGAACTTTTCAATTTTCTAAATAACCACCACATTATTAGATGGCATCTAATAATGTTTCTCATGTTTGCTTGTTTGCTAGATACAAGTTAAATGGTCAAAAATATTTAATTAATATCACTAGGATACGTTAAGTAGGCAATGCAAAATATGGTGAAAAACAAAACGTTTCCAATTAATTATTGTGACAGTTCGTCAGAAAATTGTGCGTATTTCAAGAGTTATATTATTTGCTGGTTTTGTTCTTCTTTTGTGTTGTTACTTTGTTTATTGTTGTTGAGTTTCATTGTTAAGAGTTCCTTTTTGTTATTTTTTTGGGTTCACTAGTTTATTTAAGAGTAGGTATTAATAATTTTAAATAAGAATATGGCGTTAAGGTTTTCTAATGAGGAGAAAACAGATATTATGAACAATTGCCAATTTTGTTCATGGCCTACCGTTAAAAAACCTGATTTTCTATTACGTTGCTACCTCAGTATAGAATTTTTTCAGATTGTGATACATCGTTGAAAAGCGCATAAAAAATGCTATTTAATCAAATAAAAATCCAATATGGCGCCCATAAGAAAAACAAAAGTTAATGTGTCAGTCTCGAAAACAAGTGACTATAGAAAAATTTTGCTATCACTACTTATTAGATGTATTTTTAAAAAGTGTTCTGATAATGTGCAAGTTTCCAACCTGCATAAATAATGCTTAAAAAGTTATGGAGGAAACAAAAAAAAGCAAACTTTCAGTTTTCTGAAAATTATACAAAAACTATAGGTGCTACATAGAATTTGAAAACAGATTCGAAATGGCCATAAAAATCTGCAAAACTTTCCCCATTTAACCATCGTTCCATCTCCGTTAATAAGCGAGATAGCAATGCATCGGGCCCCAATCTGGGACACACTGTATACCTACTGTATATAAAAGGTTTTCCTTTGCTTGATGTCTAAAATAATTTTCTCTTAACCTATAAAATAATCTTTAAATAATTCGGTAATATTTGTGGATGTCGGCATGTCGTCTAGATTAAATGGGAATTGGCTTCTTAGACACAGCGATTAGAGTAGTTGATTAAACCAATTAAATACCAAGTATGCATAATAGTACGTAATTAATATCTTTTTATAAACTGAAAAAGATTACTCTACAACAGTGGTAAAGTCGAATTCATTTTTGTACCGCAGATAAAAAATTCCCGACAAAGGAGCACGTGCGGCGGCTTCTTTGAACGTTAAAGAGGCCGCGTTTTTGCTTTGTAAAAGCGGCATTTTTTCCCTGCTTTAGAAATATGAAATGAACTATATTTAATCTATGGGTCACGACTCCATATGGGGCCCAGAAAAATTACCTTGGGGTCACAACAAGTGGATGAAAAATTGTAAAAATACTGGCTGTTTGGAAAAAAATATATTGGTTTTTAAAATGTGGAAGTTCGAAATGATTATCTATACTATTCTATACTGTCTGATGCATCTCCATTATTACATTACCATTTGCCTCATTTTATATGTGCGAGAATGAGATGGGATTTTCCCAATTTCTCTATCTAAAATCTAAATACCGAAACAAATTAGTAGTAGAGCCTCCTTTAGAACTCAAATTGATCAAAGAGCCAGAAATATCACTACTTGCAAACAACAAGAAACAGGCTCATAGGTCTCATTAAATGTTTTCCTTTTGTAGTTTTTTTAACCTGATTTTTTTCTCTATGTGTTATACGCCATGTTTTAATTTACTAATACTAGTTGATCTTTCTACCAAATTTGGTAACTGTAATGTAAAGTAAGTAAAATTTTATTTGCCATAAACACCGTACATTGGTAGTGGTTTCGTCGTCACTGCAAAGTTGATTTTCCGTTTATTGTAGGACTTGTTTTGACACTAATGTTTGTTTTGTTTGAAATAAAAAAAATAACAACTTCCTGACTTTTACTACTACCTATTGCTAGTTTTTGAGCAATTCGAAATTAGATGACTATTTTTACTTTTGGGTCGGCATGTTACCTCGATGTCCTAAGTGGAGTCGCACTGCCAAAAAGTTTGAATACCACTGCTCTAAAAGAATAAAACACTATTTTATTTCATTTGTATTTCCCTTGATCATAATAACAAGTCATCTGCGAAAAAAATTAATATTAAGTTCGTACAAATTTATATCAATATTATTATGCCACACGTTTTTTTGTCCTACAACCACATCAAAATAATTCTTGCGTAGTAGGATTTTGAAACAGTTACTTTTGCTTAATATCAATTTTGATGATCACTGCGACCAGCTGATAGACTAGTATGAGCCGTGTGGTATAACGGAATGCGGTCGCCGCTTTGTCTTCATCTGCGGGTTTGTGGAACTAAGTGACCGTGCACACCTGCTCGTATAGCAAGTTCTCAAACGGGGCTACACATATATTTTACATTTGCCGTCGGACCAAGTCTTTGTATAGTGTTTAAAGCACGAATTAATTGGTACATGATTATAATTCGAGTAATACTTTTTTCAATATTTCATTTAAATGATTCTCCTCGTGATTTTAATTAGATATTTTGGCGAAAGAAGAAAAACAGAAAATTGTTTAACACTTATTTTTTCTTAGTAGTTTCAATATTTATTGCTGTATTTTACCATCATATTAATTACACAAAGCCAAAAATGTCTTCGTTTAATTGGAAATTTATAAAATAATTATGATTGAAATAAATATAGTTATTTATTTGATTTGCGTATTTAACGACTTGGTCTTCCGTAAGCATCTTCGTACAAACGGTGCGGCCGGTGCGATCGATGCCAAGCAAACTAGAGGTGTCCTACGCGCCGCGCCGTCGCAATGGTGATAATTCGTTTTGGGTGGCGGTTGACGCGATCGAATAATTTGTTTTCCGCGTCAACCGCCAGTCGATCGCGAAGGCGACTAGTGAGTGTTCGTCGTGTTTGATAACCTCAATAATATGTCCAAAACATTTGCAGAATCGTTAATAATAGGTGTAAAACAGTCTTGTCTTCTGTGGGACATGACAGATAAAAGGTACTACAATCGATTATTGGTGGACAAAGCGTGGAGCCGCATAAGCAATGAATTAGGGGAATCAAGTAAGACTAAAAAGGAATTATGTTTATTCTTATTGAGAAATTACATTTTTGTTATTTGGGATTACCTAGTTTTTTTATATTGGTATATTTTTCTTAAATATTAGGTAAAAATAAACACCAGGGAGTGAAAGATGGATTTACTAAACATTTCCGGCATTTCGTAAGACACGCCCGCGCGAGTTTGTTAGTTTGTTGTCGCTCTTATTTTCTTCTTTTTCTTTAGCTTCCGTTTAGAACAGTGGTGCCCAAACTTTTTTGGCGCATTGCCCACCTTTGCAAAAAATAAAACGGGTCAGCGCCCCCCTGAAAAACACCTACAGAATTTAATAAGGGAGAGGGTGGAATGTGCCGCATTCGAAAAATTTTGGGTCATTGCCCAAACTTTTTCAAGAATTCACCCAATTACAGCTAATTTGGTGACTTAATTTATTTATTTACTTTTACGGTTCTGGAGAGGGGACTGAAACACGTTTAAATTTGATTTTTTATTATTTTTTTTTTAATCAACTATAGATCCTTACATCAACAAAAATGTTGTAATGTATAATAAACAAAAGTATAATATTAAAAATAACTTAATTATATTTTTTATTTACTTTAAAAAGAAATAGTTATTTATGTACCAAGCGTTGTAAGTGCATTTTTTTGGTCGAGAATATAGTACGCAATCCGAGGCCCGTAGGGCCGAGGCTTGCAAGTATTATCGAGATAAATTAAATCATATTATATGTAATAAAAGCTCTAAACATTTTTGAAAATAATGTCGGATATAGAAAATATGGCAAGTGCTTGTCTGAATTTACTTCTAAAAAGTCCCAAAAGGATATAATCACAATATTCCAAATTAAATTCTCCCAAATTAATTTTATTTCCCTAGGTACGTTATGAAAAATAACGACCCGTTGCCAAGGCAACAAGTATTTGGTACATAAAGCGTCACTTACGATCGACAAAACAATGGAATTAGAGTATACTTACGAGGAAGGTATGACGAAAAAAATATTTAACTTTGTCATATTTAAAAAAAAAGTTATTTTTATATATATTTTTCTTTCACCGCCCCCATACTTGTTCAGTGCCCCCCAAAATCTCCTCAGGTTGTTTTCGTCCCACTAAATCGTTCTAGCGCCCACTAGGGGGCGTTATCGCCCACTTTGGGAACCACTGGTTTAGAAGAATGTTTATTTTTTCATCGATTTTTTATAACCGTATATGTAGGTATAAGTATGTATTTTTATTATTTTTAATAATAAAAATATAAATTTTTTTATTTATTTCACTTTGCTCCCCCCCATATTTGGTCCTTTTGGCGTCCATGGTAGATTAGATAGTAACCAAAACATTCATCAATTACGGGCTATCTTATTTTATGTAATTATGTATGGATTAAAATTAACATGCAAGCTTGTTGAGGGTGTAACAACTGATTCATAATTTTTTTTGTAAATATTTTTATACCATGAAATTCTATCATATCCAAACTCCTCTGGCATTAGCTAGGACGACGTGGTTATTTTAATAGATTCTGAAATAATTTGTATTTTGAAGTGTTAAAGTCGAATTCATTTTTGTACCGCAGATAAAAAATTACCGACAAAGGAACACGTGCGGCGGCTTCTTTGAAGATTAAAGAGGCCGCGTTTCTGCTTTGTAAATGCGGCATTTTTTCCCTGCTTTACAAATATGAAATGAACTATACTAGTTATTTTGCCTTATTACTTTTAGATTTTAATGTTCAGAACAAGAACAATCATCATGATGGACACCTTGATATGAAAAGTGTCTCTGTGCAAATATCCTCTCGTTGTAATCGGCTTGAGGGTAGGTAATTCTTTCTTTACGTTTTTAAGGTTGAGTTTACAATAAATTTCAGTAAGAACATTAAGTACTTTGTTGAAGTCTCTTCTCTTGGCTAAAGGAAACTACCCAAAGCCATTATTAAAAAAAACAGGAACACGAATTTTATAAAACTAGATAATTTCTTATCACATAAGTATAAAAGTTTTGCCTAGTAATTTCCAAATAATAAATGTATTTTTCTAAAAATACAAAATACATTTATTTTGAACGTTGTCTCTAATTTTGATTTTCGTTGATTTGTAGAGGAAATAATCAAAGCGAAGTGGAAAAACCTACGTGATACGTTTAAAAAGGAGCTAAGAAAGATTCCTAAATCTGATTCAGGTGACGATGGCGAACAAGCATGTCGTTATAAAGGCTCGTGGTGCCATTTCCAGGCCATGCTATTCCTGCAACATAAAAGAACTACTAGAGCAATGAAGGCAAATATTCCAGAAACACAGGATGGAAATATTCCACAATTTCAAGATAGTCCGATTCAAACTGAATCTCAGGAACAGGAAATGCAAAGCGATGACGAAGAGGACATCACACAAGAAACTATGATCGAACAGCAAATGCTTCCCAAGTCTAATAATACAGGAAAACGCCAAAGTAAGCGACTACAGAAGGAACTGGAGGATCTCGAGAAATTGTTACTTTATGCAAATCCCATTCAACTGCATGCTTTGAGAAATCGTAAGGCACCGCATAATCAAGAGTCCAATTTTGAGCGCGAAATGTTACCGGTTGAAACAAACAAACTTGCTTTATTAGCAAAACCAGATGATGACGATGAAGATATTAATTATTTTAAATCGCTCTTACCGCATGTTAGACGACTTCCTCCAATAAACAAATTAAACTTTCGAACTCAAGTACAAAATTTACTAGTTCAAGAATTATCTAAGCTTCAGAGTCAGACATACCGATTTTCCAATAGTCCCTCTCATTCAACCACTGCTGTGTCAACCCCATATGAATCACCGCTTTACAATAGTGGTGCACAACTCGGCTCGTCTGAATATAGCAAGGACCAATACGATGATATTAAAAACGAATGTGCCTAGTTATACTTTTATTCATAAGTAATATATTTTATAATATTATATTGTACAAAAATATTATTTTCAATAACCATTTCAGTTGTAATAAAATTATGAAAATGGAATGTTTCAATTTACTTACTTACCTTAAAGTTAACATACATAATCTCTTCTATTTAAATAGGTCATTGATTAGTTGGCAAGTACTGGAATTTCTGGCTTTGTGGCCAGTTTATAATATAGTCAAACGTTTGTGGCAATATTTTGTTATAATTACGAAATATTGACGTTCTATTGACGTTCTCAATGACTTACATGAATGGTGAAATTCTCCAAATAGATTATATCTGCTGAATATTTTTAGGTACATTTCTTCTACTTCCAAAGACGCGAAATATCATAAATACACTGTCTGACAAATACAATTTCGTCAATATGATCATCCGATATGTTTATAAGACTAATAAAACTTTAAAGAATTAATCGTGCGATATACGTGAATTGGAAAAGTACTGCAACAAAAGACTATCTAGTAATGATCCGCAACGCAAAAAAATCCTAGGTGCCACTGTTGCGAAAAAACAATTGCTGAAGTAATTTTAAGGTTACAACGGAAGTTCTCATGGAATCATTAGGAACTTTTAATCCAGTTTTATATATTTTTTTCACTTTTTCCATGACCAACTCACTAATGACTAACTAGATTTAATTTTAAAATCGTACCAAAATGACTCGGTACGATTGACGCCACAGCAATATTGCACTTATATATCACCCTGTAGAAATTTTATTTGCAGTTCTTGAAATTTACGTCAATGAGATATACATATAACTGAAAGATCAGGCCAACAAACACTGAAAACTAATTTGAAATAATTTTCGGCAACCGAAATTTTTTCATTTTAGAACCGAATGAAATTTTTCACCAGGACATTTCTAATGTTGCTCAGTTTAGATATTTAAAAACGTAACATACAAGACTACTGATGATAGAGTTCCACGTAGGTATTCACTTCGGTATCTACGTGGGCTGATTGAGAACCAGACAGTAATTTCGTCATTTGTAAGTTTTGAAACAATTTTGACGTTTCATATTACAATAAACTCTCATTTCAAGTCGATATTTTGAAAACACTCTGTATTTATGATTGTTTAGTCTAAAGACAAACAAGCTTGGATCTCCGTCAAAACGTCGAGTTCGACTGTGGGATTTTTGTGAAACAAAATTCAAAATATTCGGGTAAGTATGAAAATATTATTTCTTACAAACTTAAACGATACTAAGAAAGATTTGTTAAACCTTTACAAGTTTATTATTAATTAAATAGCTGAAGCTAGTACTATTTTACATAGTACATTAATTAGGAAAGAGGCTTATCCATTAAACTCATTAAACTATTAACGTGAATGAGTCTATTTATGTCTTTGAGTTAAATATATAGTACACTTTGTAGCTGTGATTACAATGAAATCTTAGTCTCGTTAATTAAGTTATATTATGAGTAATTGATTATGTAAAAGTTTTGTCATGTTACGATATGATTAAGTATGATTGTATAATTCGAATTAATTAATGTTAGGACGATAGTTTATGCATGAAGTAGTAATTTCTAATCTTATTAAGTAGGCTGAAGTACAGGTAACTACTAAAAGTCAAAACCTTGATAAACTATTTTATCGGACATATTTTGGACTGTGAGAGAAATAAACATAATGTTTACCTTTTATGCATCATAACATGGACAGGAAGGACAAAACCTACAGAAAAACTGTTTTATAATTTCTAAAATTCAGTTTAGTTATTAATTTGCAAAGGAGTGGAATAAAACAATCGTATTTATTATACAGAGTGTATTAAGTATAACTACACTTATTTTAACAGGTGATACATTGGCTTAAAAGGAACAAAAAAGTGTTATATACAATAATATAATAGTATATGTGCAAAATTTAACGATTTTTCCCAAAAAAAATATATATATACAATGTAACTTTGATTTTTTTAAAGTTAATTACATGGAAAATAATAGAAAATAAGTTAAAGAAGTTTAAGAGCCGGTGCAGGTCGAATATGCAAATAAAAAATATTAATGCGATTTTTTTGTCCGGGCGTGGTGGAGGGTTTTGGTGAAATAATTTAGTGTAATTTAATAATTTTTTAAAGAGCGCTCTTCAAAAATGTATTAAATTTCACTAAATTATTCCATCAAAATCCTCCACCGGACAAAAAATTCGCATTATAATTTTCTGTTTACACCTTGTATATGTATAGTGTAGTTTCTAAACCTCAATAGGTATAAGTAGATATGTCTGAAACGAAAAAAAATGCATAGATCGTTTAAAATTTCCATGAGATTTCGGAAGTAGGTATATAAAAGAAAGTAAAATAACCGAATTTCGGTGTTTTCAACATACATTTCAATAATTACCATAATATGAAACTTAAAAAAATATACATAATGCGAAAACACTTCTAATTAAAATTAAGTATTTAGTCCATTTACTCAACAATAAAACATGTCACAATTCAAAAATCAATAATCATCACCGGCAATATAAAAAACGAAGTAAAGCAAATTAAAATTACCTAATTAAACTTAAATAAGGAAGCACTTCTTTTGGAAAATTAAACGATTTCCAGAACGGTTTTCCAACTAAATTAGAAATTTAAATACTATAAGTACATAAATAACTATTTGTAGGTCCTTATGCATGGTCAAATTTTAAACATGTAATTAATATTTTGCGGGGTACTTAAAGAGCGAGGTCTATCAGTCTCGGGCCTCGGCAGTAATAACACGGGGATCAATTATTGGTTGAAAGATTTTTATTTATAAGTGATTCCTATAAGGACATACAGTATATTTTACACCAAGATTTTTTTAATAAGTGTTGATATACTTCCCCATAAAATACATAAGATAATAATAATCGGTACCACCTCATATCATATCCGTGAGGATTTTTCACTTACATATCGTGGGGTTTTTTGATAATTATGGCACGGGTTTTGTTTATAACTTGCTAATTGCAGAAAACCTATTTAAACTTCTTCTAAATTATTACACATGAAAGGCGAGACGAAATAAAAATATTTCTTATCATTAAGGTAGCAGATGCAATTCACATACATCACTCTGCATCAAAAATTTATACATGACAATTTAATTCGTTTGTTTTTTCTTTTAAATTACTCTAAAATATTGATATAAATTATACCATACTTAATATACAGAATTATGTGAATTAAAGTAAAGATTTTATAGAAGTAAATTATAGAGTACAAAATTGAAAAATGGATTAGACCAAATTACGATCTCCATACAGGGAGAAATTAATCAACACCAGAACTGTTTAAAATTAAATTATTTATGTAAACACCTTTTCAGAATTAATTAATGTTTGAGAATTGCTTTATTGTTAATCGATTTTGCCGCAGGCGCTTTCCTCGCTAAAAGCATAACGTGCTCTTATTACTTCAATTTTATATCCCTTGTGTTTGTCATGTAAATTGGACCATGATTATGAATAATGAATGAATCATACTCTCAATATATTCACGTTTCTTTTTAACGCATAGAGAATCTGAAAAATTAATAAGTAATACGGGAGTTTTTTTTTTTTTTTTTTTTTTTTTTTTATGGCTTTGGGCTTATAGCCATGCAGCCAGTCACAAAAGAATATTATTTTCTTACATGGCGGAATACTAACAAAACAAGAAAAAAACAAAGGGAAGCAAACAGGGACACACGCTTCTCGTCCAGGAGTCTTTCAGGACCTTATCTGTTACACAATACAGTTTTAGACTACGGATAGGAGGTATCGACTTACAGAGTATTAGACACAAAGGAAACGAAAGCTAAATCTACCTAAAGATTAATTTTAGTCGTTTCTAAAAAAGCGATGATGGCGTCGAAAATTTGCATATTATTTAACGCTAGTAATGACAGGAGGTTGAATGGAGGCTGTATATTACATTTACTAATGTCCTCGTATAGTTTATTACTTGCTTGAATATTGTTTGGGCATTCAAAGAAAATATGGTCTAGATGACCAGTGGAGTTACAAAAGGTACAAGTGTCAGACGGGAGAATTTTAATTTTAAATAGATGTGCCGGGTAACAAGCATGGCCAAATTTTAATCTTATGATGGTTGTAATGTATCTTCTTGGTACGTTTATGTTTTTGTGCCAGTAAGATGTTGGAATTTCAGGTTGAATTAAGGTATACCTAGTAGGGTTAGTGAAGCAAAATTCATTCCATAAATAATTCCAATTTTTTTTTAATTTTTGATTTATAATGTTAAACGCATCGGTTAAACATAATTTGTTGTTACTCATTAAACCTAGAGATATACTCCTCTTAGCCATATTATCCACTTTTTCATTATCTGTGAGACCTACATGGGCTTTAACCCATATGAAATGTATTTTCTTACCTGATTGGTAAATTTGTTTAATTAAGAGCTTGATTTTGATGATAAGGGGATTAACTTGCAAACTCACCGAGGTATTTTGTAGGGATTTTAAAACGGATAAGGAGTCTGATAAAATAATTGTAAAATTGTTATTGGAGTTAATTGAATATATTATGGCCTCGTAAATTGCAGTAGCTTCGGCAGTGAAAATAGAGTGATCCGGTGAAAGCTTTAACTTGTGTTCAATATTTTTCTTAGGGACGAAGAACGCACAACCTGTTCCTGTCGTAGTTTTAGATCCATCAGTGTAGATTAGTTCGGCATCATTCCACTTATCTAACATATTTTGGAGGATACATTTGTTAATATGTACGTTTTCGGTATACTCAGGTACAAACAGACAGATTGTAGTGAAATTGTCAGAGAAATGAATGTCTCTATTAGAACTCCAGAAGTTGTCCAAATTATCAAGAATGTTGGAACATTCACGAAATGCCTGACATAACGGTGGGGATGGTTTTTTAATCCAAAATTTGTTTGTTAGGTCATAATTATTAAGATGTGAAATATTTTGCATGAGCGGAAAATTGTTTAAGCTTATTTTCAGTAAAAATCTATTACTAAGAAATTGACGTCTTAAATTTAAAGGTGGTTCAAGGGCTTCTACATGTAAAGGATCTATGGGGGTTGATTTCATGGCTCCGAGGCAGATTCTGAGGGCATTGTTTTGTATGATATCAAGTCGGTTGAGTATACTAGGGCTAGCTGATCCGTACAGGATGCTACCATAGTCGATAATCGAGCGAATGTAAGTTTTGTAAAAAATCAAAGCCGTTCTAACGTCTGATCCCCACCAGGTTTTAGTTGTCATTTTTAAAAAATTGATGCCTTTACTGCATTTATCAATAATGTGCTCAATAAAATGTGTCCAGTTCAGTTTTTTGTCTAAGATAACACCAAGGTATTTAAATGAGGTTTGGGCAGGGAAACTATATTCTCCAAGATTTGTAATGTTGGTGTTCGGTACATTGTGCCTTGAAAATGTACAAAGGACTGATTTCTCGGGTGAGAGATCAAATCCATTACTATTAAGCCAATTAGTTATGTATAACGTGGCTTCTTTCATTGAATCTAATGTGCTATCATATGTTTTGCACTCTAAATACACGCAGAAGTCATCGGCATATTGAACCAACTTAAAAGGTCTATCTAAAGAGTGTAAATCAGCGGTGTACATGTTAAACAAAATGGGACTCAAGGCCGACCCCTGAGGTAGTCCCGAATTAATGCAACGTGGTCCTATTTTTTTATTATATTTGTTACGGACATATATTTTTCTATTTTTGAATAGATTTATGATAGAGTTTGCCAGGAAATTTGGTACATGATAGTTGGATATTATTTTTTCTTTAAGCATTTCTAGGTTGACTGAATCATAAGCACCCTTAATATCAATAAATAAGACTGGAAGGAAATTGTTCCGTGAAAAACAGTTTTGAATATCTGTTACTAATGTTGATACCGCATCTAAAGTACCATATCCTTTATTAAAACCAAATTGGTTAGGAGGAATCAGATTTTCCTTCTTAATCCACCATTCTAGTCTAAATTTAAGCATACGTTCTAAGGTTTTAAGCAATGTAGAAAGCAGGGATATTGGGCGATATGAATCAGGTTTATCTGGATCTTTACCGGGTTTTAGAATAGGAACTATTACGATATGATTCAATGTATCAATCTCGGCTCCTTGGAAAATGATATCGTTAAAAATGTTTAATAAAAATATTTTAGCTCGTTTTGGTAAGTGTGAAATCATAGGATATTTTATATCATCAATTCCAGGGGACGTATTGCTGCCGAGTTTAATAGCGGCCTCTAATTCAGGGATATCAAAGGGAATGTTGAGAGGATGATCGTTATCTAAAAACACACGATCATGGTATGGCTGATGGTCAACTGTTGGAGGGGATATTTTAATGAAAAAGTCTTCTAGCCAATCTTCGTTTAAGGATTTCTTATCATTTGCTGGAATTCTTTGCATTTTTTTGGCTTGTTTCCATAGTTCTTTGGATGGAGTGTTCATATTTAAATTAGAGCAAAAATTAATCCAGTTATCCTTGGCTTTTTTTTTAAGGAACCTTTTCGTTCGAGCGAAGGCGTGCTTACATAACAAGTAATTTTCTTCGGTTGGCGAAACTTTATACATTTGAAGAGCCTCCTTTCTTTGAGTAAATACACCATCACATTCAGCGTCCCACCACGGAGCAGGTGGACGATTTTTCGGTTTAAACGGTTTAAATTGTTTAATTGACTCATTTGCAGCTTTATTTATACATTCTAAAAGAAAATTCCATCTATCGTTTATTGAAGGAAATTCGGGAACCGACAAAAAATTATTTTCAATAAGATCTGTGTATAAAGCCCAGTTGGCTTTATTTAAATTCCATTTTGATTTAGGATAAATATATTCATTTAAATGGTAGTTCATAGTGAAATTCATAACAATAGGGAAGTGATCAGAACCGAGAGTGTCGGGATGAATGTTCCAGGTGATCTTATTTGAAATGTTACTTGATGAAAAAGATAAATCGACAATAGACTTTTGAATACCGGGTCTCTCCATACGAGTGGCTGATCCATCATTTAAAACAATTAAATCGAGGCAATCAATAGCTTTAGTAATTTGGAGACCAATATGATCATTCCTATTGGAACCCCAAATAGCATTGTGGGCATTAAAGTCACCCCCAATTATAAATGGTGGAGTAACCTTTTTAAAAATATTTTGCCAATCATCAAGACTCGTGGCTATGTTTGGGGGACGATACACAGAGAGAAATGACAACTTATCATTGTCAAATAAGATTTCAGCGCCACAAACTAAAATAGACTGATTAAAATTGTTAGAGGTTTGGATTTCCGTATAAGACATTTTTTTATTGATGAGAATGGCTACCCCAGCCTTTCCATCATATCTATCTTTGCGTATTACATTATATCCGCTAAAACTGATGCTACTATTTGGTTTGAACCAAGTTTCGCAAATTAAGGCAATGTCTATTTTCTCATTAATTAGAAAGTTTTGTAAGCTGTTTTTATTAGATACGGCGGAACGTGCGTTCCACTGCATGATATTTAAACAATTTTTTGGTGTGAATGTTAATTAGATGTTAAGGTACCCTCCAATACCGACGTAAGCTTCTTACTAATTAGTTCGTTATTTATTCTTTTAATATCCTCTAATGAGGTGACATCATTTACAAGATTAATAATAAACTCGGTAACTGATTCAATAATTTTGGCAGAGATATTAAGAGGTGCACTAGGATTACGGGGGGGATTGGGAGGACTACCAAATCTAAATGGAAACATTGGAGGTAAAGGAGGAGAAGGAATGGGGGAGGAAGCGATTTTTCGTTTTTTATTTTTATTCAAAGTCATACCGGAGGCACCTTTACTGGTTCCTGGCTGTGAGGAGAAGATTGGGATACTTTTGTTATTTTTTTTAAGAGAAGGTTGTGAAAGAGAAAATTTTGGGTTATTTTGTTGTCCAAGATTATTAGGAAAATTTTTATCGTAATCTGCATTTTCCAAAATGTCAAACCTATTGTTAGTCAAACAGTTGGCAAATGAATTTTCGCAAAATTCATTTGCCTCTTTAAATGGGAGATTTTGTTCCATCATTATCTTTTTGATTTTTTTTTGTTTCTGAAAATGCGGGCAATCTTTTGAAATAGAATTATGGTTATCGTTTTTGCAGTAAATGCAATAATGGTCATTCTCATTACACAAATGCTTTTCATCTTTTCCTTTGCCGCAAGATACGCATAAAATTATAGTACCACGACACTGATTAGCGACGTGTCCGTACTTCAGGCATTTAAAACATTGTATAACTCTCCCTACATAGGGTTCTACGGGACAAATAACGCTATTAATACGAATAGAGGAAGGCAAAATATTACCTTCGAAAGTAATAATTACAGTTTGTTTGGGAACTAAAATAGTTTTATCGTCTCTTTCGACTTTTTTTTGGGTCCTATAAATATTTGTAATTTTTGTTGGAGTTTCGATATTATCCTTTAAATAATCTAAGTCAAATCGGGTATCTACGCCCCGTATAACACCTTTCTTTTCTAGAAGGTGGTTAGGTATAAAGGCCTTTAGATTTTCTTGTCCCAATAAATTATTATTTACCAAATTGTTGGCATCTAAAGCTGAATTTAATTGTACTTTAATTCGATTTTTTCCTATGCTATTGATTGAAATAATATTTTTAATCTTAAGAATTTTATGCAAAATATGACCAATATACATTGGATGTAGACGACCAATATGTTGCTCATTTGTTTTTTCTATGTATACATAAAAAGAATTAGAGTAATACTTATCTGTATTTAAATTAAAGTATTTATTTTCAGTAGGTTTTTTTGTTGAGTGGTTACTATGTTGTATTTCATGAGGGCGGCTAACATCCTGGGTAGTAACTGTGTTAGACGGTTCTGATTCCATGCTCACTTGACCCGCTACTTGGCTATTATGTACGGCGGCTTTCATATCGTCGTCACTAATTAACACAATTAGGGCATCTTTAGACGTCCCTTTTGAACTATTCACCCCTTTTGGGGGTGATGACATATGTTGAAAATTATTTTATAGCACTGGTTATATTCTTATTATATTAATAGATATAAAAAAAAAATTATCGCTATTTTCCGATACGATCACTATACACGCGTGTCCACTAGTGTACACCCATCGACCGTGACTGGAATACGGGAGTTTAACATGGAAAACCTCAACTTGCAAATAATTTTAAACTTGGCCCAAAGCAATCTCCATCAACTCAATATACAATATTTAATATAAACATATCAAATACGTGCTGGTTTGGAATCTTATTCTCCTGTATATAGGATCCACACCTAAATTTTTAGATGTCAATCCAAAACTAAAGTGACCCAACCCATATTGTTCACTTCCCATTTCGCAATACTGTCAGTATTTTTAACAGGACAGGATCATGAAAAAGAAAATGTTTGACAAGATAGCACTTCTCCTCCTTGGTCCTGTTTTGATTAAGTGACTTATACTCGTATTACTAAACAAGATACACCAGTTTTTCCGTTTGCTTTAAAGATTCACAATAACCGTCGAAAATCATACTTCATACATTTTTTTAAATGCAAAATGTTAAGGAACTCGTTACGCAATCAAGTCTTCTCTGAATCCTATATTTTGATGGTTTTTCAAGATAGCTAGCTAGCCTCAAAATTAACAGTTTATATTTACAATGACAGATATGCATAATAATCGAGACAAAAAATTAAGAAGCACAGTAGGTCTAAAATAAGACTCCATATACATACAGCGTGTTTCACAATATGCCTTAATAACTTTATTTTTTATTAAAACTATTTTTTTATTAACTGATTAAAATACATTGTCGCTTTAGTAAAAAGCTAGCCTATTGCGATTAATAAAGTTCTATAACTTTTGATGTTTAGTAAAATTATCAAATTCACTGCAGATTATAAATTTTATTCAGGTATCTTAATTATATATCATAAAGAGGAATACAATGCACTGCGTCAGTATTTCTAATACAGGTAACGATTTGGTCGATTTATGAAGACTCGCGCTTAATGATCATTATTCTTAAGATAATTTATTAATATTTTTTAGTAATAAAAGTTTTATTAATGTTTTCTCTTACTAGTTTCATTCCATGAGTTAAAAAAGAAAATCGCATTTATTTGAAAACCCCTTGGACTTTCCTGATACCTTTGAATAATCTATCAAAATACATTTTGTTTGCAATTTGTATCACAAAGGATAAGTTGCTATGTGAAAAAAAGTGATTTTTTTATATTTTAAATAGATTTGTCCAAAGAATTTATTAATTAATATTTTTCCTAAGAAAGTATCACTTTTCCGCACGCATTTTAGTTTCGAAAGTTGCACTTTCCGCATTAGTGTATTTATAGTAGTATTTATATTTGCATTTTCAAGTAAGTTATAGTTACATCTTGAAAACGT
This sequence comes from Rhagium mordax, assembly GCA_963680705.1. Taxonomy (NCBI): domain Eukaryota; kingdom Metazoa; phylum Arthropoda; class Insecta; order Coleoptera; family Cerambycidae; genus Rhagium; species Rhagium mordax. Next base: position 57,162,789 of record OY796661.1, on the reverse strand, counting down.
GGTAGGTCTAATCAATCTGTTAAAATAAGGGTACTCATACTTAATACATTTTGTATATGTACATCAATCGTTTTGGGAAAGTTTAATGAGAAAGAAAAATGGCGAAGGTTTACGTGGGTGAATATATTTATAGAGAAGTGGTTCTGAAAATTATTGTTCTACAATATATTAAATAATAATTATAGGATCATAATATTTTTAAAATTTACAGATCGAAAATAATAAATTAATGCAGTTTCCCAGTTACTGCGTTTACCATTTAAAGGAAACATAGTTTGCGCTGAATTTTTATTTTCCTTTGCGGATATACCGGGTGGCCACGAGTCAATGTACGCCCCCAATTTTTTGGTTGTTTTTGAATTTAAAAATTTCGTTTTTGGTATACGTGAATAAGACAAAAGTGGGCTATTTTTAGACTAACAGGAACGAAAATATCACTTCCGGTTGAACCGGAAGTGACATCAACTTTTTGTTCTTAAATGGAATGACCATGTTGTTTTTGTGGTGTTTTATAAAACATGAAATTCTAACTGCAGCGGTTTCTTCGAATTTCAAAAATTCCAAAAAATAAGTGAGATACGAATGATTTTTTATTTTGTACAAAATGACCGCGGCAGATGAATGCAATGTAAGAAAATTACTAAGTAGGCTATAGAAATTATTAGCAAGGTAGTAAGCTTGTCTGTAAACAATAAAATAGTTATTTAAATTACTCATAGATACGACTATTTTTAGGTTTTTCTCAAAAAACGGAATTTAATTTTCATTTTCATTTCCGTAGGGATCCTATGGAAAATTTTTAAATGGGACCGTACCATTTTTTTTATTATTCGGACATAATGATTCATAAGCTTTAATTTTTTCGCCAATAATCATTTCTTAACGAGATCCTTTGTAATAATAAAAGTGTTTTAAAAGGTTCATTAAAATTATTTCTTGTTTAATTTGTGCTTACCTTTTAAATACACTTTTATTATTACAAAGGATCTCGTTAAGAAATGATTATTGGCGAAAAAATTAAAGATTATGAATCATTATGTCCGAATAATAACAAAAAATAGTACGGTCCCATTTAAAAATTTTCCATAGGACCCCTACGGAAATGAAAATAAAAATTAAATTCCGTTTTTTGAGAAAAACCTAAAAATAGTCGTATCTATCAGTAAATTAAATAACTATTTTATTATTTACAGACAAGCTTACTACCTTGCTAATAATTTCCATAGCCTACTTAGTAATTTTCTTACATCGCATTCATCTGACGCGGTCATTTTGTACAAAATAAAAAATCATTCGTATCTCACTTATTTTTTTGAATTTTTGAAATTCGAAGAAACCTCTACAGTTAGAATTTCATGTTTTATAAAACACCACAAAAAAAACATGGTCATTCCATTTAAGAAAAAAAAGTTGATGTCACTTCCGGTTCAACCGGAAGTGATATTTTCGTTCCTGTTAGTCTAAAAATAGCCCACTTTTGTCTTATTCACGTAGGTAGGTATACCAAAAACGAAATTTTTAAATTCAAAAACAACCAAAAAATTGGGGGCGTACATTGACTCGTGGCCACCCGGTATATAATATTTGAAAAGGATATGTAAAGATGTTTCAAGTTATAACTTTATCTGAATGGAACAGTTACGGATATAATTTATTACTAATAAGTAGGTCAGCCATCAAAAGAATAACAGATGCATGTTCAGTGACAATGCATTTCAAATTAGGTATTATGATTTATTTACTTTACACATGATATATTCCCAAGTTTTGTTTCTAAAAGGTATTATGTTGTAAAAGATTGCATAATTATAATAAGTACATTTCCTCGTGTATAAATCGTTCTGTCATAATTTTGATGAGTTTGTTTAATGGGTAGTAGAAAGAGTGGAATTAGTGGAAATATTGTAATTTAATTATAAGTGTCTTTGAGATCATAGTTAGTTTCATGGACGCCCACGATATTCAAAATACGGGCTAGGCAGTTCCAGCCGCCTGTGATCTAGAATTTACCGCGAACACGCAAATCGATTTATTTACTAGCATTCTATCCTTTTAATATCTTTTGCTTCCTACGCTTGACAGTACTTACAGCAGATTATTGATCTGAAATATAATAAAACGAGAAATCTTAGTATGTAATAATCCACATTTAAATAGATCAGATCAGATCTTTGGGTGCATATTTTTTTCTAATTTATTAAAGAAAATATACCGGGTGACCACGAGATGACGCTCGCCCCTATATCTTATTGGTTTTACAAGCTATGAATTACAAATTTGATCACGTCAAATAACGATTAATTCAGCGGTTGAATTAATACATATTTAACCGTTATTTGACGTGCCCAAATTTTAAATTCATATTTTGTAAAACCAAGAAGATATAGGGTCGTCCGTCATCTCTTGGTCACCCGAAATATCTTCAGACTTTTTTAACATTTAAGTATTAATCAATTAGTACTAGAGGTACTGGATCATATATACATCCAGTCAAAAACAATTTAATCTATTCAAGACAATTACATCTAAAACAATTACTGTAACAATTAGCGTGCTAATCTTACACCAACTAAAAATTAGAGGCAGCCTAAATTCAAACAATGAAATAAGAACAACTCTGGTACAGATATATCTACTAGGCGAGTAGGTATATAGTTAATGCTTATGGTATATTTCTTGGGCATATCGGTCATATATATTAAAACAAATTTATTTTTTCCAACGTTTCGGTTTATTAAAACCATCATCAGGGACTACAAGGTGAAATGTTTAGTGAACAAGGTATATATAAATTTTACACATAACTTATGGTGAACCAACTTACAATTTTTTTTTTTTTTTGTTTGTTTGTTTGAAATTAAAATGTATTACACATATTGTATAAAGTAGATGTTATTCTTTGAGAGTCTTAAAAGCAACTGAAAATATTTTTGTCAGTTTCACATTTAAAATAATGCGTAAGTGAGGGTTTATTTATGTTATGGACAAGATAAGGGCTAGCAGGTATACATTATAAGTGGATGTTTTTTGTGACACGAGTAATAAATATTAGAATTAAGTATTTGGTGTTAACAATTTTTGTAAAGTAAATTGGGAAGATGTATAAACTTACTAATTATATTATACCCCATTTGTTTTATTTTAGTAAATTAAAATAGGTATTGCTTAAGTTCTCTATATCAGTTCGGCTATTTATTGAATTAGAATGTCTTTTTATTTGCAACATTTCATGTACGATTCTTCGGTGATAATTGGGCTCTTTTTCCAAGATATGAATGTTGTTAAAGTTAAAGTTATGGTTATTTTCTAAGGCATGTTGTGCTAGCGCTGTTGAGGTATTTCGATTTTTAATGCTGTATTTATGTGAGTACATTCTTTTATGCAAATATTGTTTTGACTGACCTATATATGTACTATTGCAATTGTTACAGTCAATTTTATATACAGTATTAGTTTCGTCTTCTATGGGTAGTTTAGGTTTAAGATTTATGAAAAATGATTTTGTTGTATTATAAGGTTTATGTGCTATTATTACGTTGTGGTTTTTAAATATTTTTGCAATGTTTTCAGAAACATTTGGTATATATGGCATGGAGACATATTTATTTTGGTGATTATTCGGATTAACAGTAGTTTTATTGTAAATTTTATGTATTCTTTTTTTGATAATTGGCTCATAAAAGTTTTTAGGGTACGCGTTTTTATCTAAGGCATTTTTAATTTTTTTCAAATTTTGAGGTCTATGTTTGGGATGAGAAAGTTTAATTGCTCGGTCTGTCAGACAGTTGACGACACTTTTTTTGTAACAGTTAGGGGTGTGTGAGTTAAAGTTTAAGTATCTTTGGGACCATATTTCTTTTGTAAACCAATTTGTTTCAATGACGCCATTTTTATCATAATTTATTGCATCTAAGAAATTTATACTATTATTTTCTTCTATTTCATTAGTAAATTGAAGTCTTGGATGATATTTATTAAAGCTATTGACCGTATATTCTATTTTATTTTTTGGCAGGCAAATGATACAGTCATCTACATATCTTTTGTAGAAGGTTGGTACATAATTTAATGATTTTAGGACACTATTTTCTAATTCTTCCATTACTAGGTTAGCGATTGTTGCAGAAATGGGAGACCCCATGGCCGTTCCGAAAATCTGGGAGAAAATTTGATTATTATAGGTAAAACATTCATATCTTGGAAAAAGAGCCCAATTATCACCGAAGAATCGTACATGAAATGTTGCAAATAAAAAGACATTCTAATTCAATAAATAGCCGAACTGATATAGAGAACTTAAGCAATACCTATTTTAATTTACTAAAATAAAACAAATGGGGTATAATATAATTAGTAAGTTTATACATCTTCCCAATTTACTTTACAAAAATTGTTAACACCAAATACTTAATTCTAATATTTATTACTCGTGTCACAAAAAACATCCACTTATAATGTATACCTGCTAGCCCTTATCTTGTCCATAACATAAATAAACCCTCACTTACGCATTATTTTAAATGTGAAACTGACAAAAATATTTTCAGTTGCTTTTAAGACTCTCAAAGAATAACATCTACTTTATACAATATGTGTAATACATTTTAATTTCAAACAAACAAACAAAAAAAAAAAAAAAAATGTAAGTTGGTTCACCATAAGTTATGTGTAAAATTTATATATACCTTGTTCACTAAACATTTCACCTTGTAGTCCCTGATGATGGTTTTAATAAACCGAAACGTTGGAAAAAAATAAATTTGTTTTAATATATATGACCGATATGCCCAAGAAATATACCATAAGCATTTGAATTTCAACGGTCAAGAAATAAAAAACTAAAACTATATATAGTTAATTATAACATAAGAATCATTTTGAATCTCTCTCAGTATGATACTTCGGTCGTGTTAAAATACCTTGGTATCTTGCTAATCTGTATCTATCATCTTTGTTTATGTGAAAATCGTGCTCACCAAAGACATGACTCTATCATTAAATTTACTACCTTCAATTGTATAGGTCTTGAAGCAAGTGAGAAATACAGATCATCGGCCTGAGGTATCTCCAGGTAAATAACATTGCAAATGCAAAATTGCAAAATAATAGATGGTTAATTTTACACTGAAGAAAATTATTTAATTTTTCTCTTTTCTATAATAAATAATAATATCATGTTAAACAAATTACTTGGCAAATGAATAAATGATCGACTACTACGAGTAGTAGTACTTAAACCTAAAATAGTTATTTTTCACAGTATATTAAATAATTAAAAATGTTAATCTAGATTATTCTTAAAGAACGATGTGACGAAAGATTGACATTTTTTATTTTTCGGTTTCCCGATGCTGGACAGTCTCCCGTGGCCTCCAACACCTCACGAAGAAGGCGCCAGCGAATAATCTACAGCCACTCCCCACATCCCGCAGGGTTAGTGACTGTAGATTCCAGACTCGTGTGCCCTAAGCAGACGGAGTGATCGCAGGATGACCGCTTTCTGCATTTGACCAGCCAGCTGCCGATTTTTGACAGGCGGGCATGGTCTTCAATGCGGCAAGCAGCGTGGGCTTCATACCTCCGAGTACACCGATTATCAGGACGACCATCTTGACAGAGTAGCCTGGGTATAACAACACTTGGAGCTCGTGCCGGAGATCTCTGTATTTGGTCCGTTTCTCCTCCTCCTTCAAGGCGATGTTTGTCTCAGCAGGTGCTGAGAACTTGATGACATACATCACCTTGATCTGATGGTCGACAATTTATATTATTATTATTATTCACTTCACATCCTTATCAATATTCTGGTATAGTTCTATAATTAACAATTTTAACTAATTTTTAGCCTTACTTAAATACCTACTTAAATTCTGTAAACAAGTTCAATTTAACCGAGAAAATAATACAACTACAACTGACCAAAAGACGCTAGTGTCGAATAAAAGATGCCTGGTGTAGTTCGTTACAGATTTGCAAGATTAGAAACTATCAGCCATAATTTGGAATCTGTTGGAAAATCGTACATAGTCGATTCCGGATTTGGATAATCTGTGATTATTTTTTTGTAAGACAGATTGGACAATACTTCGTGCGAAGGTTATAATTACGAACACCGAACACCTATCACAACTTGGTTAAGCACGCCACGTTGGTCGAAGACTTTTTAGTACTTAATAAATAATTATTTCTTTGGAAAGAAAACCTTTCAAAATGAGATAAACAATTGTCTGTTAATATTTCCAATTTAAGCTTCGATTCATTTGAATTTTTAGGCAAGTTTTCCTTTATTGTCTCGTTTAAGTAAACCGACACTTATTTGCAGTTTCCTTCTTAAATATTTTTTTTGTTTCTTATTTTCTAAAATAAAAAAAAAAAATTAAAAATCGATATTGATTAGGTAATATAAATCAACGAAAAACTTATTTTTTCCCGTTTTGAGTATGTGAACGTTTTAATTTTTGCTCAAGTAGGTAGTGAATTGTTCTTGAATAAATCACATTAAACATTTTTATATTCTAAAATTTTGAAAGTGATTTTTAAAGTCAATAACAACATTAAAAGTTTTCCTTTAAAGTAAATTAATTTACTAGGGAGTTACAAGAACCAATCGGTATTGGGCGAATTTTTAAAATTTACTCGGCAGCAAGTACATAAATTTGTGAACTTTGGCCAATGTAGCCAGCAAATACCGATCTGTTATCAATCATCATATATCGAACTCGACTGTTGTCCAAATAATTTGGCGTAACATTTGATTAATTAAATATTTAAATATTGCCATTAATCATTTCAAATATAAAATATATACATCTAAAGTATAATAAGGTTGTTAAAAAGTACTATAGTAAGAAGATGAACTCATATAGAACTTCCGATATTATCCACTGCTCTAAAAATTTGCAACAGGAATTAGGGCAGGATTGCCGAAGACCAGATTTCACCTAGCTATGTTCATTAGGCAAATGATACGAGCTACTGAGCTTGTCAAACATATTAATTTTTTAGATGGGAGATTGGTTCCAGGCGGAGATTGAAAAATTTGTTATGAATTGCCAAAATAGTTTCAACGGCATCGGATTTACCGTAAACCAGTGTTTCCCAAAGGGACGATGTCGTCACCTGACGGATTTTGAGCGACCCAGTAATTCAACTCTGTCGTATATTAACGAGTGTTGGGTTCTAATAGTAACAAAATCGTTCATGCATTTAAATCATTTACTTGATTTCATTTTACATCCATCTCCTAAACTCTAAATTATAAGTCTTATGTACTGAAGCATCCGGATTGTAGGTACATTAAAATTACTCTGAAATTGCTGAGAAATTTGATAGTTTTCTCTCATTCATTCACTAGGCGACAAACAAGAAATTTTGTTGACAAATTCGGATGATCCGGTCGAAATTCGAAATCGTTCATTAACTGAGCATCCACTGCAATCACCTTCAGATTCTTGGTAATTGCGATCGAATTCACAGGACATACCGTCAATCTAAACATTTCAATATGATTGTTTGCTCACGGGCTAGAAGATGTTTGGGGTATTTTGTCAAAAGTGATAAGATTGCTCAAATCGGCTGCTTCAGTATCGACTAATAGGCCTGTAGAATTAGACGATGTGAACGGGAATCTGTAACTAATTCGTTTCAGATAGCCGTAGGTAAAAACAGGTGTATTTAGTTATAAGGAATATACCTCTGCGATTCCTCCCAAATCAAATAAACAGAACATTGTTTAAAAGTCACTTTTATGTGAAAAAATCATGAAATTTGGAGTTTTTTAAAAATTGCAGTAAGACTGCAGTAGATTAATTTTTTTGAACGCTTCTGTTTACTAGGTAATTCCAAACCGGTTAATTTAAGCCCCGGTTGATTTCATTTCATTGATTATTTATTTAAATAATTGCCGAAAACCATCGAAATTTTCGAAAATTTCAAGCATTTTTTACTCTGAAAGGAAAAATGCTACTCTTGAAACTTTGGTGGAACATGTGTCTCATTACCCTCAACTTACAAAAAAAATTTCGTTTCAAAATGTTTATTAGTTTTCGAGAAATTCTATTTGTTTATTAAAAACGTCCCAAATGTTTAATGAAAAATTGACCTATTAACGTTATCAAAAATAATTCAACCACAGCTCATTTTTTCGTCAAGACGTCAATTTTACGAATCTGTTATGGGCGTATCGATTTTCAATAATTTTGACCGTCAAAATGGCGTTAACAACATTGCTACTTTTCGGAGCAGCGTTTTTTGCAAATAACTTTACAACAAATGAACGTATCTGCACAAATCTTTCATATTTGAGTTGCTGGTATTTTTCTACAAATTTATAAAAAAAATTGTTGCTCTGGGACATGTAGGAGCCGAGATAATTTTTTAAATTGTTTAATGCGCCAAACGTTTATTTATTAATATTTATGGCCAAAATTGAAACTGGTTGTTAATAAGATCTTGAATTTTGTGAATTCATCAAGTCCTATTGAAAACGGGCCCTTTTTGAGGTCAAAATATAATTTTTAATAATTAGTGATTTTAGGGCGTTTTCAATTTGTTTGGCTCAAGGGACAGGCGAATTTTTGATCAAACGAGTTTCAAATTGGGGTAGCTAGAAAAATTCGTCATATCTCCGTTATTTTCCGGCCAATTTCGACGTTTTCTTTTTTTAATTTAGGGTAGCTCACGAAAATAATAACAATGGGCACATTTGCAATATCCAAATAATAAACAAATAATTGTTATAAACAATTTTTTTTTTTTTAATTTTTCCTTTTTTGGGCTTATGCAACTTATAATGTGCTAGTGTATTAAATATAAATTTATAAAGATTATATAATGGTAACAATGTATGCACAAACTATTTCTCCATCAAACAATATACGATGTTCCAGCATTGTTATTATACTCTGAAAGGAAAAATGCTAGACTCTTGAAACTTTGGTGGAATATGTGTCTCATTACCCTCAACTTACAAAAAAAATTTCGTTTCAAAATGTTTATTAGTTTTCGAGAAATTCTATTTGTTTATTAAAAACGTCCCAAATGTTTAATGAAAAATTGACCTATTAACGTTATCAAAAATAATTCAACCACCGCTCATTTTTTTCGTCAAGACGTCAATTTTACGAATCTGTTATGGGCGTATCGATTTTCAATAATTTTGACCGTCAAAATGGCGTTAACAACATTGCTACTTTTCGGATCAGCGTTTTTTGCAAATAACTTTACAACAAATGAACGTATCTGCACAAATCTTTCATATTTGAGTTGCTGGTATTTTTCTACAAATTTATAAAAAAAAATTGTTGCTCTGGGACATGTAGGAGCCGAGATAATTTTTTAAATTGTTTAATGCGCCAAACGTTTATTTATTAATATTTATGGCCAAAATTGAAACTGGTTGTTAATAAGATCTTGAATTTTGTGAATTCATCAAGTCCTATTGAAAACGGGCCCTTTTTGAGGTCAAAATATAATTTTTAATAATTAGTGATTTTAGAGCGTCTTCAATTTGTTTGGCTCAACGGACAGGTGAATTTTTTATCAAACGAGTTTCAAATTGGGGGTAGCGAGAAAAATTCGTCATATCTCCGTTATTTTCCGGCCAATTTAGACGTTTTTTTTTTAATTTGGGGTAGCTCACGAAAATAATTACAATGGGCACATTTGCAATATCCAAATAATAAACATATAATTGTTATAAACAATTTTTTTTTAAATTTTTTCATTTTTGGGCTTATGCAACTTATAATGTGCTAATGTATTAAATATAAATTTATAAAGATTATATAATGGTAATAATGTATGCACAAACTATTTCTCCATCAAACAATATACGATGTTACAGCATTGTTACCATTATATAATCTTTATAAATTTATATTTAATACATTAGCACATTATAAGTTGCATAAGCCCAAAAAAGAAAGAAAAAAAAAAAAAAAATTGTTTGTAACAATTATTTGTTTATTATTTGGATATTGCAAATGTGCCCATTGTTATTATTTTCGTGCGCTACCCCAAATTAAAAAAAAAAAAACGTCGAAATTGGCCGGAAAATAACGGAGATATGACGAATTTTTCTCGCTACCCCAATTTGAAACTCGTTTGATAAAAAAATTCACCTGTCCCTTGAGCCAAACAAATTGAAGACGCTCTAAAATCACTAATTATTAAAAATTATATTTTGACCTCAAAAAGGGCCCGTTTTCAATAGGACTTGATGAATTAACAAAATTCAAGATCTTATTAACAACCAGTTTCAATTTTGGCCATAAATATTAATAAATAAACGTTTGGCGCATTAAACAATTTAAAAAATTATCTCGGCTCCTACATGTCCCAGAGCAACAACTTTTTTTTATAAATTTGTAGAAAAATACCAGCAACTCAAATATGAAAGATTTGTGCAGATACGTTCATTTGTTGTAAAGTTATTTGCAAAAAACGCTGCTCCGAAAAGTAGCAATGTTGTTAACGCCATTTTGACGGTCAAAATTATTGAAAATCGATACGCCCATAACAGATTCGTAAAATTGACGTCTTGACGAAAAAAATGAGCTGTGGTTGAATTATTTTTGATAACGTTAATAGGTCAATTTTTCATTAAACATTTGGGACGTTTTTAATAAACAAATAGAATTTCTCGAAAACTAATAAACATTTTAAAACGAAATTTTTTTTGTAAGTTGAGGGTAATGAGACACATATTTCACCAAAGTTTCAAGACTCCAGCATTTTTCCTTTCAGAGTAAAAAATGCTTGAAATTTTCGAAAATTTCGATGGTTTTCGGCAATTATTTAAATAAATAATCAATGAAATGAAATCAACCGGGGCTTAAATTAACCGGTTTGGAATTACCTAGTAAACAGAAACATTCAAAAAAATTAATCTACTGCAGTCTTACTGCAATTTTTAAAAAACTCCAAATTTCATGATTTTTTCACATAAAAGTGACATATAAACAATGTTCTGTTTATTTGATTTGGGAGGTATCGCAGAGGTATATTCCTTATAACTAAATACACCTGTTTTTACCCACGGCTATCTGAAACGAATTAGTTACACCGTTTTTTCTATTTCTGCAGGACTATAACGAATCGGCCCTTTTACAAATACATACAGTCGAAAAATTCCAAATAGGAAATGCATCACGAATTAGAAAGTAATTTGTGACGGTATTTTTCTCAGACGCGATCTTAAAATACATACCTAAAATATATTCTTTCTTAATATAAATATCTTACGTAAATGAATTTTTCTGGCACATAGCCACTATTTCATTCATAACGTCAGTGACATAAGTAAACATTTGCTATTTATTTTGGTACCTTGAACAAAATAATAAATTGTTCACCATTTTGGTCAGTATATTATTATGTATACACATTTGGCTACTCCATAATTTCAACAGTACAATTTCAAAAAATATTTATATAATGCATAAGACGAGAATAAAGATATTTGTATTGATTAAATATAGAAGTCACATCTTTAAAGGTGCCACACTGACAATACTGACATATTTACGATCCGAAGCCATGCGCCTTTACACCCGTTTCATCATTTTGGCAACAGTATAAATAGTAACTGTTTTTATTTATCGTTAACGATTTGCGTTAACCACTTTTTATCACATTATATCCAGTGTTGCAATTGTGGCCTGCATGGCAAGCTCTGTGTATTGTATGCTACTGTAATAAACTTGTCAGTTTTGATAGTTTTATTCCTTTCATTTCCAAAACACAATATCGACAAAGTGTCGATAAAGAATCATAAGTGTATAAAAAAATACATATTACAATGTATAAATCCTGCAGGCCGATTGTATGAGAGTACAACACCCGCCCATATTTCGTGGTATTACCACCTTCATTCGTTCGCCAATATAATTTATTTGCAATAGTGTGGTTACAGTAGGCTGAATTTATTAGACAGGCAATCAGATTATAATTTCGATAATCCTCTAGTGTATAAATAACACCAAAGAGCCTAAGTGGCGGTCTAATGATATACCAAGATAGTCGTTTCAAGAATAACGATAGTACGATCTCGCGACAGTTGTGCCTAACTAACTGTGCAATGATCATTGTTAATGCGATAAGGAATAGATATATAGATAGACATGGGACATATTTAAAATAATGTGAATAAGTCTGGACAGTATCTAATAGCAATCACACTATACAAAAAATTCTAATATTTTATTGTGCAAATTCTTTATATTGCATTAAGTAAAAGTAGAAAGTAGGGTGGTATTATTTACTTTACAGAAAAGATACTATTCAGTATTCACAAGCTATAAAAGACCTCCCTATAATTATAGTAAATATAAAGTAGAATTTTTCTAATTTTTAATTTCTTCGTTCATCGTACAAATAAATTAACCCAAGGAAACGCCTTTATATATTTCCTCCAATATGTAAATTTAACAGCAAACGTGATGAATTAAGGAGATTCGTGTAATTTAATGATCTTAAATGCGAAACCAAAGCCATTGTTGTCCTACTTTGAAATTGGATTAATTGACGCATAGCACGTGAAAAAATGCTTCGAAGAGTTTTGCACGGTAATGATTTATTTAAGTAGGTAGATATTAAATGTTGCATTTTACGGTGTACTTATTAAAATTATCAATTTATTTGTGACGCCAGGAGAGAGCGGAGAGATTTTTTTATTGATTAGACAGATTTCAGATTTAGAAACTTAGAATTTTCTTACTTGATTTCAAAAAAACTTGTATCAGCAGTCCATTTTTTTATATATTTTTTTCGCAAATTTCAATCGAAATTTTGTTACAATTAATATATTTTTACCTCGATTTTTACTTTATTAGTCTATCAGAACAAAACGTACATTTTCATTGAAATTACTAAAATCTGACATTTCGCGTGATTAAAAACATTAGAAAATGTTTCTATTTTTTAATATAAATTATTATTTTTTATACTTTAAATAAACAGATTCCTTCGAGTTTTCTTGTTCTAATAAATTATTCATTTTCTGTAATATACACGAGGTCGATTTACTTACTATTCGAGTAAAGTTCTTTTAAGTGACTCAAACCTGTCTTCCATGATGAAAATTTTGCTCGAATTAAGGGACATGGCCTTAATTCTCGAATCATTTTTTGAGGGAACAGGTTTTTATGATTGTGAATAAACATCTTTACACACCCTGAAATCGGTCACCAAGATTTAAATAAGCATAATTAGTACTTCGATCTTATCATAATGTGTTTTTTTACGAAATTTATCTCTAAATACCGAAGAATACAAGAATTTTGCCTGAACAGGGAATGCCATTAACAACGGCTTTTTTGTCCACTATTTCATTTGCGCTAATCCACAGTGTGCTTTAACGCACACACAAGTTGACAGCCATCCCTCCTTGTAGTAAGAATACCAGTTTGTCGACAACGATCGAAGAAGATTGCTGTTTGCAATTATCAATGCCAATTGAAACACACTTTGAATTGGGGTTAAAAGTTAGGAATAACTAGAACAAGGTTCTCGGCGAAATTCAAAAATTCCATAAGTTGCCACTGCTTCCGCTGTAAAGACAGACGCTTCTGCAGGTAATGTGAATTTGTATTCCAGTAATAGCACAGCCAACATCACTTTAGAAATGAATAAAAAAATGGAAAGGACAGTAGACGTATAGGTACCGTACCATACCGTGACTGTTCCAGGAATTCCTGGATTTTGTGAACATTAAAACCATTGTGAAGGTTAATATTATAAAACTTTTGAAAAATCATGTAAATGAACAGAGGAAATGGCCGCCAATGTTAGACGCAAGATGAGGGAAAACGATAGGTACTTTTAAATCTTGAGCAAACAGACGAATATGTTCTATTTCAAAAAAAAAATTTGAGTATCAAGGAATTTCGTTTCGCGCATTAACTTTACCAAAGATTATTTCATACCCCAGATTGAAGTCATTGTTCATTTCATCGCACCATCTAACATATGCAAAATTGGATGCCAAAGAAGTATTGCAGTACGATTAGTTAAAGTGAGTTGAAACTTAAGTTGGGGGTCCATTTATGAACGACGAAATAAAACAATAAATAGGTCTGACTAGTGTATACAATGATCTTTGGTTTTTCGAATGGTTTCTGAACAATTAACGATGATATTCCGGACATTATCTTCTATAGATAGGATTCGTGGGGTCAAATATAAATAAATAAGAAACTAAATCGTGCCATATACCCCAAAAGATGGAACTGGTGCAGCTACGGACACATCTATCTTATATTCACTTTTGCCGAGGTTGAAATAGGGTAGTACACATAGGGCTCTATGTGCTGACTGCTGTCTGAGGCCACAAATTTGGTCCATGATACACGAAAGCACGAATAGAGTACTGTGTACTGTGCTTTCTAACCTTTATTAGTTATTGCTTCAGATCTTAGATTCTTTATCTAGCTACGCTACGCTGACGAGGAGCAATAACTCCGAAACACGTGTCCGTACCTGCACCAGTTTCATCTTTTGGGGTCCTATGTCACGATTTAGTTTCTTATTTATTATCTTCTATACCGACGAGACATGACTGATCATAGTAGTAACACGAACACTGAAAACATGAGAATTTGGTCAACAGAAAATTGTCATGAAAATACCAAAACATCCCTTCTTCAAAGTGGATCTTTGGTAGCAAAAACAATTTACTTCACCTTGGTTAATAAACACGTATACGAAAATTTTTATATACAACACATGTCAATCCCTTCACTCAGCAATTGCACGATGATAAGCTCACCCAAAAGTATTTCTTAAAGGACAATTCCTTTTTAGGACAATTTAACGACAGTTGATTATTGAATCAAAATTGATACCTTTTGCCTGTTCCTCTGACATGGAATTCTTCGAAATTAGTTGGGATCTGCAGTTATTTGTATAGATAAAAGAGGGCTACCTATATAAAAAAATTGCTTCATTTAGAAAAACAAAAAAAATCGTTTTATGTTCATTACACATTTTTTACCGTATTCTTTACTAATTTAACCTAACTTTAATTTTCTAGAAATAGTTTGATCAAAGATATGCATTCGAAAATTTATATAGTCGAGTATATTTTAACTTGGCCGGTCCAAAGGTCGCTTCGTCGTCTGAACTAAGATGTATTCGATGGGTCAGATATGCCAGCGGTTCTCAAACAGTTCACTGATGCTGTCGCTAAATAATTATAATATAAAAATATTAAAGGTGTGTTATCATAAAATGCTAAGAAGTATTATTAACTCACTAACTTCATCGTTTTAACTTTTAGTGTCATTCTGATTATATTATAGGTTCGGGCACAAATGAAACTGATAACAAAAAATAATTTGCCCAATTCAGTCAATAACAATATTAATTATTATTAAAAGAATAATGATCGAAAACTAATATTGTTACAGTCCAGCAAGAACCGCGGGGAGGTATGGGCGACGGTACAATCTTTTCTATACCTAAATCCACAATGTTTTAGAAGTTTTAAGAGACTTACCTTACATAAGTCTATGATTCCCCTATTTTTCAGCGTTTCCTTTAACGTATTGAGTGTAAAATGTGTTTTTGATTCATAAAAATTATAAATTACTTCCCTTATTTCCATTTTAACACCATCACATACATCCAATGTTTTTGGTTTCTTCCTAATTCGTTTTATTTTTTTTTTGTCAAGACAATAATAATTTGTTGGCGCTTAATCCTGCAGATTGTTCTTAGACTTATATTTAAAGCTTCAGAAACTCTTTCATGAACCTGTTGAAGTGGTATCAACGGTCCTTCGTTTTCTCTCTCTTTTATAAAATAATCCAATAAATTTAAAACCAACTTTTTTGACTGTTCATTTAAGACGCCCACTTTAGGTGCCATAATTATCAAATGTATTTTTACAATTTAATATTTTCCTAATTAAATATTACCGTCACGAATACACGTTTACCTATTTAATTTTTTACCACTAAAATAATAATCCCGACAGGCTTCTGTCTAGAACTCCTCGAATCCGCAAACTGTATATAGAGGGTGAAAACGTGTGTTTATTGGTTAAAATATAGATATATCACGCCCATATCAGGTGTTCGGCTTTGTTTGACACCGGCCAGCACCGCAAAATTCTATTTATTTAGCAAGAAATTTAAAATACGAAAGATTGAAGGCGTATTTGGTAATGTGTAATAAATAAAATTTAAATAAAAAATAAAAGCCTTGGATATTCGTCTGAGAATCGGATAAGTAACGTCTGAAAGTTGGTTTTATTTACCTACTTAAGAGACAAACTCGCTCAGAATCATAAAAGAAAAATATTTAGGGAAAAGATGGTTTTTCAACAAAATTCGAGGAACGGATTAGTAAAATAAAATTTTAAGAAGGAACATTTTTTACATTTAATATAATTTAAAAAAAGTAGAGCCAACAGGATTTGACTTGAATTATTTCATTGCCATTTCATCCACTATTTATCGCAAAAAATAACTTAAACATTTCTTATAAAGACTAATTTAATTCTAATATGAGACGACTGTTAACCCAAATAAATAATAGTTCACAATAACGACTGACAAATTTTCACAGTTTGAGAATCGCTGAATTTATTGAAAACATAGATTATTTGTCTCTCTCTTCAGTGGTATGTTGCATATTTCTGTCTCAATGGAGGTGAGAGAGAAGCTCGGTAGACATACGTGAACAACGTTTTCGGGCTATTGCTTTAACTTTGTGTGCAACAGAAAATGAAATCGTACGAGCAATATCAACTCATACAGATGCCAAGTTAAAATATACTCGACTTTAGGTATGTAATTGTGTGTTCTGTTGATTTCTCAGTATAGGTAATAGTTACTTGGTATAAAGAAAGTAGATGTATCGATACTGTATTTAATTAAACAATATTAATTAAAACCGTAAACAATCAAGGCAATATAAACAGGTTATACATTTTATTAACTATCAGGTCCAACATTAATTGATAAGTGCTCACACCTACTCCTTAAAATATAGCTCACAAGTAAATGCCCTAAAGTGGAAAGCTCGGTGGAAAGGTTATATATTAATATTAATGTTTGTAAAACCACCTACATCATTTTTTACATGTTGGCAAGAATACCTAATGATTTATGATCGTAGGTAGGTATATTTTTACACTACAGTTAACTGTATCACCAATAGATACAATTTGGTATTGGTGTATATAAACCTAATTTTCATTTTCCTTGTATGATAAAATGATATTAATAAAGTAAACGAGAATAGTGGAAATTTTTAAAACGAATAAAACTATTTATACTAGATGTTTGACAGATTTGTAATTTATATGCTTTTTCTATTGTCCATTCTGATACCCTGATTATTTTTTAAGACGCTCGCATAATTGAAATTCGATAGCCATATAATGTTCCAAGATCATTAATAAACAAAAAATATAGAGATCTGATTTATTGATAAAGATAAGCTGCTGATCTGCGTGCCATAAACATTTTTTATATTATGAACGTAAAAATATAATTGATAATTACATCGAGTACCTATACAAACAGGGAAGTAGTGCTGAATATCCAAATACAAAAGGAATATTGGATATTTTACTCAGCTTGATTTGTGAAATTGAATACGTGTAACATGTTCAGTAAATAGCATTTAAAACTATATATGTATATTTCCAATATACACAGCAAATTCATTTATTAGTAGTAATTATGTTAAATTTTATTAGGTTATTGTATTTATGATCAAATCAATAACTATAATACAGTAATATCTTCGATGAATGATTTTGAGTACATACAATTTGCATAATATGAAAATGAGATGAACAACCTCTACATAGGCTACCTACTTTGTGTCTGTAAAAAATCTCAAATCAACATCCGTAATGTCGTTATTTGATATCAATACCAATGTTTATGTTACAAACAACTTTATAGCGAACATATACATTTTGATAAAACAGCGACAGCAGGAATGCTGTGTTATCGTTTTTCATAGTTTACGATAATCAAATACCGAAGGACCGAAGTGACATATCTTAATAGTTGTTATCTCATACAATGGAATTTCTCACGTCATGGGGTAAGTGTAACAACTAAAAATGTGATTGCTTTTAAATTAATTAATATCTAATTTGCTTCACCTACTAACAAACATATGCGCACTTAATCGTGTGCTTAGTGATTTAGGTAAAACAATATTTACTAAAAAATCTGGAACTCTGGAATAAAAATTGATTTATGGAAATTTTCCAATTAAAGGCGGAAAATGGCACCAAATTGTTTGGGAAATTCATAAAATAAAAGAATTTATAAAAATAGTTTTTTCAATAGTTTACCGACTCGGTGGCGCAGTGGGCTAAAGCGTGAGTGACAGACATGGCTCTGGTTACACTGCCTATCGAGTCCCGGTTCGAGACCGGGCACCGGCAAATGGCAATGTCGGTGGGTATGGATGTTTGTCTGCGTTTTTTTAAATGTGTAGCCCCCTTCCGGACAGCCTTTGGCTTTGGAATTGGGGGTTGTCTAATTTCTGTGGTATGTTTATGTGTTTTTTAATTATTTTATTCAGAAATATTTCAGCAGTGTATACTTGTCAAGAATTTCAAGAGATTACCTACATCAAAGTAATCCGTCATATTACCTGTTTCCGGTTACTTTAATGTTAAGTGGTTTTAAGTAAAATTATTTTAATCAACATATCAATATTTTTGTTGATTGCCGGCTGCACACCGAAGATACATGTCACAATTGTGGTAGAAATATTTGTGGCGCAACAATTGTTTTACCGCATTTATTGTACAAACATGCACACCGAAAGAGCAAGGCATCAGTTGCAAGTATGTCGTCATCTGATGAAATTGACATTTAGGCCTGTAGAATTAGACGATGTGAACGGGAATCTGTAACTAATTCGTTTCAGATAGCCGTAGGTAAAAACAGGTGTATTTAGTTATAAGGAATATACCTCTGCGATACCTCCCAAATCAAATAAACAGAACATTGTTTAAAAGTCACTTTTATGTGAAAAAATCATGAAATTTGGATTTTTTTAAAAATTGCAGTAAGACTGCAGTAGATTAATTTTTTTGAATGTTTCTGTTTACTAGGTAATTCCAAACCGGTGAATTTAAGCCCCGGTTGATTTCATTTCATTGATTATTTATTTAAATAATTACCGAAAACCATCGAAATCTTCGAAAATTTCAAGCATTTTTTACTCTGAAAGGAAAAATGCTAGACTCTTGAAACTTTGGTGGAATATGTGTCTCATTACCTTCAACTTACAAAAAAAAATTCGTTTCAAAATGTTTATTAGTTTTCGAGAAATTCTATTTGTTTATTAAAAAGGTCCCAATAATGAAAAATTGACCTATTAACGTTATCAATGTTGTTAACGCCATTTTGACGGTCAAAATTATTGAAAATCGATATATAACAGATTCGTAAAATTGACGTCTTGACGAAAAAAATGAGCTGTGGTTGAATTATTTTTGATAACGTTAATAGGTCAATTTTTCATTAAACATTTGGGACCTTTTTAATAAACAAATAGAATTTCTCGAAAACTAATAAACATTTTGAAACGAAATTTTTTTTGTAAGTTGAGGGTAATGAGACACATATTCCACCAAAGTTTCAAGAATCTAGCATTTTTCCTTTCAGAGTAAAAAATGCTTGAAATTTTCGAAAATTTCGATGGTTTTCGGCAATTATTTAAATAAATAATCAATGAAATGAAATTAACCGGGGCTTAAATTAACCGGTTTGGAATTACCTAGTAAACAGAAACATTCAAAAAAATTAATCTACTGCAGTCTTACTGTAATTTTAAAAAAAATCCAAATTTCATGATTTTTTCACATAAAAGTGACTTTTAAACAATGTTCTGTTTATTTGATTTGGGAGGAATCGCAGAGGTATATTCCTTATAACTAAATACACCTGTTTTTACCTACGGCTATCTGAAACGAATTAGTTACACCGTTTTTTCTATTTCTGCAGGCCTATTACATTTTTACGTTTCCAGTGGGATAATGTCTATTCTCATGCATTAAATGCTAAGTAGCTGAGTTTTTTGCTTTTCCACACAATATCTAGTAACTTGGACCGACTTGCAATAACTAATTTACATGAAAACTGCATTTTTATAAACGGGGTCCTCGAAGGACCTCACGTTCACTTGATAAAAAAGTTAACTTCAAGTGTGATGACTACAAACAATTTATCTGCACTAACCATAGACGCAGTGTCACAAGTATCAAGTGCAATTCGCATTGTGTCGAGGACGAGTAATGCCTCCAGATTATACGTGGCTGCTGTCGCTGTAAGTACCTTCCTTAATACTTTAATTTTCTTCAAAATTATATTATTTTCGAATGGTGGCATACTGCAAATTATAATCATCTTTACGAAATCACATACCTTAACAGAAGGCAGCACGTTGCTCCTGTGATTTCCTGTATACAACAGTTACTGATGAATGCATGTCTTTATAATATTTTTGCAGATCTTATCCAGAAGTCAAACTCAAATGTTTAATTAATACCATCAGTCATAGTTTTACTACTTGCTATAACGTATTTTAATTTTATTTCGACCAGGCATTAAAAACCGAGGATACCATCTCTTTATAACAATCAGTAATAATAATGTAAAACGATGAGGATGAATATTATCCTTAGTGCTTGTCTAACAAAAACACAAAAAAATTAATAAACCTACAAAATCTTCGTGATTGGAATATCTTGTTGCCCGAGGATGTGAAATAATCCTTATTCCCGAAACCGGTAGTAAAGATTTTTTGAGACAAAAAAAGACTTTCTTTATTTCTAATAATCTAAATAGCTTGTTACTACCCCACCCCCTAAAGCATTTTTAAATTTACAATCAACTAATAACCGTCATGAGTCATGTGGACATACTCCCTAGCCTTCAAACGCTCGTCAGCTACATTAGCAGTATTGTGGTGTAATCAGGCACAACGTTCTGAGCTGCGAGGTCTATAAGCTGCCCTTTGATGTAAATGGATTCGGACAACCTCCACCGAGTGATTTTAGGTCTTATCCGTGAATCACAACTTCATGCCCGGCAGACTATTTCACTTTATAGACGAGGAACTTGAGAAAGTTTTAGTTCTTCAGGTTATGCATAGCGAACCATGACTGAATGCTTAACTAACCATTATTTTCTATTGTTAAGAGTGTTTGAATTGCTTCCACTTGTCAGAGGTTAATGATTTAGTGACGGAAAAATAAATAAATAATATAAACAAAACAGCTTCATTTGTACTGAAGGCTACGCTATATTTATTGACTGGTGAGTCAGTTTGTAAAGGTTATCTAAATTAAAATAAATCTATCTTTATAGACTGCGTTGGGATTTAAATAGTCTGCAAAAAGAAGTATTTAAATTTCCTGTTTCATTACGTATTAAATTAAAATTATTTTAATTCAGTAGAATATGACTAAACCTACTAGTTGCGTTGTAAGTAGAATTTACGTCTTTTGAGCAATGTTGAGGGATAACTTAGTTATATGACACAAGATAATATGTTCGGCTAAATCGATTTATTGCTCGGCCCATCGTTTAACGCATACGTTATAGAATTAAGTTTATTACTTTTAACATTGGAAATGTTTTTGGTTTCCTAGTATGGGGTCGAAAATCAGTTTCATGTTGCATATTATGAAGCATGACTTATAGAAACAGTGGGGACAACAGAGTAACCAATGTTTGATTGGCTGTCTAAATCACGTGGTACCGGCAGTCATATTATTATTTAAAGTTTTATAGGCGTCTTCATGTCGAGAAAATCCCAACGGTTATATTTCGTTGCGATCCTTTGAGTATTTAAAAAGTTATTAAGTTTCAATACCCCCATTTCGAAGAGTTTTGTAAAATTTGCGAAATTAAAAAGAGATACGAGACTAATCGCCGCCGGATGCGCGCGCAGAACTCGCCAAATTCCATGCGCGCGCAGGACTTGCCAAAACTTTTTTTTCGTTAACGTCACAAATGCCACTTTTTAGCTCGGATCTGCTGCCCTCAAAATCGCAGCTGGACCGCACAATTCATTCACTTGTTTGTGGAAGTTATATTGGAATGTTCTATGAGGGATAGGGTGTTAGGAGAAAGTGTTTAATTTCAAGGATGTCTTCAGAGACTGGGTTGTTGACCAACAATGATACGATGTGAAAACCGATTATGTAGTATGTAGTTCTGTGAAACTGGATAGTGTTGCAGAAGGTCAATGAAATGAGCGGAGTTTTTGTTTGACATAGGATGACGTTTCTACAGCTGTAGGTTGAAGGATGCTTGCAAGAACTGAATCGATCGATAGAAGGAAAAGTATGTAACAAAATATTTTGAAAATTTTGGAAATTACAAGTCAGTGTGGCCAAAAATAAATACAATCATTTGGTACTTCCGGTTATACCGGAAATCGATATCAACTTGCTTATTTTAAATGGAACACCTTGTATATTTTCGATTTTTTTAACTATACTGCTCCCAATTTGAAGTGGGACACTCGAAAAATGATCACAATTCAAAATGCCGTAAAATCCTTAAAACTTTACAGATTTCGATGGAACAGGCACTATTTTTAAAAACAATTCTTTGACTTTCATTATAAGTAAACCAACAGGCCAAAATATTCAATGCAAATACTCTACAGAGTGTTCAATGCATCCATGTCATTTTGTAAAAGTTTGACATTGTGTACGGACTTAATGAGACATACTGTATATTTTCTTTTAATGATATCTTGTAGCCTAGGATGTCATGATAAAATCGTTTTTTAGTTTTTGTTTTTATCTCTACTAGTTTTGAAGATATTAATTTTTTCTCAATTAAGTCATATTTTCCATAAAAATTGGATTAGCCTCTTGTTTTCAGTAGTTGGCTTTGAAATTAAAAATAAAATGTGCGTCAGTTTGACATTTCAAATAAATGCACCAGTAAAACAAACCCCCAGGTAAAAATGGTTCGTTTAAATGAAGCTTATTTAAATCGTGCAATCGGTATGATACAAGATGGGACTTCGCAGAGAAGGACAGCAGATATTTTGGGAGTATCAATTAGCCAAGTTAATAGAGCCTGGTTAAGATATCAAAGAAATAATTCCCCAAATTATACTCATGGTGGGGGCAGACAAAGAGCAACTACGGCCGCTAATGACAGGTATATCGTACGAAGAGCTCTTTTGGAAAGGACACTTAATGCGACACAGTTACAACAACAGTTTGAGCAGGTCAGTGGTATTCATCTTTCAACTGAAACAATAAGAAGTCGACTACGAAATGTAGGAGTATGTAGCAGACGACCTGCCAGGCACCCGAAGTGGACAAGGCATCATCGCAGAAATCGGTTGAGATTTGGTTTAGAACATCAGAACTGGCATGACCAGGATTGGGATCGATGTTTGTTTTCAGACGAATCAAGATTTTGTCTATATCCAGATAGCCGTAGAGTACGGATTTGGCGTAGACAAGGCGAAAGGTACAACGAAAACTCCATGATTGAATATGTGCCTTACGGTGGCAATTCTCTCATGGTCTGGGCAGGCATAAGTACTGATTTTCGTACAGAACTAATTATTTTCAACGAATCCATGACTGCAAACCTGTACCTGGAACGAATATTACAACCAGTTGTTTTGCCAATTGCTCAAAACATTGGACCCGATTTTGTTTACGTGGATGATAATGCGAGGCCTCACAGAGCTCGAATAATTAATGATTTTATTCACAGAGAACACATTAATCGAATGTACTGGCCTGCTCTATCTCCGGATCTGAATCCCATTGAACATATTTGGGACGCGCTACAGAGACGTATTTCAAGTCGTCGTCATCCACAAAATCTAAATCAGTTAGAAAATGCACTTGTTGAAGAATGGACACGAATACCTGTTGAAATTGTAAACAGTACAATACGAAGTATGCATCAACGATGTGAAGAGGTTGTGAGGTCAAGAGGAGGCCCTACACATTATTAGGTTTAGCTGACTTCTGTAATGGTCTTTTACTGATGTTATATTTTATTTTTGTTTACTTATTTTGCGTTCAGTTTATTAGTGTAAGATTAAAAAATAAATCATATAAAAATATATCTTCTTTTTATTTAATATCTTCGAAACTAGTGGAGATAAAAACAAAAACCAAAAAACGATTTTATCACGACACTCCAGGCTACAAGATATCATTAAAACAAAATATACAGTATGGCCCACTAAGTCCGTACACAATGTCAAACTTTTACAAAATGACATGGATGTATTGAACACTCTGTAGAGTATTTGCATTGAATATTTTGGCCTGTTGGTTTGCTTATAATAAAAGTCAAAGAATTGTTTTTTAAAATAGTGCCTGTTCCGTCGAAATCTGTAAAGTTTTAAGGATTTTACGGCATTTTGAATTGTGACCATTTTTCGAGTGTCCCACTTCAAATTGGGAGCAGTATATATAGCTACTTTACCTAAAACCTAGCAGTTTCAGAGATATTTGACGTTCTATAAAAAAATTTACGGGTGCAATAGTTTGCAAGAACAGTTATAACTTTCTTCGTGTAATAGATCCATATTTGGTTCTTCGACTCGAATTTTATGCTCATTTCGAAAAATGTAAAACATACAGAGTGTCCCATTTAAAATAATCAAATTGCTATCGACTTCCGGAATAACCGGAAGTACCAACTGATTATAATTATTTTTGTTGGATTGGCCACATTGGCTTTAGTAATTTCCAAAATTTCCAAAATTATTTGTTATACAGTGTGTCTCACTTTTCACCACTACACCTATCTAGGCCATTTGTTGATCGATTTAGACCAAATTTGGTATACTTTTTTCTTTCAGATTGTGTTTAAAAAGTTATTAATAAAAAGATTTTTCAAACTTAAATACGCCTATTATGATCAAAAGAAATTGGCAAAAATTAGGAATTTATATTAGCGATTGCAGAAGAGCTCTCTGGTGAGGAACTAGGAAAACAAAGAATACTTAGGAAACATCTTAAAGCGGCAAAGTTACGGGAAGTAAATGCGTATATAAAAGGAGAGAGACTATATGTAAATGGTGATGCATATACTGCAGAGGAATTGGAGAAAAATAACGGTAACAGTGAAGATACAGATGCTTGTGCAGATGCAGGAGGAAATGAAATGAATATCGTAAATACTAAACCAAATAGTGCACCGCCAACACCAACAATAAAAAGCAAAAGAAGCGAAATAGATGAAGAAGAAAATAGTACAACAGAAAACATTTAAAAAAAGATTAAAACTGCAACAGGGCCAAATCCGTATACCAGGAGTACTTCTAGGAAGCAAGAAAAAGAGGATAAGAATAAGAAACCTGAAACACCAAGGGAAAAGAAAACTGACCCTCAAAAGAAGCAATAAATAATAAGTAAAATAATAGTGATAAGTATATATATTTTGCCTTCCCATTCTGATTCTGATTTTGTTATTTTCCTTAATTAGTTAAATTTTATTCAGTAATAGGCATTCCCTTAATTGAAATAATTGAAATAATACTCAGACTGTATTTATAAATAATAAGCATGAATCCATATATACGAGATTTTGATATTTCTGAAATTAAATCAGTAAATATAAATAGTAGTCATGATTTTTTTAGAGAACTAAATAATAACGATATCACACATCATTTCTCAATATTCCACTGCAACATACGTAGTACAAACAAAAACTTTAATGAAATGATAATTTTATTGAGTGAATTTATTCAAAAATATTTTTATTTTGATATAATTTTTTCAGAGACGTGGAAAGTGCATGACACAAATTTTTTCAAAATAAATGGCTACCGAACTTTGTATAACGAAGGGGACTTCAACCAGAACGATGGAGTGATGGTTTATGTAAGGGACACTTACGAGAATAATTTCAAGTACGAAATATATAATTTAGGAGAAGTAAAACTACTTAATGTGACTCTACAAATAAATAGAGAAAAAATTCTCACATGCTATTTGTCCTTTTGTTTTTAACGACAATCTAAAAGTTTTTCTGGAAAATAAAGCTAATCATAACGAAAATATCCACTTTATTGTTGGCGATACAAACATAGATATAAAATCTAACAAAGATTACTCCCAAAATTATCTCAATATTTTAAGTGAATTGGGCTTTAAATCTCTAATTAATACTTATACAAGAGTTCAAAATGGATCAAAGTCTTGTATAGATCACGTTTTTGTTAAAAATTCAAAAGCATCTAACTATAAATCCTACGTATATGAGGCTGATGTAACACACCACTATCCCATCATAGCTCTCATGAACTTCAAAAAAGAGGGTAGCACAGAGGGTCCTAAAATAAATCAGATTTTAAAATTAAATGAAAATAAACTAAAAAATATTATAAAAACAGTAACTTGGCGCGAAATTTATCAATCTAATGATTTAGATGTGGCAACTGACATTTTAATCAATAAAATTCAAGAAGCTACAAAATCCGCTACCCAAAAAGTAAAAATAAAAAATAAAATAAAGAAGAGGCAACCTTGGATAACAAATGGTCTGATCAAATCTGTTCAAACAAAACACGAACTCTAACTAGATCCAAATAATCAACAAAAAGAACGAGATTATAAAAAATACAAAAACAAACTAAGTAATGTAATTAACCTAACTAAATCAAACTTTTTTAAACGAGAACTAGAAAAAAATAGAAACGATAGCAAAACATTTTGGGCAACAATAAACAAATATACAAACAATAAAAAAGATAACACTCCCATAAAACAAATAAATTATAACCGAAAAATACTATCTACAGAAAAAGAAGTCGCAAATTCCTTCAACGAATATTTTACGGGGATTGGTAAAAAACTTGCAAATGACATTTCAAAACCAAGAACATCGGTAATAAACAAAAAAATTATAGAAAACTCTCTCTTTTTCAACCCGACAGATAATATGGAAGTTGAAAATGTTATTAATGAGTTGAAGGTAAATAAGGCTCCAGGTTTAGATGGAATTAGTTCCAAAGTTTTAAAAATTTTGTCCAACCATATAAAACACCCTATCTATACTATACATTGTTAATAAAATAATTGAAACAGGACGCTTTCCCACTTGTTTAAAAAAAGGACTAATAAAGCCATTGTACAAAAAAGGAGCCTCAATACAGATATCAAACTATAGGCCAATAAATTTAATTTCAAGTATTGCGAAAATTGTAGAAAAAATTATAAAAAAAGAATTGTTGCGTTTTTAAACAAATATAATTTGATATCTGATAGACAATTTGGTTTCAAACAAGGTGTGTCGACTGAAAATGCAGTCTTATTCTTAACAAACTGTATTTATACAAAATTGGATGAAAATAAGTCTGTGCTCTGTGTATTCCTCGATTTAGCCAAGGCCTTCGATACGGTCGATCATAAGATTTTGATTGATCGCCTCGAGGAAATTGGTTTCAGAGGAATAGCTTTAAACTTAATAAAATCTTACCTGAGTAACAGAATACAGTATGTCCAGATCGGGGAAACTCTAAGCGAAGAGGCGAATTCGGAGTTCCACAGGGCACAGTATTGGGGCCAGTTCTTTTTTCTATATATCTAAACGGACTTCTTAACTTAAATAGCATAGAAACAGTGTCATCATTTGCAGAT
The DNA here is from genome assembly GCA_963680705.1 of Rhagium mordax. Taxonomy (NCBI): domain Eukaryota; kingdom Metazoa; phylum Arthropoda; class Insecta; order Coleoptera; family Cerambycidae; genus Rhagium; species Rhagium mordax. The sequence goes on along the minus strand of OY796661.1, from coordinate 57,135,164 downwards.
GATACTGTTATACTATACGAAGCTGCGACATGGAGAGAGGTAAAGGAAAGAGCCGAAACTGATTTAAAATATATTAAGTCATGGTTTGATGAAATGTCACTCACAATAAAATTAACTTTGAAAAAACAAAATATATTGCATTTAGCTGCAACAAACTAAAATCCCGGAATATAAAAATCTTATTTTACAAATGGACACAAATCAGATAATCATTAACGAGGTTAATCATATCAAATATCTAGGAATTGAAATAAGACAGATACTTAAAATGGAATGAACATATTAAACTACTCGTAAAAAAATTAAGATCCATTCTTTATAAATTTAGACAACTTAGAAAAATTCTAGATAATTATCAACTTAGTAGAATCACACATTCAATATGGCATTTCAGTGTGGGGTGGAACATATAAAAACCATATAAAGCAGTTGGAAGTAATTCAAAAATTATTCATAAAAATCCTCGTAAAAATCACATATGGGAAAAATAATACTTACAATTCTGACCTACTTTATAAAGATAGTAACATCTTAGATATAAGGCAACTGTATTTATACAGAATTTTGATCCTACAACATAAAACAAAACACGAACTAGAACTTATACAACATAATCACGATACAAGGTATAAAAAGGAAAATAAAACAAGAACTAAAAAAGTAACTAAAACCCTAGGACAGAGGTCGTTCTCGTTTCTTGCCCCACATATATATCGTCGGATACCTGGAAAAATACGAGAGTCTATTTCAGAAAGACAATTCAAAAAAAGGCTAAAAAATTGGTTTCATTGCACTCCACGGGTTGTATTTCATAATTTTGTAGAATTAATTTAATTAATTTAAAAAAAAAAAAAACAATTATTATTTTAAGAACAGTTTGGATGCGTAGAGAAGACAGATGATGTTATTTATTCTACCTTTATATAGTTTAATTTTAATTTAGCTGTTATAGGTATATAGGTATTCTAATTTTAATTTGTCTAGAAATGTCTAGATACGTTTGTTGTTTATTGTTACTATTGTTATTATGTAGTTTATATCTCATATTTAACTGCTCGGTGGTTTTAATACTCATTTTTCTAAATTATCAAATAAACACTTGCTGTCTAGAAATAAACTAGAGATATTTCCCGTGAACTAGTCTACGGACTTCCGCGGAGTTCCTCTATTTATTTCCAAATTGCATATTATAACGATTAAGTTAAGTAAGTTTTGTAAATCTCTAATTACTTTTGGAAATAAATTATTATTATTATTATTATTATTGAGATAGGGTTTTTGTTTTTACAGATTCTTGTTCAGCATGACCTAAAACGCCTGTATACCAAATTTCGTTAAAAAAAAAACAAAAAAAAGTAATAAAAATCTAAGATTTCAATAATAATAATAGTGTTTTGGATAAAAAAATGTGTCCTAATGCTTAATTCGCGTCATTATCACCCGACTACCAAGTTATGTAAATATCCGACAACAAATAACTGGAATAGTAGGGTGATTATTATTGAAATCTTAGATTTTTATTACTTTTTTTTGTTTTTTTTTTTAACGAAATTTGGTATACAGGCGTTTTAGGTCATGCTGAACAAGAATCTGTAAAGACAAAAACCCTATCTCAATCGCTAATATAAATTCCTAATTTTTGCCAATTTCTTTTGATCATTGTAGTATTTAAGTTTGAAAAATTTTTTTATTAATAACTTTTTCAACACAATCTGAAAGAAAAGAAGTATACCAAATTTGATCTAAATCGATCAATAAATGGCCTAGATATTGGGGTGTAGTGGTGAAAAGTGAGACACACTGTATACTTTTATTCACAATCATATACAGTAAAGACCGTGGAGGTTCGAACATGGGTATTAGGTTGCGCGATTTACTTGTGCCCGTTGTAGGCAAGCGGACACAGTGGTGGGAATCGTGGATCTCTGCGCTGTAGCCGATGGCTCTCATCACGTCTACTATTCCTTGTTTGAATTCTTTTATAATAATTTTTATTAAACCTGAAACAGTCGAGGTGCAGCGACAATTAATTAAAATTAATAATTAATTTTAATTTTATGTTGTAGAATCACATTTTTGTTGCGAAAAAATAAACAATGGAAATATTTAAATGTGTTTTGAGATTTTTTTAAAATTACAATAATTAATCCTATCTAGGATGAATTATTGAAGTTAGAAAAATTTCGAAACGTAAATCAAATTTCTTTCAGACATGAGTTCTACATCCCAACAAAGGCTTAAACACAATAAAAAAAATAAGAGATAAGAAATAAGAAATTAAAAATATGGAATATAATTAACAAATAATGATATCCGAATAAGAACTAATATTATCGCCCAGAGTATTGTGTATTTATAACTTGGAATAATTATTTATCTTATTTCTTATTCCATTTTCTTATCTCTTATTTTTTCATTGTGTAATGAGATACTAACAACAGTGCTGACTGCTGAGCGAGCAGTGAGTGGCCACGGCCACAGCGCACTGCCCTTCTCCTAATGTACAAATAATTTCGAACTGAGGCGAGTTGTCGGCCGCTCGTATATTCGTCCCAATCCCTGTCGTGTTCGAAGCATCCTGGACTTATTTGTATGTAATGCTTCAATTGCCAGCTTATAAAAAGTTGGGAGGCAGGCATTTGTTAACTCTTCTTTTCCAGCTTATAGCCAGCTAGTCGGTAAAGTAGCTTTACCGGCTAGTTAAACGTCGATTTCCTGGCAAGTTAAACGTCACTTTACGGCAGCAAATCTTCTGGTTGCCTTTTATGCAGCAGCTTTCAAATTTGGTGGAGTACACTCTCTAAGTCACAAACGATCAGAATCAAACATTTTGTTGTAGAATTTTGAGCGAATTTAACAGAAATTATTGATAATAAATACTTGAGGAAATAACCTAATTTATTTGACAGAAGAACCTTTTAATGCCCGTTACCTAGCAACGCTCAACTTTTATCACTGCAGCCTACCTACTTATTTTGCATAATTTCCTAATTCTCATTCACTATCTATTCAATTAAAAAAAATATTGTAAGCTGAGATTATGTTATTATACAATGATTATGAATAAAATAGTATACATACCTCGCTGGTCGTCTTCATTACAGCCTCGCGTTATTATCTGACCTCGGCGTTATGCGCCTCTGTCGGATAACAACCCTCGACTGTAATGAAGTACCTCCCAGCTCGGTATGTAATGTACTATTACTTATATCGATTCAGTTCCCGGTGAGACGCCCTGCATGGTAGGTAAATATTAAAATAGCTATTTATGTAACTAGTTACTAAAGACTTTATTTGTGTAACGAGTGGTCAGTGGATGTTTGCGGGACGAGCGAAGCGAGTTCCCGCAAAATGACACGAGTTACACAAAATGGTGTTTCGTAACGTATTATATACAAGATTTTTCTAATTTTTAACATCTAAAAATAAAATTCTTTAAATAAAATGTTTAAAAATCACAAAACATTAAGTAGATATTCATGTAATCATAGTTAGCTTTGTTTCTGTTATTACGCATTTAATTTTAATGTCAAAAGTGACAAATGACAAATGTTACTAATTTAGTGCATAATGCAGCACATAATATCATGGCAAATTCAACAAATAAAACTTCTTCAGGAGTTAATTTGACAAATTGTATAGTTAATATTTTTTATAATTAAAAAATAATAATTCCTATAAACTTGTAAGTATTATAGTATTGTTTTGAATATACTTACGTTGTTTCTATTTCTTCTTGAAAGCTCTTTATTTTTCTTAACTGGTGATGTAACTTTTCCTCGCCGTTAGGAAAAGTTTAACTTTTCCTAACTGGTGATGAAAAGTAGAACGTTTTGACACTTAGTCAGTTTTGAAAAGTGTAAATTTATATGTCAAAATTAGAAAAATAAATTATTCTAACCAAAAATTCATTTTAATTATATCTGTGTGTGTGAGTTAAGTTATATGGCACTGGTTTTATTTTAATTATAGGAAAATCCAACATAATTTGTACATGTCCATATTTCCACACTTATTACTTATACAAAAATATAAAATGTGGTAGTTTATGGCCCCTTAAGAACAGCTCGTTTATTTTTACGATAAGATCATTACAGATATGAACACGAGATGTAATCTTGATGTAAAAATGTCGACATAGCATGGAAATAAACCCCCTGCGGTGGCGATGTTGCGCATATAATCTTCTTGAACCCCAACAAGTAATTGACTGGCCTTAGGACTCAATTGTTCTCGGTAAAAATAGTAAGGTTGCCAGCAAACGTGGACATCGGACCGACGGACGGTCGCTTGTGCAAGATTGTTTGTCTGCAACATGTAATTTCTAGAATTACACAAATTACATGCTCCGCGGAATGTGGAATATTACATCATGGATAAGCCTCGCTTTTGTTGTGGTTTGAGGCATCATTGAGGGAATTTAGTTAATAAGTAAAATAAAATTACTCAAGAAATTCGTTTTATTGTACACCACCTTTTATTTTTAATTTATTTTTCATATTTTATAAAAACAAAAATATAATTGCACTGCAATTTGGACTTTCAAATATCTATTCAAGTTATAATCAAAGTGAATATTTATTTCTTTCGATCAAACAAACTGAGAATCAGTAATAGAAAACTAATATTTTGCAAACACGTACTTAGCTGCTAACCCAAAGGAGCATATAGTTTTTGGTTTAATAAGGTGATTCAAATTCATTATCTTTTAAAAATTGTAACGGCCTTGTCTATATGAAGGAATGGTTTGATTCCATTAAGTTTCTAATATACGAAGCTGGCCACGTTACTACCACAACACTGAGCATAATGTAAAAAAAACAGACACGGTTAAGTCGTTTACGTTAACCAAAGATAGTTATAATTTATGTTGTCGCCATTACATTTGGGTAAAATAACGCACCGCTTCGATCGTAAATAAGTTAATGTTGTACCTGCGAAGATGTTACTTCTCTGTTTGAAATTGATAAAAATCCCAGATAACACTGGCTCGTTTAATAAGCGACTATATATACATTTATAGTATATTTGGTATATTTTTCGTTTTAGTTTATAGTTTCACCAATGATATACGTTTATATTTAAACCTTTATTAACCCACCTGTAAATAAGTCGGTTAATAAACATATATTGTTAGACGCATATACCTATTTTGTAGTCATTTTAGATAATAATAATATATCTCAAAAAAGAAAAGGAAGAGAAATATTTATGAAATGCCACAATTAACATTTAATCAATGTTTTAGATCTATTCCTTAAATTTAAATATTTTTACTTGAATTGAAACATTAAAATGTACTTTCTTATATAAATGATAGAAGGTAATTAAACGGATTTCAATTGTATACGTTTCTTTTACATTTAGAATGACCGTAAATGTGTAGTGTAGTATGTAATACACGCATATGTTTGGTAAAAAGGAGTTTAATAAACGCGTATTTGTCATGGTATGTTTTCAGTTTCAATTATTTAAGTATATTTTGTTTTCTATTCATCCAAATAAAGTTATATTTTTTTTTACCTAATTTTAAACAGTTTTCTGTACTATATTCATTATTTCCCCATTCACCATATAATTCAATACTCTACCATACGAGGGGCAGTAGCAACACTGAGGTAGCTGCGTACGCATTCCCATCTGGGTGTTGTCTGTATTCTAGAAGCACCATGGTGGTGTGCATGCTCCAAAATAGTTTCAGTGTTTTCTTTCAAAAGGTAGGCAAAATTCATTATTTTTCAATCTAATAATAATTGAAAACGTTCTAACACTTGTATTTTCTGTATCACATCTAGCTTTCACTGTGTATTTTTTGTAAACTAACGTGCAAACAAGCAACAAAGTGTGCATTGTTTCGGTTATTTGGATCTTGAACCTCGACTATAAGATTCCGTTCAGTAAGTGCATTTATGGTTAGACATGTAGACATATAGAAATTATTTGTTGACAACGAATTTAAGTTTTTAAAATATATTATTTAAAAATTACAGCTGACAAGTCAATTAAGTATTTAACTTAATTATTAGGTACTCAAATTTCTAAATTAAATACATCCCAGGTACATCACCGATATGGAGGTTGTCTATGACTTGTAGTTAATTCGTAATATCAATAATATCAAAATCAATAAAGGGTTCCTCATAATAGAGTACACTAAAATGTTAAATAGGCTGATAAGGACATAAAATAATAATAGGTGAAATATTAAACGTATATAGAAGATATTTAGGGAATGACTTAATCTTTTTCTATTATTTGTTTTATTTACTAATAAAGCTTTTTGTTTTTAGAAAAATCGTTTAGCTGCTGTTGGTGGTCCTCATGTAAGGCAGGAGACAATGAACAATATAAAATTTGTATTTTCAAATAAATTCAAATTTATTCTGTTTATTTATGTTCTTAAAATAAATTTTGTACTCGAATAAATGCGTTTAAATGTATATACCTACCTAATTTAATATTATACGTTTCTGTAAACACTGACGTACTTTCCACAACACCAAAACACGCGTCGAGTGTAGTGTGCAGTGTTTTGGTGTTGTGGAAAGTACGTCAGTGTTTACAGAAACGTAATATTAAATTATTACCAACGTTTATTAGTAAAATAAAATATATATAAATGAGTATTCGAAACTATAAATAAACGTAGTAGTTTCAGGTTTATTTATAGTTTTTCATAAACGTTTACTCAGCGGATATTTCTACACACATTTTGCGTCTAAGATTGTACGTATATACACTATTGGCAAGTTTCAACTTAGAGTGCGAAATCTGTAATGCAACTAAGAGAGAAGGTACATAGGGGCAAAGCCTTCAGTTAACAAGAGACGCCTAACCATTCCTACACTCCTACTAAAGAGGGGTATGTGTGTTGATGTGGCGCGCGACTACAGCGGTTCAGCTTACGGCCGTGCGATATTTTTACGATGTTTTCATTCTTTTATCATGTTTATCGCTGTTGCATTTGACAATACAACAGCGGTTTAAGAGTTGATGTTATTTATTAGCCTTAAACCTAAAAACGAAATAAAAACTTGTATTCTAAAAATAACAGTTTGTACTTCGCAGGAGAAAGGCTTATTGATGAATAATTGTTGGGCGCGTCATCGCGGCCGTTCGACACATTCGGCCGAATCCGTCGTCCCCTTCGACCGCGTGTTGTAAAGAATGGAAGGTGGGAGGTAGGGGATAGCGCGTTGTCTGTTTAACTTGTAAATGCTTTAAGTTATCTCCGTCTGATGCATTTATATCGGCCACCTAGATTGGACCTTACCAATAGTGTATACGTATCATTTAGACGGTTAATGTCCGAATTTTAAACGTTTCAGTGTTACATGGCTAGCTTTACTCTCCTCTTAAGCTTTATAAATAATTTTGTAGGCTTAAGATTTGAGTGGACAGCGGTGTTTATATTTATGAGATATAGGTAATTTTTAAAAATTTAATAAGGGATGGTTAACTGCCACTGTATCATCATAGCCAAGGCATGATGAAAAATTTTAAACTCATAATCAAACTCGCTTTATTCTTGTCCAAGTCCTGAATAGAAATAATATGTTGACATAATTTTAATATTGCAGGTAACATCATTACGAGTTAAAATTAGAAAAATTTGTTTAGTGGTGTTTGTAATAGATGTTTTTAAATATGTATTAGTATATTTACTAGAAATATGTAAATTATAAGATTAGTCTGAGCTCAACACTTTTTGTTACAATGAGAATGACATTCTACTGCTTTCAAAAAACCAACTTATTCAAGGTTCTGTAAATTTAGGGATGAAATGCATCAATTCTTTAATTTGGGTAGGATAGCGCGTTGTCTGTTTAACTTGTAAATGCTTTAAGTTATCTCCGTCTGATGCATTTATATCGGCCACCTAGATTGGACCTTACCAATAGTGTATACGTATCATTTAGACGGTTAATGTCCGAATTTTAAACGTTTCAGTGTTACATGGCTAGCTTTACTCTCCTCTTAAGCTTTATAAATAATTTTGTAGGCTTAAGATTTGAGTGGACAGCGGTGTTTATATTTATGAGATATAGGTAATTTTTAAAAATTTAATAAGGGATGGTTAACTGCCACTGTATCATCATAGCCAAGGCATGATGAAAAATTTTAAACTCATAATCAAACTCGCTTTATTCTTGTCCAAGTCCTGAATAGAAATAATATGTTGACATAATTTTAATATTGCAGGTAACATCATTACGAGTTAAAATTAGAAAAATTTGTTTAGTGGTGTTTGTAATAGATGTTTTTAAATATGTATTAGTATATTTACTAGAAATATGTAAATTATAAGATTAGTCTGAGCTCAACACTTTTTGTTACAATGAGAATGACATTCTACTGCTTTCAAAAAACCAACTTATTCAAGGTTCTGTAAATTTAGGGATGAAATGCATCAATTCTTTAATTTGGGTAGTTTCTTAATTTTTACCTAAATAACTAAGTAATATTTTATTGACAATTTAAAATTTTCGTATTTTTAACGGCCCTGTATATTATAATATTGACATTCTGCTATTGCTAGATTTTCAGAACAAGCAAACCTTTTTATAAAAAATATTTTTTCCCCAAAAGTGAAAAATAAAAAAGTGTACAAATATAGCTTCATTCGTGAATATACTGAGTATAACACGAGACGTAGGTTTTGCAGTTTCCAAACCATTAACTAAATAGATGAACACAAGATTAATACACAAAGTGATCATTCCGAACTCTTGGACAAGGCAAAAAAATTATAATCTTTACTCAAAAGCCGACAGGGACAAAATAATAATCAGTGACTGACCTTCTCTGAGAATTTTCAGATACACTTCAAGATTCCTTGTGCGACTATATGAATCCGGTTTCGGAAGTCGTCGCGAATTTAATTATTGAACAAACAAGGTTGAGGTTGGCATGCAAATTAAATTGATTCACATGTAAGGGGTACAGATTGATATACATACGAGAATCATACAAGGTCTCATATAGTTTTTTCCCGTCGAGTGAAGCTGCGGTATTGTAGATGTCACATGAAGTGTCCAGTTTATTCAAGATTGTTTTTATTGTTTCTCGCTTTATTAATATTTATCTGCAAAGATAGTTAACTGCTCTTATAAATGTCTTAACGTATTGGATCAACGAATAATTCTAAAAGTATTTTGCTGTAATGTTTTATCTATCGTGTAGATTATTTTATTTTCTGTACTCATGCTTATTGCTAACCTTATTTCAATTCGCTTTATGTCCAACACAATAAGTATTTTGCATTCTTTCTGTCCAACAAAATATTTGCATGTCCACTGTCCAGAAGTGGAACATCAACGGATATTTTATAATTTTTTTAAATTCAGATATTATTTAGATTATGTGGAATATATGGTAATGAATCCCCAACAAGAAAAGATAGAAAACATTGTCGTACTTACTAAAAAAACAATTTGTTAGGATAATCAAGATTTTGAAAATTTTACAGAATCTGCAACCATTTCTAAACGATTCATGCTTAAATAACACCTGCTTTACCACAGAGCTAATTATGTCCCTCCTACCGGATATGATTTAGGCATCCTGATTACTTTTTTATGAGATTGGCCAGTTGCCAGTTGGCGGTGCACAGACCATAGTCTATGAGTTATTTCACACATATTAAGCACATTCCTCAGCCTGGACAAGCATCTATCAACTGCCAGACTTCAACTATGCTGATGAACATTATGTGTTTTACTAAAACAAAACAGAATGTCAAGATCGAGAGGTTTGAATGTATTTTTGTGACCACAACTGTTCAGACCTCCATCACTGTTTTTATATTCTCGTACAGTTTTCACATTTACTTTAAAATTGCTAAAAAATATGTATTCAAAATTATAGGTGAAAGGGTATTGTAAAAAAGAATAATAATACCACGAATAAATAAATAAGAGACATATAATTTATTAAATTCTATTAAATTACTAAGGTCAATTAGCAAATGGGGACTATAGAGGTTTCTTAATATGACCATTATACAGATTGACTTTCCGACAATCTGTTTCTGTTTTGTAATTAATTTTGCTCATAAAATGTACGGGTACGTACCGTAAGTATTAAAGGACTCATTGCAGTGATAATAAATTATAAACATACGATGAAATTAATAAAAATAAATACAGAATATGATTTAAACGCATTTACAAATATGGCGAATGCGCCGGTAGCATAGATAATTTCGTTAGTAATGCCTATTTTGTTTATAAGTTACGTTATTTGATTACTTATAACCTGTTGACTGATTAGTAATCAGATTTTGAAAAAATTATGTTAATTTACATGGTGTCGGTACACTATTTCTGGCATAAAGTATCGCAAAGGTGGGATTTTTCCTTCATAGTCCACGAATCCGCATGCCGCATGCATAACAGTTTTATTGACATTCAACATACAATACGCCTAATTGTACCTAGAGACACTTATGCGTATTCTAAATAATCGAAGTGTGTATTTGGCATTCGGATAGTAAAAATAAATGGGTTCAAAATATTATCCGCGTAAACCTAATTGTATTTAAATTTTAAGTGTCTTCCTGGTCATGTAACAAAGTGCTCTCATTCACGGCAGATTGCTTTGGTCAGTTAGAAGCATACGGCTATTGGCGTTGGTGCGATAAATTACACGAGACTAATTTATAATCACACTACGCGGTCTGGCAATGCAAGTGTTTGGTTCTTTATCTATGACTCATTTAATAGTTCTCAAGGGAACGCGATTCTAATTGCACCTGATCAAAGTGTTGAATATGCTTTTATGATTTTTATTGAATCATATCAAACAGTTTCATCTCGACTGCTCTTACATACCTATCTCTTATCAGTGATATTTTTGACAATTATATATTTTCGAATAAATTTCTGCCTCACAAAACACCGAGGCAACCCCCTAGGATATCTAACTATGAATTTCTGACAGACAGACGACCTTATTGTTTATAATAGAGTCCTAGTAATTTCTTGATAATTTTCAATATTATTTTGCTGTAAATATAGAAACTACTTCGCTAGGTATCTTCAGTCGCAAGAGATACGTAAACCACACTGAGCTACAATCCCTTTGTTATATACATACATCAGGACAGGGTGTCTTCTAAGTATTACAGAGTGATTCAAATTCGACTCTCCACGCCTAATTTCTCGAAAACTGCAGAGGTTATGCACAAATTGTTATCGGCGATCAAACATAACTTATACAGACTACACGTTAAGGTCAACTGAAAAGTTTTATCGCACGAATGTTAGGCGCCTATAAGTTATATTACAATTATTACTGAGTTTATAATATATATTACCTTTTGTTGCAGATTCAATTTACCTATCTCAGAATAATAATATATTGACTTCCAATTTATGTCAGCATAGTTTTTTTGACGCTTTATTTGGTCTATACCTATAGGATTCAATATAAATTATAGGTACATTACGAACATTTTTTCTTAAACTAAGTCAAGGGATCATCTTGAGTATTTTCAACATATACCTACTAGAAAATAGCCTACACTCTACACTGTACCTACACACAGTGTTTTCCCGGATTGAGTTCACAACAGGAAAAACTTTTTTTATTTTCGATTTTCCGACAATAAGTCTATCTTAATAAATAATAATACTAATAATAATATTTATTTGCCCATTTTAATGTTAACATTTTTTAGTGAAAATACAAATAACTTAAAGCAATAAATTAGCAAACAAATAGGAGGAAAGACCCAATGAGGAAACTTTGTCTGAGTCAACCTTGCCATATTTCTTTATTCTATAATAAAAACCTAGTCGTGAAAAAGAATAATCTAAATAACAATTCAAAACTAATTTTTGTATTTACATTAAGTATAAATGCGCACACATATTTACATATACTTACATTATTCATTACCTATTTACGCGAATGCATAAAACACATTTTGTTTTTTTTTTAATTTTTTAATTTTTATTTTTATTAATTTATTAATTTTTTACTTAAGAGACACTTTGAACATCTATAAGCCATTTTTTTAATTTATTTTTTTAATTTTAAATAAAGTCTATAATCTGGAAAAAACTTTTTTATTTTCGAATTGCCGACAAAAATTTTTTTTTATAAAAACTCCTGCTTACTTTGAAGATATCATTTCTGCTAAGAGTGTTGTGTGTTCAGATTAATTTGTTTATTTTTTAATACCACTTTACATTAAATCAAAATAAAAGTTACATTATTCTTGAGTGAGTGTTTTTATCAATAAATCGAAAATAAAAAAGGTTTTTCCAGATTATGGACTTTTTCGGTCACCCTGTACAGAGAATATTAAAACTCTAGGCAGAAATGCCATTTTCAAAGTAAGCAGGAGTTTTTATTAAAATAAACTTTTTGTCGAAAAATCGAAAATAAAAAAGTTTTTCCTATTACGAACTCAATCTGGGAAATACTGTGCCTATACAAAATATTTTAAAATGTTTTTTTGTCATAGAATAAAACAGTAACCTTTGAATGTCACATAAAAAAAGCACAAACATTCATTATTTCACGAGAAATGCCAAGGCAATAACTTGTTCAATCAAACTGTAAATTTTTGTTTATGCTATAAGTACATTTTTAGAACACTTTGCTTGGTAAAATAAAACAATTATACAATTATTGTTTTCAAAAGTGGGGCGTTATTTTAAACCAATATGTAATTATTGATTCCGAAATATATCAAAGAGCTATAACGCAGAAATAAAAAAATGTTAAAAATCCACTAAATAAGTATTTAATAATAAAAAATAAAGTGCGGTAGTAAGTAAGAACCAGCCGGGCCCCGGTGATGCGCGGTTGTGATGTGCAGAACATTATCATTGTTCAGTAAACAATAAAAAACAAAAAATGATTTGTTTTTGTAATCACAGTTGAAAAAGGACCTAGACTTTGGTTCGAAACGTTCTGTTAAGATAAGTTATTGTTTTATAATTGTTTTTTACATATCATATAAATATATACATATATATATGTATATATTATATAATATACATTTTGTTATTATATTTTCTAGTGTAAAATACTAGAAAACCACTGATACGAATTTTAGATAACAATATTGTATTTATATTCATTTAGAACTATATACAGTGGTTTTGTGGGGCAAACTGTTGAGGTTTGCCTTTGATACTACACTTTTATCTTGACATATTTTGTCAATTTTCTTATTTCTATTTATTTTTTAGAATTTGGCGTGATTCCCAGAATTAAGTTCAATGAATATTTTTCAGATATGCTCCATCAGCATTACGGCAATGCTAGTGGGTAACTGTGCGTTCTTTGTTATCACGGTGGTTCTATAAACATAAGGGCCAATGCAACCGATTAAAAAAAAGTAAGTGGTTTTTATTTTTCATCAATAAAAATGTTACTGGGTTTAAATTTCAACTTACACATACTTCTCTGACCAAATAAATACTACATATTATTATATCATAAATAAAAATCATATATAAGAACGCCTAAAAATGGGTGTGTTGTGTACTATAATAAATGAGTTATGTATATACCTACATTAATTTGAGGTGTACGGTTCCCTACAATACGTAAAATTCCTAGTCTTCTATAAGTTTGTAAAAAAATGTTTAACAAATTTTTTATCAAAATCAAATATATTAATGATTAGTGTTATTTCACTCATGGTAATATAAATAGAAATTTGTTTATTTATTAAATGTACCACTAAATTCTATGGAGTCAAGTAGGTCGTTGTCCTGCAACTATTTTCACCTGACATTTTCGACGAATTCAGTTTTTGCACCAGCACGCATATTCATACGACACAACATCGCACCTTACAAAGAAGTGCTATTTACAGCTAGCCACGCATTCCTCCACCATCGTTTACTAAATATACCAATCCCCGCAGACAAGCTCCAGGAAATCATTCATATTCAATTACTGCCACAAGAAGAACTTTGACTATGACCGACTTGACATTTAAACTTGATTACCTAAGAGTTGGGTTATTAACTTTTACTATACTCGTACAACTATGAAAATTATGTAAAAAATATATAGGATGTCTCTTCGTGGCCACTTACGTTATCGCACAAATCTGCCATACTGCATAATATATTTAGACATACTTTGATAGAAACCGATTCCATGATTTTAGTTCTTATGAAATAAATATTTGTATACAGTGCGTTCGTAAACTACATAGAGCATGAAATCCATGAAATCGTTACAAAATGAGTTATAAAAAAAAGGTTCGGCGAGGTTGACTTTTATTTTATTTATTTTTTGTTCTTAATTTAATTTAAATTATTTTTTTTTATTTACTCCGATGTATTGGATTTGACCCAATACAAGTATTTATAAGATACTAATCTTTTCGAATACAACCATATTGCACATGTTAGTCAATACGACCATTAATAAAAAAATAACGAAACGTATTTTCAGCAAAAAGGCGCTCTTGCCCTTGACAATTAATAAAATTCTTGAAGGTGCACTGTGTAAACGGTAACATCATCTTTTAAAGATATTTTATATAAAAACCAGTCAGTCAAAATATTCCAGTAAAACTGCGATCGGGCTAATATTTTATCATGCGGGAGAAAAGAAATTGACAAAAAGCAAAGTGTATTGGATCTTCAACGTGCGTTTGAAACTGTAAGTAGAAATAATCTCGTTGATGACAATTTAAAATTGTATGGTGTAGGAGATGTGGTTCTTCATTGGCTTGAGTATTTCCTAACAAACAGTTAACGTTAATAAAATACTATAAGTATATCTATCAGACGATAACAAATGATTTTGGTGTACCGGCACTATTTTTTGATCATTACTATTTTTGGTTTAAATTGCTGGACAATTGAAGCAGACTATGTAGCGTATTCGCCTACATATAAGACTTAACTACATATAACTGTTAACCATGGAAATTGAATACGCTACACAGACCAAGCAAATTTTTAGGTTAACTTTGAAGTTAAATATTTTGCGAACGAATAAAGATATCGATGCACGGTTTGCAGAATTTAAAAGAGAATTTAATTCTGAACAAGCCTGTTTGTCCCGATTTTTTTGGTTTCAAACATCTTATTGTCTACAGGAGGTAAAAAAAAAATCGGAGGGATTTAGGTATAGGGAACGCTAATACCAATCGAAAGAGAATTAATAGGTGCATCGAATAACATTATAAAATACAGGGTGTTCTATTTAAAATAAGCGAGTTATTGGACTTTGAATTGAACCCAATTGGCCGGTCTATTTTCGACTAACTATAACTTTCAACAAATTTCGCATATTGCAGATATTTAAATACCTACATTTTAGTATCATTCGTCTAAAATTTGAACCCTCCAATTTAAGAACTAAAGGAGATAGAACCGATTAAGTTCAAGTATGTCCTGGCCTAATATTTTTGTAAAAATCAAAATATCTCGAAAAATATGTATTAAGTTTAAGGATAGGGTATGCTTACGCTAAATTTTGATGTAGAATCCGAAAATTGAATGAAAAATTGTAGATTCCATTCGAAATAAGCGAGTTGATGTCAATAACTTCCGGTAGAACCGGAACTCCCATCTCAGTGAAAATATTTTTAATCGATAGAACATTGTGAGTAACCCCTGCATAAAAATTTTTAGAATTCCAGCATGTGTAGTTCTCTAGAAACGGCTAATAGAAGGTCTTCGTGAAAGATCCTGTATACCAAGTTATTCATATTATACATATAAGAAAAAATGTTACTGCATTTTATGTATTGTTCTACTATACTTTATTCAGTCAATGAAAACGAAAGAAACCTACAAATAGTGCAAACCAAATGTATGAGAATATACTGAAATGTGACCAACACGTATCACTGCAGTTAATGTTGAAATTTTCTCTAGTTAATAATATTATTGTTATTCAGACAGTGGTTTTTACAAATAAAATTGTAAACCAACTTATTTAACTATTTTAATAAAATTTATTAGGGACATACGGTCACGTAACACTCGAAACAAAAATAATGTATAAGTATGTGGAAAATCATCAGAAAAATGTATTATTTTATAAATGATTTAGTAAAGATAACGAATTATTTACACTGACGATCAATTGAAGTGACCCAAGAAAAATTTGCATCAACTTCCAACTCATATATCTTTTGATCGAAGAATCGCAGATCAATAAATCTTTTTAAGTATTATAGATATATACGCCTCAAGAATATGTGACACATTTTGCTTGTCCTTGTCTCGTTTATTTTTGGAGATACGGTGATGAAGGTTGAGCTATGTTTTTCTGCCAAAGTTTGAGGTCGTGCATGGAGTGTCCCAAACCGTTTTCGGATATCACAATATAATCATTTTGTACCCTCATTCATTGCGTTCATTTTCATTTTTGATTGATTGTGCTAACTTAATTATTGTTGATTTGAGGATTTTTATACAACAGTACATTTTTTGACTTTATACGCAGGGGGAAGAACTAAATTGATAGTTTTCGCAAATGAAACTGTGAATGTGAGGTACCTCAATAAAATTTTGCGGCCTATTGTATTGCCTTTTGCGAATCAAAGAGGCCCTGAATTTCTATATATGCAAGACCACATCGTGCTCGAGTAGTAAACATTTTTTTCGAAAAACAGATCACAAGAATGGTATGGCCTTCCTGCTCGCCGAATCTTAACCCTATCGAGCATGTCTGAGGCGCACTTGGAAGACGCCTTCGCAAACGAATGGTACCAGCTATCAATTTGGAAGAACTTGCTGTTGCGGTTTCAGAGGAATGACCTCTTGTGGATCAGCAAATTATAGATAATTGTATTGTCAGTATGCCCAGACGGTATCAAGCTGTTATAGGAGCAAGAAGTGGACCAACTCGTTATTGAGATTTAATGTTAAAATTATTTATATGTGTATTATTTACGTGTAAGATTTAATTGTAAACATTAAATAAAGTAAGCATTTAAAGCCAAAAAATGTCCTGTTGTATAAAAATTCTCAAAAAATCAACAACAATTAAGTTAGCACAATCAATCAAAAATTAAAATGAACGCAATGAATGAGGGTACAAAATGACTATATTGTCATATCCGAAAACGGTTTGGGACACTCCATGCACGACCTCAAACTTTGGTAGAAAAACATAGCTCAACCCTCATCACCGTATCTCCAAAAATAAACGAGACAAGGACAAGCAAAATGTGTCACATATTCTTGAGGCGTATATCTATAATACCTAAAAAGATTTATGGCTCTGCGATTCTTGCATCAAAAGATATATGAGTTGGAAGTTGTTGCAAATTTTTCTTGGGTCACTTCAATTGATCGTCAGTGTATTTTATAAATGATTTAGTGAAGATAGCGAATTATTTATTTTATAAATGGTTTAGTGAAGATAGCGAATTATTCACTAATGTTGTAAGGAACTTTAGAATGTTTTAAAACGATTATAAACGTTTACATAAAAAAATTTCAAATGTAACTTTCAAGAAGTTACAAATAATATTTTTGTTTTTGCTAATAACCTCTTAGTCTGTTAATTGATGAAAAGTGTAATTGAATATTTTCTTATATAAGTCTCTTTTTGTATAAAATTATACATTTAATGTATACAAATACAATTAATTAATTGTACGTGCTTCTTTATTTACATACATGTATCGAATAATACAAATATTTTGCAAATATAGAATGGCCCATTTCAAATTACACAGTGCGAGACACAGTGTAATTATATTTCTGTTGGAACATCCTATCTCTGATTAATTTTTCATTTCCTTAATTAACAGAAAACAGAGTTAAATGAAAGTGAACAATATTAGATAAGAGTGTGATAACTGGTAATAAACAAATCATACATACATATACATGTCTACCGACTAGTGATAAATACAGACAATATATTTTTCGACGAAAAATTTACTTCCTTTTAAGTAATAATTATCTGACTCATTGTCAAGCATAAATTAATAATAAAATAAATTCTCTTTCCATTACTCGATATTTATTTTCATTAGTATGGTATAAATGTACTGCCAATACATTAATTATACCTATTAAAACTTATAAGTATTGTGATGTATTTACTCCGCTTTTCAGGAGTCTGTAGTATGACCTTTCATAGTAGGTCCCTACGTGTGGTTGTTTAGCAGTCGTCTAATGGATGGAGTGAGTGTACGAAAACAAATTAGGAAATAGAGATTTAATGTGGAATCTTCTAGAGCAACCCTGAATTATTCTAGAATGCATATCTTTAGCTATATAAAGGCCAAAATGGTTCCCTGCAGTCAGTTGAATATTGGAAAGTGAACTGAACCCAAGGGAAAAGTAACAGTGACGAGTACAGTGACAAGAAGTGGTTAAAAGTAGTAATAATAATAATAACAGTGAAAAGTAGTGGTTAAAAGTAATAATTAGTGTTTAAGTGAGTATTATTAGTGAGTTAATAAATCAATGGTTTAGTGTTAGTCTTGTTGCAATTATTGAATCCATGCTTGGAGTTGTTTACTAAAAGGTGTAAACACGCCACAGTAACATGAAAGTTCTCAAAGAATATTTTTAGTTTTACATATAAAAAACCTCTGCCAATTTGGAGTCAAAACATCCTCACCCTGTGGTGGAGTTTATAATAAAAGTAATTTTTTCTACGAGCGTGAGTAAAGTACTAACTTTACCCACGCTCTATAGTGCGTAAAGTTAAAATTTACGCACTAGTGCGTAAAGTAAGAAAAGCAAACAATTGCATATTAGAGCACCTATAACAATCATTTTATTTTAAAAACGTTAAATATGGTAATTTAATTTTATAATTAAATTTAATTTAATTTTATAATTTCAAATAATGTTTTATTCATTTATTTATTATCACGGTATATTATTATAATATATACCTTATTACCTATAGAAATATTATGATTTTTAAATGACATTAAGTTTTGACGTAATAGGTAAGTTTTGACGTTTTGAAATGTTCACATTATTATTAGATAATTTAGGTCCAGTTCGGTAGTACAAAAATATTGTATGCAATTCGTGCGTAAGGTGAGCTTTGTTCACTGATATAATTGTCGCACTCGCCTTCGGTTCGCGCGACAAAATTCCCATTCGTGAAAAATCTCACCTTACACACTTATTGCATAAATAACTATTTGACGTATTTAGCTTTTTTGACGTATTTTATTTATTTCATCATTTGGACACAATATTATAATGGGTTTGTATATCAGATCTTATTTATAATCTTTCATCACGAATAAATTTTTTTGTAAGGTTAAAAATAGAAATGTTGGGGTCCGGTAAACCCCGTTTAAGTGGACCGATTTTGCTCATCAATGAACTAATTTTTTCCTTGGCCTCTAGAACGTGTGTACCAAATTTACAAACATACATACACATACACACACACAGACAGACATTTTTTTTGTCTGAAATGTTATTTATCGTCATAATTCGTCGAGATTCGTCCAGAAATAAAATAAAAATTTTTAAACATTATTTTCACTTTTGGTGAGGAAGTAATACCTAATTAGGAGAATAATTTGCTATGAACTGAATTTTGTGGCTATGACTTAGAGACTTAGATCTAGCTTTTCGACTCGATCGAGGATTATAAAATGCAGTACTTACATATTTCTGTATAGGTACATATTATGCGTGCAACATACAGGGTGTCCCGTAATAAAGTGCAAACAAATTAACTGGAGATTCCTCGTCGAAAATTAAGGTGGGTACTTCATATAAAATTTTCCAAAATAAGCTTTCCCTGTTCGGCTACACCCCCTTAAAGGAGTGGGCTAAAAAATGGTTTTTAATTTCTATTTCAAAATAGCGGAATGGGAAAAAGATGAAATTTGGCACATCATGGTAACTAATCAAAAGGCATCTAACGAAATCATTTCATCCACCTAGCATGTACACAAAGGGGTGAAATTAACTACCCTTCTTGAAATTTTGTAAATATCTTTCTGCCTGCAATTTTTTTTTCAATTAAAAAAATTAATTAAACATTATGATTCATTTAGAAACTTTTTTATCTCCTGAAAAAATTTCGTAAAATCGACCATTTTTGAGAAAAAAATTAAATTACATCTGCCTAAGTGATCAATCAAAAGCTATGAGCACGATTATATTAGTGTAAAATACTAAAAGTAGGCTGGTGTCAAATTATAAGCACCAAATGATCATGTCAGTACGTAATATTGTCAAATTATAATTTGACACCAGCCTACTTTTAGTATTTTACACTAATATAATCGTGTTCATCGCTTTTGATTGATCACTTGGGCAGATGTAATTTAATTTTTTTCTCAAAAATGGTCGATTTTACGAAATTTTTTCAAGAGATAAAAAAGTTTCTAAATGAATCATAATGTTTAGTTATTTTTTTTTAATTGAAAAAAAAAATAGCGGGCAGAAAGATATTTACAAAATTTCAAGAAGGGTAGTTAATTTCACCCCATTGTGTACATGCTAGGTGGATGAAATGATTTCGTTAGATGCCTTTTGATTAGGAACCAAGATGTGCCAAATTTCATCTTTTTCCGATTACCATTTTTTAGCCCACCCCTTTAAGGGGGTGTAGCCGAACAGGGAAAGCTTATTTTGGAAAATTTTATATGAAGTACCCACCTTAATTCTCGACGAGGAATATCCAGTAAAATTTTTTGCACTTTATTACGGGACACCCTGTATAATAATATGACATATTGTGCCCTATGATCTGTTCTATATATTGGGCATGTTCTATATGCAATTCACTTTATTTTGACAAAAATATAAATAAATTAAATATACCTGCCATTTGACTCCAACAGTAAAAGCTCACCTGCAAAAGGAAGAATACACAAATTAATTTATTTTAAATCTTATACTTCTCAAGAGAAGAAAAAATAAATACTACCGAAATTGAGTTTCAAAATATATACATAATATATACTTAGATGTTGTTTAAAAGTTATTTGTGGCTTAATTTTTTCTTTCTTATTTGGGATTCGAAAACCAATCTGTTTCCTTTTTCAATGTTAAGCTTTTATATTTGTATAATTCATTAAATTGTGTAATTGTGACTTCTTTCAAGTGCCAAACGATAATTATATTAATTATACCTTGAATTTCAAATAGAATGTCTATACGATTATAGTCATTTACCTCAGTTAAAAGTATAGGGAAAAAAAGGCTTTTCTGCTGTCTGGCAGCCATTTCCTCTGTAATAATGTTCTGATAGGCATCAGCCGGACTTCTTGGCTTGATTTGATCAGCTGTCATACATTACTTTTTGCAATGAAACTTCAAAACAAATTGGTCCCGCATTGAAAGATATTAAAAATATATGACAAGATATTAATTTTTTTACGTACATATATCCGTTATATCAAGTTATATGTATTATGTTTATGTAGGCTAATTACGTCTAACAAAGATAGCTAACAGAATACCTTAATGATAGATTAATAATACATTATGTAATATTTGTGAAAAATAAAAAAAGTTAGGATTGAAATACTAACAGCCATCCCTTAAAACTACCCCTTAAGCAGAATGTGGATTATATCTAAATCTAAAATATGAATTTTGCATTTTAAATCGTTCGAAAAATATTGCACAAAAACTGATATACAGGGTGAATCTTAGAGTGGCGGCCATATTTATATGAGGCGACACCGTTCAACTATGGGAACACAAAACTACAAATTTTTTTTTTTTTACGCGCTATGAAAAATGAATATTGTTTAAACCCTTTTTATTTGAATTTGGGTACCCCGCCAGTGGAATGCGCTAGCGAGAGTAACGTCTAATAACTGAGACGCACACGCCTGTCTAGAACAGTGCGTTGTTGCCAAACTTCACGACTGAAATAAAATACGGGGAATTTATTGTAAAGCAAACAAGAAACTAAATAAAATGATCTAAACAATAACAAAGTAAAAACTATTCTCCGTGAGTGTAACAATAAAAAAAGTAATACCTAAAAAACTTAATACTTAGTAACAAATAATGAACAGAAAATTATTTTTTCTAATAGCAATAAATCTTTACTTATCTTGGATCGGCATTTCTCATAGCAGGTGTTGAAACTGTCCTCCGTTATTTTCCAAACACGCTGTAGCTCGCCGCATCATAGAATCTCCAACTTTATTGAAGTCCGTATTCTGCCTTATGTGATACGCAGCGTTTTCTACTATTTCCCGTAATTCTTCAACGTTGTTGACAGGAGTCGTGTACACCAAACCACCGTACATTGTACGGTGCACCAAACTTTTCATGTGCCCCCACAGATAAAAGTCGCCTCTAAAACACCACTAAAATAAAACTACACACACGTAGAAGGTACACCTCACTCAATTATTAAAAACACAAACGCAAAACTACCACTTTCATAAATTTCTTTCACTAAAAACTGAAACAATTTAATTTTATAACCATAATAAACCACACGCTGCTGTCTGACTGGTCACTAACACTAAAAACTAAAACTAAAACATAGAAAAACAACTGGCACGCCGCCATGCGAGGCTTTTGCATTTCAGGAGAACCTTTTTTTTTATCACCCTTTTTTGTTAATGCACCTGCTAAGTAACTAGGTCAGTGTCATAGTTTGTAAACAGTTCAGCGACTCTAACAGCTGATGGGTGGTTTTAAATTTAATGTCCTAACTAATTCTGTTTTTAAAATCTTTTTCATTTTGTGTCATAATTATGCAGACTATGCAGCCGGCTTTTTCATTTTGTTTTGTATTACAATTTTCATTATGGAAGTTAAAACTGCGTATTTCAATAAACCTGTTTATCCAATTGAATTAATTAATTTTTCATTTTCACTAGGTACCCTTATCTCTCTCTCGTGATTGGGTATCTCTGAATTATTAATGAAAAGTGAAAATGTAAAATGTAATCGATTGGTTTTATATCATCTACACTTGGCAACACTGTCGACCGGGCACACGTAATGCAGCAAGTGCTTGCCCAGCGGCACCGGAATTACAGGAATTATACATGAATCGCGAATTTTTTTAAAAAATTCATAACTCGGCCATTTTACAACCTACAAAAAAAAAAAATTCGGATTCATGTTCATGACGACTAGTACTATTAACCCCAAAAATATGGCCGCCACTCTAAGATTCACCCTGTATATGTTTTTAAAGGAGTATATTTCCTTTATTATTAAGTTTACACAACAGTATACCCTTATTTTTGGATGTAGTACATATCACTCCTAGGAATATTTGGACACAATTTTGGGCCCGTTGTATACTTATATTAATTAATATACAACAGGTTATAAAACCGATTAATGTTTACTTATTATTGGAATGTAATGATTTGAAATCATTTAATGTTTTTCGTCTTCTGAAAAATACAAGTAGCAACTAAATAATTGAATGTTTATCACAAAATATTTTTAATTAAGGGTCCGTCACGCATGCATACGAATTATAGAGACGCACAATCAGATTAATTTAGGAACAATGCACTAAGTCAAGTAATAAATTATAAAGTTTGTGGAAGAATCGAAGTGTCTATTGGGTGTTATCCAACAGGTTTTACTTATAACTGCAAGGTGGCACCAGTTATCAATAATAAAATTCTCGTTGGCAAGGGTACAGAAGTGTATAGGCATTAAAAAAAACCGCTTGAAGGCTCCTTCCTGGAAACATTTAATGTATACCTACTTCTAATAGGTAAGGAAAATTTTGTTGTTAAAATGTTGCCAAATTATACAAAATATCCCATTCTTTAGGAATGAAATTGAGATTATTTCAGTCCTAAAGACTAAGGATATTTCTCTAAAACTTTAGAAGTGCTTTTCACTTATTTTGATAAAAATATTTTCTTCAGTTAAAATTATTGTACCTACTCATATTTTTACGCCCTGTGTAACTCCTAATTTAAATTTACCTAAATACATAAATTTAAATTACGAATAAAAATTCGTTTGCTCTTACTTCCTCTGAAGTTCGATGTAATCTAATTTTAACTGGAGTGTTATATAATTACATAAACATTCATGTGGCCAAAATGCATTAAAACTTTTCATATCACATTAATTAACTTGATAGGTACATTTTATAATGCTTTTTTTAACGGGTTGCCCCATATTATCGTTTAAATGACTAACATCTGTTCCGTGGGATTATAATTGACCAAATCCTTTCAAAATGTATTAAATGTGATTTAAATCTCCACAAAATAGTGTTATTCTCTCATAAAGTTATCTAAATGACTCAAGTGAGGATAGACGATCACGATGAAGTTTCTTGAGTGAAATTTTTACACACAACACCACGATTATCGGTGTAGACTATGTTTACAAACATTAATGGTAAAACTCATTCAATATTATTTTCTGAAGTTAATAGTTCTGCTAAATATACAACTATCTTTCAAATATGGATTGACAATTTGCTAATTTAATACAATATCTACTTCCATTTGGAAAGACCTTTTTATATTAATTTTTTTATTGTTTTATTGCAATATTATACTTTGCAAGTGTTTGCATAATGAATGCGTTACACCGAAACTACAAAATATTCTGCTGTTTTTAAACCATTAATAACATTATCTGACTGAATACGGCACTGGATTATTTTATATTTTAAGAAATACCAATACTGTCCCTCTGAATTAGTTGGGACCCTTAATATAGAAGACAATAAAACATTTGGAACAACGAGTAATTAATTACATAAAACCATTATTTAAATTAAGGAAAAATATTGCATGAAATTGACCAGGTGTAAACTTTTTACGGTACATCACTCTAATTAGCATCACCTGCTTGCTAAAGGATATAATCAATTTAAAACATTTTGTGTTGTGTTTTGCACGTGCTTATTCAACCTTTATCAATAATACTGTCATTAAATTAATCGTACGGGTTTTCATCCTTTACATTTATTAACTATGTTTTTGTATTGCCAGAGAATGTTTATATCTTTGCTTGTATTCAAAATTTTCTAAAAGTAAATATTTAATATAAATTGTTATTGTTATTTTAATTTACCAAAGAAAATAATGTATTTGAAAATATGAAGACCCAACCCAATGTACTATTTTCTTATATTATTCAAATAAATAATATTCTCAAGAGTTTTGGATACAACTAAATCATTTTTATAGACTAAAAATTTTTAAACAAATTTACATAAAAATTTTTAACCTTATTTGTTTAGAAAATAATGATGGAATTTTTGAAAACATGTTATAATGTTCACTTTTTTTGTATGTTGTTATTTTTATTAAAAAATTCTTTGCAATGTAAACTTGTTTTTCTTGCATTTAGGTCGAGGGGTTAATCGCTGTGAAATGGTGTACATGGTGCTTGAAGACCTATGAAATACCTTGAAATACTTGAAGTACTTGTGAAATACCTGAAATACTATTGAAATACCTGAAATACTTTTGAAATACCTGAAATACCTTTGAAATACTTGAAGTACTTGTGAAATACCTGAAATACTTTTGAAATACCTGAAATACTTTTGAAATACCTGAAATATCTTTGAAATACCTGAAATACTTGTGAAATACCTACCTGAAATACTTGAAATCTTTATGAAATACCTGAAATAATGGCGAAATACTTATGAAATACCTGAAATATTGCTGAAATACATTTGAAATACTTAAGTATTGGTGAAGTATTTATCAACTATGTACTCAAAATACTAATACAAAGCATTTGAACACATTATGTCATTGTTGTGTATGTACGGAGCGATCAGAAAAAACTTATATATAGTGTTTCACTTTTCATGAGTACACCCTCGTATCTCAGGAATTAAAAAACTGATTCATTTCAAATTTAGGTAGGAACGAGGTGGGAAATATATACTCAAAATGTGATTGTTTGGATGCAATAAACTTTGATATTTCTCATCAGCGGGCGACCCTGTGGAGGAAATTGGGATAGATTGTTCAATAAAAAATTATTAGTGATTTTTTATAGAAATTTTGATTTTAGATTCGTATTCAGCATCATTAAGAACCTCCTTATACCAAGTTTGAACAAAATATTTCACTGGCTTGAGTAATAATTTTTCATGTTCTGCTGTTTTATTTGTTACAAATTTCTCGTAATTAGTTATCATTTACTAATATGACACATTTCAATGGGCTGAAGGAAATAGAGGAACGAGAAAACAGTTTTTGAGTTTTTAAAATAATTTATTTCGAGATTTATTTAAAAAAAAGCGTGCTCATCGTATCTCGGAAAGTCGTGAAATATTTTGTTCAAATTTGCCAAACGGGGGTTTTTGATGATGCTGAATACGAATCTAAAATCTAAATTTCTATAAAAAAATCGCTAATAGTATTTTTTTGAAAACTCGACCTCAATTTTCCCTACACGGTCGCGCGCCAATAAGTAGTTGATCGCGTCAAAACAATCACATTTTGAGTATACAGGGTGAATACCAATAACTCATTTTAATTTTAAGGGATGGTACCTTAATGGTAAGGTCATATACCAACAATAAAAAATATATAAAGTCGAATTCATTTTTGTACCGCAGATAAAAAATTACCGACAAAGGAACACGTGCGGCGGCTTGTTTGAACGTTAAAGAGGCCGCGTTTCTGCTTTGTAAATGCGGCATTTTTTCCCTGCTTTACAAATCTGAAATGAACTATACCCTGTAGTTTTTGAGAAAGAAAATAAATTAAAATACGTCAACATTTTCAGAACTACGTAACTGACCTATCTCAACAGAAAATAAATCAGGATAGGTCTTTGCCTCAGGCATTCGCACCTTGTTTTTTGCAATCATAAATTCACTAGTTTTGCCGTCACTGTCAATTATCTTGTCTCCGACCGCAAATTTATAACATTAGAACAGTGTCGGCCTGTGTTGCATTTATGATTTTTTTCCCTGTGTAATTTGCAGGTGGTCGAATATGAAAGAAGGTCGAGCGGCGGCTTAACTTTATGAGACGTCTTTTGTCACGCTTTTTACGTTAGAACTTGGAGTCTGTGACTTGGACATAGTCGTTCACCCCATCTCTGGGTAGAGCGACGAAGCGGTATAGTTCATTTCATATTTGTAACGCAGGGAAAAAAATGCCGCATTTACAAAGCAAAAACGCGGCCTCTTTCACCTTCAAAGAAGCCGCCGCACGTGTTCCTTTGTCGGTAATTTTTTATCTGCGGTACAACTCTGAAGTCGACTTTACTCAAAAGTTTTACGTAGGGTAGGTCAGTTTTTCAACTTTCTTTTTTATATTTTTTCTCGATTTTTTTATTGGTAATTTGTGTCACTAGTTCCCATTCTATATGTAAAATCACCGTAGTAGTAACCGGATTACATGCTTCTGTTGGATAAAAATGTTTAGCGTCACTTATAATTTTTCCAAGGATTTCGAAAATTAAAAAAAAAATACAATTAAAAGTCAAATAAAAGTGAGAAAAACAAAGCAAACGGAACGAACTGTGTTTTTACAATTTAAAAAAAATATTTAAATCTCATTCCAAAAATATATCATATACACACATAAATGGAGTTGGGAAGAGGAAAAACTTTTTTATTTAGCGATTTACGAGTCTGTCATTGTAATGAATTCTTTACTTCCCCTCCTAAAACCGATAAATACTTAATCAGATTTTATTTTTTCACGAATGAAGTCAAAATATCTGTTTGATGATTTACAAAAAATTTCTATCGGTACAAAAAATCTGCATCTTTTAGAGACCCCACAAATACGTATTCAAATTTTAGTTTATTATACACAGCTTTGTTTTTTTTCTACTTTTATTTGATATTGAATTATTTTTTTGTTGGCATTTTTTAAATCATTGGAAAAAATACTATAAGTTACGTTAAACATTTTTTTTTGCTTCCAAAGATAAACCCACACCCTTAAAATTATTGTTGTTGAAATATTCATGAAATATCTGAAATGTTGATGGAATACATACTACTGAAAAACCTAACTTGTGAAATTTCTGAAGTAGCTGTGAAGTACTTGAAATATTGGTGAAGTACCTGAAATACGTATGAAGTATCTGAAATACTAGTGAAATACCTGAAATACCTTTGAAATACTTGAAGTACTTGTGAAATACCTGAAATACTTTTGAAATACCTGAAATACTTTTGAAATACCTGAAATACCTTTGAAGTACCTGAAATACTAGTGAAATACTTGAAATATGAAATATGGTGTACACAATTTTTCCCAGCGAATAACCCCTCGATTTAGGTACCTTTATTTGAATAACTCAGTTATTTGTGGGTGAAACATAATAATTATATATATATATTTATAAAGAGGATGAAAAGGGCTATCCAAATATCTAAAATATACAGGGTGTTCCGTTTAAAAAATGGGACTATGTGGCGCATCCTGTATATTCATTAAGATAGATGCAGACTCATAACACACAAAAACTTGGTAAAATATACTACAGATCTATTTTTATTTTTTTAGCTATATTTTTAAGCAAAATAAAAGGGTTTAAAAAGTAGAATTTTCAAACGATCACCCTGTAAATAAAATATATAATATTTTTTACTAATTTTTTGTTGATCACAGTACGAACGTATAAATATTACATATACAAAATATATAGGTGGCTTTTGTCAGCTTAATAATTATTAAAAGTATTAAAACCAATATCTTTGTTAATGATTACATTTTTAATTAGGCTGATTATTAACACTACTACCCAATTCAATAGAAAAAAATTTGGTCGTCGATTTTGTCATTTAAACTTTTTTTGACCGTTGCTTGGTTCTCCAAATTGTATAAAAACATAAACAACAAAAAACTATGATAGCTACAAATTTATGCGTATTAACTATTTTGAAAAATATAATCTTCAATATTATTTTAATATGGTTATAATAATCATCATCATCGTTACCATTCGTTAATGGCTATCAAAAAAAAAAAATCGTCAAAGCTTCGGTAACTAATACAAATAAAACCAATTACTGTCTGTGAAATATTGCTAACTTCAGCTTTAACATCTTTAAAAACAACAGTTTAAAGTGACTAACCTGCGTTATAGGTTGTAAACATAAATAAAATTTTTAAATGAAAAGAAAAGGACGGAATACTAAAGTCTTCCTCTATAACAATATACCTATTTAAAAATAAGGACAACTGCATAAAGCAGAGTGTACGTCCGTAAAGAATATTTTACTACAATATGTACATTTTTGCAAAAGTAACTCACCAAGAAATTAATCACAAGTACAGAACTTTCATGTGGGATAAAATAATGTCAACTCCAGGATTTTAAACTTTTTGTTCCTCGTCAGTGTCTCAGTGTAGAATAGAAAAATAATTCCTCGTAACTATGAAAGTTCTAATGATTTCAAAGCAGTGATTTGAAACCAGCTTAACAAGCAAATCAATTTTGTAAAAGATAATAATGATTTTTCTTCAAAATAAAAATCTAAAACTTATTGAAGTTTTTTTTAAAAAAGTTGTTTGGAATGTGGTTTAGTTTTTAAATACACAATTAGAATCTTCAGAATTTTTTGTTTGGTCAGCTGTCCTTTTATGTAACGTTTAATTATTCTAATATTTCAAAGCAACTGCTGTGGTTGTACAACAAATGTTCTTAAGACGTTAGTCAAACGTAGTGGTTAAGGACATGTGTGCGTGCATGTTATAAGTATTGTAGGTTCGAGTTCCTTTTTTGGTTCCTTCCTGTTTTACAAGGTGTGACAGAGAAGCTTACGGGTGTCCATTAAAGAATGGGCCAAAATGTAATAGTATGTTCCTTGAGTAAAATTAAATCACTTTAGCTGCACATACCTTTGTACCATTATGCTTCCTTAAAAAGTTATATGAACCGTTAAAAGTAATTTTTTTATTTAAATTTTTTTGTTATATTACTATAAACGCGATTTTATCCAAATTTGGTATATGGGGTTTTTTTGGGCAGCTGAGAAAAGTCTTGTTAACGTGGCGAATAAGGGTGCTGCAAACGCCAAATTTTTTCTTTTGTTTTGGTCATTAATTTTTGGAGCATCAACTTTTTTAAAGATGTAATATTTGTTTTTAATGCAGCCATTATATTCTACGTAAAAAGGAAACCTGTTTTATGTCGGTAAAATGCACAGTTTTCGAGAAATATGCATTTAAACTTCCTGTAGCACAACGAAGAGAATTATGTAAAATGATACAAATGTAAAACGACCAGTTTGTGGGTGTTGGAAAAATTGCTCGGTAGCGAACTCGGCAGCTTGCAGTAATTGTTGCGGAAATAGTTGTCTTATTCACGACCGGTAGTGTCTATCGAAGAAGTAGAGGAAAAATAAATTAAAAACTAAATTTTTCTCTTGCTTTTAAATATATCTTGGATTAATTTTAATAAATCGATTAAAAAAATAATATCTTTACTCATTTAACTCTTCTATCATTTGTTTCCCCCATTTTTCAGACACTGTTCTCCATTTTTGATAAATTTTAACATAAAATTTGAGATGAATAAAAAAAAAATCGACATTTCTCCGCCATTTTGATGCGCTATTTTTGATTTTGGTTGAATTTTAACGTTAAATTCAAATGACCTCAAAACCCCCAGACATCTAATAAAAATTAAGAGACAAAATAGAAAATTAAACTTTCGACGCCAATTTGTAGACGCAATTTTGTGTTTTGATCGGTTTGAGGCCTGATTCGTACTCTGCGACTCGTAAAACCTTATGGAATTAAATTTCAGGCAATTTTTTAAATAAATAAAAGAGTTATACATTCTTAATTAAGAGTATCTAGGTATATTACACTTATAAACACTTATTTGTTAATAACAATAATTGAAAAAATAAAAAGTACACCTTCTCACCTATGGGGAACTTTTCTATCATTTTTTTCTGAAACTTGAAAAAAAAATTATCAAAATCGGTTTTGAGTCAACGGAGTTAGAACTTTGGCGAATTTTTTTTAGCGTTTAGAAAATGGGCAATTGAAAAATATCTGCAATCCATAAATAAATAAAAAAGTTACAGCTTTGTAAATTTAGTTTATATTTAGGGTTCAAATTCGGGTCAGTATATTTTGTTTAATTAAAAGTTATAAATATAAACATTAATCTTATGACTTATATAAATTTATATGAACTTGAGTTCCAATCCGTATTATATTATTTTTTCGGATATATCTTTAATCATCATTATTTAACAGTTTCTTTATTTATAATCCTTTATTCGATAAGAGCAAGAGGCACGTTGAACTTGTTTTCCTAAGCAACCGTTCAGGAGGAAGAAATTAAATCAGGCAAAATTTCAAATAATATCAGGGCATTGATTAAGGAATGAATAAGATTCGCGACTTCAATGGTAAAGTGCGAGGCCTTTTTTGGCAGCGAGAATCCGGTAAGTTGCGAGCATTTGTGATTCAAGTAGTATGCTTTTGATAAACCTGTGTCGTGTCTGGTTTTATATAATTTATAATCTAGTGAAAACAAAAATTGAATGTTCAGATTGATTTTAGTTTAAAATTATGTGACTGTTAAAAGTCAAACAATCGTTGAGAAATAGCTCGCAGAGAGAGCATACTACGTTAATAATTTTAAACTAAAATTAATCTGGACATTAAATTTTTATTACCACTAGATTATTAATGATATAAAACCAGACACGACACAGGTTTGTCAAAAGCATACTACGTAAATTATGCCTGCAACTTGCCGAGATCTCGCTGCCAAAAAAGGCCTCGCACTTTACTATTGAAGTCGCGTATCTTGTTCATTTCTTAATCAATGATCAGGGCTAGATGAGTAGTAGGGCTAGTAACAATAGTTTTTTCTTTTGAAGAACATCGATTCTATTTCCTCTCAAACCGTATCTAAGCTGTATGTATTAAATTATTAACTGATCATCTTGCAATTACTACGTCAGTGCAAAGATGATTATTGTTCAATATCGAAAATTGAATAATTTAATTTCGAAAGTAGTTCATGCAGTATTTACCTACTTGAACGTTATGAAGGCACCATATAAACAGGGCACAAGATAAATAAGATAACCAAAATGGCCATTAAAATTTCAGCATTTTTGCATGCAGATGTGCAGAATGCTGTATAGTAGCAATATAAAACTTCCTGTGTGGTCGCATTAAAAACCATTGCTATTTTTTTAAGATTTCTACTTCTAACATATCTAGGAAACTAATAGTATGATACCTATACGATTGCTATTCACTATCCGTGACTTATTAATATTATTCTCGTGGGTCACATCTCAATTTGCTCTTCACGGATAATGCTTTTCACATTTCAGCTCTATTGGATCGCTCGGTTCTCACAAGAATAATCACGTTTTGCACAAATCGATACGATTAGTGGCCTATAATAATTATGCCTTTATTTAACATAGTTAAATAGGTTTATTAAAACTGGAGAAAAATTGTATTTATTTGTAAAATTGAATTTGCATTTAATCAAATTGAAATTCATTTTAGAACGCACATACCTCAGAAATCGTTAGCATCTTAAGACCTGTTTGTCATTTACTTTAAACGCATTGCTTATAATAAGTCTTCTAGATTTAGCTTTGAAAATATAAATTAAGATAACATTTCTCATGCCAGTATCGTTGAAGAATTTAGAAATAATTCTTTTGGTAATAACAATAAAAAATGGTGTACTTTGAGAAAATGTCAAATACCCCAATTGCCAAATATATTACAACTGTTAACATGCACTAATTAATTGATAATTAATACAGGACAGACCAACTACAATGCTATGGGTGTAGTAAAATTGAAGAAACTATTTGCTACGACCTTAAAGGATTGAATAGGAGACGACTTTGGGGAAAACATTACTCGTATATACTGACAGGCACGAAAAACGGGCACTCTCAAATTTTGGGTCAATTTGAAGTTTGATCATGTTTTTTTCCTTGGACCGATTTGAATGATTCTTTAGGTAAAGTGTAGATAAATTATTAGTATTAATAACCTCTCTATAGATTAAAAACAAAAATTGACATAGATCATATTATACAGCGGGAAGCAAAATGATGTTTATTTGAACTAAGTTTAAATTACCCTGTGAAGTAATGAGGCAACACAGGAATTTTAATATATGATTTGCCATCAAACTACCTCTATACTAAGCATTTTTGTTTTTTGGTTCACCCTCTACTTTGCATCTCTATGTTGACTAATCAGAGTGAATATGAAATCTCTCCAAAATAAGAGGCTTTAGTTAACAAATCAGGTCATTTTCTCACCAGGGACACCGTATGCAAAATTTGAAATACAAAATTAAAATTTAAGAAAAGATATCGTACTTGCCAAAAACTGTAAATACACACATACAGACAGACAAAGAATTCTTTTATATTTTAAAGGTCAGGACTATGAATTAAATTTCTGCAATGAATCAGAAATTTTGTACAGTTACTATAATATACCTATTTCACTCAAATCGGTGTAATATGTACTGTGAGATATTTCCGCATTACAAGTAGGTACTTACAATAAATCAGACAACGTAGACTCTTTTGGTACAAGTTTTTATAGCGAACATGTTATTACGTATGCACATAAAATAATTGGCATTGCTCATAAACATCCTGAAGACAACGAAATGATCAGGAAGGTTCGCAAATCGCACAGGAACTTGGCATGCGGACGTGAGAATGTTTTTAAATAATTTAATTTTGCTTCAGAAAAAGAACGGTAAAAAGTTTAAGCTTAACAACTTTTAGTTGTTAAGGAATATTATGTAAATAAATAATAAGATTTTGTACAATTAAATTTTGGACGTTAGGAAATAATAAACAAATAGGACAAGAATAGCGTCGGCATTCTATAGATAAAATTTTATATTCAAAGCATCATACAAGATACAAGATAATAAAATTTATGGAGGATTATTTTTATTGATGGCGCCAGAAAATCACTAATCGTACATACATTTACGTATTAGTATAAATTGTTAAAATGAACTATATACAGGGTTGCTCATTAGTGCCCACATCGGCATTATCTCAAGAATTTAGAATACTATTTTTTTTTATGAAAATGGTGTAATGTCAAAATGCTTACATTACTATTTTGAATATTGCCGAGTTATTCAAAATTTTGGTTGCCACAATGGCGTGAGTAACATAATTAATTAATTGCGAAAATATATTTTGTAATTAAATAGCCAATGAACTTAAGCGATACAACCACCAAGTATTGATCATATTATATTAGCTATTATATTTTTACACACGTACCAATTTAGTATGTTACAAATATGTTCTCAATTTTTTTAAGTGGAACTATACACTATTAAAAATTAAAAATTAGATACCTTTGAATTATACTGTTTATTTTTAACTAGTTTAGAAGCTACAATTTTGACATAATCATATACTGACGTTAAGAATAGTAAAGTTAGTTTTAAAAAAATTAATTTTCCAAATCCATATAAAACGGCCGATATGATCTTTCACGCACTAATTAGCAACCCTGCATATTTGATAAGCAACCAATTAATAGAACAAAACAAATTATTAGCCCTAAGTATACAAATTTTGTGTAAAAATTGATGCACTACAAATCAAATAGGTAATGAATTAATAAAATATTTTTATATGAAACTTCTATTATTAGTTATTATTACTGAGTTTATTACTACTGCATCTTTGACGATATTTTGAAACTAAGGATATTTCACCACACTTGCTACTTCACCCATCTTAATATTTATGAACTTAGCAAATCCATACATTTTTTAAATTTTATAAGAATATCCGGAAAGTCATAATGGCCAAACCTCCAATAAAATATAAAATGAATTTCCACTGAAATTCAACTTACGAGTACTTAGATATTGTTCAATTCTCAAAGTATCGAGTATATATTATTATTAAAAAAACACATTTTTGGACTTTATTAACAACAACGTATTGGTTGTAAGACTTTCGCGGAGCTGATGATTTTCAGAAGAGTTTTCGTTTGCAGAAGAGTTTTCGTATTTTCTCCAGCGTTGAATATTTTGAATTCTTGACATTTGCACCATCTTGTAGTCTCCTTCTGAAGCGAGGTTTATAAATATTCTGAGGTTAATGTTTATCAGTTATATTAAATGAATATTCTATTTGTTTAGTACTTTTACTGGTAAATATTTTGATTTATTTCAATAATTATCATGTGGTATACAATTGAGTATACATGTATACAATTAACAACGAGTAATTTCTGGAATTTGACTGTATGTCTGATTAAGATAAAAGAATTATTATGAATTTTGATATTATCATATATACCTACAGTAAGATAAACGGTTTCGTATTTCTTTGATGTAGCCGTAAATTGCTTTTATTTTTCAATATCTTAAGTACAAAAATTCTGGTTTTAAGACAAGCAACAAGGGTAAATAACATTAAAATACATTTTTTTAAATAATTCAGGTCAGAACATTTATAAAGAGTTATTTTATTAACTTGTATAAAACCTAACTATAAACTATTTAAATATGTATGTCAAAAAAGTTTTTTATCTAAGGCTAAGCACTTCGCTTCAGAAGACCACAAGATGATCGAAATGTCAAGAATTCAAAATAATCACGGGAGAAAGGAACCCGAACTCTTTTATAAAACAAGTATCAGCATATTCTTAAGTTATAATAACCAGTTATGAAGAAAAGAAATTGTTTGTAATTTATTTTAGGTTTTGTGGTCAAATTAAACATCCTGTAGTAGGGATTAGCGCATCCAGAGTTCACGGGAGATAAATTGAACTCTCTGGGTTGGAAGGTAAATAAACATTGTAATAATATTTTTAAATATACAGTGTGTCCCCGGATGGAGTTGACAAGAGGAAAAAAATCTTTATTATTGATTGTACGACGAAAAGTCACTCTTTATAAAAAATTCTGCTTGTCGAAAAAATGAGTTTACCATATAAAAATCTTAGATAAGATGTACCGGGTGTTAATAAATTAAGAAAACATGAAAATGCCTCAAGAGAGAAGTACCATTATTTATTATTTTAGACAAAATGTTTATAAAACAAAGTTGTTTATAATCCAAAATAAAGCCTAAATACAAATTTTGAAGTCTAAATTTTGAATTTTAAATTTATCTCAACTTCATTTTTTTATTTATTTTTTTATTTATTTTAATATTGATGTGAAATATTCTACACAATGACAATGAAACAATAACGTTTGTCAGTTCAATATTGTCGACAGCAAACTCTGTTTTTAATTTGAATTTTCACAAATTCTACTTAAAAAGATAAACACAATAAGAACATACAATTCAAAATTTAGACTTCAAAATTTGTATTTAGGCTTTATTTTGGATTATAAACAACTTTGTTTTATAAACATTTTGTTTAAAATAATAAATAATGGTACTTCTCTTTTGAGGCATTTTCATGTTTTCTTAATTTATTAACAATCTTATCTAAGATTTTTATATGGTAAACTCATTTTTTCGACAAGCAGAATTTTTTATAAAGAGTGACTTTTCGTCGTACAATCAATAATAAAGATTTTTTTCCTCTTGTCAACTCCATCCGGGGACACACTGTACATATAATAAATTTAAAAAAATTAAAAACAGTTTGTAATAAAATTCTAAAATATTAACTGCCAACAAGGAATAGCCCATTGATATTTAAACATTTAAACTTATACAAGTATTATTTTTTAATACACATGAAGGTGCCGCTGTTTTTGGTTGTTACTAATTTTTTCAATAAGAAAATAGAGTACTTAATATGTCCTAGTTTACACAATAAAGAAGAAATAAGTACATATTATGCATAAATATGTAGTTGGAAGCATTATTTTTCAAAATTGCTTATAATGTGTTAATAAACATTAGCATAAGTAATATGTACCGAAGATATTAAGCCACGTTGACATGTATGATTATGACTGGTTATGATATAGTGCACATTATGACATTATGGTATCGTACTGTGGTTGTACGTGCCTGAGAAAAGCGGGGTTAGAGACCGTGAGAAATCATGTTTATCTCAAGACAATACAGAAACTCATTTGTCTGCAACATTCGATATTTGACTCCTTATAGTAACTTATTTACCTCCTGCTGTGAGGTCATATAATCAATTACTCAAGACCCAATTCATGGAATGAGTACTTCTATAGAGCTTACAAAATATAGTTTGTCCTCGGATTGACGCAACGATCAAAATAAGTCCAAACATTTTTTAGTGTAAAATCTTGCATGTAACCATAGAAAAAATAATTTTTCTGTAATTATTAATGTCTTCAGTTATCGATGCTGCAAAAATTATTAACTTTAAATTTGAGGAAATTATGATCAAATGTAATGGCATATTTATCGTTCTTCCATGAATATGTGCCTTTCCTTGTTGCTCCCATTTCGTAATTCATTTGTAAAAACTAACAACTCTATCGGTTTAGATGCAATATCCATTTATCTATATCTAAATTTAGTTTAAGAATGAAAAAACAGGTGGTGATCATTTATGAAACATTTAGCATAATAGACAATTGGATTTTAATTAAAGACTATGAAAAGCAATGAATTTTACAAGATTTAAAAATGAGTTAAATACGTTAGATAAGCAGACTGAAAACTTCAGTTCATTATATAAATAAAATACACTAAGTTTTAAAGCAGTATAATCACAACCGTGATCACAACCCCTATTTATTTTACTCCATCCTATACTGTTACTATTAATAAATCTATGATTTTTTATTTAAAAATTATGATTTTTATCAACACTGCGGTTTTATATGATTTTATTTAGACTTTTGACATGTCTCGTTCTTATGAAGGAATATCGAGAGGAATATCATTGAAAATTTCAATGTATTTGTTTTTAATAGTATAGGATAAAACACGACGTACTAGAACAATGCGACATGCGACACCCCTTGATGACGAGAAAATAATTCTGTCAGTCGTTCGTGTCTGAACGGCACGTGACATTGGCAGAATCAAGCCACGCCTATCAATGACGTGATTCCAATAACACGCATTACACAACGTCAGTGAAATGAATCCACACCTGAGCAACAGTGTTCACTCTTCTACAAATACTTATTTGTGTGTTAAAGGCTCGGTTAAAGGTACATATATCACAGATTGTTATTGGAGCATATACCATTTTTACTAGATTTTTTATCAGAGGAAGTGCTTAACAGATAGAACCATCATATAATTAAGTCAACCCAAATAAATATTACCTTAGATCGTATGTTTTAAAAAATTGTTATTTTTCAATTTCTACAAGAAAATTATAAATATTTTCAACATACTCGTATTTTATTCATAATTCAGCAAAATTATACAAAATACATCCAAACCTCGGAACAATTCGCATACAGTAAAAATTGCTTAGAAACATCATTACAAATGAAAAGTCGTAAGTTTCCATGGATTCCAATTGTGCTAAAAATTCTATTCAAGACGAAAGTTAAAAAAAACTTGCAAATATCTTTAAAATTTTTATTGTAAAAATAATTCCTGAAGAGGGGTTGGAACCTTTGGTGTAGAACTTACACTTCGAGTAGTTTTCCACACACACCAAAACACTTTTGCACATACTCGACGCGCGTTTCGTCAACCAAGTTGGCATCATCGGGAGATGATTAAAACTAAGCTTAACCTAACAATGGGACCTATTTATACCTAAAAATGCGTTACGCTTCGACGAACAATTACCGCGATAGTAACAAAAAGGCGGGTAAAATATTTAGCTTCGTTGAAGCGTTGTTAGCTTGACTAACATAAAAAGCAGGCTATTTGGAATGGGCCCTCTGTCACTATTCATACTATGTTTACATTTGTTAATTTCCAAGCTTTCGAATGCATCTAGCTGTCTAGAGTTTGTTACATTTCTAATCAACCTTAAATTATTAATATCTATTTTATGATTGTTATCAAAAGCATGTTGGGCAACGCTAGACTTTTCTATTCTTCCGTATTTTAGATGAGCCATATCCTCCTTAAACCTCGTCTGAATAGAGCGTCTTGTTTGTCCAACATACTTTTGGCTGCAGTCCTTCCAGCTAATTTCGTAAATCCCCGACCTTTCGTTCATTCCAATTTTATCCTTAGGGTTGCCTAAAAGTTGTTGTAGTTTATTTCCTGATCGATAAACCACCGTCATATCAATGTTGTTGAAAATTCTACTAAGACCTCGGGTAAACCGGGGTTCATATGGAATTGAAACAAATTTTGAATTTTCCTTCTCAATACGAAAGATCGAAGAATTTTGAAGTGCCTCCCTAAATTTACGCTTCCTAATTAATTTATTTATAATCAAATTAGTAGAAAAACCATTACTCAAAGCTATATCCTTAATTAACTCTTTTTCTTTTTCAAACCTCTCTTTAGTTAGCGGAAAACTTAATAATCGACTAATCAAAAAATTAAAACTTGCCATCTTGTGTTGGTCACAATGATGAGAATCATTAGGAATATATCTAAGAGTGCTGGTATCTTTCCTATATACATCGAATTCTAAATTATTTTCATTATTTCTAATTACTAGTACATCTAAAAATGGTAGTTGTTGATTGTTTTCAATTTCATATGTGAATTTGACAGAAGTGAAACGACTATTTAATTTGGAAACAAAAACGTCTACATCCGCGACTTTTGTATCAAACACTGCAAAAATATCATCCACATACCTAAGCCAAACTCTAGGAAAATACTCAAATTCTTCTTTTGCTTCTGTTTCGAAGCGATTCATGAAAAGACTGGCAATGAATGGTGACAAAGAGTTACCCATGGCCGTCCCTTCATGTTGTTCAAAGAAATTATTATTGAATTGAAAGCAATTTTGCTTCATACAAAGTTTTGTGAGTTGAATATATTCGTTTACTACCTCTTGGCTTAAATTATTTGATTCGAGTAAATCCCTGAGATAGTCCATGGTTTGTGGAATTGGTACACTCGGAAACAACGAACAAACATCAAAGGAGACCAAAATTTCCCCATCTTGTAGCTGAATATTGCTAATTTTATTAATGAAATCATTTGAATTAATAACTGAAAAGCCAGGTTGTGAAATGGGTAAATTTTCGAACTCCTCCGACAACCATTTTGATAGGTGATAAGTCGCTGAAACAATAGGACGCACCGACTTACCGGGTTTATGTATCTTAGGTAGGCAATACAATCTAGGAACGCTTGGGTTAGATATATGTAATCTATTTTTTAAAGCTGGGGTAATAAGGTTATTACAGGATTTAAGTACATTCCTTACTTCGGTAATCATTTTTGGTAGTGGGTTTCTTGAAAGTTTTTTATAAGGACCATTACTAATCAGGTTGTCTACTCTTTCATAATAGTCCTTTTTATCTAAAATAACAACCTTATTACCCTTATCGGCTTTTAAGTAAAAACAATCTTTCTCTCGCAATCGCTTGACAATGTTTCTATTCTTTTTGGAAATTGGTTTTTTATTGACATTATTAATAATATTTGTAGAAATTTGATTTCTGCACGCTTCTCTGATAAAACCCTTAGAGGAGTCGGGCAGGGACTGAATTGAACTTTCCACATTTGCCACGATCTCCTCCAAAACGTCTGTAGAGGCAGGTAAAGCAAACTTTAATCCCTTGTTAAGGAGACTAAGTTCTTTGTCAAACTATTGTGAGGAATGATTTTCTACAATTGTAATGACTTTCTGATGAACATTGTCTTTTCGCGTTGCTGAAACTAGTTTTTTAAGTTTTTTATTTTGTGATGACATTTTCTTGATAAATTTTGCATTAATCGATAAAAACATATTCCTCTGAAAGTCACACCATTGTTCATATTCTAAATTATTTAATTTAAATGTAAGTTTTTTGAAAAGTCCAAATGCCAACTTGGTTGGCGAAACGCGCGTCGAGTGTGTGCAAAAGTGTTTTGGTGTGTGTGGAAAACTACTCCAAGTAAAAATAATTATTACAAATTTTGTAGTAGATTATGCGGTTCTCTACAAAAAAGATCCCTATAAATTTTTACCTACGATTGATTTCTCGTAAGAAATCGCGATATCAAAAATTGGAAAATTCATTTTTTGCATAATATCTTTATTTCTTTATTTTTTTAGGGTTTCTTCACCTCCCGTTAAAATTACTTGGTAAATAAATAGTTGCTTGCCTTTCTTATTATACAACAAAATAAAGAGTAAATAACAAAACTAAAGAGAAAAGCTATCCATTCTTTTTTATAAATAAATGCGTCCTGGAACTTCAAGTAGTCACATAGATACGTAACAACAGGATGTCTGTTATTTAACCCAATTTATAGAGTATGTGGATCCGAACAGTTGGTAATTGGAAAATACTCCAAATATATGCAGACTAGCGTTTACATACATACAAAAGTAACGACAAAGTTATGGATGAGATGCAGGAAATGCAATCGATTCAATCCGCTATTTCACATTTAGTAATATCTATTGCATTACATACTATTTACCTTCTGTTTCACTCTAAATATGGGTTTCCATTATTTATTATTCTAAATGTTTCTATGTACGGCCATATTATGTTCTTTTCTAATGCACATGGAAATGCCAAAATATCTTATGTCGCCACTCACCTCATCCTGTATTATAATGATAATACATATACATTATTAGAGAACGATTTTCCTATTTATGTTGGTTTTATTGTATGTACTTTGATGGAAGCTGGAATTCATTTATGAGCTAAATAAATATAACACAAATAAATTTTCAACAATTTCCTTTAATATCTGATAAATAGCTTTTTGATCTTTGCAAGTTTCTTAGAATAAATCTAGTAGGACAAAAGAGTTGTTAAAAATAGCCCAAGTTAAATATACAGTTTACTTATATTTTAAAGTGTAAGTATTTAGTGTAGAGAATCAGAAGAGTGCCATATGCGAACGTAGCGAAGAAGAGGCAATATCATAGAAAAAGATAAAGCTCTAATAAGATGATGACTTCAAAGATGAAGTCATAAGGATCTATTTGTAGAATTAATAATCCAATTTCAATTGGAGGTATTAATAAACCAATTGTATAAAATGACATATATAAATCGTTATAAATGAGGATTAATTTAATTAAATTAAAATTAAATCATTAGTTCATATTGTTTGCATTGTATTTGTTTACAAGGTCAACTTGCATATACAACAATTCGTCTTCCATTTTATTCACGTATTATTTGCCATCTAGTAAATCAGCAAAAGATGGTCATCGGTCATCTTTTGCAGCCCAACTAATCAGTGGGGCTACAGTTAAAATTCTACAGTGATAATATTAAGTTATTTTGACATTATCCCAATTGATATTCGAATCATTGTTTTAAAGTTTTTAAAAGATTTTGTTTTCTTGTAAAATTATGTCCAATATCAACTGCAAAATATTATCGCACACCATAAAGAAATGATTATTAAAAAATATTAGACAAATTTTAAAAACAAATTTAATAATTTTACATAAACTCGTATCATATCTAAGTAAATTTCTACTTCTAAATCATATTGGAAAATTAGGTCAGACAATGTCCCATTAGTGTGGGTTTGATTTCAGATACGCATTTTAAAATTATACTGAGCCAGTTTTAGTGGGCGATCTACCAACACGATACTTCAAACACAATTATTATATACATTTCGTAAAATTTTATCGTCGTTTTATTCATATAGAGGTACCTAACATACTACATATAAAAATACAAGAAAAACTTACATGAACTAGGTATGTAATTTCTGATAGCGAAATATCGTATGAAGATATCCAGCTACATTATTATTACATATTATCTACCATCGACTGAACATAACTGCATCTACGGCATTTTATATGTACTGAGTAATTCAGAAATTAATAGGTACACCAATATGTTAATTATTTATACACTGTGACTTTGAGAATTTTTATGTGAAATCTTACAAATTCAATAAACATT
This sequence comes from Rhagium mordax, assembly GCA_963680705.1. NCBI lineage: Eukaryota > Metazoa > Arthropoda > Insecta > Coleoptera > Cerambycidae > Rhagium > Rhagium mordax. Next base: position 57,092,358 of record OY796661.1, on the reverse strand, counting down.
GTGAGACAATATAAAATTTCGTTATTTTAAATGGAACACTATATTTTTCTTCTTTATCGAGTTAATTTTATTTATTACTCTATTAAGGTGGTCTGGTCGGTAGGTACTTAAAATTAACCGTTTACGAAATAAAAGAAGTTTTTTTAAAATCGGCATTAAAGTACCTCAAAATCGTCATTAAAGTGATAGAAATAGTCATTAAAGTAATCCATTATTGTACGATTTTTGTAGTTGGCCGAGGTGACAGATAAACGTAAACATTAATTTTTTATTGCTTGTGATAATAATTGTGTTGTAATAAAAGGTAAATAAATACAGTTTTTTACATTCAGAATTGTTTATCACTATTATAATTGCTAAAAATAATGGTTTTCTTATAAAAAAATATTCCGATTTGACATTTAAAAATAATTATGACATTTCCTAATGTCACTTGAAATTTTAAATAATTATGACATTTCTTAATGTCACTGAAAATTATTTGAAAAATAGAGTTAATTAATCTTAATTTCATAGTTTTAGGATTTAAAAAAAAATGTAATATGCACCTCGGCATTAAAGTTTCTTTTTATCACTCATGTGGTTTATTTGCCTCGGCCCTACGGGCCTCGTCAACTAAACTCCACATTCATGATAAAAATATTAACTTTAATGCCTTGATACATAAATAACTATTAGATATTTATCTGTAGGGGTTGCACAGATATTAACGTTAATTGTCTGCCTCAGACTGAATTTGCAACAGTACAAGCAGTTTTTCATAACTTATTATTATTAGTTATTAAAAATAGGATCAGACATACCTTTGCATCCATTACTCCACAGACGCTGCTTAATGCGAAATTAATTTAGGAAGATAGTTGAAATGTGTCTCGATCGAAAATTTCGATTCCGATTCGAAATGATTTTGAACATTTGTTAAAATCGTTTTTTTTTTTTTTCATTATGATTAGATCTTTTATTACATACGTGCCTAGTATAATTACAATTCCTTTAGTCCAACAGTTCTAAGTAGAAAAGTTGAATATATTGGAAAATTAATAATAAGTTATTAAGCCTGCAGAAATAGAAAAAACGGTGTAACTAATTCGTTTCAGATAGCCGTAGGTAAAAACAGGTGTATTTAGTTATAAGGAATATACCTCTGCGATACCTCCCAAATCAAATAAACAGAACATTGTTTATAAGTCACTTTTATGTGAAAAAATCATGAAGTTTGGAGTTTTTTAAAAATTGCAGTAAGACTGCAGTAGATTAATTTTTTTGAATGTTTCTGTTTAGTAGGTAATTCCAAACCGGTTAATTTAAGCCCCAGTTGATTTCATTTCATTGATTATTTATTTAAATAATTGCCGAAAACCATCGAAATTTTCGAAAATTTCAAGCATTTTTTACTCTGAAAGGAAAAATGCTAGACTCTTGAAACTTTGGTGGAATATGTGTCTCATTACCCTCAACTTACAAAAAAAAATTCGTTTTAAAATGTTTATTAGTTTTCGAGAAATTCTATTTGCTTATTAAAAACGTCCCAAATGTTTAATGAAAAATTGACCTATTAACGTTATCAAAAATAATTGACCCACAGCTCATTTTGTTCGTCAAGACGTCAATTTTACGAATCTGTTATGGGCGTATCGATTTTCAATAATTTTGACCGTCAAAATGGCGTTAACAACATTGCTACTTTTCGGGGCAGTGTTTTTTTGCAAATAACTTTACAACAAATGAACGTATCTGCACAAATCTTTCATATTTGAGTTGCTGGTATTTTTCTACAAATTTATAAAAAAAATTGTTGCTCTGGGACATGTAGGAGCCGAGATAATTTTTTAAATTGTTTAATGCGCCAAACGTTTATTTATTAATATTTATGGCCAAAATTGAAACTGCGGTTGTTAATAAGATCTTGAATTTTGTGAATTCATCAAGTCCTATTGAAAACGGGCCCTTTTTGAGGTCAAAATATAATTTTTAATAATTAGTGATTTTAGAGCATCTTCAATTTGTTTGGCTCAAGGGACAGGTGAATTTTTGATCAAACGAGTTTCAAATTGGGGTAGCGAGAAAAATTCGTCATATCTCCGTTATTTTCCGGCCAATTTCGACGTTTTTTTTTATTATTTGGGGTAGCTCACGAAAATAATAACAATGGGCACATTTGCAATATCCAAATAATAAACAAATAATTGTTATAAACAATTTTTTTTTAATTTTTTCTTTTTTGGGCTTTTATGCACCTTATAATGTGCTAATGTATTAAATATAAATTTATAAAGATTATACAGTATATTCACTTTTCAACAAAAGCACTTTGTGAGTGAATAGGAGACAATAAAGCGAGAGCGCTAACATTCTGAGATCGACATGCAGTCACGCATGTGTAGTGCTCTCGCTTTACTACTATCTCCTATTCACTCACAAACTGCTTTGGTTTAAAAGTGAATATACTGATTAATGGTAACAATGTATGCACAAACTATTTCTCCATCAAACAATATACGATGTTACAGCATTGTTATTATACTCTGAAAGGAAAAATGCTAGACTCTTAAAACTTTAGTGGAATCTATATCCAGCAAGTGAAATAGTGTAGAGAAAAACAGTTCGTAAAAGTTTTAAATATTCCTGGTGGCGCGTTCAGTTTTCAGAATGGTCACCCCGTTCTGTCCTCTGCCCCGTTCCATCCCGCCTTCCCCTAAATGTGCAAAATATTAAATTTTTTTTTCAACTGCTTCTCCCTCAAAATAAATAATGAAAATAGAGCGCTGTGACGTCACACCACTCGCAGCGGTCGGCCGCTAGCTTGTTTCCTATAGTTTCATACCGGCGGCAGTTACTACACACACGGCGGAAGTGGTAATTTCGTTCATCTCTTAAGTGCTTCGTCCTTGGTAAAGTGAAATCTAAATACCATATATCCGGATAACTCATAGAACCAGTGGAGTCGGATGGTGTGACGTCATAGCCGTTTCAAATATGTTACGAATTTGAAATCAAATATTAGGGTTAATATTAACGCTAGCGATCTAATTTTTGCACTATATACTTAGAGGATGAAATACTTACCGAAAATAAATTAAAAAACAAATATCACGAAATGAGCCCATTGAAGCCACTTTGGGGCTCTCTTCACCTTTTATATAGTAGGCCTGCAGAAATAGAAAAAACGGTGTAACTAATTCGTTTCAGATAGCCGTAGGTAAAAACAGGTGTATTTAGTTATAAGGAATATACCTCTGCGATACCTCCCAAATCAAATAAACAGAACATTGTTTAAAAGTCACTTTTATGTGAAAAAATCATGAAATTTGGAGTTTTTTAAAAATTACAGTAAGACTGCAGTAGATTAATTTTTTTGAATGTTTCTGTTTATTAGGTATTCCAAACCGGTTAATTTTAAGCCCCGGTTGATTTCATTTCATTGATTATTTATTTAAATAATTGCCGAAAACCATCGAAATTTTCGAAAATTTCAAGCATTTTTTACTCTGAAAGGAAAAATGCTAGACTCTCGAAACTTTGGTGGAATATGTGTCTCATTACCCTCAACTTACAAAAAAAATTTCGTTTCAAAATGTTTATTAGTTTTCGAGAAATTATATTTGTTTATTAAAAACGTCCCAAATGTTTAATAAAAAATTGACCTATTAACGTTATCAAAAATAATTCAACCACAGCTCATTTTTTTCGTCAAGACGTCAATTTTACGAATCTGTTATGGGCGTATCGATTTTCAATAATTTTGACCGTCAAAATGGCGTTAACAACATTGCTACTTTTCGGAGCAGCGTTTTTTGCAAATAACTTTACAACAAATAAACGTATCTGCACAAATCTTTCATATTTGAGTTGCTGGTATTTTTCTACAAATTTATAAAAAAAAATTGTTGCTCTGGGACATGTAGGAGCCGAGATAATTTTTTAAATTGTTTAATGCGCCAAACGTTTATTTATTAATATTTATGGCCAAAATTGAAACTGGTTGTTAATAAGATCTTGAATTTTGTGAATTCATCAAGTCCTAGTGAAAACGGGCCCTTTTTGAGATCAAAATATAATTTTTAATAATTAGTGATTTTAGAGCGTCTTCAATTTGTTTGGCTCAAGGGACAGGTGAATTTTTAATCAAAAGATTATATAATGGTAACAATGTATGCACAAACTATTTCTCCATCAAACAATATACGATGTTACAGCATTGTTACCATTATATAATCTTTATAAATTTATATTTAATACATTAGCACATTATAAGTTGCATAAGCGCAAAAAAGAAAAAATTAAAAAAAAAAAATTGTTTATAACAATTATTTGTTTATTATTTGGATATTGCAAATGTGCCCATTGTTATTATTTTCGTGAGCTACCCCAAATTTAAAAAAAACGTCGAAATTGGCCGGAAAATAACGGAGATATGACGAATTTTTCTCGCTACCCCAATTTGAAACTCGTTTGATCAAAAATTCACCTGTCCCTTGAGCCAAACAAATTGAAGACGCTCTAAAATCACTAATTATTAAAAATTATATTTTGACCTCAAAAAGGGCCCTTTTTCAATAGGACTTGATGAATTCACAAAATTCAAGATCTTATTAACAACCAGTTTCAATTTTGGCCATAAATATTAATAAATAAACGTTTGGCGCATTAAACAATTTAAAAAATTATCTCGGCTCCTACATGTCCCAGAGCAACAATTTTTTTTTATAAATTTGTAGAAAAATACCAGCAACTCAAATATGAAAGATTTGTGCAGATACGTTTATTTGTTGTAAAGTTATTTGCAAAAAACGCTGCTCCGAAAAGTAGCAATGTTGTTAACGCCATTTTGACGGTCAAAATTATTGAAAATCGATACGCCCATAACAGATTCGTAAAATTGACGTCTTGACGAAAAAAATGAGCTGTGGTTGAATTAATTTTGATAACGTTAATAGGTCAATTTTTCACTCGATTTTTCATTAAACATTTGGGACGTTTTTAATAAACAAATAGAATTTCTGGAAAACTAATAAACATTTTGAAACGAAATTTTTTTTGTAAGTTGAGGGTAATGAGACACATATTCCACCAAAGTTTCAAGAGTCTAGCATTTTTCCTTTCAGAGTAAAAAATGCTAGAAATTTTCGAAAATTTCGATGGTTTTCGGCAATTATTTAAATAAATAATCAATGAAATGAAATCAACCGGGGCTTAAATTAACCGATTTGGAATTACCTAGTAAACAGAAACATTCAAAAAAATTAATCTACTGCAGTCTTACTGCAATTTTTAAAAAACTCCAAATTTCATGATTTTTTCACATAAAAGTGACGTTTAAACAATGTTCTGTTTATTTGATTTGGGAGGTATCGCAGAGGTATATTCCTTATAACTAAATACACCTGTTTTTACCTGTGGCTATCTGAAACGAATTAGTTACACCGTTTTTTCTATTTCTGCAGGCCTATATTGTATAAGCAGAATTTTCAAAACACTCTTGTGTATGAAGTCAGAGGTATTCAAAAAGTTATTTGCAAATCTCACTTTCTTCCAATAAACCTCTTTTATTTCGTAAACGGTTCATTTTAAGTACCTAACACCTTAATAGAATTATGAATATAATTAGGTAGGTAAATCGATAAATGAAAAAATATAGGGTGTTCCATTTAAAATAACGAAGTTTATGCCCGGTCAACGAAAACGGAACACTCTGTAAAATTCTACATATTTTCTGGTTATGCAGAATTGAAAACCAAGAAAATAATCTGCAGACAAAATCTTTCCATCATTTTAAATACAGCCGTAATCGACCAAATTTAGAATTTTTGTCTCTAAAGATGTAATTAAATTATTAGTTCGTTACTGCTATATTCAGGACATTTAAGATAAGAGCCATCCATTCCTCGTAAAATGTAAATGTGTATTGTATAGTATCTTTTTAAAATTCTATTCCAAACTAAAATATATTTTGATACTACTGTACCGGAACATAGATCTTTAAACAGAATTTTAAATTATTCGTCAAAATAAAGAGGCATGGTATTCGGCATTTATAATTTTCAAAAATATGAAATATACCGGGTGTCCCATTTAAAATAACAAAGGTGGTGTGGTTTCGGATAAACCGGAAGTGCACAAAATTGTCCAACAAATATTATAGCAAAATTTTTCGTTATTTCAAATACATTAAGAAATATTCCCTGACTCGTATTTCTAAAAATGTCCCAACTAAAAGAAAAAACAAAATGAATTCCAAAAAAATTAATACAGGCAGCTAGAAACGAATAACTCATATCTTATAATAAAATGAAATATAATTTTTTCATTCAACAATACTGACCCCTCATTAAATTGAAACAAAAGAATATAATTCTTGAAAAACATGTCTGTTATACGGAATTAACAGACGCAATAACACATTAAATATTTTATTTTCATATTTGCACAGAGATCTTAATTATTTCCAATGAAGTAAGTAAATAACCTGTTTATGTCATGTAATTAATTTATTACATGTTGTTCTTAATATCTTAACACCTTTTATCTGGCTTTTTTATATAATTTTAACAATTTGTGGAAATAATTCAACGTGCCGACAAAAAAAATACATACGTTGTTAGTTCTCAGATGGAATCTAATGAAAATAGATTAGATTAAAACAATCTTTAACTCCCAACTTGTACAACTAGTAACAGATCAATTTAACGTCATAAGAAGTTCACACAATACTAGCATTACCATCTTTTTTGGAGTATGTGAAAACTGATATCGTGGCGAATCCTACTTCGCTCATATCTTAAAGTGTCTTATTTCAAAATATTGCCCAGCGGTCTGTCCAGAAAAATCATGAACAAAAGTAAATTTTATACATACAAATAGAATGAAAACAGTCGACGAAAGGCGATCTAGAATATTGGAGTGATCGGTAATCTTTACTGTATGACTTCTAAACACACATTTTTTTCAGAAGTTAAATGTTTGGACAAGTATTCTGGGACATCATATAACACCGAGTATAACACATTAAGGGAAACTTGACTTGTGCTCTTGTATTAAATAATTTCGTTGGGCTTGGAGTTCATTTTGTAGGGTTACTCTTCAAAACTCAATCAAAAGGTCTTTTGGATTTGCGGCAAGGGATAATCGATCAATATGTATCCATTACCATGGAACACTCCACAATGTGCGCCAGATGTTTTACTATAAATGCTTTTACTGTCAGAATAAAAACTTTTGACAATTTTGTAAAACTACTTCTTTCTTTCCACTTGACTACTACATTTTATTTTTTATTGACTCTATTCATAACAACACTTATAGATCGAGAACAGATACTTGAATTTCATTTCCCAAAGACAAATGTATAGGGAATTGAAGTATCTCTTAAATGAGTGCAGCATGCGGCGTATAGCAGTTTAAACATAGAATCATTATTATGGATCGATCTCATATATTGACTATTTCGAAAAAAAAAACAGGGTAAAAGGAACTAATTCGTTAATAGCTAATTATGTAACCAGTTACGAAATACTTTATTTTGTGTAACGAGTGGATGTGTATGGGCATAGCCTTCTACAGTTCCAAGCCATGAAGTTTGAGATCTGACAACGCGACAGGTAGACCACTCTGGTCGTGTTGTTTACCAGCGGTGTTTGTTTAGTAATTACTTTTTAGATTTTGTACTGTTTGTACTTTAGTACTGTGTTATTAAGAATTATTATTAATAATTCATTAACTTCGCTTATTTGAAGTTTTTAAACTGGACAAAGGTAAGAAAGCATTATATACGGTCATTTAGTGAAAACGTCATCTGACAGATAATGGATGCAAACAATGTTTAAAGTTAGGAAAAGTGATAATTTAATTAAACAAAAATATTTAAGCACTAAAAACGTATGTATATATGATTAACTTACCAGTATTTTATAACCTGGTATAAATATAACATAATATAATAATGATATATAGACTTATAAAACAAAAATAAAATAGTATTGTACACCTTGCAAATTGTTATTTATAAATGAATACAGTTTATTTGACAAATGTTACAAAATTACACGTTTCTATCAGTGGATGTTATAAATTGTTTGCATCCAATTCTTTGACATTACATATGATCATGACGCGCACTAAATATGCGTTTATTTTTTATATTGTAGATGCCTCGACATTGCTGTATACTATGCAAGTACTTTAAAAACTGAATCCTCAAATAGTACTTATCCTTTCCCAAAGGATCCAGTGCTGCAATAAATTGGCTTAGAGCTATACACACGGAGGACTACTGCAATAGTAAAAATTCAGCTATTTGCAGTTTGCACTTTGAAGGCAGAGTAGTTACAACCATGGAGCTTTATAAAGATAGATAATACGCACGAGGCTAACTAACATATCTCAAGCGAATGTGGTAATAAATCCCAAAAAAGAAAAGGAAGAGAAATAACATATCCTCGTTTAAATGAGGATGCAGTTCTTCACATATTTTCCAATCAACCGAAGTATCTTTCTACAACTAAGCCAGTGTCTCGACGTAATCCTGAAGAAAGAAGACAAGATGCTAAAGGCAAAATAATGATATTGACCAGTTTCTTGCCGATGACATCATATCAAGCTTTGAATATTTTGTGCAGGCTGTGCCAAAAAAATGATGCTTCATTAAGTGGAATTACAAGTGTGTGTGAACAATGTCTTGTATTTTTACATTTTAAATATTGACTACGACTGAAGAATCTGATACTGATAGTAGCGAAGTAAAAGTAGTTTCAAGTATTAGCGTAAATCAAAGTTTTAATGTTACCGTTTTTGTAAATAGTCATGAATTGCCATCAAGCAATTTAGAGTGGATTTTACCCTATTAAGTGTATATTCTAGAATTATATATTTGTAAATTATTCATTTTAGCGAAATAAATTTATAGCACAAGTTTTGGGATCTTTATACTTTATTTCCTAAACAAAATCCTTAAATCAGTGCATGAAAGTAAGGGATGGCTGAATTACAAACAGGACTACCATTGACAGGAAATGCGATGTTGCCTTTGTTACTTCATGGCTTGGAACTGTAGATGGCTATAGTATGGGACGAACGAAGCGAGTTCCCGCAAAATGACACGAGTTACACAAAATGGTCTTTCGTAACGTGTTACATACCAGATTTTTTTTAATTTTAAACATCTAAAAATAAAATTCTTTAAATGAAATGTAAAAAATCATAAAAAATTAAGTATTCATGTAATCATAATTATCTTTGTTTCTGTTATTACGCATTTAATTTTAAATGTCAAAAGTGACAAATGACAAATGCTATTAATTTAGTGCATAATACACCACATAATATCATGGCAAATTCAACAAATAAAACTTATTCATGAATTAATTTGACAAATTTCACAAATTGTACAGTTAATATTTATAATTAAAAAATAATAATTCCTATAAACGTGTATTATGTTTCGAATAGGTATACGTTATTTCTTCTTGCGAGTTCTTTATTTTTCTTAACTGGTGATGTAAGGAACTTTTCCTCACCAGTGGTGATGAAAAGTAGAACGTTTTGACACTTACGTCAGTTTTGAAAAGTGTAATTTTATATTTCAAAATTAGAAAAAGGCGAGGGGGTAACAACTTGTGTAATCAGGTGTACAAATGTTCTGAATTGAATACGTATTCACATGTATTCAAGCGAATTCAATTGTATTCAGCTGTATTACTTGTAATCACATGTATTCAATATGTACTCATTTTGTACTCTCATGTATTCACATGTTTTATGTTGCGTGTAAGGCTAGGGGCATGTAAATACATGTATATAAGTGTCCTTGGACGCATCAATCGGCTTAAGTACATTATAGTAAGCCTGATGTACTATCAAATCAAATCAAATCAAATCAATTTTTTTATTGGTGCTTACAACAAATGTACTCAAGATACAATACATATCGCAGTTAATTAAAACAAAGCTTCGAAAAACTATACTGGTAGCGAGTAGTAGGGCAAAAACAATAATTCTGATAATAATCCTGACTCATTAATTATTGATTGTATCAAAAATGAACATTTATTATAGAAAAGTGATTTGGACATGGACAAAATGAATTTTAAGGCAGTTGAGAAAATTATTGATTCTAAAGTGATACGTTTACTCGAACTACATGGAGCAATGGTATAGTTCATTTCATATTTCTAAAGCAGGGAAAAAATGCCGCTTTTACAAAGCAGAAACGCGGCCTCTTTAACGTTCAAAGAAGCCGCCGCACGTGCTCCTTTGTCGGGAATTTTTTATCTGCGGTACAAAAATGAATTCGACTCTAATAGACGAGTCTCTTTTTACCTTGATGCGCGCGTCGCCTGTGTAAAGTGTGGTTTTTTATAACTATGCATCTCCAGCTGTGCCCAAGGACTTCCAGGTGAGAGTCTGACAGTACATATCAAGCAGAACTGTCATTAGTGTCATTGTAGTCTTGAGATTATGTTTTTATTTTATGTTCATGTCTGATTTTGTTGGTTTTTTTTCGGAAATGGTGCAGTATTATGTAAGAACGTCTAAAATTCAAACGGCTAAAAATAGTGGCATATCGTTTTATCGATTTCCGTCTTCAAAGTCGCCGCAAAAGAAACAAAAATTTGAACATACCGCCATAAAAACAAGGAACCAACATTAAAATTTCACAGTTACTAAGGCCAAATACTAACCTTTATATGTAACTAGAATCCACACGCAGCGTGCTCGACCTATTTCTTTCTCACTTTGTTGCATTATGTTTTGCAATCCATTCCTATCTTTTCTTTTCACGAGACACGTCTATTGCTATTTTTCTTAAAATTGTCAGATATTGGAGAGAATTTTTAAAATTTGATATGCACACATCTTAGGAAAAACTTCATTTTTATTACAATAAATGTTCAAAATGTGCACCGCTAACAATTGATAAGTTTTTGTATTTCTGCGAACGCAAAACAGAAGAAAGTTATGAATTTTACGCATTTTTTTTTGTGGACACACTGTATATGATTCATTAATTTTTATTAAGGAAAATTTTTAATTTTATTTTTGCTTTAACATTTTTTAATGTTTTTCACAGTTTTTATTTATTTTATACAAAATAGTAACATATTTTTCCATTAACTCAAATTGTTTATGTATAATACGTCATTTATCGACGAATCATTTAAATCAAAATTATCATTTTTATTTATTATGCATTACATGTATTCATCCGTATTCTCTGTATTCAGTTGCATTCTTTAATATTCATGTATGTATTCTTTAATATCCATGCATTCTTTAATATTCATATGTATTCTTATGTACTCAATGGTATTCACACGTATTCAGCCATAAAATACATAATCTGTAATCAGGTGTACAAAAAAAATTGAAGTTGTTACCCCCTCGGAAAAAGGTATTTTATTGTTTCATATGTACAATTGTACCCGAAAAATGATAAATCCACAAAGTGCTATTAAATTTAGGCTTGGATTTTTGAGAAAGGGGTAAATTTGGCCACTTTATAGTTTTTAAGTATAACTCAAAAACTATGCATTTTTAGTATATAGACATAATACGATTTTTTGTAGGGAATCAAATTTCCTATCAAAATAGCACGTTAAAAAGTAAAAAAAAAAATTTCCAACAAAATAAGTCAAAAAAACTATTTAAAATAAAACTAAAAAATTTCATTTTTTCTATTTTTGTGTACATAACTTTTTTCTGAATGGATTTAGGTTGTATTGGTATTGGTTCACAAAAAAAAAGAAAGCTGACGTAATTCCCGTCAAAATGGTGCCAAATAAAAGTATTTTTGATGAAAATTGGCTGAGATACAGTCGTTCAAAGTTAACTACTTTTTTACGATTTTACCACTTTTTACCTTTATACCATGTTATTTTTAATTTTTACACGCAAAAATTATTTTTAAAACAAAAATTATTTTCGGTTTATCAATGATAATGACTCGGATAATGATAAAGGTATTCAAAATTTTGTTATTCATATGATCTTAGATATAAAAAAACTTTAATGTACTAATTTATAGCTGTTTTAAAGATTCTTCTTTTGAAAATTAAATTATTTTGAATATTCAATATCTTCATCAACATCGTTTTGAACATTTTCTTCCGCAACTTCTGGAACATCAGCGTTTTCACAATTTAAGCCCATACATTCTTTGCAGAACATGGAGCAGCTAATTCCTAATTTTCTGCAGCCGTAATTTCCGTGACAACCTTTTATGCACCCGCAAGCTATTTGATCCAGTAAAGTCTCCGCTGCAGGAGGTTTGGTTGTGCTAATACTGCTAATTGGCATTAATCCATTTTTAGATTTTTTCCAACCCCACTGAAAAGGATTTAAAATATTTCCTTTCCACTGTTGAATTTGGTGGTACGTCCTTAAGAGTCTATACATATATTATCAGATGTACGTATCGATTCTACCACACCCCGCACAGGTTAGTTTGACATGTTCCAATCAAACCGAAGCCAGGTTGCAGCAGGTGCATATATTTTCAGAAATTCCGGCGAGACTTCATTCAATTCCAATAGGAACTGATTGTTTTGTTAGTTCAATAAAATGAAAAATTTTAGGAATATTTCTGATTTTTTTTATGTATTGTAACACTAATAAATGGAAACTATTTATGAAATACAAGATCATTCATATGGCTACTTTGGCTTCTCTGGCAGGAGGTCATTCGTTTGGCCATATTTTCCATGACTTCCACATATAAATCTGGCTGTATTTCGCCGATGATGCGTCGTATGTTAATGTGTTTAAGAGTAGGTGGGAATGGTTGCAGGGTGTAACGAAGTGATTTTTCTCCGTCAAGGATTGCCTGTTTTATTTTAATATTTCCGTCACTTGGGTACACCCTGTAACTCTATTAGTACCTATTTAAGTTATGTTTAAGAACAATGAATTGTAAACTCAGCTGGTAAACAAGCCGTAAATTAATTGATTAATTTTCGGTAGTTCCCTGTATAGCTAAAATCCGTGAATTGTTAAAAAATAATGTTCAAGCCGGAAGTAAAAATCATTAGTTACGAAAACTTGTTAAAATATTAATCCGTGTCTGTTTTAAGCCGGTTCTTTTTGCGATACTTATAGTTTAAAAATTGTAAACAATACTTCTCCGTTTTCAGTTAGCCCGGTTGAATATGGCAAGTTACATAACTCGCTCGGACTTAGTAAACCGCGTTCTTAGTTTGAGCCACCTGTCCGGATTCCACCCACCGTATGAGCGCGCCGCCGCCTGTGTCAGCAAGGAAAGCTAATAAATTCATCGGGAACGGCCAAATCAACATCAATCGAATTATCGATACCCTGGCACCAACAACGAAAACCGACCCGAAATATTTTCTTTATCGTGAACCATCTTGGTAAGAACAATAGTAGTCCGCCGTTATCCAGCCGTACCGCCCTCGAATAAGTACCGAGATTCGCCATCGATTTCATCGTGTAAGTGCCGACGTCTTATAGAACTACTTAATTAAATCAGAGTTCGGTTTAAATTTTCCGTTTATTCGTATTTAATGTTATGTCACACATTCACCGGTTGAGGCTTACAGTGTCCTGCTCAGGTGGTAAGGCCTAGCCACCAGTGAATGTATTTCAAAACGTGGATTTATCATACACAGGCAAAACAATTCGGTAACCTGTTCATGGTAGTTTGTGGTCCCAGTGTATGAATCAAATCTTTATTTTCCGGAAAGGAAGGAAATAACTTCTTTGTTAGCATAGCTCTGTATTTGAGGCAGTAGGAATCCGCGTTTGTTAAGTAGTCCCCGAAACCGAAATAAAAAGAATCTCTGTGGCTTATTCATAGCGCTCCGATATTTTGGTGTCCCGTTGGAGTCATAGTTTTTAGCCCCAGCCGTTTGATTTCTCCGCGTGGGTATATCTCGATCCGTTCGCACTTCGAGTCCACCGGCGCCGGCCGCAATTATTATTTCCACGCGTACTCTTGTTTGCCAGCTTGCATATGATCGTTTTAAAAATTGTACATAACCGACAGCAAAGTAAATCGCTGCATTAACCGGTCCAGTTCTACCTTACTTGTTCATGATTGTTTTCTTATAAATAAATAACATTGGTATGCTAGGTAAAATTTACGAGTTATTATTTCCGTTGCCTATTTCTAATTAATCCGTTTGAGAAATTGTCCAGTCCAGTTGACAATACAATCATCTTCCGACTCTCTGGACAAACAACCGTATCTCCACTGTTTTAGCTACCCCGCAAGCGTTCTCATCCCGGTGAGCCAGGCAAGTGCAGTTCCTTACACTTAAAAATAAGGAACTGACGCCCGAGTTCCCGTCCGAAAAGTGTCACAACGCCAGCAAGTCCTGTTTGTAGGTAGCCAGTTAAAAACAGGCCAGGTTGCGCAATTAAAAGGCCATTACAAGGGTAATCAGTGTAGACTACTGTTGATACAGCCATGTCGTACACTTGTCAAGTGGATATACTGTTGCAGCGAACAGTTGACCCCCTTTTTTTTAACAAAATTTTCAGAAGTAACGAGGCTCATTTTCACCTCGAGGATTTGTGAACAAGCATAACTGCTGGATTCCGGAAGCTGGATGTCCTCTTATGGTTCATGAAAAACAAATACACCTGGAAAAGGTTACTGTATGGTGTGCTCTAAGGCAGGTAGTGTAATCCGACTGTACTTTTTCGAAAATGGTAGAGAAGCCGATGTGGCCATATATGTTATATTCCATACATAATTCCCTTGTATTAGTGTTACAATAAATAAAAAAAATCAGAAATATTTCTATTGAAATGCCAAAACAATCAATTATTCTCATCACCCTTTACAATAAATTAGTTATATGAATAACAAACAACTATTATTGGTATTGAAACTATTATTGGTTTCAACAAGATTTCAAAAAATAACTCCTAAAAATAAATAAATAATAAATGTTAAGTAACCAACTGTAAGGTTTAATATACATGGTACTTGAAGACACTACCAACGAATATCATGCAATCTATAAATTAAATATGATTCTAACTTTGCTAAATCAGCAGTCAGCACGATACAAGAGGTCCTTAAATCATTGCCCACAGCGATTTGGTGTTGCGACTTTGGACATTAGCGTTATTTATGAGGGGAATTTATCACTAAACCATGCACTGATAATTCAATATTGAATATCTACAACGTCTTGACTATTTCGACACTGCATGATAAAACAAACAACACGTTGCCGTGATATCGTTGAAATCAAAATTGCATGACAAACAAAAAATCGCAAACATATACAGGGTGTTCCATTAAAAATTTAAAAAGTTGGCGTCACTTCCGGTTAGACTGGAAGTATATTTTGTGAACAATCTTGTCCGATACGAGCTTTGATGGCCTAATATCTATGTTCCACGTTCCACATTTGAAATGTCCATCTTACAAAATAACCGAGTTATTCCGTAGGCAATTCTTTCAAGACCACCCGGTATATGAACTTGTCTTGGTGAAATTTTTTCTTCGTATCAAAAAAAGTTAGTCACTGGAAAATGGAATACGTCCGACAGAATTTGTAATTAGGTATAACATTCTTGAATTATGCTTTAATTTCGCTTTGAAAATCAAAGGAAATAAAGAAGATCCATTTTATAAAGGTACATATAGTTTATCCAAAATCAGTTGAAACACCAATATTTGATTTGCACCGCCGGTATATACTTTTGAAGGCGATACAGGTGAAACGTCGATAAAAACGCTTCAAACTGAAGTGTTTAAATTGACTTTGGATAAACTATACCTAGTAGGTGCAGCTATGTTTATTTTGAAATGTTTTCGTAACTGCCTTCCACATCAAAGTATATAACTACTTGACAATTTAAGATGCGTTAAATTAAGAAAGATGAGGCACTAGCTCTTACCGAGTTCGAACCACATCTACGGCAACAACAAATCTCGCATTCATTTAAGACCACAGCAAATCACACAAATTAATTTTAATTTGCAATCAACTGTAAAATTTAGCTTGTCAACTGAATTATTAAATATCCAGTTATGTCCAATGATTCGAGTACGTAATCATTAATTTTCAAATCATTTAATTGCATGAGAAATATGAACAAATGATTTTAATGAAT
Organism: Rhagium mordax; assembly: GCA_963680705.1. NCBI lineage: Eukaryota > Metazoa > Arthropoda > Insecta > Coleoptera > Cerambycidae > Rhagium > Rhagium mordax. Next base: position 57,076,275 of record OY796661.1, on the reverse strand, counting down.
CCCAATTATTCCAAAAATAGAAGTAGTAAATCAATCATAACATAATTTCTAAGAAAATTTTGACTTTTCCTGAAAATGCATCGTCACAAAGTTATCTGTTAATTATAATACTAATAAATCGTTACAACTTCCGTTACTTACTAAATATAACATGACATACTTTCTGTGCATCGCCTTGTTATGTTATCAGGTTGTTAATTACTTGCGTGCATCACGTATATTATAATATATTAAGCCTCTGCATAAACGCATAGTCGATGGTGTTTAAAGGTTGTTAAAAAACAACTTTTGGAAATTATGAAACTAGATTATAGACATGTATTTCCGTATAACTCTTATACAAACAAAGCGTAATGAAAACAAACATATTTTTAATGAGTTATAATATGTATTAACATTTTAAGGTAAGGAAAATGGTGGAAATGCATGTTAAATATTTCCCGTTATCACATTAATAATTATTAAAATTCTTAATATGATAGCAAAATCCATAATTTTATTATTATAATTATTAAAGATTCGTCCAGGAAACGTGTAATAACATATTTGACACTCAACGAAATTTTTTTTAAATAAAAATGCAATTACCTACTGCGTATTTTTTATATAACCTAGAGGTTATGCAGAGTGAGTGAGTAAGATAAATTATAAAAAGCAATTAGAAATATGCCAATTTCTAGCGATTGCCGATTGCGTGGGTTATATTAAGAAAAATGAAAGTATCATCAAATGAATATTCTTCCTAATTAGAAAGTGATTTTTTATTATGTTTATTGCAGCATTTGAACAGTCAGATACAAGAAATATTAGTTGAATAAATAATAGGTATATGTTTATATACAGCGTCTCCTAGAAATAGGTGCAAACAATTCAATATTCATTGATAAAAATTGAGGGTTTTCCATATAATTTTTTTTTAAATTAATCCATTCTGAAGATTCATCAATATCTCAAACAATGAAAAAAAATTAATTTCTCCATGCATTCCAACATTCGTTTAAGCTCATTTTGAAAGTGAATTTCGTATCGTCTCTTTCGTTTGTAAAAGATATCGGATGTAATGGTTCAACAATAAAATAGCAAAAATGTATCGATGTAGTATATATTCGGTCTTAAATTTACAATCACCTCCTTAAAATACTGTCTGTAAACCGCAAACACCCTATTTTAAAATAATTTTTTACAAGGCGATAAGACATGCCCAATATGTGTGTAAAACTATTAAGTAAAACTATTCAGGTAACTTGTTATTCTACATTGACCAAAATATGTATTATATATATTTTTTCATATTGGTGAGACAAAAGAATAATTCTCATAAAATTCCTTTACGTGACCGGTTTCGTGAACAACAAATTTACGTCACATCCTTAAACACAGAAATTTTTATACATAAAAAGCAGGGTAGTCATTTATAAAAATTCTTGTGTCTGAGGATGTGAAACAAATTTGTTGTTCACGAAACCGGTCAGGTTAATAAAGGAATTTTATGAGAATTATTCTTTTGTCTCATCAATATGAACATTATGAACAATTACTCATATGGGATTAACCTACCTAACTTAAACTATTTCTATTTAAAAAGGTTGGATGGTATCATACACACGCTCGGTATTGAAAATTTAGTTATTTTTGTTATATTCCATAAAAGTTAAGTTATTTTCTTCACAATGTCTCAACGATCTCGTACAAACCTGCAACAAAGAGAAGACGTTTTAAAATCTGCCAATACCTTTAATCATTGATTAAGGAATGAATGTAAAGTGCGAGACTAATTTTGGCAGCGAGATTCCCGGTAAGTTGCGAGCATTCCTGTGATTCACGTAGTATATGCTTTTGATAAATCTGTGTCGTGTATGGTTTTATATAATTTATAATCTAGTGAAAACAAAAATTTAATGTTCAGATTGAATTTAGTTTAAAATTATGTGACGGTTAAAAGTCAAACAAATGTTGAGAAATAGCTGGCAGAGAGAACATACTACGTTAATAATTTTAAACTAAAATTAATCTGGACATTAAATTTTTATTACCACTAGATTATTAATGATATAAAACCAGACACGACACAGGTTTGTCAAAAGCATACTACGTAAATCACAGGAATGCCCGCAACTTACCGAGATCTCGCCGCCAAAATTGGCCTCGCACTTTACCATTGAAGTCGCGTATCTTGTTCATTCCTTAATCAATGCTTTAATCTAAAAAAATATATATTCAAATCCTTTCCGGTAACAAGTTTAACACTCTGTTAAAAACATTACCAAAAATATAAATTTTCAACTCAGTTTTGAATTATGAAAACCGCGTTAAGATCGATAAAATATCACGTTCAACGATTCAATTCTGCAGTTCATTGTTCAATTCTTTATTATATATCAGTTATTTATTATCATGTGCAAATCAATATTCTATAGGCACTTTCATGTACGTAAACTTTAAAGTCATTCAAAAGCACGTCAATGTACAGGGTGATTCACGAGGAAAAGGACAAACTGTTATGGTAGATACTGTAGATAGAGTTCACATAGGAGAATTAGAAATGACTATTGAAAAAAGCCTGAGCCTTTTTTATTGATCTACAGGGTGATTTATAAGTTTTGCCCAATACTTCTTAAGGTAATATCTTTTAAACTAATCACTAGAATCAGCTCGTATTGTGGGTATATAATATACTATTAATTATTGTCAATTTACATGCATAATCAAAGACAGAACATTCCAGGGCCGGCTCAACTAATTTTTATTTTTAGGGCTCCTATGAAAAAATTCACCCTGTGTACGTGATTTTTAAATTCTAATACTGAATTATGAAACTACATACAAAAATGATCGAAAACATGTACTTTGTTGATTTGCCACACTTTGGGCGAATTTTAAATACACGATCAATTTTCGCCAAAATCGAAGGTCTGCACAAAATAAATTTATAAAATTACATTTTCCTCTCTTATTCAAACTAAAATATTTGTTATACAAAATTTTGTGATTTCATGCATGATTAATATGAAATAAATAATCAAAAATAAATAATTTCAACATCAGACCAAGTAATTTTTATTTCTGAGGTATCTGTGAAAAATCAGTCTGTATACATTTTTCTCAAATTCTGATAATAAATTGTGGAACTACATTTAAAAATTAACGAAATTATTTATTTTTTATCACAATACATCAATAAACAGAACATTATAAACAACAAATTCACAGAACATAAAACCTTATAACTTATTTTCATAATAAAAATTAGTTGAGCCGGCCCTGGGTTTTCTGTCTTTGATTATGCATGTAAATTGACAATTAATAGTATATTATATACCCACAATACGAGCTGATTCTAGTGATTAGTTTAAAAGATATTACCTTAAGAATTATTGGGCAAAACTCAGATCAATAGATCAATAAAAAAAAGGCTCAGGCTTTTTTCAATAGTCATTTCTAATTCACCTAAGTGAACTCTATCTACCATAACATTTTGTCCCTTTCCTCGCGATTCACCCTGTTATATCTACAACATGTATGTATAGTTAATATGAAATAAAAATCGACGTTAACATTTTTTAAAGAAAGCTCTTGCTGCTGGTAAAATATAAATCACATTTTACAAATACTTTATGCCATTACGTAAAGAATTATATTATTTTTTCACTAAACGGGTATGCTTAGGCTTTTCTTATCCCTCTTAACATTGATTAAGGAATGAATTCTTTAATCAATGCTCATAATCTGGAGATATAAAAAACTTATTGGAAGAACTATAGACTAAATGGGTATATTAAAGAACCAAATATACAAAAAACAGAAAACTACATTTTGAGTCATTTTTATAAACAGGACAAAATCTAACACCAATTTCAAATTGTAAAATGATGCTTGGTATGAAATATTATACCGTTTACATACCAGCATAGGCGGAAACATGGAACACAAGATACAATGATACAATAGATTATCTCGTGGCAAAGACAAAGGAATAACGTCAAGATATTTCCCAGTCACATCAGCAATTCTAACAGCCCACACACACACACGACCCCTATACAGCGGAAGTTGTTAGTGAATGCAAATAACCTATAACAATGCTGCCAGTAGCTCCTGTTATCTGTTCTATTTTTCCTGTCGTAAAATATTCAAATTTAACCGAGATCAAATCAAAAATAATTCTCCCCCATTCTATTTGATATAAATTGATTTCGGTTGATTTTTGTAGGAGCAGCGCTCAAGTAAAAGGTCCAACATACAAGAGCCATTCCTAATTCAGCATATTTCTATAATAACTCTAATGACTAGTATTTCAAAAATTAATCATTTATTTGGACCAAAATAATTACATGATGGAATCACAACATACAACCTATCGAACATCAACAAATACATATAACACCTACAACGTGATCGCATTTAGACAAAAAAATTGCGGTAGACAAAATTTTGATTTATAAAAAGAATAATTTCACATAGATCCAGTTTAGGTTTTTATAATATTATAAAAATCAGGTCTCCTTCAATCTTCACAACTAGAAATATGTATTACTCATAATTGTGCCGTGCCTATTGCAAAAAATGTATGTGGTAATACAAATTATATTGAGATTGAATCTCAACATAAATAAAATGGTAGGTATCTTATTAAATTTCGTTTAAAATAATTATACAGTAGGTTAGGCCATTGAAAACGAAACAGTGTTAGGGTACTTCAAATTGATTGTACAAGAAACGTTCAATCTCATTTTCAAGAGGTACATCATTTGCAATTAAATTCACCTGCAAATCGCCGAGTATTAAAAAAAAACAATTTGATCTAACCAAAAAATCATCCGTTTCGTTTTAAATGGCCCAGATAGGAAATAACAATTTATATCATCAATTATTTCCAATATCACAAAACCATTGTCAACGTTCCCTCCCTTCTTGACAATCTCTCGCCAACTTCTATTATTTTAGATCTTTCTTTTCTACAATTTCAACTAGGACACTGACCGACATAACGGGACAACCATAATTTTGACCAAATTTATTGTATGTTAACTTTTTGTTCCATAGTCCGATTTTAATTGTTTGCAGAAAAGCATATTCAGTGGGGTTTATAGGTTTAGATTGCAACATTACTCTATAGTGTGTTACAAAATTAAGGGAAAACATATATACTTTTATATTTTCCTGTATTCCAACATGTAAACTTTCTTTTCGCACATTGAATAAAATAATTAAAACCGAAACATTTATACTTTTTAATTTTCAAAATTCGGCCCGCGGGCTTATATCTATTATCCGACCCGCGACTAAACAAAAAAAACCTTATTTTATCCGGCCCATGACTAAACAAAAGACGACTCTGAAAATTGGCCCATATATCTAACCACCCATCTCCCTAAGTCCAGCACTGCTTTCGCTCTCAACAACAAAAAATGATGAGAGCTCATTACATGTACACAGGGTGATTCCTATAACGTTCTCACCCTAATTTTTTGGTTAGTCTTTGGAAATAAAATAAAAATATTTAAAGTAGGTACCTTATAGTAATTTTTCTAAGGATTTCGACAATTTCAACAAAAAAAACAATTGAAAGTCAAAAGTGGCAAAAAACAAAACAATGTTTTTTTTTTGTAGAACGTGTTAAATTATTTCAATTATTATCAGTATTTTACTAAATATGTTATATGTTATATTTTTTTAAAGAAAGGTATAATAATATATATAAGGTATATCTTTTTCCAAATTTTGAAAATATTTATACATTTAAAAAATCATTGTCTTATTTTTTCCCACTTTTATTTTATTTTATATTGTTTTTTTTGTCGAAATTTTCGGAGTCCTTGGAAAAAATACTATAAGTTACGTTAAATATTTTTATTTTATAACTAAAGTCTAAAGACAAACCAAGAAATTGAGGTGAGAACGTTATAGGAATCACCATGTACCTACCTAGTTTAAAAATCAGTTTGTAAAATTAAAATAAACTTTATATTCAATTATTGTTTTATTTACTAAAATCATGATTATTACTAACATGGGTGTATACGTAAAACAATATCAATACATTATTTCATTTGAATTAAGTATTTCCCACATACAAAATTATTTAATTTTGAGCCGCCGCCAATTTTCATTTTGCAATTCGACCCGCCACTGAAAAAGTTTGCCCATCGCTGCTTAAGTGTCTAAAATGTGCTTGTATGTACATAGTTTTACACAAATCAAATCCATAAATATTTGCTTTCACGGAGTTATTTAGCAAATAAAATAAGTGATAAAATTAAACACTGCTAAAGACAAATATTTATATTAAGAAAGTGCTGAACAGGATAAAATACACGCCATAAATGCAATAAATAGTTCGACGATATCAGAGAACAGTGCAGAAATATGATACGTAATATGGTTCTTCTATAAATAGTACGTAAAAATATTTTTTTTAAATCTCAAGGATTACTACTTTACAGATTTTGCAATGTAGTATTATAAAATTATAATATACACACTCACCTGGTATTAATCTTTACGGAAACTAATGGATTTATCATTTCAGTAAATGTCATATATATACGACTTGACGCTGATCTTGAAATATTTCCATAAAACCTTAGTCAGCTATTCATTAAAATATTTATGAAATTTGAAACCTTTTATAAACTGGTACTTCGTTTTTCACTTACGTATAATATTGGAACTGTTCCAACTTGAAGTTAAACAGTGAAATTGGTACATCTTGTAAATATAATTTACCTTTTGGTTTCATAATTAGAAAATTCAGCAATTTTATTTCTCAGTTCAGTTCTTATGATTTATTAATTGTTACGTAGGGTAAGAAAAATTTAAATAATTGCATAAGACAAAGTTAAAGAATTATTCTTCATATCCATTACATTAAATTCTTGCCAGTAATCTGTAGCACGTGAGCAAGAAAAACAGAAACATTTAAATATAATGTAAAAGTATGTCAAACGTTCATGTAAGTTGCACTGGGAAATGCGGAAATGAACGAGTTATAGATAGACCATGGCTTGCATTTTCATACTTCTCCATCTCTACCTACGCAGAACAATTTGAGTCAAGTGCTCTTTAGTTGACGTTGATGTGCGGCTACAACTTCTTAAAACGACTCTTTATTACCACACATATAGAATGTTTAACTTAGCATTTTACGTTCTGTTAATATTTACCAATTATAGTCTACGAATACGCCTTCGTATTAAAAAAAAATTCTCAGACTATGCTAAACAGAATACAGGACTACTCCTCTTAACTGATTTACTTCATCACATATTTACTATTTCTATTATACCAAGAGACCCAAGAGTTAAAAAAAAACTGTATATCTTGGTTGGCCATTGGTTATATTTTAACATTTAATAAGTCATGGTAAGTATTAAAGTAATTGACAAAAGCGAGGACAAAAGCCACCGTGTGTTCTCAAGTAGAGCTTTCTTGTTGCAGAAATGTATAATTATTAAAAATATACACTTTACTTTAAATACAGAAACTGCAGAAATAGATTCACTACCAAAAAATAAGTAGAGTTTGCTGTATAAACTTTTTTCCTGGGGATGCGCTATTTGAGATACAGGGTGTTAAAGTTAAAGTACAGTACAAAAAAAATTATATTTCCTGTCATAACTTCATAATGCTCTGACGGAATTGAATTAAATTGATTACAGCGTTTTCACTTAATTAGATCTTTTATTGAATGTAACATTAACCACGTGGCTTTAACCAGTGGCGTGCTACTGAAGGTGTCGTCCCATTCTCCCAAGAAAAAAATACGCCACCGGTGGTTTTTTGTAGAAATAATTTTAAATTCAGGTAACTGTTACGTTAAATTAATAAACAACGTTTCTTGGTATTTTTTAATAGTAGCAGCCGTTTACAAGATATTTGGGCTTGTTTTTACGTTTTATTGAATATTTCTAATAAATTAAGCCTTTTATTTGATGTAATATTAACCTGGTGGTTTAATTAAGTGAATACGCTGTAGTAAATTTTATTCAATTCTGTCAGCGCATTCGTATCTGCCATTTTTACTTGTTTATGGTTATCTCATTTTATTGTTACTTTTGTGTATGGATAGATAGATGGCGGGAGATCCATGGAAATGGAACAACAGAAAACAAATAAGAAATTATGATTATAAACAAAAAAAGATTTTAATAAAACTTTATCCCTTTACGATATTCAACAGTTTTCAATTAAAGAATTAAAAGTTATTGTGGTACAACCCCCACACAGAATATATAACAGAAAATATATATTTTTTTGTAAACTTTAACACCCTGTATCTCAAATAGCCCGCCCCCCAGGAAAAAAGTTTATGGAGCAAAATCTACATATTTTTTGGTAATGAATCTATTCCTGCAGTTTCTGTATTTAAAGTGAAATCACCCTGTATATACATACAAATATTTGTAGACAGTAGGGAATCAATACCAGTCTCTTCTGACTTGTAAGATGAGTCAATTGTCTTTGTAAAACAAAATCAAGAAGGAAGGGAGTATGAGATACCTGCAGGATGCCAGATTTCATAGAATAAAGTTATCGTTATTTCAGACGTATGGAATATACAGGATGAGTCAGGTTGTACGGTAAAAACTTAATATGTGAATAGAGCATGAAGAAACTCTTAATTTTTTTATATACGGTGTTAAAGTCGAACATTTTTGGTTGAATTTTTTTAAATATCTTTTGGTTAAAAACATCAATGAAATTTGGTTGGTTTATTTTTTTCGTAGGGCACTATTCGGGCACTATTAACTGGTGATATTAGTTTTTCAAAATATAAGAATGCCGATAACTGTGCGTCACTGGATTTTCTCATATAATTTCGGAGTTGAAAACCTAATGTAATAATAATAAAATAGTCTAAGGAGACAAAATTTTCAATAACAAAAACTTTACAATAAATTTTCAAAATTAAATCCATTAACCTCAATGCACTTTTGGGCCCACAAATAAATTTCATTTTGTATATTCCTGAGTTTATGCACATCTACCTTTAGTTGACGTGAAAAATGTACTATTCGGTCAACTAGTACTTGTTAGTTGATGGTCGATTAATTTTTAAAGTGCATTGAGGTTAATGGACTCTAGAATGGACTTCATTTTGAAAATTTATTATAAAAATTATAATTAAGGCGCTGTTCTTTTAAAATTTTTGTTATTAAAGATTTTGTTTCCTTAGAGTATTTTATTATTATTACATTAGGATTTCAACTCCGAAATTGTATGAAAGAATCCAGTGGCGCACAGTTATTGGCATTCTTATCAGAAAAAAATGTGTAAACGCACGCCACTGTATTAGTTTTGAAAAACTAAATCGACAGTTGATAGCGCCCTATGAAAAATATAAACCAACCAAATTTCATTGATATAACTATTTTTAACCAAAAGCTATTTAAAAAATTCAACGAAAAATGTTCAACTTGAACCTTGTAAAAAAAAATTAAGGGTTATATAGCAAAATCCTCAGACACATCAATACTGTTTTTTGATGCTCTATTCACATATTAATTTTTTACCATACAACCTGACTCACCCTGTATATTCCATACGTCTGAAATGTATGTATATTTTCGTATCTTTCGCGAAGTTATATTTTAAACGTTTATTATTTATTATTAACACGCTTTTATTAGCTTCACCTGTATGTTTGTTTGTATGTATGTATGTTTGTTTGTATGTAACGGAATTTTTCAACGAGATTATTACCCACTTTAAAACGTCAGATCAAACTGAAACTTTGCACACTTATCAAGGATCGATGAAAATACAAAAATGTCAAAAAAAAAATTTTGGTTTCCATTAGATTCAAAAATTTTGAAAAAAATTTGAATAGGTACCTACAACAAATTTGAATTGAAAAATTTTGAAAAAAATTGAATTGAAAAATGTCAAAAAAATTTCCGATGACTAGGGCAAAGTTGTCAAATTATTGTATTGTTATCGGTTCTCACCAGGATCATCAGGATAAAATAAAATAGGTATGGTTTAAAAAAACAAAAAAAAATGCTTTTATAGCAAACCGAACTAAAAAGTAAAAAATAAATTATAGTTTAAAAAAACTAAAAAAACACGCTTTAAAGGGAAACCGAACTAAAAAGTAAAAAATAATGTTTATCTATTAAGAATTTGTTCAACAGTGATAAATATTCCACTAACTCAATATAATTAAATGCTTTTTACTAAGTTTAAAATAAGAATCAAGTAATTGACAAAAAATAATTTTATTGTAAAAAAGTTCTTCTGAAGTTTCTGACGAACTATCTTCGGATCCTACATGAAAAATGAGAGGTTCTACAGTTAGTTATGTCAATAAGATCGTCGAGTTCCCACATTTTTGCTTCTTCTTTTAGTACGTGATTTATACACCTTTGCCATTTATCTGCAGTCACTCGTTCCAAGGAATTGGTTAACAAAACCTTGACATCGTCTAATTTAAACGTATAGTATTATTCCGGGCTACTTCACCTTTTACCTGTGCCCATACCAATTCAATAGGGTTAAGTTCGCAGTGATAGAGTGGTAAATTATTTGACGATTCTATGCCATTGCATCTACAATCAACGTACTTTTTGGGTCCTAGCATTGCCAATCGTCAAAAGTTCTTTTTTCGCCATAGTTGTTTCGAAAGCAACGCCTAGACTGATGTGTTCACGCAGGTGCACAATAGTTTAAGTCGAGGGGTAAACCGCTGGCAAAAATCGTGTACACCTACTTCCACTTTTAAAAAAACTTCCACCTACTTCCACCAAACTTCCACGTACTTCCACCAAACTTCCACGTACTTCCACCAAACTTCCGCGTACTTCCACCAAACTTCCACCTACTTCCACCAAACTTCCACATACTTCCACCAAACTTCCACATACTTCCACCAAATTTCCCTCAACTTTCTTTCGAGCTTTCTTTTGAACTACTCTCGGAACTACCTAATAATAATAATTTTTTAATTATTATTATTAGGTAGTTATTATTATTATTATTAGGACTAAATAAGGCGAGTTTTCGCGCTCGGCTCATAACGTTTATTTCAAAAACAAATAAACTTAGCGACCCAAAAACAAAAAACATTTGAAAACCAGTCTTGTTTCCTAGGGCAGTCGTGTAATAGTTTTCGAACTTAATTTGTAATTATTGGGAATTAATTAGTAAAATATGCAACAAAATCGCATGTTTTCAATTTTTTTCCGATATTTAAAATAGGCTTTATTAAAAAATCGGTTACACGAGGGAAGTGTGCCACATTACCTTTGCAATGATACCAAAATATTATCGATTTGATAAAAATACTCAAAATTCTATGCTATATCCCGAACGTCTGCAGCACTCGAAAAACCGAAATAATAAAGTACAGCGGTCAATTAATTTCGAAAAACTATTACACGGCCTCGTACACGGCAACCCTAGGAAAAAAGAGCCTTTGATTGTTTTTTGTTTTGAGTCGCTAAGTTTATTCGTTTTTAATATGTGTTACGGCTGCCGATCGTGAAAACGGGGCGAATGAAGGACTCTTTATATTATCTATTTTGGTGATAAGCATAATCTAGGGGATAAGTAATAGACATCAAATTAAATAAAATGCTTTATTTACTGGCAGTTTTATTATTATAAATGCAAAACAAGTAAATAAAAATACCTAGCTCTAATTTAATTTTAAAAAAATAACAAGTCTTCCTTCTCTTTGGTTATAAAATGAAGTGCTAAAGTAAAAGTAAAGAGAATGGCCCAACTCCCTGTAATATTATCGAACCATAATATTATATATACAGTGTGTCCCACTTTTCACCACTACACCCCAATATCTCGGCCATTTGTTGATCGATTTTGAACAAATTTGGTATACTTCTTTTCTTTCAGATTGTGTTTAAAAAGTTATTAAAAAAAAATTTTTTCAAACTTAAATACGCTTACTATGATCAAAAGAAATTGGCAAAAATTAGGAATTTATATTAGCGATTGAGATAGGGTTTTTGTTTTTACAGATTCTTGTTCAGCATGACCTAAAACGCCTGTATACCAAATTTCGTTAAAAAATATTTATAAAAAAGTGATAAAAATCTAAGATTTCAATAATAAAAAATAATAAAAGTTGAGTTATTTGATATTTTCTAAAAAAAAGTGCCCTAATGCTTTTTTTTTTTTTGAAGGCATGAATATTGGTGACTGGTGCATATTCTACAACATTTCCATTTAAAATCATCCCTTTCTTCTAATTTTACAAGGGGATCAACCATACGATTCTTCGACATTTCGATCGCAGACTTACCATCACATATAAATCTTCTTAATAGATCGGAACTTACTCTTTGATTTTCTGTGCTTAACAACCAACACAATGAACTTTTTTTGACAACAGATATTTTGTCCTTGATAAAAACGCGTACAAATGGCCCCTTAACATAAAAGTTACCTTCTTTGCCTCTGTCTGTATAGTCTTTCAATAACCAACCTTTCAGATACTTCCACCATACTTCTACTTACTTCCACCAAACTTCCACATACTTCCATATACTTCCACGCACTTCCACATACTTCCACATATTTCCACATATTTCCACCTACTTCCACGTACTTCCATCAAACTTCCAGTGGGTTGTACACCTACTTCCACTGGCGGTTTACCCCTCGGTTTAAGTGTTATAAATAAATAATTGGTCTCATAATGATGAAAACAGATACCATAAAGCTGTTAATTCTGTACCTGTTAGCTAAAATAAATCACGTTTCTACCTGGGCGGAGGTATAATCCCTAAAAAATTTAGTGCGGTTATTTCTGGTACTTGAAATCAAAATATTCACTGGTGTAATAAATGCAGTCAATCTTTAGAAAAACGTTTACCTACATCTCTTTACTGAGAAGTATACGATTGGCCAGTCGATTTTTTTTCGAACACAATGTACATAATAAATACTGTAATATTTCTATATAGTATGTCATTTATTATTATTATAATTATTATTTATTATTATATTCCATGAATTTTAAAAAACTTAGTAGCACGCCCATGGCGGCTCCTGATTATAGGGTTTTATTACTCTACTTCATTTCCAAATGGACTTTAGTTAAATAAGTTCCCTTATCTACTTAAATAACACCTACCTGTGTATATTCAAGAGGGAGTATAACGTAACTTTTAAAAAACAAATATTTGGCAAGCCAGACGTAATATAAACATCTTAGTTTTTAACGTATTTAACTAAATTTATACGGTACTTCTAATTCAATAACCATCAAAACCATCTGCTGTACAATTTCTAGTGGACTTTTATGAACTTGTCCTTTATACTACATGAATTATTTTTTCTCTACATAAATTCTAATTTCCATTAAATTTTCATTTAAATTAACTCGCAGTTTTAATATACCTACAGATAAATAATATGTACATAATAGTATATTAAAGTATAAGTGGATATTAAGGTCTTTAAAACACACGCGATTTTTCGAGCATGACGGCGCACGGAGTGCTCGAAATACTTTACGCTATTTTTTTTATTGGCATTGGTACACTTTGAAATCATAAATAATTACTAAAAAAAATGGAAATAATAACTAATATTGTAAAATACCTTTAGTTGTCATCGAAATGAGAAAAACAAAAATTAATTTGCAATCTGCCATATAAGAATTTTATTGTCATCACAGTTAAAGCTTTTAAAACATTTGTCAGTAATATTTTATTTGACGTTACAAGGTACTTCTGTCAGATCAATAATTAAAAAGTTGACATTTACACTTCACGTTTCTCGGGTTATTGAAGTTGCCATGGTAACTTTAAAACACCCGCGTTTTTTATAGTTGGATTTAAACACTCTGAGACGTACAGTCGGCGCCATCCAAATGTGAACGGCAAAATTGTATAGTGTAATTTACACTTTAAATCATAGTCGCCGGAAAATTTGAAAATAGTTGTCAAATATATTTGTCATAATTTGTCAAAAGTAAAAGTAAAGATAACTATGCCAAGACATTTAACTGAAGTGCAAAAAGCGAGGGCTATTCGCCTCGGTCACCGCCTGGCGGATTTAGTCAGAACCCTCGCCGTGTACCGCAGTTTACTGGTTTTTAAGTTTTCATAAAGAAAATAGGTAGCAAAGACGTTGAACTTAATACTGGAATTAGATATTTTAAAAACTACTCACGTTATTTATACGTTGAAATGACGATTGCGCATAAAAAATTGCATTTTTGTAATAACAAACTTTGAAAACCAGGAAACTGCGGTACACGGCGAGGGTTCTGACTAAATCCGCCAGGCAGTGACCGAGGCGAATAGCTAAATTGGAAGAAAATAAGTCTTTGAGTGAAGCGGCTGCCGATTTAAATGTTGGTAAAAGTTATATACTTTATATAAAAAAAAACGCTGGCAAGAAGAACAAAGACTGCAAAGACCTATAAGGCAAGATATAGGGAAGGTCTCCAATGAGAATAAAGACAATGTTCTGGTCGAATTTATCCATCAGAATCCTTTCGAAACCGCTGTCAAAACTCAAGAAGAAACATTATTCCCAGGGTCTTTCAGAATAGCACAAAGACGTCTAAACTATCTGGCCTGACGAATTGCTGATTTTTAAATACAGAGATTAGTTTTTACCATTTTTATTTTATTAATGTTTTTCTGAATTATAAATTATTAGGTGTTGAAATATATTAATTATTGTTAATACGCTTAGTTTGTGTCATTTTATTTCTCACAATCGTTAAACATGAATGAATTAAAGAAATAAATAATATTAACCTTCTTCCACTAACATGTAGGTAATATTAGTTAATTATTTTGCTAACTTCTTTTATATTATTCGTGTCGGTCTTCGTCCTTCCAATTATTATTATGGTAACAGAAAATAATAAAAGTAATATTATTTTCTCTCAATATATCCTCTCTGTGTTACGCCACTAAACAAAGTCTGACTTACTACAATGAAATTCAGAAGAAAATTCCATGACAACCAAAATGCGTTCACATTTGGCTGGCGCCGACTGTACTTTAAATATAAGCAAAATAGGGTACCTACCAATAAAAAAAAAATTAAATTAGATTTTGTTATAATTTTTTTCCTCTACGTTTTTTAATATCCAATAAAAATTAAAAAATAATGATTCTCAGGCCTTTGGCCTAATGTAGTTAGTTGATGTATTTACCAGTTTTAAGTGGGTGTACGCCTCGCTGTACGCATTTAGAGGAACTCTGAAGAGGCCCTGTCTAGAGTCGTGGCCTTCAAACACTGGTATTAAATCGAATATCGAAAATACTTGGACTTCAAAGTCACAAAAGCCATTCCATATGTGTTCTGGAATTTTGCATAAGTCCAAAAAGTTGCGGGTGTCTAACACTTTTTTTACCGTTTTACAAATAGAAGCAACGTAAATGACTTCCTTGGCAGATTCGTTTCCCTCTTATTCGTTGTTACTTGAAATTATGTTTAAGATCACCAATTCTATAATTTCTGTAATTCTATAATCTGATCATCAGTCACTGTCATTATCCACACCGACAAATTCTACAAAATTAAATACGTTAAACTTATCTCTAACTTCTACTTTCACTGTATTTTATATCTCAGTAGCATAATCAACCTCGAGGTCCTGTTGATGTTTTTCTAATCATTTATTAAGTGGAAGCTGATCATCTCCGAGTCAAATTCATATTTTTAGAAAATTCCCCATGTCTAAAACAATTTGCTATGGTTTCACTTTGAGTTTCATAAGCCATATCATTTGCCACTAACATTTCCATTAGTAAAATTTTGCTATAATTTTTCAGAGCATGTATCCCCCCGGCTGTAGTTTTGAACTTGTGTTGGAAGGCAAAAAAACCCATCTAATTTGCTTTTGCTCAACGTCAGAATGACCTGGACAGTTGTTGTCTATTAGAAAAACAATTTTTCTATTCCTCCATTTTAGCTCTTCATAGACCATTTGTGTAAATTTTTGTCGTCAGCCATAGTTTGATTTATATTTTACGGGTAATTGCTTATTTTTAGTTTTCTATTACATGTTTGCAGTTGCTTAATAGCGTAATTCCCATCAGGAGTCATTTTGTAAAACAGATCTGTTTCGCATGCGTTAAAAATGTCTTTGTACTAATGTTTTCGAATATTGGGCCATAGATTAACAATCATAACAACATCTGTATCTACTGCTGCAGACTTTCCCACAGTCTTGCCCCCATCGTTGTCTCTTTTTAAAACGCTGAATATTCCATTGCATAAGCTGTTTCTTGTAACACACTACAACTTAAAGGAACATTTTCATGTTGTTTTTGGGTGAACCATTGAAGATCTCCATTTAAAATTTACTCTAGCATATATTGATCAAATTTCTGTTTTTTTTTTCCCATGGATATTGTACAAAGAACAGATTTGTTCAATCTCCTTTCTTTGCAAATATCATTTCGTATTTTTTGTATAATACCATACCTCTTAAGGTAAGAATTTTACGTTTTTTTTATTTATTCTGAATATTACCAACTCGGTAGCGCAGCGGGCTAGATCATAAGTGACAGGCATCACTCTGGTCACACTGCCTATCATGATTGGGTTCGAGCCCCAGCACCGGCATTGGCAATGTCGGTGAGTTATGGATGTCTGTCTGCGTTTTCTAATGTAAAACCCATTCCGAACAGCCTCGGCTTTGGATTTGGGGGTTGTCTAATTTATGTGGTACGTCTATTATTATTATTACTATAATTTTTTTTCGGTTTCCCGATGCTGGACAGTCTCCCCGTGGCCTCAGACACCTCACGAAGAGAGCACAAGTGAATATAATCTACAGCCACTCCCCACATCCCGCAGGGTTAGTGACTGTAGATTCCAGATTCATGTGCCCTAAGTAAACGAAGAGATCCCAGGATGACCGTTTTCTGCATTTGACCAGCCAATCACTCTGCCGATTTTTGGCAGGCGGGCATGGTCTTCAATGCGGAGAGCAGTGTGGGCTTCATACCTCCGAGTACACCGATTAGCAGGACGACCATCTTAACATATGTATAGTAGCTCGTACCGGAGATCTCTGTATTTGGTCCGTGTATTTTATTATTATTATTATTATTATTATTATTTAGTCCACTGGCAGTGGTACTATGCAATAAATATATGCTACTGTTGCTACAAGTAACCAAAGAATCTGACTGTTATATTACCGTGCGCTACAGCGTAAACAAGTCCTCGATGAAATCCTGTGTAAACCGGCGAATCCCCGAATTTGTCGGAGGAATACATTGCATTAGCTTAAGAAAACCTTGCTTAGTTTTATTCGGAAGTTCGTTATAAATGGGTTTGCTATAACCAGTAAAGAATACATTGTACTTAAGGAAATATCATAATTATTATCGTTGTTTGAAATGTAGTACGTTATAAATAGCCCAGGGTCGATCCAGTCAAACCTTGAACAAATTAGAGGCAAGCTGAAATTTGGTATATAAGTTTGTATTGGGGTCCTTAAAATACCACCAAACCCCACCGGTAATCCGCCGTACCTGTCACCCCTAAACAGCCCCCGAAAGGGGTGAAAATCGGACTTTTTCTAGTTATTTGGCAATATCTTAAAAACAAAGCTATATACGAAAAAATATGAAGATAGAAAAATTAAAGGGCATACAATTTCCTATAAAATTGCGTTTAGCAGATATATTTTGCTTTATCAGTGGCGGAGTTATGATATTTTTAATAATTGGGTATTTTGTAAAAATATTCTCTAGCCTTTACTTATTGGATTTTGACATTAAATATACATAACAATGTATATGCATATTTTGGTAAATACATTTAATACATTCTTACATCAATAAATTAGAAATAAAAAACATACCAGTGGAGTACTATATTCTAATTTCATACATTATTTTGTATTAGCTAATAGAACTTTAACATTTTACGTGCCTTTTAAATGTAAAAAAATAATTATTTTAAATATCCGTGAATTTCTGTTACGAATTAAGAGGAATTATTTTTATATTAATAATATTAAGGACATATACCGCATGTCATGACAACTGAGTAGTTTTCCGCGTCGCCATTCGCCCCTGTATGTATGCTCTCTTCGTATATTCTCGATACGACTTCATTACGCTAAACAAAATTTGTATATGCTACGCCCAGGAAGAAGTTCGAAACCAAATAAAATTACTAATACTTCAAAGTTGCAGCATAAGTTGTGACCTTTAATAAATGTTAAATAAATAAATAAATAAAGTGTAAGAATAGTATTTTGTACTAAACTTCGCCCATCAATAAAGACGTTTATTATTATTATTATTATTGCCATGCACGCCATTTCCGGATGTGATACTACATCTGGCCTGTTTACTAGGGGAAAAATTAATTTGGTCAATATTATGAAAAAGAAGAAGTTGGTTGACCTTCTTAAAGAATTTTACAATCCAAATATATCCAAAGACAGATTGAGGACCTTTATTTCGACATTTTTTATTTCCGTATACGTCAAAAATAGAACAAGTACCGATTTGAATAACGTCAGATACATTCTCTACCAGCAGTATGTAGCAAAGCAAAGTTTAAATAAAGATTTTAATCTGGCTTCACTTCCACCGATCATAAATGCAGTTCAGTACCATGCATATAGGACATTTCATCCAGCAACTCTACATACATATTTTATTCACATGTATGATTAACTTTTAGGTTCAAGCATGGTTGAATAATAGCTTACCACTCCAGGACTGGGGATGGATTTCTAGTGATTCCGGAATCTCTCCAGTCCAGATGGATCAAGATATAGACCCCAAAGGGTTCCTTAAACAAATTTTTTGCAACTGTTCATCAGGTGGTTGCAAAAGTGCATGCTCATGTCGTAACCTGTTTTAATAGGGCAGTTGAGGATTTACAGGCGGAAGACGACATGTCAACATGCAGATAAAATATATTGGATAATAAGTAATTAAAAACATACATTACATTCATTTACTTAAACATAACCTGTAAGTATTTTAGTTTATTTAAGAAAAAGCAACTGCGTGCTACTTACTACATAAAAAACTCATATTTTATGTATTATTATAGTTTTAATCTGTTTTGGTGTAAAAGACGTAAAATATATTAATGTAACGTAATTATTTTGTGGGAAATGTGTATTTTGTTAAAAAATACTGGAATTTACAATACGATAACTCCACCACTGGTAAAGCAAAATATATTTGCTAAACGTAACTTTATAGGAAATTTTATACTCTTAAATTTTTCTGTCTTCATATTTTTTCGTATATAGCTTTGTTTTTAAGATATTGCCAAAAAACTAAAAAAAGTCCGATTTTCACCCCTTTCGGGGGTTGTTTAGGGGTGACAGGCACGGCGGATTACCGGTGGGGTTTGGTGGTATTTTAAGGACCCCAATACAAACTTATATACCAAATTTCAGCTTGTCTCTAATTTGTTCAAGGTTTCCTATATAAATCTTCAGATCGACCCTGGGCTAAAACGAGGGATCGTTAGAAACGAATTCGCTCAGACTTCACTGTAGTGTCATGTGTGAAACGTCCGTTATAAGAGGAATTCATTGCCTTATTACATTGTCATCGGGAATACATACATAAGCATGCAAAATATCAAGATAACGCGAAGTGGATTGAAATTGAATTATACAAGATTTGGCCCCAGCTAACAACTAACGTTAAAACGTTATAAATTAAGTCATCCACTTGTTAATAATTTACAATCACTGATATTCCTAACGTTTCATCTATTATTATTATTATAATACCAACTTAGATTATTTTCTTAGATTTTTTTAGACTGTGATAGATAGACTCGGCGATAGGTGGTAGCCACCATACAGACAAGCTGTACAGACGCAGAAGTTTCCCTTGAGTGATTAAAGAATTCGTACACATTCTAGGCTACGCTACCATTTTCATTGTCCCATATAACCCAGTTTGGATGATTCAGAATGACAAAAGTAGGGGACCAAACCAAGTGTAGAATGGTGTGAAACGTCTCTTGTTGAGACAAGCAGAGAGCGGAGAGCGGCTTCGTAGGTCGCTGAACTCGAGCTTCGTTGCCAGACAGCGTGACGCCTCCACTCAAACTCCACAAACAACCGCAAAAAATATCTGCATTATTAATCATCTACCTACACCATCTCAACAATCTAACCATCAAAAAAGTCATTATGCACTGTTTACATAACAAGGCTGCTGCACTTCTGACTAATTTACTACTTCCCCTAGTGAACGAATTTATCTTGTCACTATTGAAAACGTTTGAACATAGAATAACACTGAAACTGTTTTGATATTTCCACCTGATAATTTCTCTTTTTTTAAACAAAAAAAGTATTGTTTTGCGGGAGGTTTGACTATTTCTAATCTTCCAAAAAGACCCAGACGGTTGATGTGTTTGTTAAAACAAAATGTTTAAAACAAATGGTTTTATGCGTTTAAAACACAACGACCTGTTTTAAACACATTACCGCGTGCTACAGCTACATAACATATTATATATTTTTTAGCATACGCTTAAATCACAATTTCGGAAAAATTAGAATTATATTAGTTAGATACCTACCTTTAAAAAAAAAGTATAAAATAAAAATACCAACTTTGATGCACGTGTCCCACGTTAAGAGGCTCACTCGATATCCTAGCTTTATTATTGGGTTAAAATGAAGAACCAAAATCTATGGTATTTTTATGAGGAATCCGATTCTAAGGTCGAATACGCGATAGGACCCCTAATAATAGAAAAAAAAACGATTTTCCAAATTTTTTCCACCCTGTATAGTATACACGGTGGTGAATTTTTCGATGCCGACCATTGGTATCTCGGAAACTATAAGATGTAGAGGATCGGTTAAATTAGACAAAAGTTGCGCTATTTTATGCTCTACAATTTCCTGCCAAGAAATGCTGGATATATTGATTCGTTCGCGGTTTATCCTGAAAAAATTAAAAATCGTGATTTCAAAAAAATATTAATATCTTCTATACCATTCATGCGAACTTAATGAAATTTGGCAAGGTTATATTTTTTTGGCCTCTACCAATTGAATGGCGTTGACATAAATTTTCTAAGCCTTCTATATTTTGAGCAACGATAGTCAACTTTTTTTTCTCATGGCCGCCTATTGAATTTTTACACCATTAGTTAGAGAAAATAATTCTCTTTTCACCTATGTCACCAAAATGGCCTGATTTTTTAAAAACATGTTGATATTCGAATTAATGTAAAAATAATTTATAAAATCCAGTATGCTTTGGAAAAAGTTGACTATCGTTGCTCAAAATCTAGAAGACTTAGAAAATTTCTATCAATGCCATTCAATTGGTAGTGGTCAAAACTATAACCTTGCCAAATTTCATTAAATTCACATGAATGGTATATAGAAGATATTAAAATTTTTTTGAAATCACGATTTTCAATTTTTTCAGGATAAACCGCGAACGAATCGATATCCAGCATTTCTTACCTTTTTACTAACTTTTTCAACGCTCGCTTTATCCTCACCCAAACAAGAATTCTGTTCGGGGCTTCAGGATAATGTCATTGAAATTAATGAAAGGCACATTTCAAAACTAGTGAAATACAGAGTGTATTTAAAAGGTTTGGTGGTGAAATGCACATGTTTTTTTAATGGAACGACCTATATTTTCTTGTCGCAATTCCGCAATGGGCTCATTTCGGAAATTTTTTTTAATTCATATTCCGAAAGTACACCTTGTAATTAGTAGGGGAAAGGGGAAGGGGGGGCGGAACGGGTACATTAAGGTTTTAAGTCGATTTAAAAATACTAAGAGTTTAAAAATTCAACATGTTTCAATTGAAATCAGTTCTTTGGAGTATTAGTTAAATGCATTTGTTACGTTTAGTTGCAAAATTAGGATTTTAAGAACCTAAAACAATTTATTTAAAAAAAATGCATTTTGTCCCATTTCGCCCCAGGGGCGGGGCAGAACGGGGAACTAATAATTTACATTAAATAATTTGGTTTTTTTTGCAACAAGCATAATATTAATAATAAATAATATTTTTTTGTTTAACAAACTTAAAAGTTATTCTTATAAACAAATTAAATCTAGATGAACAAAACAGTTACTGCCAATATTCACATATGAGGACTGAGGACGGCTTCGTCATCGTCACTTACGACAACCCGAGCATGTAATCCATCCGTCAACTGATTTGGACCTTGTCTGTCCATTTTGTGAACATAATTGCGAACCATCTAAAATAAAAAAATGTTTACTTCAAAATTTGAAAGAAGGCAGCCGTAGATTGATGCACAATGGAGTACCCCATTCTGCCCCATAGGCTGTTTTTCAGTTAAAACTAATTTTTTTAATTAAAATAACATATAGAGTAAAACTATATATACATAAAATTAAAGTCAAATAGTGATTACCTTCAATGACAAATCATATTTAACTTAATACCGTAAAAGCCTACTTACCGTACTGATCTAAATGGATAAAAGTTATATTTGCGACAAAAAATTCCATACATCAACGACACAACTAACTTAACGCACGTATTTTGACCAAATGTCGGTACAGCAAGTGAAATAGTGTAGAGAAAAACAGTTCGTAAAAGTTTTAAATATTCCTGGTGGCGCGTTCAGTTTTCAGAATGGTCACCCCGTTCTGCCCTCTGCCCCGTTCCACCCCGCCTTCCCCTAAATGTGCAAAATATTAAATTTTTTTTTCAACTGCTTCTCCCTCAAAATAAATAATGAAAATAGAGCGCTGTGACGTCACACCACTCGCAGCGGTCGGCCGCTAGCTTGTTTCCTATAGTTTCATACCGGCGGCAGTTACTACACACACGGCGGAAGGGGTAATTTCGTTCATCTCTTAAGTGCTTCGTCCTTGGTACAGTGAAATCTAAATACCATATATCCGGATAACTCATAGAACCAGTGGAGTCGGATGGTGTGACGTCATAGCCGTTTCAAATATGTTACGAATTTGAAATCAAATATTAGGGTTAATATTAACGCTAGCGATCTAATTTTTGCACACTATATACTTAGAGGATGAAATACTTACCGAAAATAAATTAAAAAACAAATATCACGAAATGAGCCCATTGAAGCCACTTTGGGGCTCTCTTCCCCTTTTATATAGTAGGCCTGCAGAAATAGAAAAAACGGTGTAACTAATTCGTTTCAGATAGCCGTAGGTAAAAACAGGCGTATTTAGTTATAAGGAATATACCTCTGCGATACCTCCCAAATCAAATAAACAGAACATTGTTTAAAAGTCACTTTTAAGTGAAAAAATCATGAAATTTGGATTTTTTTAAAAATTACAGTAAGACTGCAGTAGATTAATTTTTTTGAATGTTTCTGTTTACTAGGTATTCCAAACCGGTTAATTTAAGCCCCGGTTGATTTCATTTCATTGATTATTTATTTAAATAATTGCCGAAAACCATCGAAATTTTCGAAAATTTCAAGCATTTTTTACTCTGAAAGGAAAAATGCTAGACTCTTGAAACTTTGGTGAAATATGTGTCCCATTACCCTCAACTTACAAAAAAAATTTCGTTTTAAAATGTTTATTAGTTTTCGAGAAAGTCTATTTGTTTATTAAAAACGTCCCAAATGTTTAATGAAAAATTGACCTATTAACGTTATCAAAAATAATTCAACCACAGCTCATTTTTTTCGTCAAGACGTCAATTTTACGAATCTGTTATGGGCGTATCGATTTTCAATAATTTTGACCGTCAAAATGGCGTTAACAACATTGCTAATTTTCGGAGCAGCGTTTTTTGCAAATAACTTTACAACAAATAAACGTATCTGCACAAATCTTTCATATTTGAGTTGCTGGTATTTTTCTACAAATTTATAAAAAAAAATTGTTGCTCTGGGACATGTAGGAGCCGAGATAATTTTTTAAATTGTTTAATGCGCCAAACGTTTATTTATTAATATTTATGGCCAAAATTGAAACTGGTTGTTAATAAGATCTTGAATTTTGTGAATTCATCAAGTCCTATTAAAAACGGGCCCTTTTTGAGGTCAAAATATAATTTTTAATAATTAGTGATTTTAGAGCGTCTTCAATTTGTTTGGCTCAAGGGACAGGTGAATTTTTGATCAAACGAGTTTCAAATTGGGGTAGCGAGAAAAATTCGTCATATCTCCGTTATTTTCCGGCCAATTTCGACGTTTTTTTTTTAATTTGGGGTAGCTCACGAAAATAATAACAATGGGCACATTTGCAATATCCAAATAATAAACAAATAATTGTTATAAACAATTTTTTTTTTTATTTTTTCTTTTTTGGGCTTATGCAACTTATCTACTTTATTTCTGGCCTTCTCTGGACACTACAAAGGTTAAAAACGATGCTTTAAATGATGCACTCGTCTGCGACACCATGTAAAAATGTTTAAAAACAAGATTTTCTTTTATTTAAACTTGTTTTTATACAACGATTAAAACATGTTTAAAACAAAACAAACATTTTTAAATAAAAACAATGGTTGATTGTTGAAAATAAAGAAAAACATTTTTGCCAACCCTACTCGGAACTATACGTCCGCATTTCTCTACAATTCAAATACCATACATTTGTTACTCGATTTGTTATAATGCAATTAGTAATCGCATTTTCAAATTCAAATGATACGGTGTAAAACCGATGAATAAAATTAGTTATTTGTAATATATCGCGTAGAGAAAGAGATGTACCGAGTAGGTACTCGGCCAGGCCGAGCTCTCGGTCTAATTTTGACTATTTGGCCGAGAGCTCGTTTTGGCCGAGCTTTGTTCAAGATTCAAAGTTTTGAAATTTTTTTTCTCTGTATCCATTCAATTAAGTACAATAAAATAAAATAGTAGTCATTGTCAAGTGTTTATTAAAAACAATCTAGTTATAATTAAAAAAAAACTAAAAATAGTTCTCAAAATTAAACAAAACACAGCCATCTCTAAAAGGAACTGAATAACAAATAATACTGATCAAATCCTGAACGATATTAACAAAAAAAAATTAAAACTATACATATTAGTAACAAGCTTAATAAACCAGTCTTGTCTATGAAAACAAAAACGCAATTATACGAAAAATCCTATTTTAAGTAAAAGGCAATGACAATAATAGGTATGTAGCTCGGTATGTAGGTAAAATAAAGAAGAGGGAAACAGGAAGGTAGGTCTACCTGTTTATGAAACACGCGAGAATTGAACCTAGATCCTTCCCCTTTAACACAATTTGAAAAGTAAAAATTCTATCCTTAACGATTTTTTTCGGAGTTTCAAATATGTCCATCATAATTGTCTGTATCTCATCATATACAGAGTGTTGCATATATATTTTTTCAACTTATGTGACACCCTGTATCTAATTATCGTAGTTGTTGCAATTTTTCATTTCGTTGTAAGTTGAAAATGTTGCCGATGATGTCATATACGGAACAATAATGACCTCACAACTAAAAAGAATTAATGTAGTAAACGATATGCAATTAAAAATTAAAACTGATTTGTTCGAGCGATTTTTTTACAGATTTTATTCAACTTTGTCCAACCATTAGCGCACAGTATTTATAAGTAATTTACAATGTAACACTTACCTAGAAAGATTTCGTTGTAATTTTAAATAAAATATTTTCACTATAAAGAGAAAGCATTTCGTATTTGTAACAGATTTTAACTTCTATATTATCTAATATCCGAGCTAATATCTTATTTACGCTACAACTAATCTTAGAGCGTGTAATATCACTCAAAGGTTAATTAATTATGAAGGTGTAACTTGATTTTGACCTTATATTTATATTTCTGCTTAAAACAATTTATGTAGTTCGTATTCGAGATTCAATAGTGTATACAATATTTAGTGCATAATTAGTATTAATTTAATGTTTGTATATACTGCATTAAGTAATGAAAATAATGGCAAAATTTCTCCATATGTATTAATATATCAATTATCTACGAAGCTCTGGAAGGGCACCTAAAATAGAATTTTAAAATTCCAAGTTATAATTAATTTTATTACAAAATTCCAAGTTATAATTAATTTTATTACAAAATTCCGAGTTATAAGTCGAAATTTCAAAATTCCGAGTTATAACTCGAAATATTATTTCAAATTTCGCAGTTATAAGTCGAAATTTTGAAATTCCGAGTTATAACTAAAAATTTTATTTCAAAATTCCGGAAGGTGAATTGTTACAGTCGAGTAGATATTATGGATGAGGTGACGAAGGAGTCGAGTCCAGAATATGTAAAGGAGACTGGAACAACACCTAACGGACGCTCGAACGGTCGAATAATATTTTATTTCCTCCCGTCATTAATAATTGTCTATTTGTACAATTTAAAACTTGTTTACTTTCTTAGATCATTTTGACATTTGACAATTTTGACACTATTTTTTAATTTAAGGTAAATTTTTATGTCAAATAACTGTCAAAAGGTATAATAACAGTTTGTGATTGAATTTCCGGTGGCTTCCGGTACATTACAGTATCTAGTACCGTAATACCTCACTTCCCGGCCGCATAATATGAGTACTGTAATGTCGAGTGTAATGTTGTACTTTCCGGACGGGATGAAATAAATTACTATTTCCTGCACTATTAAAGGCAACTGTCAGTAGTTTTAGTACCCAGAATGAAATGTCATTTGCCCAATAAATAACTGTTTTGATCATTTTCTTGTATTGGATCTTTCCTCTTATCCTCGGTTCTTTCTGTAAGTATATTTTACAGAGTATTTTAACGAATGTTGTAACGAAGTGATTTTTCTCCGTTAGTATTTAAGTTATGTTTAAGGTAACAATGAATTGTAAAATCAGCTGGTAAACAAGCCGTAAATTAATTAATTTTCGATAGTCCCCTGTATAGCTAAAATCCGTGAATTGTTCAAAAATAATGTTCAAGCCGGAAGTAAAAATCATTAGTTACGAAAACTTGTTAAAATATTAACCCGTGTCTGTTTTAAACCGGTTCGTTTTGCGATATAGTTTAAACATTGTAAACAATGTATCTCCGTTTTCCGTTAGCCCGGTTGAATATGGCAAGTTACATAACACGCTCGGACTTAGTAAACCGCGTTCTTAGTTCGAGCCACCTGTCCGGATTCCACCCACCATGAGCGCGCCGCCGCCTGCGTCAGCAAGAAAGGCTAATAAATTCGCTGGGATCGGACAAATCAATATCCATCGAATTATCGACGATAATTATCGATACCCTGGCACCGACAACTAAAACCGACCCGAAACATTTTCTTTTATCGTGAACTATCTTGTTAAGAACAATAGTAGTCCGCCGTTATCCAGCCGTAACGCCTTCGAATAAGCACCGAGATTCGCCGTTGATTTCAGCGTGTAAGTACCGACGTCTTGTAGAACTACTTAATTAAATCAGAGTTCGGGTTAAAGTTTCCGTTTATTTGTATTTAATAATGTTATATCACACATTCACCGGTTGAGCACTACGGTGTTCTGCTCAGATAGTAGGTAGTAGCCATCAGTGGATGTATTACAAAACGTGGATTTATCATACACAGGCAAAACAATTCGGTAACCTGCTCAGGTAGTTTGTGGCCCCAGTGTATGATTTAAATCTTTATTTTCCGGTAAAGAAGGAAATAACTTCCTTGTTAGCATAGGTCTGTATTTGAGGCAGTAGGAATCCGCGTTTGTTAAGTAGTATCCGAAACCGAAATAAAAAGAATCTCTGTGGCTTATTCATAGCGCTCCGATATTTTGGTGTCATACTTGCTAGCCCCATACCAGCCCCGGCCGTTTGATTTCTCCGCGTGGGTAGGATATCTCGATCCGTTCGCACTTCTAGTCCATCGCCGCCCGCAATTAAATTATTTCCACGCGTACTCCGATTTACCAGCTTACATATTATTATCGTTATAAAATTTGTACTTACCCGACTGCAAAGTAAGTCGCTGCATTGTCCTGTTTAGTTTTAACTTGTTTATTCATCGTTGCTGTTAGTAAATAAATACGTTGATATGATATGTAAAATTTACGAGTTATTATTTCCGTTTCTTATTTCTAATTAACCCGTTTGAGAAATTGTCCAGTCCAGTTGACAAGACAATCATCTTAAGACCCTCTGGACAAATAACCGTATCTCCATCTGTTAGCTACCCCTAAACGTTCTCACACCGGAGAACCAAACAAGTGCTGTTCCTTGCACTTAAAAATAAGGAACTGGCGCCCGAGTTTCCGTATTAAAAAGTGTTACAAAACCAGAGAGTTCTGTTTGTAAGTAGCCAGTTACAAACAGTACAGGTTACGTCAGTAAACGCCATTACAATGTTTAAGTACCTACAACTTTTATCATTAAGGAACAATTTGTTTCTAAAAAAACTTGACGCGAGATTATAAATAAAATTATGTTCGTTTTATTTATTTAATTTAATATACAAATAACAGACAAAATTTTTTTAAATTAATCTCACTAAACATTGTGGAGGTGCTATTTGGATAAAATCTGTTACTAATATAAATTATGTTAAAAGGAAATGTGAAATCTATGCCGCTCAAAGTATATGGCAGTTAACAAAAATAATACAGAAAATATATCAAAACGAGCTTTCCAGTTCAGTAAATCTGCATAATACTTCACAAATGACTAGAGGAATTTTAAGAATGCATGTAAGTTAATATGGACTATGTCAGTGTTGATCTTGCTTGTCCAGTATGGTTTTATTAACCTTGGTTTGCCGGAATGTTTAAAATGCACACGGTAAGGGTGCAGGTGTAAAACATCGGTGTGGTGTAGAGTTGCAAAAGAATAGCAGACATCTAACACACTGTGTGGCGTATGCAGTCTAGCTTGTCGTACGTAACCTAGACACAACCCACCTGTCACAAAGGGCAGGAAGTTTTCTATTAGGAACCGCATTTAACACATTTTTTTATAGAGACTAGGTACAGTTCAGAATTTTATTGTAATAGGAGTGCCTGTTATTTATAGCATTAGGTAACAATATCCATTTCAATTTCCATTATAAAGTCTTTTAATGGATATACGTCTGAAACTGGACATTTTAATGGGAGCTGCTTTAGCACTTTTAATCCACTAAAAACATTTTATAAAAATAGGAGAAACAACGATTAAACAAATTTTAGCTTTTAAAATAACTTTTTATTGCTTATTTCTGACGGAAATTTAGGAAGCATTAGCTACGCATTTTATTGCATAGGTACTTTTTTAAAGTCTCTGCTCCAAAACATTATGAAATATGCATCCGAAATGCAAGGGTATAAAGTAACATTCATTAACATCGATCACATGTTTCCTGTATAAAATACAGAACATCAACTTTAGCAACTTATATAAGAAAAATAATAGCCGTCAACTGTTTCAATCGAGGAGTCAATAAATTAGTAGTCACCTCGGTAGTCACCGAGGTAGTCACTTTATAATTTTAAAGTTACAATACCATAATGAAACAGTGTATTGTTACATCTTTGAAAAACATGATTCAATAAATTATTTATTATTATTATTATTTATTTTATTGAATAAAATATACATAAAAACAATGTATGTACGTAATGTTTTGTTGAGAGTAATTATAGGTTGGTTTGCGTAATATTTGATATATACTTTTTTATAAATGTTTCACATCATATTAAGCTAGTAATCGAACTCTGGTTCCTTCGGAATCTGGAGCATAGTATTTTCTTCACCGACTTCTAAATTTTACATAAATTGATATTCTCAATCAACATTGGCCCAGTTTTTGCAAATTTGTCTGGCTCTTTGAAACATCATTAATTTAATATTAGTTATATCTACTCTTTATCGATATATTATGAAGTTGTGCAGCAGTTGCTCATACCATGACCAGCGATCGACTTCTTGCTACTAAACAAAGCATTGCATCGTATCCCTTCGTCCTTAAGACACATAATTAATGCCGAGAAAAATGCAAGGTTATTTAAACTCCTATTAAATATTACAAACAATTTAATTTATTAAAGAGTCAAGAAAACAAATAATACTATTTTTATTTTATAAATTGTTTGTAATATTTAATAGGAGTTTAAATAACCTGGCATTTTTCTGTAATTATTTTACGAGTGTACAATTATTTTTCCAAAGCATAGGTACTCGATTTTATAAATTATTTTTACATTAATTCGAATATCAACATGTTTTTAAGAAATCAGTCTATTTTGGTGACATAGGTGAAAAGAGAATTATTTTCTCTAACTAATGGTGTAAAAATCCAATGATTATAAGAGAAAAAAAAGTTGACTATCGTTGCTCAAAATCTAGAAAGTTTAGAAAATTTCTATCAACGCCATTCAATTGGTAGTGGTCAAAAATATAACCTTACCAAATTTCATTAATTTCGCATAAATGGTAGAGAAGATATTAATTTTGTTTTGACATCAAGATTTTCAATTTCAATGAAAAACCGTGAACGAATCAAGATATCCAGCATTTCTTGGCAGGAAATTGTAGAGCATAAAATAGCGCAACTTTTGTCTAATTTAACCGATCCTCTATATCTTATAGTTTCCGAGATACCAATGGTTGGGCCTGCAGAAATAGAAAAAACGGTGTAACTAATTCGTTTCAGATAGCCGTAGGTAAAAACAGGTGTATTTAGTTATAAGGAATATACCTCTGCGATACCTCCCAAATCAAATAAACAGAACATTGTTTAAAAGTCACTTTTATGTGAAGAAATCATGAAATTTGGAGTTTTTTTAAAATTACAGTAAGACTGCAGTAGATTAATTTTTTTGAATGTTTCTGTTTATTAGGTATTCCAAACCGGTTAATTTAAGCCCCGGTTGATTTCATTTCATTGATTATTTATTTAAATAATTGCCGAAAACCATCGAAATTTTCGAAAATTTCAAGCATTTTTTACTCTGAAAGGAAAAATGCTAGACTCTTGAAACTTTGGTGGAATATGTGTCTCATTACCCTCAACTTACAAAAAAAAATTCGTTTTAAAATGTTTATTAGTTTTCGAGAAATTCTATTTGTTTATTAAAAACGTCCCAAATGTTTAATGAAAAATTGACCTATTAAATTAACGTTATCAAAAATAATTCAACCACAGCTCATTTTTTTCGTCAAGACGTCAATTTTACGAATCTGTTATGGGCGTATCGATTTTCAATAATTTTGACCGTCAAAATGGCGTTAACAACATTGCTACTTTTCGGAGCAGCGTTTTTTGCAAATAACTTTACAACAAATGAACGTATCTGCACAAATCTTTCATATTTGAGTTGCTGGTATTTTTCTACAAATTTATAAAAAAAAATTGTTGCTCTGGGACATGTAGGAGCCGAGATAATTTTTGAATTGTTTAATGCGCCAAACGTTTATTTATTAATATTTATGGCCAAAATTGAAACTGGTTGTTAATAAGATCTTGAATTTTGTGAATTCATCAAGTCCTATTGAAAACGGGCCCTTTTTGAGGTCAAAATATAATTTTTAATAATTAGTGATTTTAGAGCGTCTTCAATTTGTTTGGCTCAAGGACAAGTGAATTTTTTATCAAACCAGTTTCAGAGAAAAAAATGTGCCCATTGTTATTATTTTCGTGAGCTACCCCAAATTAAAAAAAAAAACGTCGAAATTGGCCGGAAAATAACGGGGATATGACGAATTTTTCTCGCTACCCCAATTTGAAACTCGTTTGATAAAAAATTCACCTGTCCCTTGAGCCAAACAAATTGAAGACGCTCTAAAATCACTAATTATTAAAAATTATATTTTGACCTCAAAAAGGGCCCGTTTTCAATAGGACTTGATGAATTCACAAAATTCAAGATCTTATTAACAACCAGTTTCAATTTTGGCCATAAATATTAATAAATAAACGTTTGGCGCATTAAACAATTTAAAAAATTATCTCGGCTCCTACATGTCCCAGAGCAACAATTTTTTTTTATAAATTTGTAGAAAAATACTAGCAACTCAAATATGAAAGATTTGTGCAGATACGTTCATTTGTTGTAAAGTTATTTGCAAAAAACGCTGCTCCGAAAAGTAGCAATGTTGTTAACGCCATTTTGACGGTCAAAATTATTGAAAATCGATAAGCCCATAACAGATTCGTAAAATTGACGTCTTGACGAAAAAAATGAGCTGTGGTTGAATTATTTTTGATAACGTTATAGGTCAATTTTTCATTAAACATTTGGGACGTTTTTAATAAACAAATAGAATTTCTCGAAAAGTAATAAACATTTTGAAACGAAATTTTTTTTGTAAGTTGAGGGTAATGAGACACATATTTCATCAAAGTTTCAAGAGTCTAGCATTTTTCCTTTCAGAGTAAAAAATGCTTGAAATTTTCGAAAATTTCGATGGTTTTCGGCAATTATTTAAATAAATAATCAATGAAATGAAATCAACCGGGGCTTAAATTAACCGGTTTGGAATTACCTAGTAAACAGAAACATTCAAAAAAATTAATCTACTGCAGTCTTACTGCAATTTTTAAAAAACTCCAAATTTCATGATTTTTTCACATAAAAGTGACTTTTAAACAATGTTCTGTTTATTTGATTTGGGAGGAATCGCAGAGGTATATTCCTTATAACTAAATACACCTGTTTTTACCTACGGCTATCTGAAACGAATTAGTTACAAATTCCCGTTCACATCGTCTAATTCTACAGGCCTACATCGAAAACATCACCATCGTGTAGAGTGCAAAATGTTCTGCGTAGAATATTGCGACTTTACGTTTGACATTCTAAAAACAAATATAATGTTACCGAACGATACATTTTTATTTAATGAAATTAACCTTTTCGTGAATATTGATTATTTGCTTGTTTTTTAAAGTTTTTAAATTCCTATCTATAAGGAAGTAGCGAGGGAAGTAGTATCGGAAGTAGTGTTGTTAATTTTTATTCTTGTAAAACGTTTTATAATACTAATTTAACTCTTTTTGGCCATTTCAAGGTCTGTTGTTAAAATGGAGTCAAAAATAGGAAAACAAAAGGTGGACGGGGTCTGACTGTGGTCTGTGATTCATTTATAATTATAACATTCACATGTTAATTGTAAAGCCACTACCTAGTTGGATGGGTTTACAAATTTCGTTAAAATTATTATGTTTCAAAAACTGGTGACTAGGCAAGTAAAAAATCCCTACTCTTAGTAAGATAAGAGGTTCGGCAAAATTTCCAGGTTGGGGGTTGCTCGTCTCCTGGCGTCGGTGATAGGCCCTGGTAGCGGAAATAGGCCGACGTTAAATAAGTGAATAAAAAAAAAACTGGTGATGTCTTCCTGCATTAAAACAATTTTACTTTATTTATACACCACTGGAAGCTTTACAAAATTACAAAATAAATATTACCAAATTCCCATTCAAATTAGAATATAAACTACTCAACTAAATTAGTAAAACATCGATTTAGGCACTTATTGCTGGATGTGGAATTTTAATTTAACATAAATAAGACAACTAGGTATTTACTTTCATGCATCAGCAAAGTGCGTAGGTTTCCTCGTGCATGAACGTTTCGCGTTGCATAACTACGTGTGTCTATAGGTATATTCGACCCACGGACAGTTTAACGTTTTTAGCCCAATCAATGAGTCTCTATGGCGGCTGTCAGCTAACAGAATGGCCTGTGCATTGTATTTGGATTCAAACACACTACATCATTTTATTTCTAAAGAAGAATTCAATTGTTAATAATAATACAATATACAATGTAATATAGGCCTTATGTAACAGCCTTCGTTAACATGCTAAAATATTAACTCACGACTTTAATTTATGGTTCATATTTTCATTCTATCTTATCGGCTTACGAAGCCTACGATTGCAGCAGATTATGCCATATAACTATGATCTCAATTAAGGTTTTAGCCTGAGCATTTGACATTTTGTTCACCACCTGTTCCATTATTTTATTATATTGAATCATAACTGAACAGCGAATTCGATACATACAGGGTGTCCCAGCCTCGCGTCGACCAAATGTCCTGGCTCTCCTATAAGAGATATCGAAAAATTTCAGAAAAGAGATGATAGAGGACACAATGGTGCATAGTATAAAAATATTTTGAAATATACAGGGTGATCGATTTAGGCATGATGTCATAAACTTATGTTTTTTTAAATGGAACACTAGGTATATTATTACATATTTGAATTCTCCTTTTAAAGACGACTCAATCGATATGCCACTTGATGGGTCTGCGATGGGTCGGTCGGTACCATGATATGGGTGAGTTTGTACCAAAAACGTGCCAACTTTATGAGCTCACTGTGGCGTAGCGGAAAAGCATTTTGAGATCTAGTTTGTGCCAAAAATTGCCTAAGTTTTGGAAAAATCCTCGGAAAAATCACTCGGACAGGTCGATTTTGATTTTATATTAAGCCCTCGATTAGGCCTATTTTAAAAATATTTTTTATTCTACAAGGCCTCCCAAAAAAGCTGGTCTGTGATCAACTTATTGTTTCTTCTACTCTTCTCGAGACTTCTACTAAAATTGTTTAAAAAGTGGGAAATCTGCATATGTTTGGAGTCCTATAGTGATTATAATTTTGCTCGTAATTTTGTTTATTTCTGCCATTGAAGTGTTAAAAAAATATATTAAATTTTGTTAACAACTGCTACTTTGGTTTATGGCGTTTATGGTCACAAATCAGCAACTTTTTGGAGTCACACGCAGTTCCATAACACATGGAATAATTTTTGCGACATTGACAATTACATTAAGAGTTAAACGAGGGACATAGACATACAGATTGCGAAAGTTCCCATCTTGGCATAGCCAACCTCAAAATATATACGACGTGAAGTGCCGCTGCCTAGAAACAAGTGCTTTACTGTTCGTACATGTCCGTCCTTGGTCGCCGTATGCTAGCGTCTCGAACTGGTTTACACATTAGAGCTGCGATACTAAACAAAACTAAGCGGCAAATTTAGGTCCTATGTCAAGATGAGGACTTTCGCAATCTGTATAACTATGGCGAGGGGTTAAGAGTAGCCGAGTAAAACTGACTAAACTTCGTCCATTATATGTATATTATATTAGTGCTATGCTTCTATCGAGGCTTCTATATACTTTTACAATAAAGTAGTTTTATTTTTTAGGTTACCCGAAACTGGACAGACTCTCCGTGGCCTCCGACACCTCGCGGTAGAGAGCGCCAGCGAATAATCTACAGCAACTCCCACATCCCGCAAGGTTAGTGAATAGTGACTGTAGATTCCAGACTCGTGTACCCTAAGTAGGCGGAGGGATCCCAGGATGACCGCTTTCTGAATTTGACCAGCCAACCACTCTGCCGAGTGCCACTAGTGCAAAAACTAACTTAAGTAAGTTTGTTATGAGTTTGTTACTAGGTAACGAAAGTTCATTCATAGTTATTTATGGATGGTGTTTGACAGTGACAATTTCTCTAGTTGTCAGTTTGACATTTGAATATTTTGTGTTAATGTAATATTCTGTTCAATAAAATTTAAAAAAATTCGATCGTAGAAAAAAACGAGGAAAAAAACGTTGTGTGCAACACTTGCAAAAAATATATTTGTTGCACTCAGCATGCCTTATGCAACAAATATACTCGAAATATACACTTTTTGCACTAGTTACACAAATATGTAACTTATTTTTATTTGTACAAAAGGAATAAATACCATATTAATTATTCATTTTACTTCAATTCAATACTGAGCTGCTAAAATAACCTACAATCAGTTCCATAAAAAGTGACGCACTCGATTTTTTGGGTAATTTTAAAGTTCTTTAGTTTTTAAACCGGTGGACCGATTTGAACATTTTTTCTCTTAGTTTATATCAAAATTCATTCTGTATGAGCCGGATTGGAAGCAATAGTGAGTTCTTCCAAATTTCATGGAAATTAATGGAGAATTTTAAAAGTTTTTTCACAGGTTTTCAAAACACCCTGTGGATTATTCTCGCATTCATGGAAAAATTATTCATTCTGCATTCGATGAACCGTTTTTTAATAAACATTTTGTTTTTTATTCACTGTTTTATTGCTGGTACTTTCCGAGATATAACGTTTTTACGTGAACCCTGCTTTTTGTGTATTGAAAAATGATGCACATGATGAGTGGTCATACCGAGTACTCACTGCAGAATTGTATAGTATATAAACCAATAGAAATTGTCAAGGTTTTCAGATACACTCAGTTCCAAAAAAGTGACGCATTTGACTTTTTTCTTTTTTTTTTAAACCAGTGGGCCGATTTTTTTATTTTTTTTTATTTATTGGTAGGTAATTCCTTTTTCTTTCAAAAAAAAATAAAGAGGTGGAAATTTATTTCATTGTAGGATCACATTGCCTTTGAAAAAAACAATGGCCGTTGCCATGCAATTAATTTGTTGTATGCCTCGAGGTATGCCTCCATACTTTGTAGTTGTGTCATTAATTAAAGAAGTTTTAGAGACTAAAATTACACAAAATGCCTCAAATAAATCCTGAACAAGTTTATAATTTTGTGTTCAATAAAAATGTTTTTTAAAATTCGTATCAGTCTATTTCACTATAAAACTCGATAAATTCAGAAAGTTGGTAATACGCAAGGTTTCAGCAAAAAAGCTGTAATTCGGACAATTTTAGAGATAAATCAATGAATAAAAAAACCTCGAAAAAAACAAAAAGGTTTACTAAAAAATGGTTCATCGAATGCAGAATGAATAATTTTTCCATGAATGCGAGAAGAATCCACAGGGTGTTTTGAAAACCTATGAAAAAACTTTGGTTTAAAATTCTCCATTTCCATGAAATTTGGAAGAACTCACCATTGCTTCCAATCCGGCTTATACAGAATGAATTTTGCTATAAACTGAGAAAAAAAATGTTCAAATCGGTTTAAAAACTAAAGAACTTTAAAATTATCCAAAAAATCGAGTGCGTCACTTTTTATGGAACTGAGTGTATTTTAATATCGTTCTTTATAGCGCCTGCCCTGAATCCTCACCTGGTAACTACACTACAGGCCTTGCTACAGGCTGTGCTACTACAGAATGAAATGTAGGTACTTATCTCGAGTATCTCTTAACTTAAGCCTAAATTATAAGTGGACTACTACTTAGGTGTAACAAAAATGAGATGACTACCTACCTATAAGTTTGGATAAATCAATGCCTATGAATAACCAGTGATATTTCCATTCAGCATTCCACTCGAGTGAAGTTAGCGCTGCTTTGAAAATCGAAAATTTTTCATGAGTTCCCGGTAGAAAAGGCATAGTTCTACAGTTCTAGTAGAGACACATAAAGAGTTCCGGTGTATTAGGCTCAGAAATCGAAAAAATCAATATGACGGCGCTAACTTCACGCAGCGCCGCTTTTTTTTTTTAAGGAGTTCTGAGGGAATTTATCGGCAGAGGCAGAAGAGTTCTGGGGTTCCTGATGGTTTTCGAAAATAGTTCCCGCGTTTTCTCAAAGTTATGAATTTTTTTATATATAAAAAGGTTTTTCTCAAAAAATCAGTTCTGAGTAGCGCTCGATGAGTTCTACAAGAGTCGCTAACGAGAACTCTCGCTAAAGAATCGCTGCAATTGTTATTAACAAATTGGTCGAATTTTCAAAGTTGTCTATTTCTACGCTCCCAAAACTGCAAAACTCATTTTGCAATAGTTCTGATGGGAGTTCTGAGCGGCGATTTTTGAGCGAGAGTTCTCATTGGCAACTCTTGTAGAACTCATCGAGCGCAGCTCAGAACTCCCATCAGAACTATCGCAAAATTAATTTTGTAGCTTTGGGGGCGTGAAAATAGAAAACTTTGAAATATCAACCAATAATTTGTTAATAACAATTGCAGGGATTTTTTAACGATAGCTCTCGTTGGCGACTCTTGTAGAACTCATCGAGCGCTACTCAGAACTGATTTTTTGAGAAAAATCTTTTTATAAAAAAAAAATTCATAACTTTGAGAAAACGCGGGAACTATTTTCGAAAACCATCAGGAACTCCAGAACTCTTCTGCCTCTACCGATGAATTCCCTCAGAACTCCTTTTTTTTTTTAAAGCGGCGCTGCGTGAAGTTAGCGCCGTCATATTGAATTTTTCGATTTCTGAGCCTAATTCACCGGAACTCTTTATGTTTCTCTACTAGAACTCTAGAACTATCTCTTTTCTACCGGGAACTCAGGAAAAATGTTCGATTTTCAAAAAAAGCGGCGCTAACTTCACTCGAGTCAGCATTCCAGATCAGAAAAAAACATGCACATGTATGCAAAAGATTTATGTATATAAAATTCCGAGTAAAATTCTTTTGTTTATTCCATTAATTATTATGTAGTAGGTATTACTTGAGGTATTATATATAAATCTAAGCAGAAATACCCTCGGAAATACCAGTAACACTTTAATTACTCCGCGAAGAGTATTAAGTATTATTAGAGGTTCGAGGGTTAGACAAAACAGCTCGCAAAACAGGGTCCAAAAATTTGTATCCAAATTTGATCAGTCATAAAATCTACTCCTATCGTAGAGTACACATTTAAATAAGCATTAAAAGATAAAATCAAATGTGCCTACCGAAAGTAGTAGGTACTTAGGTATTACAATTTTGTTAGCACAAATAAGATAAAAATACCCCACTAAAGGTTCACGAATTAAGATAAGACATTTAACGGTGATATTAAGATGACCACTCCAATCAGCCATTGATTGGCTGGTTTACCGTACAGAGCTGGTTTCTGTGGATGCCCATATTTAGCGCGGATGCTGTAAATTCACGGTAGCTCGATGCAATTCAATTGTTTCTCTTCACTACGATGCTCTACATAAATAAAAGAAATCCTCTTTCTGTTCATTCATATTCGTTCCAAATCCCACCATTGTATTCAAACACATGAGTTTGTCATTTGTTATTTATTGGTATCATCTTCAGTACCTTTTTATTGTGATAATTATTCTTCACGCTAATTCAGAAAAGAAATATAGCATAGTTATTTTACCATGTACACGGTACAGTACATACATCTTACATGACTCCGTTTTTGTTTAAAAACTTGCACAAGATTTATTTGTCGATTTTCCTATTCATGTGCAATGTGCATTGTATATATACAGTGTGTCGCACTTAAGAGTGAAACACCCTTATAACTTTTTTCGTTTTTATCCGATTTGAACCAAATTTTACTCAATGATGGATCCCATTAGGATCAACTCATGGCCAAAAAACCATTCGCGCCCTACTAATGCAAAGCCACCTGCGATACCAAAATAAACGCAAAAAATCAAGAAAACATATTAGGCATTTTTTTATCGGAAAATTTTACTAATGAAGTTGTTCAGAATTGTCTAAAAACCTTATATCCAAAATCTCATTAAAATTAAAAAATATTGATATTTTGATTTAAAAAATTTTAAGTCCGAAAATATAATTTTACCACTAATTATCATTCGTATTTGGTTGCAGAGTATTTCTTTAGTTTTTTTTTATAAAAAATAAAATATTACAATACAATAAGTAACCCATTAAAATTATATTTTCAGACTTAATTTTTTCCAACAAAATAAACAGTGAAAATCAAAAAAACATGGGCATTTTTTTATCAAAAATTTTATTAATGTAAGTTGTTCAGAATTGTTTAAAAACCTTAAGTCGAGCCTTAAGTCCAAAATTTTATCAAAATCAAAAAATGTTAATATTTTTTGATTTTGATAAAATTTTGGACTAAAGGTTTTTAAACAATTCTGAACAACTTACAGTAATAAAATTTTTGATAAAAAAATCTCGAAAAAAATGCCCATGTTTTTTTGATTTTCACTGTTTATTTTGATATCGTAGGTGGCTTTGCATTAGTAAGGGGCAAATGGTTTTTGGGCCATAAGTTGATCCTAATCGACTCTATCTTTGAGTGAAATTTGGTTTAAGTCGGATGAAAATGAAAAAAGTTATACGGGTGTTTCACTCTTAAGTGCGACACATTGTAGATTAAGCTCGAGATTAAGCTATTATACGCGCCGTAATAGTTATAAATATTCTCGTAAATATTATATGGATATATAAAATCCCTCGTAAAATCCTTAAGATTTTTTCGAGGATTTTTTACTTGACATTTTACAACATTCCTTTCAAAGAATCATAGAATTTATTCAAAAATCGGAACCGAATTAGGAACTAACGAAATACTCTAATTAAATTATTTAAATTGTTGGTTATTTGTTGTTAATTAGAAAATTTATTGACATATAAGTATCTACCAAAAAAATTGTTTACTATTTGACCACCTCGTTGACCACAATATCACGTGCGTCCCTATAACTTATTTGTCAAAAACGAGTGACAAATTTAGACGTGTCCGATAACAGCGAGGATAACAGATACATTATTGGCCATAATCTCTATAAAAAAATTCTTACTGTCTCCCGCTCGCACCCGTTTCATCAGAGGTAGTGGATTGTATTTTTATATGGAACACTCTGATTTCTATTTATTCAAATAATATCTGTAAATATTTGGTATCTTATGTAAAGTCGAGTGTAAAATCTAGAAATTTATTATAAACCAGCCTAGAGTAAAAAAAATAAACGAGTCATCGCAAAAACAAAATGGTAACACACTAGGTATCCGAAAATCGCAAATAAAAATCCGAGTAAAAATCCCATTTCCACCGAAAATTCTCTTCGAACCATAAACTAATATATCTACACTGCGATCAAAACGAGGAAATTTGAAATCCCGAACAAATTCGTAATATCCTTTTCGAATTACTTACTTCGATTAAGAAAATTGTCTCCTTGAATGATCTGGACCAGTAAGTTTAATATTTGAAGAATTTTTGTACTTATAAATAATTTTTTATTCGAATGTGTCAAAAAATGACGTTTCTCGGTCAGAAAACAAAAACGAAAAGTAGCACTTTTCTAGCTACTAGCTACAAGTAAACGACCTGAAAAGACTTTTCCGGCCCAGGCCTGAAAAGTGACAGGCAAAAAGATTGAGCGTTTTTAGTTACCCACTTTTTAAAATGCTGGCCCTTTTTATCTACTGTAAAATGGTAATGCGCATGTATATAAAACTTATTGTATTTATTTTATGTAGCATATTTTCGATTAAATTCGATATTATAATATATAAATTGAATTCGATACTAATTTCAAGCAAACTGATATGACAGCAGTTGTGCTGCGTTGTGCAGTTGTTATTTATTATATCTGGCCTTAGTTCACATCAGCCGTCTGTTACAAAAAAACTTGTAAATTGTATCATTTGCGGGGTAGCAAGTAAATCTTAAGAACATAATATTTTAATTTTCCCTATCATTTTAATATCCATAAGCACATTCGAATAAAAAATATTGTATGACACACAGACGAAAAACTGTTTTTCGGCTCGGCTGGCAATATTTCGTAGTCGCCCGAAAAACTAGATTTTTCGTCCTTATGACATAAACTACTATTGAAGTATAATACAAACTGAGAATTGAGGAAAAGTATGTGCAGATCATAGATGGCAGAAATCGAAAACTTTTTCTAAATTTCAGTTTTCACATGAAAATTGCTAATAATGGTTATTTACACTTGTATTTTTGCACGGCAAATAATGTGAAAAACGAATTTAATGAAATCCGAGAGGTAAACCTTCGGGTAAACCGCCAGTGGAAGACCGGTGTGAAGTTGGCAGCCAAAAGTTAGCAGCCAAAGTTACGGAAACGCCCGATCATCCATTGGCGTAGTAGATTTGATAAAGGTGTGTTGAAGTATCAAAATTAAAATAAATTCGAGAATTATTGCTTTATAGAAATGAAGATATTAAAATAAAACAAAAAAAAAAATAATTTCGTACAGGGGAATGAAAAGACCCTTAAAAAACAAAAATTAATTACAACTGAAGAAAGCGGGTTTTCAATTACAAAGTGAGCGGGAAATATGTAAAAATTCCAATTAAACACACTCATAGAAAAGCTTCTTTGCCGTTATCGGAGAGGGTGAAAAACACCCCTAAAAGAAATAAAAATTAATTGTGCGTGAAGGAAACGGGGTATCAATTTCAAAATACGCTGAGAATATGTAGAATATAAGACAATTAAACATACTAATAGGAAAAAGTCTTAGTGGCCGTCGAAGGGGGCGAAAACCACCCTTAAAGAAATAAAAATTAATTGTGCGTGAAGGAAACGGGGTATCAATTTCAAAATACGCTGAGAATATGTAGAATATAAGACAATTAAAAATACTAAAAGGAAAAATTCTTAGTGGCCGTCGAAGGGGGCGAAAGCCACCCTTAAAAGAAATAAAAATTAATTGTGCGTGAAGGAAACGGGGTATCTATTTCAAAATACGCTGAGAATATGTAGAATATAAGACAATTAAAAATACTAAAAGGAAAAATTCTTAGCGGCCGTCGAAAGGGGCGAAAACCACCCTTAAAAGAAATAAAAATTAATTGTGCGTGAAGGAAACGGGGTATCAATTTCAAAATACGCTGAGAATATGTAGAATATAAGACAATTAAACATTCTAAAAGGAAAAATTCTTAGTGGCCGTCGAAGAGGGCGAAAACCACCCTTAAAAGAAATAAAAATTAATTGTGCGTGAAGGAAACGGGGTATCAATTTCAAAATACGCTGAGAATATGTAGAATATAAGACAATTAAACATACTAATAGGAAAAAGTCTTAGTGGCCGTCGAAGGGGGCGAAAACCACCCTTAAAGAAATAAAAATTAATTGTGCGTGAAGGAAACGGGGTATCAATTTCAAAATACGCTGAGAATATGTAGAATATAAGACAATTAAACATACTAAGAGGAAAAATTCTTAGTGACCGTCGAAGGGGGCGAAAACCACCCTTAAAAGAAATAAAAATTAATTGTGCGTGAAGGAAACGGGGTATCAATTTCAAAATACGCTGAGAATATGTAGAATATAAGACAATTAAAAATACTAAAAGGAAAAATTCTTAGCGGCCGTCGAAAGGGGCGAAAACTACCCTTAAAAGAAATAAAAATTAATTGTGCGTGAAGGAAACGGGGTATCAATTTCAAAATACCCTGAAAATATGTAGAATATATAACAGTTAAACATACTAAGAGGAAAAATTCTAAGTGGCCGTCGAAAGGGGCGAAAACCACCCTTAAAAGAAATAAAAATTAATTGTGCGTGAAGGAAACGGGGTATCAATTTCAAAATACACTCAGAATATGTAGACTATATAACAATTAAACATACTAAGAGGAAAAATTCTTGGCGGCCGTCGAAGGGGGCGAACACCACCCGTAAAAGAAATAAAAATTAATTGTGCGTGAAGGAAACTGGGTATCAATTTCAAAATACCCTGAGAATATGTAGAATACCTATATAACAATTAAACATACCAAAAGGAAAAATTCTTTGTGTCCGTCGAAGGGGGCGAAAACCACCCTTAAAAGAATTAAAAATTAGATTTAGAGACGATTTTCTTAATAAAATTTTTGCGTCCGATGTAAACGAAAAAAGTTATTCGTTTATGATTGAGAAAATAACAGAGTTCATATATCCAGGTCTATCGCGGCCAATCTGAATTTTGAATTTCTGTTGATTTCTTGCTGTCAATACAGTGTTCGTGAGACTTAGAGACGATTTTCTTAATAAAATTTTTGCGTCCGATGTAAAGTAAGAAAGTTATTCGTTTATGATTGAGAAAATAACAGAAAAATTCATATACCCAGGTCTATCGCGGCCAATCTGAATTTTGAATTTCTGTTGATTTCTTGCTGTCAATACAGTGTTCGTGAGACTTAGAGACGATTTTCTTAATAAAATTTTTGCGTCCGATGTAAAGTAAGAAAGTTATTCGTTTATGATTGAGAAAATAACAGAAAAGTTCATATACCCAGGTCTATCGCGGTCAATCTGAATTTTGAATTTCTGTTGATTTCTTGCTGTCAATACAGTGTTCATGAGACTTAGAGACGATTTTCTTAATAAAATTTTTGCGTCCGATGTAAAGTAAGAAAGTTATTCGTTTATGATTGAGAAAATAACAGAAAAGTTCATATACCCAGGTCTATCGCGGCCAATCTGAATTTTGAATTTCTGTTGATATCTTGCTGTCAATACAGTGTTCGTGAGACTTAGAGACGATTTTCTTAATAAAATTTTTGCGTCCGATGCAAAGTAAGAAAGTTATTCGTTTATGATTGAGAAAATAACAGAAAAGTTCATATACCCAGGTCTATCGCGGTCAATCTGAATTTTGAATTTCTGTTGATTTCTTGCTGTCAATACAGTGTTCATGAGACTTAGAGACGATTTTCTTAATAAAATTTTTGCGTCCGATGTAAAGGAAAAAAGTTATTCGTTTATGATTGAGAAAATAACAGAAAAGTTTATATACCCAGGTCTATCGCGGCCAATCTGAATTTTGAATTTCTGTTGATTTCTTGCTGTCAATACAGTGTTCGTGAGACTTAGAGACGATTTTCTTAATAAAATTTTTGCGTCCGATGTAAAGGAAAAAAGTTATTCGTTTATGATTGAGAAAATAACAGAAAAGTTTATATACCCAGGTCTATCGCGGCCAATCTGAATTTTGAATTTCTGTTGATTTCTTGCTGTCAATACAGTGTTCGTGAGACTTAGAGACGATTTCCTTAATAAAATTTTTGCGTCCGATGTAAAGGAAAGAAGTTATTCGTTTATGATTGAGAAAATAACAGAAAAGTTCATATACCCAGGTCTATCGCGGCCAATCTGAATTTTGAATTTCTGTTGATTTCTTGCTGTCAATACAGTGTTCGTGAGACTTAGAGACGATTTTCTTAATAAAATTTTTGCGTCCGATGTAAAGTAAGAAAGTTATTCGTTTATGATTGAGAAAATAACAGAAAAGTTCATATACCC
This sequence comes from Rhagium mordax, assembly GCA_963680705.1. Taxonomy (NCBI): domain Eukaryota; kingdom Metazoa; phylum Arthropoda; class Insecta; order Coleoptera; family Cerambycidae; genus Rhagium; species Rhagium mordax. Next base: position 57,031,531 of record OY796661.1, on the reverse strand, counting down.
AGGTCTATCGCGGCCAATCTGAATTTTGAATTTCTGTTGATTTCTTGCTGTCAATACAGTGTTCGTGAGACTTAGAGACGATTTTCTTAATAAAATTTTTGCGTCCGATGTAAAGTAAGAAAGTTATTCGTTTATGATTGAGAAAATAACAGAAAAGTTCATATATCCAGGTCCGCTGCGATTAATCTAATTCGTTTAGACCAATTGATTTTGTTACATCAAGGGTGTATTTTGGTGCCTGTTCATAAGAAATAGGTTTTATTTCTAAGTTATTTTATTATTATTCTAATTTTCTTAACGGCATAGTCATGGTTAAAAAGAAAATACCAAGACAAAATGTGTACGAGATAATATCTTCAGAATTATCGAGCGATAATCCGTCCTTCAATTTTGAAACATTAGTAGGGAAAGATGTGTGCCAGAAAATAGCTTACTCCCTCCGAGGAACAAAGTATGGATTTTGTAGCGTCATCCAAGAAATCGCAAATCGGAATCAATTATTTAAACAATATTATTTAAAAAATCATTTAAATTTAGCCACACAGCCCTCGTATGATATGAAAACTGTGTCCGTTGATAATTTAAGGAATATTTTTTGCGACTTGCATATTGATCCATCTCATATATGCAATTCCTACCGGAGCGACGCGTCTATGTACCAAAAGCTGTGCAAAAAATTTGGAATAAAAAATTCTCTGAAGAATCGAATGAGAATATATAAAGCATGGAGAAAGCTGAAGAAAGAAATCTCAGAGGAACAAGATTCCCATGATATGAATTTTAAGCAGACAATTGCTGAAAAAGGGCATACAGAATTCATTCCAACACCCTCTACTGGTACATTTCCATTATCCCCCAAAGAAACGTCCTCCAGCGGTCAGTACGAGGAGTTGGATTTATTAACACCTCTTGAAGATAATTACCATCCAGACGGAACGCCTAAAACGCAATCCTTTATTGAAATGAGTAATATAGAATTTTGTTCGACACCTAGATATGACACATTTGAATCACCTTTAGAGACTTCCAGCGATCCCAATATGACGAGTAGAATTCATAAGAACCCAGAGAATGAAGCCAAGCAATTATCAGTTTCGGAACCGTCAAATGAATCAGTTTCAATCAAAGGACGTTTATCATCAGACATAACGTCTAAAGGTAAAGATATTTCCCCGAAAGACGTTGGAATTCCTAAAATTATTATGGACTTATCTTCTCCTGGTAAATCTCCAGAAATATTACCTATAAAAAGCCTGAATGTGACATTGGCTGCCGATAAAAATACAACATATAAAGATTGTACGTTTCTAGAAGGTTCTTTTCGAATTGAAAGACATATTTGGGACTTGATTTACCAAAATGGCAAACTAAATTCAAAATACTATCCTTATTTTCTTCGAAATAGAATTTCAAAATATGTGAATAATGTGTGTTTAATTATTTTCAAATATGTGAAGTACATGAGAAAGAATCTGGAAATTAACATATACGGCCTCTGTAAGCACAACCATTATAGATGTAAGAAATTTAGAATTTGCATTAAAAACAGGACTGTTGATGTTTACAGCTCATCTCTGGATTACCGCCATAAAAATTATTTAACCCATCAAGTCAGAGGTATAGAAAGAGCTATAGTAAAAAAGAATCTTTCCACAATGAAGTCTTTCAATTACAAAAAGAAAACATTATTGGAATCGTCTAGAAAAGTTTTGAAGAAGGGAAAAAATTTACAGAACATAAAGTCAGATTGTGCTATAAGAAAAATAAAATCGGAAGCATTGGGTCAGCTGGATCGTAGCAAGAATATCTTATGGGATTTGATAATGATGCAGAATGATCATCCCGAATATATTAAAGAAGTAAGTGTCCCATTTAATGTAAAGGTATACAGCTCAGAACAACTTCAGGTGTTGAAAGCACAAAAGACTGAAAATGAATTACCCCTCATTCATTTTGATGCCACTGGTAACGTAGCGAGGGCACCACCTGAAGCTAAAGACAAGCCAGCTTTTTTATATACAGCAGTCGTTAGTACCAAAAAGGCAAAGAGGATTTTTCCGATATTTTCAATGGTGTCTTGTGTACACGATTCCAACACAATTTTCAAACTTCTACATGATTTCCGTTATTTCTGTGAGAAAAATAACTACTGGCCAGCTTTCTCGGGCGTGGTTACAGATTTTTCGTTCGCTAACATTCATGCAATTTGTAAAGCGTTTAATAGATGTACTTTATATGAATATCTTCAGAAATGTTATTTGCTAGTAGAGCAACATAAAACATTGTCCCAAGAAAATTTAATTGGAGTGCATTTATGTTGCGCGCATTTTATGAAAATGGCATGTAAAGATATAGATAAGTTGTCCAAAGATGATGAGCAAAAGTTTTATTTCAAAGGTTTAATAGCATCTGCCATATTGATATGTAATATAAATAACTTTGACATGTTCGTTAAAAATATTTATATTCTTCTCAAATTTAAATCGTATAATGCTCAGGTACAATACGCAGATTCAGCTTTAAGGAAGTTAATTGCACGAGAATCGAATGACCTGAAAAATACTTACGATGAGATAGGGACCATCTCTAAGGAAAATGCTGGGAAACAATATGAAAGTTTATATAAATCCAGTCCATTTTACAAACGATTCATTAATTTAACTAATGCAATTAATCATACATATACTGAAAATAAGAAAAATAAATATCACAATGAGGAATTCCTTAATTTATTGTTCATCAAGTATTTGCCATTTTGTCCGTTATGGAGTGCTTTAACCTTGAATTGCGCCTCTGTTAGTAATGCTATAGTCGAAAACTATTTTGGTCAGTTAAAAAAAATTACTCTCGATTCCCAGAAGAACATGAAATGTTCTCAATTCTTGAGAAAATTAAGAGAAGACGTCTTATCTCTGAAAGTGGAAAGCGACGTTGGCATTGAAAAGACACGTTTAACGAAAGCAGATCCGACAGATGAGAAATATTCGCAGGAGAGTTGGTCAAAGAAATCAAAAATAATTAGTACACATTTTACAGGGACATTTCTTAGAAAACCAAAAAAACCTCAGGAATTAGATGATATTATGACAATAGACCCCGAAGCTCGTCACGATTCAACGCAGTGTTCATATTGTGGTCTTGACAAATTTGATGGTAAAAATGCGCGGGTAAAATGTGATATCTGTAACCATTGGATACATAAGGCATGCGCTCATTCTGGTGGCAGTGACAGTGGAAATTTTGTTTGCAAATTATGTAGATCAAATAATGTAATGGACAATGATGATATTGCTTTTCAAGTTAAGTGCGAGACATTCTTAGATAATATGAAAATGACTATGTCTGAAATAGAATGCTTAGAAATATCCACTCGTTCCCAGAGTTTGAATAAGAAATGGAAAGAAGAAAGACGATTTAGAGTTACTTCTTCGATCTTTGGTAGAATATGTAAAGTCAGGGATATTTCATCTTTTGATAATATTATAAAATCTATAAGAGAAGGAAAACAATTAAAAACACCAGCAGCTATATACGGAACAGAAAACGAAAAGAGAGGCAGAGACGAATATATTCGACAAACAAATTCGCCGTGTCAACTCGTTGGATTATTTGTCCATAAAATATACCAATTCCTTGCTGCCTCGCCAGATGGACTTGTAGGAGATGAAGGTCTCATAGAAATAAAATGTCCGTTCAATGCTAGATATAGTGATCCCTCAAATTACAAATTTGATTTCTTGACTCCTGATGGGTTATCGATAAGGCTTACTCACAATTACCATTACCAGATTCAAGGACTGTTAGAAATCACTGATAGATCCTGGTGTGATTTGGTAATATATACGTACCATGGAATTAAAATCGTGAGGGTATATAGGAGCAATAATTTTTGGAAAACCATGTTAGGAAAATTAAAAACTTTTTATTTATTTCACATGCTTCCACAAATTATATATCCTAAAAAACAGTTTACCGCGTTAGAAAAGAAGTGGACGACCGCAGAGCCTTTATGTTTTTTGGATAACGGATTAGTGGCTAACATAAATTATTATAAAGAGTTGTCTAATAAGAGGAGTTACGTGGTAACTATTGACCCGGAAATGACTTTTTCTATACAAGAAATTTTAATTGATGATTTTATTACTCTGAATGATAAAGAATATTTAAGTAGTTTCATCATCGATCACTGTCTGAATTTAATAAATAAGATGAATGGGGAAATATTTCAAATTATATCAGTTGCCAAATCGTCGGTAATATTTGATGATAAAAATTTAAGTGAAAATTTCATTGATAGTATAAATTTTACTAATCAAAACATCATCATGCCAGTGTACAAACACCAACATTATATACTGTTAAATATATCATTAGCAACAAGAAATATTACCTTAATCGATCCAATAGGCAATGAATCATTCATTAAAAATATCTATCTAAAGAAATTTCAGGAGTTTATGTATTTGAAGAACGCAGAAAGCCAAATATTCACTTTAGATACAGTAGATCATATTAAGCAAAATGATGGATACAATTGTGGGATTTATGTCATCTATTTCTTTAAGCAACTTATAAAAGGCAAAAGTTTAACTGATGACATAAGCATTGATGAATATAGATTGCACCTCAAATGGCTTCTATTAGAAAATACTGGAAGTATGAAACAACGTTGTTTATATTGCTGTCAAGTAATAGAGGAGATGGATCCACAGTCATTTAAATGTCGGACATGTCATAGATGCATTCATAAAACATGCTTATTGACCATGAAAGAAATAAAGACTGCTATAACTATCAAAGAGAAGACTATGAATGATATCTGCGATTTGTGCAGAATAAATTGAAATCGATGAAAACTGCCTATAAAAAAAGAACATATTATGTAGGGATAATAATAATTTTTTTTCTTTATTAAAGAGTGTTTTTCGCCTTCATTTTCCTAGCATAATGTTCAGTTATCAAACGTGCAGTTTTCATATTTTATATAATTGATAGCTACTTCGTTTGTTTTTCTCATAATTAATTCTTATTTTATGTGATGGCGGTTAAGAATTTTTGCGGCTAGTATAATATCTAACATCGATAAGTAACTCGATAATTATTGATACTCGTTTGTTTTCTTAGAATTATTTTTTATTTTCTGTCAGGATGTTTTTGACCGTTCGACTGCTAAAATTAATTTTTATATTATTAAAGGGTGTTCTTAACTGCCTTCAACTGGGTAAAAACCCAATCTATATTTTAAATATATTTAAATGCATTTTGATATAAATACTCGATTTTCTTATTTTATATGTAGGGGCGTCTCTCACCTTCTTTGATAGCGCTTATTAACTTTTAGTATGTTTGTCTTATATTTTACATATTCTCAGTGCATTTCAAAATTGATACCCCGTTTCCTTCACGCACAATAAATTTTTATTTCTTTTAAGGGTGGTTTTCGCCCCCTTCGACGGCCACTAAGAATTTTTCCTTTTAGTATTTTTAATTGTCTTATATTCTACTTATTCTCAGCGTATTTTGAAATTGATACCCCGTTTCCTTCACGCACAATTAATTTGTATTTCTTTTAAGGGTGGTTTTCGCCCCCTTCGACGGCCACTAAGAATTTTTCCTATTAGTATGTTTAATTGTCTTATATTCTACATATTCTCAGGGTATTTTGAAATTGATACCCCGTTTCCTTCACGCACAATTAATTTTTATTTCTTTTAAGGGTGGTTTTCGCCCCCTTCGACGGCCGCTAAGAATTTTTCCTCTTAGTATGTTTAATTGTCTTATATTCTACATATTCTTAGCGTATTTTGAAATTGATACCCCGTTTCCTTCACGCACAATTAATTTATATTTCTTTTAAGGGTGGTTTTCGCCCCCTTCGACGGCCACAAAGAATTTTTCCTATTAGTATGTTTAATTGTTATATATTCTACATATTCTCAGCGTATTTTGAAATTGATACCACGTTTCCTTCACGCACAATAAATTTTTATATCTTTTAAGGGTGGTTTTCGCCCCCTTTGAAGGCCGCTAAGAATTTTTCCTCTTAGTATGTTTAATTGTTATATATTCTACATATTCTGAGTGTACTTTGAAATTGATACCCCGTTTCCTTCACGCATAATTAATTTTTATTTCTTTTAAGGGTGGTTTTCGCCCCCTTCGACGGCCACTAAGAATTTTTCCTTTTAGTATTTTTAATTGTCTTATATTCTACATATTCTCAGCGTATTTTGAAATTGATACCCCGTTTCCTTCACGCACAATTAATTTTTATTTCTTTTAAGGGTGGCTTTCGCCCCCTTCGACGGCCACTAAGAATTTTTCCTCTTAGTATGTTTAATTGCTATATATTCTACATATTCTGAGTGTACTTTGAAATTGATACCCCGTTTCCTTCACGCACAATTAATTTTTATTTCTTTTAAGGGTGGTTTTCGCCCCCTTCGACGGCCACTAAAAATTTTTCCTTTTAGTATTTTTAATTGTCTTATATTCTACATATTCTCAGCGTATTTTGAAATTGATACCCCGTTTCCTTCACGCACAATTAATTTTTATTTCTTTTAAGGGTGGTTTTCGCCCCCTTCGACGGCCACTAAGAATTTTTCCTATTAGTATGTTTAATTGTCTTATATTCTACATATTCTCAGCGTATTTTGAAATTGATACCCCGTTTCCTTCACGCACAATTAATTTTTATTTCTTTTAAGGGTGGTTTTCGCCCCCTTCGACGGCCACTAAGAATTTTTCCTTTTAGTATTTTTAATTGTCTTATATTCTACATATTCTCAGCGTATTTTGAAATTGATACCCCGTTTCCTTCACGCACAATTAATTTTTATTTGTTTTAAGGGTGGTTTTCGCCCCCTTCGACGGCCACTAAGAATTTTTCCTATTAGTATGTTTAATTGTCTTATATTCTACATATTCTCAGCGTATTTTGAAATTGATACTCCCTTTTCCTTCACGCACAATTAATTTTTATTTCTTTTAAGGGTGGTTTTCGCCCCCTTCGACGGCCACTAAGAATTTTTCCTTTTAGTATTTTTAATTGTCTTATATTCTACATATTCTCAGCGTATTTTGAAATTGATACCCCGTTTCCTTCACGCACAATTAATTTTTATTTCTTTTAAGGGTGGTTTTCGCCCCCTTCGACGGCCACTAAGAATTTTTCCTATTAGTATGTTTAATTGTCTTATATTCTACATATTCTCAGCGTATTTTGAAATTGATACCCCGTTTCCTTCACGCACAATTAATTTTTATTTCTTTTAAGGGTGGTTTTCGCCCCCTTCGACGGCCGTAAAGAATTTTTCCTCTTAGTGTGTTTAATTGTTATATATTCTACATATTCTGAGTGTACTTTGAAATTGATACCCCGTTTCCTTCACGCACAATTAATTTTTATTTCTTTTAAGGGTGGTTTTCGCCCCCTTCGACGGCCACTAAGAATTTTTCCGATAAGTATGTTTAATTGTCTTATATTCTACATATTCTCAGCGTATTTTGAAATTGATACCCCGTTTCCTTCACGCACAATTAATTTATATTTCTTTTAAGGGTGGTTTTCGCCCCCTTCGACGGCCGCTAAGAATTTTTCCTCTTAGTGTGTTTAATTGTTTAATTCTACATATTCTGAGTGTACTTTGAAATTGATACCCCGTTTCCTTCACGCACAATTATTTTTTATTTCTTTTAAGGGTGGTTTTCGCCCCCTTCGACGGCCACTAAGAATTTTTCCTTTTAGTATGTTTAATTGTCTTATATTCTACATATTCTCAGCGTATTTTGAAATTGATACCCCGTTTCCTTCACGCACAATTAATTTTTATTTCTTTTAAGGGTGGTTTTCGCCCCTTTCGACGGCCGCTAAGAATTTTTCCTTTTAGTATTTTCAATTGTCTTATATTCTACATATTCTCAGCGTATTTTGAAATTGATACCCCGTTTCCTTCACGCACAATTAATTTTTATTTCTTTTAAGGGTGGTTTTCGCCCTCTTCGACGGCCACTAAGAATTTTTCCTTTTAGTATGTTTAATTGTCTTATATTCTACATATTCTCAGCGTATTTTGAAATTGATACCCCGTTTCCTTCACGCACAATTAATTTTTATTTCTTTTAAGGGTGGTTTTCGCCCCTTTCGACGGCCGCTAAGAATTTTTCCTTTTAGTATTTTCAATTGTCTTATATTCTACATATTCTCAGCGTATTTTGAAATTGATACCCCGTTTCCTTCACGCACAATTAATTTTTATTTCTTTTAAGGGTGGTTTTCGCCCCTTTCGACGGCCGCTAAGAATTTTTCCTTTTAGTATTTTCAATTGTCTTATATTCTACATATTCTCAGCGTATTTTGAAATTGATACCCCGTTTCCTTCACGCACAATTAATTTTTATTTCTTTTAAGGGTGGTTTTCGCCCTCTTCGACGGCCACTAAGAATTTTTCCTTTTAGTATGTTTAATTGTCTTATATTCTACATATTCTCAGCGTATTTTGAAATTGATACCCCGTTTCCTTCACGCACAATTAATTTTTATTTCTTTTAAGGGTGGTTTTCGCCCCTTTCGACGGCCGCTAAGAATTTTTCCTTTTAGTATTTTCAATTGTCTTATATTCTACATATTCTCAGCGTATTTTGAAATTGATACCCCGTTTCCTTCACGCACAATTAATTTTTATTTCTTTTAAGGGTGGTTTTCGCCCCCTTCGACGGCCACTAAGAATTTTTCCTTTTAGTATGTTTAATTGTCTTATATTCTACATATTCTCAGCGTATTTTGAAATTGATACCCCGTTTCCTTCACGCACAATTAATTTTTATTTCTTTTAAGGGTGGTTTTCGCCCCTTTCGACGGCCGCTAAGAATTTTTCCTTTTAGTATTTTCAATTGTCTTATATTCTACATATTCTCAGCGTATTTTGAAATTGATACCCCGTTTCCTTCACGCACAATTAATTTTTATTTCTTTTAAGGGTGGTTTTCGCCCTCTTCGACGGCCACTAAGAATTTTTCCTTTTAGTATGTTTAATTGTCTTATATTCTACATATTCTCAGCGTATTTTGAAATTGATACCCCGTTTCCTTCACGCACAATTAATTTTTATTTCTTTTAAGGGTGGTTTTCGCCCCTTTCGACGGCCGCTAAGAATTTTTCCTTTTAGTATTTTCAATTGTCTTATATTCTACATATTCTCAGCGTATTTTGAAATTGATACCCCGTTTCCTTCACGCACAATTAATTTTTATTTCTTTTAAGGGTGGTTTTCGCCCCCTTCGACGGCCACTAAGAATTTTTCCTATTAGTATGTTTAATTGTCTTATATTCTACATATTCTCAGCGTATTTTGAAATTGATACCCCGTTTCCTTCACGCACAATTAATTTTTATTTCTTTTAAGGGTGGTTTTCGCCCCCTTCGACGGCCACTAAGAATTTTTCCTTTTAGTATTTTTAATTGTCTTATATTCTACATATTCTCAGCGTATTTTGAAATTGATACCCCGTTTCCTTCACGCACAATTAATTTTTATTTCTTTTAAGGGTGGTTTTCGCCCCCTTCGACGGCCACTAAGAATTTTTCCTATTAGTATGTTTAATTGTCTTATATTCTACATATTCTCAGCGTATTTTGAAATTGATACCCCGTTTCCTTCACGCACAATTAATTTTTATTTCTTTTAAGGGTGGTTTTCGCCCCCTTCGACGGCCACTAAGAATTTTTCCTATTAGTATGTTTAATTGTCTTATATTCTACATATTCTCAGCGTATTTTGAAATTGATACCCCGTTTCCTTCACGCACAATTAATTTTTATTTCTTTTAAGGGTGGTTTTCGCCCCCTTCGACGGCCGCAAAGAATTTTTCCTCTTAGTGTGTTTAATTGTTATATATTCTACATATTCTGAGTGTACTTTGAAATTGATACCCCGTTTCCTTCACGCACAATTAATTTTTATTTCTTTTAAGGGTGGTTTTCGCCCCCTTCGACGGCCACTAAGAATTTTTCCGATAAGTATGTTTAATTGTCTTATATTCTACATATTCTCAGCGTATTTTGAAATTGATACCCCGTTTCCTTCACGCACAATTAATTTATATTTCTTTTAAGGGTGGTTTTCGCCCCCTTCGACGGCCGCTAAGAATTTTTCCTCTTAGTGTGTTTAATTGTTTAATTCTACATATTCTGAGTGTACTTTGAAATTGATACCCCGTTTCCTTCACGCACAATTATTTTTTATTTCTTTTAAGGGTGGTTTTCGCCCCCTTCGACGGCCACTAAGAATTTTTCCTTTTAGTATGTTTAATTGTCTTATATTCTACATATTCTCAGCGTATTTTGAAATTGATACCCCGTTTCCTTCACGCACAATTAATTTTTATTTCTTTTAAGGGTGGTTTTCGCCCCTTTCGACGGCCGCTAAGAATTTTTCCTTTTAGTATTTTCAATTGTCTTATATTCTACATATTCTCAGCGTATTTTGAAATTGATACCCCGTTTCCTTCACGCACAATTAATTTTTATTTCTTTTAAGGGTGGTTTTCGCCCCTTTCGACGGCCGCTAAGAATTTTTCCTTTTAGTATTTTCAATTGTCTTATATTCTACATATTCTCAGCGTATTTTGAAATTGATACCCCGTTTCCTTCACGCACAATTAATTTTTATTTCTTTTAGGGGTGTTTTTCACCCTCTCCGATAACGGCAAAGAAGCTTTTCTATGAGTGTGTTTAATTGGAATTTTTACATATTTCCCGCTCACTTTGTAATTGAAAACCCGCTTTCTTCAGTTGTAATTAATTTTTGTTTTTTAAGGGTCTTTTCATTCCCCTCTACGAAATTTTTTCTTTTTTTGTTTTGTTTTAATATCTTCATTTCTATAAAGCAATAATTCCCGAATTAATTTTAATTTTGATACTTCAACACACCTTTATCAAATCTACTACGCCAATGGATGATCGGGCGTTTCCGTAACTTTGGCTGCTAACTTTTGGCTGCCAACTTCACACCGGTCAGTGGAAGTAGGTGTACAACCCACTGGAAGTTTGATGGAAGTAAGTATGGGGAAGTAGGTGGAAATATGTGGAAGTACGAGTGGAAGTATGTGGAAGTGCGTGAAAGTTTGGTGGAAGCAAGTAGAAGTATGGTGGAAGTATCTGAAAGGTTAAGAATGGATCTTGGAAGGTTTCAAAGAAGCAGAAAAAAACGAAAGGAAAGAAAAAGCAAAAAGGCAAAAACTTAACTCAAAAAACTCTAGCAAATAAGAAACGTAGCACAACCGAGAGCACAACAGATGCAAGTTCAGGTCAAGGATCTGACGAAGAAGCCGAGGGGGTAACCACTCCCCGCAATACTGTCACAAATTTCTGCCGCAATCTCGCAATCCCGCCGCAATCTTCGCAATCCCGCCGCAATCCAGCCGCAATCCCTCCAATCTTTCCGCAATCCCCGAAATCCTTCCGCAATCCCCGAAATCCCTCCGCAATCCCCGAAATCCTTCCGCAATCCTCTTCACAATTCTCGCAATCCCTTAGAAATCTTCGCAATCCTCGGCAGTTGCTTCGCAATTCGTCCCTTTTGTCATTATTTTACACGGCCGCGGCCGCAAATTTGACGTTTTACGTGCAGTGTAATAATTAATTGTAAACAGAGTGGGTCAGTAAAGATGGATGTTCACGTAAGTATCTAGTGTTTTTTAACAGTTCTTATGGGGAAATTTGACTTATTTTCCAGTTGCATTATACATATTTCAGTGCCGATACAGAGGTACCTATAGTCCAATCAATAGGTAACGGCCCAATGTATAATTTCCCGAAAATGTTAACAGAAAACAAAAAATATAGTCGTATAGAATAATAAATTCTAAAGATAGCGTTTTTTTCCAGTGAATCCTTAATGTCTTTCATAACCTAAAAAATTCGTAAAGTTGAATAAAACGGTTTTTCGTAAATAAAAAAATACTAAAGCTCGTAGAGAAAAAAGTTAAATTAGAAAGTTGTAGGTATTAAAAAGATCTTTCGATTCATTTTTGTTGATATTTTCGAGATATATCGAAAAAACCTCGGAAAAAACCGTCGAAAATCGACTATAAGTATTTGTTTTTGCCGTGTTTCTTGCAAATTGACGTTTTGTAACTTGCTACTTGCTGTAAATGTAGCCCACGGTAAGCCAAAAAAGTACGTCTTTTCGAAATTAAAAAATATTGAAAATTTGTCGAGAGAAAAAAGGTGTTCTCGAAAATCGGCTGTAACATCTCGACGGATAGTCCTAGAGAAACAAATTTGGGCTCATTTTTTTCTTAAAGAGTTGTACTATCACGGTAAAAAAGAATGGTAACGATTTTATTAATTTTAAGTGTATTTTTATATTTCAATGTAACATACAATAACTGTCTAAACACTGTAACCACTTTTGTAATTAAACAATAATAAATTGAATTTAATTTAATCTTAGTTGTTTTATTATAAATAATTATTAAAATACAGGAAAATGGCAGTTAATTAAAAAATAAATTAAAAATTAATTTTTCAGACACTATTTTACTTACCAGAAAAATATACTAATTATTCCATAATTATTATTATATTCGTGTTTATTTCGTCGAGCTTTAATTTTTTTAAAGTCATTTTCGGACACTTAGAATTAATAAAATCGCGAGTAAAATCGTTACCATTTTTTTTTTACCGTGATAGTACAACCCGAGGTACAACCGAGGGGGTACAACCCTTTAAGAAAAAAATGAACCCAAATTCGTTTCTCTAGGACTATACGTCGAGATGTTACAGCCGATTTAAGAGAACGCCTCTTTTTGAAAAATCGATATATCTCGAAAAATTTTCAATATTTTTTAATTTTGAATAAACGTACTTCTTTCGCTTGCCGTGGGCTACATTTACAGCAAGTAGCAAGTTATAAAACGTTAATTTACAAGAAATACGGCAAAAACAAAAATAGTCGATTGTCGATGGTTTTTTCGATATATCTCGAAAAGTAATGCACCGATCGATTTCAACAAAAAATGAATCGAAAGACGCTTTTAATACCTACAACTTTCTGATTTAATTTTTTTTTTCTACGAGTTTTAGTTTTTTTTTATTTGCGAAAAACCGTTTTTTCAAGTTTACGAATTTTAGGTTATGAAAGACATAAAGATCCACTGGAAAAAAACGTTATCTTTCTTAGAATTTTTTATTCTACACGACCATATTTTTTGTTTTTACTATTAGTCCGGGCGGCGGCTGCAAAAACACTTACGTCATCGGGTTAGAGGAATTTGTTGCTTTTTAGCAAAAGTTGATCATTAGTAGATACAAAAAACGTTTGTCGGCCGAGGCCGAGGCATATCCTGGAGCGTAAGTGGGAGGGAGCGTTTATCCATCCTCCTTCGGACTCAACTTATATCTTATTTAGTTAATGAATGAAACCTTTTTCATCAAGTTTTTCATTTAGTAGAACTCGATTAATGAAACAAAAAAAATTAAAGAAGAAAATTAAAAGACCTGCTATAGCTTCTAGATTTTGATTTGGATGGGTAAGTTTATTGTTTATTTTATCCGTGGTTTTATTCAAGTAATACCTGTTCATTTATTCAGAATTCGCCTAAAACCTCGGCTAGACCTTCACCTACCTACGTTTAGAAAAGCATAGAAATATAAAAATCCTGGTACATTTTTTAAGGAATAAATTTGTAATAATGTAATAAATCATATTTTCCTACAAACGTAACTAATTTTGTCATGATCATTTAGAAAATGAACACAACACACGCTGTAGAGACAACTTTAATGTCAAAATTCCCCATTTAAATAAAACCACAACTCAAAGATTTATTTCTTTCTATGGTCCTAAACTTTACAATCTTCTCCCATTCGAAATAAAAAGAAGCAATATTAAAATATTTATAAAGGATCTTAATAAGTATTTAGCGAGGTAGGTATTTAGTAGCCAATCAACTTATTTTCCTAATAGTACTAATCGGTAACTAATTTGTTTTAATTCAATTTTGTTTCAAATTGTTTTTAATTGATTTCTCATATTATACCTAATACTAATTGATAACCAAATTAATAACAACGATAAATAAAATAGGTATGATTTATGCATTCAAAACACATTTATAAATATTAAGCAAATTATTTGTCTAAAAAATGTAATTTTGTAAATTTGTGTATTATAAAATTGTTGTTGTTGAATAAAGAATAAAAAAAAAGAATAAAAGATTAATCACACCCTGAATATTATATTTAATTAGTCCCGGCAATCCCGCTGCAATCCCCGCAATCCTGCCGCAATCCCCGCAATCTTTCGCAATCCTGTCGCAATCCCCGCAATCTCTCGCAATCCCCCCGCAATCCTGCCGCAATCTCCGCAATCTCTCGCAATCCCCCCGCAATCCTTCGCAATCCAATGATTTCCGCAATACTGTCACGTTTTTTACCTAGTGGTTACCCCCTCGGAAGAAGCGAACAAGGATCTGACGAAGAAGCGAACGAGGAAGACGAAGAATATATCGACAATGAACAGGCAGTTATAAATGAAGATAATGACCATGGCTTGGCTCTTGACACAATCGATGACGAAATCGTAGGTAGTGATCGAGGTAGTGTAGTGATACATCTGATGATGTATTTGAAATTTCGCTTTTAAAAAATGCAGGGGAATCTTTGTTATTGAAAGACTATACAGACAGAGGCAAGAGGCAAAGGAGGTAACTTTTATGTTAAGGGGCCATTTGTACGCGTTTTTATCAAGGACAAAATATTTGTTGTCAAAAAAAGTTCATTGTGTTGGTTGTTAAGCACAGAAAACCTCGCAGAAAACCTCGAGTTTTGAGTTACTCACTCGCTGCGCTCGCTCGCACTCCGAGTCGTACTCAAACACTAGGTATGAATGAATGAATGAATTAATTTGTGGGCGGGAAACCCTTGCACTTAGGCCACCTATACGGGCCCATTGTGCACCCACATATCCTATTCAGCCAGGTATCCCCGCTTCTTTAGCGAAGGTGCAGAGCTTCCTGGGCTGAATATCTTTGACATCTTCCGGGTTCAGAACACAGCTCCCGAAGTGCCGTTCTCTGGCCCATACGATAGCTGGGCATTCTGTGAGGATGTGAGACGAGGTCTCTTCATCCTCCAGACACCATCTGCATTCGGAATCATCCTTGATGCCGATTATCTGAAGGTGCCTGTTTAGGTGGCAGTGACCTGTTAATAGTCCTGTCACCATTCTAAGGTCTCTTCGGTTAAAACCTATGAGATCCTTGGTTAGTTTAAGCGAGGGTCCTCTTATGTGGGCCTTCGCTTGTCGCATTCCTGGGGCTTCCTGCCATGAATTTTCGAATTCCTTGTTTAGGAATTCTTTCATGGCAGAGACGCCCATTGAACATGGTACTCCTAGTATGGGTTCTGGCCCAGTGGGGTACCTTCCTGACCCTTCCCTAGCCAGCCTATCGGCCTCCTCGTTTCCCAGGACACCTGAGTGCCCAGGGACCCAAGTGAGTATCACTCTATTGTGAATGGCCAGATCATTCAGGGTTTTTTTGCACTCAAGGACGAGCCGTGATCTAACCTTGCTGGACTGGATGGCCAGCAAGGCCGCCTGGCTGTCCGAGCAAATTTGTATGGTTTTTCCTTTTGGAACCCTCTTTAGGTTTTCTAACCCGCATGCTAGAATAGCATACACTTCGGCCTGGAAGACAGTGGCATATGACCCGAGGGCAAAAGATAGTCTTGTCCTTGTGGTTTTCCCATATACCCCTGCTCCCGCCTTGTCTCCAATTTTGGAGCCATCTGTAAACCAGATGATTCCATGTTGGCATATAGTGGATTTCTCCACCTCCCAGTCTGACCTTTCAGGAATCTGAATCCTTAGGGTTTGACTGGGACTTGTTGTCGGCATCATACTGTCCTGTAACATCAAGAGTACAGGACAGTTTTGGGTAGCCTTTTTCCATATTTCTACGTGTCCATGAGGTTGGTCCTCGCCTTTCCAGTGACCGAGTCCGGTCAGCCTGTAGGCGGACCTCATGGCCTCATGTTCAATAACCAGGTGCAAAGGGGGCAGCCCCGTCAGGACCTCAATGGCCCTGGTGGGGGCCGTCCTCATAGCACCGGTTATTCCTAGACAGGCCAGTCTTTGAACCCTATCTAACTGGGTCCTAGTATTGGCCTTCGTTGACCTTGGCCACCAGACAATGGCACCATAGGTAATGATGGGGCGGACTATAGCCGTGTACATCCAGTGAAGGATCCCCGGCTGTAGGCCCCACGTGCACCCGAAGGCCCTCCTGCATGCCCAGAGGGCACAGGTCGCCTTCTTAGTGCGAACACTAGGTATATTCGTTTAGTATATTCGTTTAGTAAAACTTTGCTTTTCTAAACTTGTTGTTTAATGTACGTACTATTAATGCATGTAAATAAAGCATTTTATTTAATTTGATGTCTAATACCCTCGCTATTACCTATCCCCTAGCTAGATTATCCCTATCACAAAGAGTCCTTCATTCGCCCCATTTTCACGATCGACGTATCAAAAACGAATAAACTTAGCGACTCAAAACAAAAAACAATCAAAATCTCTTTTTTCCTAGGGTTGCCGTGTAATAGTTTTTCGAAATTAATTGACCGCTCTGTACTTTGGCGAAAACTAAAACTAGGGCAGGTTATGAGTTCACGCTGTCACCTAATTAATTATCACTCGATAAGTAGGTAGGTAGGTACCTACTTGCAAAAATCGTTAGCGGAAACATAGAAACAAATTCTTTAAAGTTTTTTGTTATTAGAAATCCGAATGAAAATCGAAAACACTACAAAATGCAATATTCAAGGCAATATTATGTATATTTTAATAGATACCATTGATACCATACTGTCTAGATTAATAACTAAGTAAGTAGCTTAATTTTCTTTAAAATCATAGACCCTTTTTTATTTATCCATTTCCAAGAGGATTTTCCAATTCTGGAATCTGGAATAATTGGTATTGCTAATTTGAGGTTAGGGAGAAAATCGATATGCAGCAACAGTAGAACAGCTGAGCATCGAAGATGGGGTTGCATGACTAACGTGGATCAATAGGGAACAAGAATATTTCCCTTTTTCTCTTTTAATTTAAAGGAAATGTAGCACTTAACTATTTCAATTTTATATTAATATAATTTCTCAAAACCCTCTAGCTAAAATTGTACGGTAAAATAAAAAGAATACAATTATGGTGCAATATTTTTTCTAATGCATTTGAAGCTGTCAAAAAAAACACTTGAGAGCCCACTAGTCTATTTTTAAAATTATAAACATACCGCAGTCAAATGTTCATGGTAAGCAAGGCCAAAACTAATTTTAGCTGAAACAAATTTATTTACATACCTTTTCGGCTTCCAACGTCGTTTTAAAACGCCCAACATTTTGTAAACTATGCACAAAACACAATTCGCAAAATTATTATTCCCCAGTGGCGGTATTTATGCTACTAATTTCATAATAGGTAGGTAATTCACTTTCAACTAGTATATTCACACACTATTTCTGGATGTTATTATCATTACAACTATTAGATAAACTTATCAGAATTAGCACATATTACATTGTCACTAACCTCCTGCTGGTCAATTTTTTTAATAAACCGATAAATAATGAAATGAACACCCGCGATATGCGAAATGATTACTAAATAACACACAACACGACGCTACGAAACTGTCTGCATACAGGAACCTCGAGATCAAGATGCTATGCTATGGCTCAAAATAAACAACCCGACTACCCGACTGTCGACTGTTCTACTGATCACGTGCCCGCTATTTGCTTTTCCATTGGCCTGCAAAGATTATGGTAAAATTCAATGTACTGTGTGGACGAACTTCGTGCTCGTTATGTACAATAGAGACTTGAAGGTGTAAAAACTATTATTAGAAATTAATTTACAAATTTCTTCGCCGTGTGACAAATTATTTGTTTGAAATCATCAATGAATGTTTTTATCTAGTGTGTTTCGTATAAAAAAAATAATTATAAGTAAATAAAGGCGTACGTAAAGGGATATACCTAGGTACTTACTATAAAGGGAAACTATTCTAACCATTAGGATGCGTTTCGATCAATGAAATATTTTAATTAATTTCTTTAAATTGTCTGAAAATATTGCATATACAATTATTAGTAACATAACCAACGACATATAATTCTTATGTCGTTGAACATAACCCTGTCGCTATGTAATAATTAAAAGGTTAATTTTACAGTTGCAATAAAACAGCAATTTAGAAAACTATACCTTGTGTCAGTTATAATTTATAATATACAGTGAAACAAAAAGTACAAACTATCCTCGAGGAAGTATATACAGGGTCTCCATCTATAAAGTATCACATTTTGACAGTTTATAACTCGAGAACGAAAAGAGCAATCGAGATGCGGTCTTCACTAAACTTCTTAGATTTTCTTCAAGTTTTCCTTGCCATTGTTGCTAATTCTTAAATGTTGTAAGAAATTATCGGAAAAAAAATGGCCTAGTTCAATCCAAAATTATGAGCTTTCTTTAAATGGAACACCACCTATCTGTTATGTCCATCTTAAAGCCCGATTATTTGCCTTTAAGAAAATGTATACATTGTTACCATTCAGACAAGGATTTCAGGGGATATTAATTTTTTTACGAAACCACGTTAAAACAACATTCTAAAAAAATTACACATTTTAAATTTGGCAGGGAGGGCGGCGCCCCAAAGCCCTCCCGCACTGGGCGCCACTGCCTAGGTACTTTATTCTTAGGCGATTTAATAGTTACTACTCTTTTAGTTTGCTAGTTATATAAACCATTAAAATGTTTTTTTAGAAAGATGTTTTGGCATGGCTTCGTAAAAAAATGAATGTCTCCTTAAACCCTTGTCTGAATGGTAACAATATATACATTTTCTTAAGGGAAAAGAATCGAGCTTTAAGATGGACGTAAGAGATAGGTAAGCTCATAATTTTGGATTGAAGTAGGCTATTTTGGATTGAGGTAGGCCATTTTTTCCGATAATTTCTGATAACATTTATGAATTGGCAACAATGGCAAAAAAACTTGAAGAAAATCTAAGAAGTTTAGTGAAGACCGCATCTCGATTACTCTTTTCGTTCTCGAGCTATAAATGTCAAAATGTGACACTTTATAGATGGTAATTATACTTATACTGTGGATATTTTAACTGGAATAGATTCTGTAACTTGGAAATTAGTTCAGTCAATAAAGGAGGTGTAGAGTGCGTGAGCAGGGACCTAAGCGGTTCCCTCAGAAACTTGTTCAGGGTGCTTAGGAAGTTAACATACTAAAAGTCCTGACGTCTAGAAGGTGAGCCGGAGGAGGGGGGGGGGGGGGGGGGGGGCCACAAGGAAGGTCCCACTTTTGGGTCTTTCGCTTATATCTCGAAAATGATGCATCGTAGGGAAAAATTTTCAATACCAAATGAAAGCTCATGAAATTCTCTACAACTTTCATTTTATAACCTTTTTTCGAATTCGCAACCGTTTTCGAGCTACACGCTCCGAGAAAGTGGAAATTTTCGAAAAACAGATTTTTACGTCACATTTTTCATCAAATATTCTTTTATTCCTTCATATCGTCTAAACTATTCATTTGAGAAAGAAATTCCCTTTGAGGAAGTTGTAGAGAATTGAATTCCCTTTAAGAATATATATACATACCCAATCTCCATCCGGTTAAAGTTACACCAATTTTAAGATTTTTCGTAAAATTTCGTCATTTTCAGAAATAGTATATTGTTTTATTAGGAGTAAAAGTGATACTTTTGTGACAATTTAGTAGATTTGTCACAAGAAGATTTTTTGTCCAATCCTACCAACAAAAGTAAGTTCATCTCCTTAGAACAGATAACGCTTCAGGAGAATATACAGACTCCCCAGGCCACCAATAATGCTGAGGTCCTTATCGTGAATAGTTCTGTGTAACAATGCACCCACAGCTCTGTGGCTGTCGTTGGTGAGGATGTGGGCCTCGCTGTCCTTTTGATACCTTCCACTCCTCCCACCCAAGACATCCTGCTGCTGAAACCCGGCCGAGGGAAAACCAAAACAATGGCACTGCCCACCCAAGAGATGCAGCAGCATGAATTTGAACACACTTATATTCATTTACCGGCTGTGACACAACATCTGAAACTTTAAGGAGAAGCAAAGTGGGCTTTTCAAAATTGTACTTGAAGTCAGAAATAATCAAGGAAGCGGCAGTGTTCTTTTATAACCCCTCCTCCATTCACGGCGAGATTGAAGAAACTGGGAAGATTTGCTTCCTCAAATGGTATGAGGCACCAGCAAGACAGACCTCCCTCAACTAGTAGGTACCGTTTCCAGTCGTTCATGAGGTCAGTGGCAAATACTAAGCCTGATATCAGCTCACTCCCACCAACTGAGAGCAAAGTTAAACAGAATTACCGACGCACCTACTACCTACTACCAAGTGCAGCAGTGGCTCGGGATGAGCTGCCTCCTCAAGAGTGGAGGTGGAAACATGTAGGAGACACCCTGGTGCCAATTACAACAGAATATCCACCAGAACCGGAGGTCCTACTGAAAACGATATTTTGCCGCTGCACGAAGGATTGTGGTAGTGGCAAATGTGGATGCCGGAAAGCAATGCTGAACTGTTCTGCGACATATGCCTAACCTGCCAAGGGAAATGCCTTAACGGCGTGCCTGTTTACGATGAGGACGACGATGAAGACGACGTAGAGCCGTTCAGCAAGAACAACTGAGGATGAAGATGCCTCTCACGTCCAAAGAGGATGAAAACGTGAATCCAGAGAAAGTTGAGAGTTGAGAAGTTATTGACAGTGGGAACAATAGAATTATCGAAATCGAGTAAAATATTACTCACCTTATATGTGACTTTTTTTAATCACTTTTAAAATTTTCCATTCAGGTAAAAATTTATTTTTTGAAAATTTTCACTTTTCCGGAGCGTGTAGCTCGAAAATGGTTGCGTATTCTAAAAAAGTATATAAAATGAAAGCTGTAGAGAATTTCATGGGCTTTCATTTGGTATATGAAAATTTTCCCTACGATGCACCGTTTTCGAGATATAAGCGAAAAATCCAAAAGTGGGACCTTCTTTGTGCCTCCCCTCCTCCGGCTCGCCTCCTAGACGTCAGAACTTTTAGTAAAGATAAGCACCTCAGCATTATTGGTGGCCTGGGGAGTTTGTATCCCATTCTCCTGAAACGTTATCTGTTGTAAGGAGATGAACTGACTTTTGTTGGTAGGATTGGACAAAAAATCTTCTTGTTTCACAGGTATCGATGTGTTCCATGTCAAATTGATGTCAGCCAACCTCCTCAGTCAAAATTTTTCCCTACGACGCATCATTTTTGAGATATATAAGCGAAAGACCCAAAAGTGGGACCTTCTTTGTGCCCCCCCCCCCTCCTCCGGCTCACCTCCTAGACGTCAGGACTTTTAGTATGTTAACTATCTAAGCATCCTGAATATGTTTCTGAAGAAACCGCTTAGGTCCCTGCTTACGCACTCTACACCCCCCTTTTGGGACATTCGTTGACTGGACTATCTGTAAAAAAGTCTAAAACACGTTAATTTTACTTTTTCAGTGACTACATATCAACATGTAGTAGTTGATCTTCACCGGAGGAGTGCAACCACCCTCAACTTTTTTTTTCAAATTTATAAAATGACACTTGGGTAGTTAGTTTATAAGCTCATTTTAGAAGGATATAATTTATTTTTAATATTTTCTAAATTTTCCAAAGGGTTAAGTGATAGAAAAATTAAAACTTATATTTTAAGTTAAACGCTGTAATGTGAAAGTTTTTCAAAATGTTCACCTTTTCTTTTTCACATTCCTTACATATGGTAACATTTCCGGTGAGATTTACTCGACTTGTATTGTGCCTGATACGTGTCTGTAACTGCTGTAAGTCCTCAGTGCTTTCGGTTGTAACATAAACCTTACTTTTGATATATTCCACAAATAAAAGAACTCGAGTGTAGTAAAGTTCGGAGATATTGCCAGCTAATCGCTCAATTGAATCTTTTCTTCCAATCCAACTATTTGGGAAAATTTCATCTAAATACTGACACTACTACTAACGATCACAGGCGTGTGGTGGATCTTCGTTTTATTGATACCATACTTGTTCGACGGGAAATCCGTTTCTAATTGATTTCGAAAAAAAGTCACCAAACATGGAACGAGATCTTCTCGAATAAAAGTTGTTCTATTATGATTATTGCTGAAGAGTATTGCCCCTATTGCTCGATTACCAATTATTTCAGCCCACAAATATATCTTTCGTGGGCCCTAAATATGGGTTTCCAATGACGGTTATCGTTAACCCAATAATGACGGCTGTACCGATTAACTTCACCCTGTATAGTGAACGTCATTTCGTCCAACAAATCTATCCATTCCAAAGATATTTGGTTACGAATAATCATTTGTTCGTAAAATTCAGTTCTGCGATACGAGTCATCATGACACATCTGAATTTTGTAGAGGTGGTGCATCTTTCATTTTTTAAATATTTTTAGGACAGTAGTATGACTGATATTATCACGACCCAGGGGGTCTATTCTCGAATCTCTACTAAAATTGTCGACTACGACAAATGTCACTCATAATAATTGTGGCATGCTTTTGTAAAATGGTACTCTCGAGCAGTGATAGACACTGTTCATACCGTTCGCCAATAATGTGGCATGACTAAATTTGTCAACACTGGATAACGGCTCTACTTTATCAATAAAGCAACTTCTTTTGACTTTGACTTGACAGCTCTCTGCTGTAGGTTAGGTTGATTAACTGTTTAGTTAAGTTTAGTTTAGTGCACAGAGAAAAGAAATAATTTATTCAGTCAGAACAATATCTGAAAAATGTTAGAGCATTGTTAAAATTACTTATATTATATTGACCTAACGTGATGGATACAAAAAAAAATTATTGCAGTCAAGCCCAAAAAGACATGTTAGTTGAACTTGTAACGAATGATCAACAGCCTTTATCCGCTAAATTTACAGCAAAATTTTCTTTTAAAGATGGTCAAAAAAGGTGGGAGGCTATTTCGAATATGCTAAATGCTATTCCAGGGGCATCGAAAAATTGGAAACAGTGGAGAAGTAGGTGAATAAACCTTCGTACAAAGTAGTAATCTCAAATTTATTTTTGTAACGTCTAGTAGACACATGTACAGCTAAAAAAATATGTCCGTTTTGTTTAATACCTGGCAAGATATAAGAAGCAAAGTGAAGAACAAAAAGGCCCAGATAAATAAATATCATATCGGTACTGGGGGAGGACCGCCGCCACCACCAACAGATGTACTATCGGAATGTGATTAAAAAATTCTAAGCGTTATTATTACACCGTATGCAGTAGTAGGCAGTGAAACGGTTGCGGAGACATCATTAATGGAATTTGATTTTGAACATAATACTGATGAAACAGAAGAAACTTATGATGATTATATTATTGATAACTATGAGGTCAACGAGGGTCATTTATACACCAAGAATATTGATGATACGAAAAATAAAGAAAATGTATGTAATTTGTCAATCCCTAGTACTTCTAAAGGATACTGCAAAAACAAAACCTATTATTACAAAGAAAAAAAGAGCTGTAGCTGCAACGAGGCTGTTGAATAGTGCTCTAATGCTACAACAATTTCAGCTGAAAATTCTAAGAAAGATTTGGAATTAAAAGAAGTATATTATACAAAAAAAATAATTCTCCTTGAACGACAGACAACAGCTTTAGAACAGCTTGAAAATACATTTAAAAAAGACTGAATTCAACAATTAGGTACTTATTAGTTATTTTATAGATTGTTTCTGTACCATTGTGATATTGGTTTTGTGAAAATGTAGATGTTATGTTATGTAGTATTTTTTGTTTTTGTTATTTTGAAGCTTCAAATATGTATTTGTTTTTAAAAAATAAGAGAATAAATTGTAGAAATTATTTTATTAATCATTTATAATATTCTGTTACCAAAAATTATGCAAAATAGTTTATGACATTCCTTTGGGTACGTCGTCCTAAAATCAAATCAGGATTGATACGACCAACATTTTCATATCTACAAGGTCCGGCAACAGGATTGAATGGTTTTGAAAAAATTGCTGTGGAAACACGATACACATAAGCTTTTAAATTTATGTATCGTGCATAAGCTTACGTATACCATGTGTGGAAATACTGTTTATTTGACAAACGTCAAATAGTGATAAAATTGTATTTTATTATCGAAGGTTTTGTGTTACAATGGCAAATTGGCCGGTTAATCAACGGGTCTCTACTGTAAAATCATTTATCCTGACCCTACTCTTTTAAAGAAAACTGCCACACCGTTACAGTCAATTTATTTCGGTACGTTGAGATGTTGGAAACATTTGTGGCTGTGGAACTTCAAAGAATGGACCATCAGGACGTCGCCATGCCCATACAGCTAGAGGGTCCAATGCTATTTTACAGCGTATGTTCCCGAATCGCCTAATTTCAAGGTTTGGCGACTTTGCATGATGCACAAGATCACTGGACCTGACGGTCCCAGATTTTTTCTCTGGGGTTTCTTAAAAAGTCCAAAGTGAAATCTACCCGTCTCCAAACACTTCTGGAACTCAAAGAAAGGATTCGTGAAGAGATAAATTCGGTAAACGAATATGTACTCACTTGATTATCATCTTGTTTATCAATAATCAATTCTAAATTATTAACAACACACATATTATGTAAGACAACACAAGCATTTATAATTTTTGAAGATTTTTCTGGAGAATAATGGAGAACCCTATGTTTCATCAAACAACGGAATCTCATTTTTAGCAAACCATTGCAACGTTCTATGGTTGCTCTAGTAATTTATGTTTCCTGTTATACGTTTCCTCAACATTTCCTTGAGGATTCTGTAGTGGAGTTAATAACCAGGGTGTCAGTGCATATTCTGAATCACCTAAAACAAAATAGGTATGTATATATGTCAAGATTAAAATGTGAATCCCTACATAAAACAAATCGTAAAAAATAAATGTACATCTACTTCTACATTTATTTACCTAGTAAAAAATAGCTTCTATTTCCCATATTATATATAAGTTTCTTAAAAGAAGCTCTATGTTACTGCTATTCCAACTATGAGAGTCGTGACAACTTCCTGGGAATCTCGCATTGACATGAAGAATTTTTAATGATGAATCGCAAATCTAAAAACGATACATTTTATTAAATTTATAGCAAGGGCCAGTTCACTATTATGTAATTATTATTAGTTACATATACTTACCAATTGTGTGTTAACCGAATGGTAATCTTTCCTATTTATAAAAATATGTTCTGGATGAACAGGATCTTCTCCTCTGGGAGGGAATATGACTACATGTGTACAGGGTTAGTTTTATTCAACGAATTAGTACCACTAGAAGGAGCTTTGCCTATCGTAGTATGTCTTTTAACTGTAGGCATACATCTAAAGAGAGAAACTGGAATTAAAAAAAGATAGACAATACATAGAGACACAATGACATGGGCGGGTTATTAAAAAGGGGTGACATATAAAGAAAATAGAAAGAAATCACAATCCTTTAAAATAATCGTCTTCTTACAATAAAATGAAAAGGCACCATTACCATCTTGTCTATCTATTGAAAAAGTTTATTATATAGAATGTTATTGAAGTCAGTAAAAAAACGCTTACAAATTAGAATATTTTATTTCTTAAAAGTACATAAAAAGTATTAAATACCTACATTAATATATAAAATATACAATGCAAAATTATAATACTTATTATATTCAAATGATATAATACGATTTGTGTGTAGTTAATTATACTAAACTTAAAATTATTTGAAATAATATTAATTACAATACCTGATCTAAAACACCTATTGCCATTACAAACCCCCGTCCATGCACTGATTTACTTATCTATGAAATGACCGCTTTTCGCCCTTTTTAAATAGAACTTTACAAACAAAGCACTTCCTAACCATGTCTATACACTAAATAATGTCTATAATACCAAAATAACTTTAAAACACAATCAAAATCACACATTAAACACAAAATTACGGTGCTAGATTAATGGCTGCCGGAGTAAACATAGTAATTTTCGTCACAAGTCCGGAAGGTGACTTGTTACAGTCGAGTAGATATTATGGACGAGGCGACGTCAGGAGCCGAGTCTAGAATATCTAAACGAGGCTGAAACAACACCTTACGGACGTGTGTCGAATGATATTTTATTTCATCCCGTCATTTCTTGTATATTAGTATATTTGTATAATTTGACATTTTCTTATTTCATTTGACATTTGACACTATTTTTTAATTTACGGTTGACTTTTATATGTCTAACAACTGTCGAAAGGTATAATAACAGTTTGTGATTGGTTCGTAATAAGTTTCCGGTGGTTTCCGGTACTTTACCGGCTCTGATACCGTAATGTCTCGTTTTCCGGCCGCATATGAATACTGTAATGTTGTACTTTCCGGACGGGATGAAATAAAACAATTGTCAAAGTTGTCAAACATAAATTCAACGCGGATATGTCCGAAAAACAGCGGGAGTACCCAAACGACGCGCGCCAAATTTAAAATTTGATGAACCGACCAATAAAAAAGTGTATCCGCAAAAGCGTGTAAACATTGTTGATTTGTTTATGTACGTTCGCAAACAAAGCATTTCAAAGCTACTTCTAGTGGTACTAATTCGTTGGTTTTATTAATGTAAACCCCCTATTTTTATTTTTATCTTTGACCGATTCCAAAAATTAAAAAACCGGCCTTACACGTTTTTTTATGTAGATTCCACTTCTGCTAACGGATTGGCAGTAGTGTTTTAAATATTAGGTTTTTTTAAATGGAACACCCTGTGTATTTTAACAAATTTGAATTCCTCCAATCATTCTGATTACAAATATATACACCTATTGTATAATCAGTTTACTGGTTTTGGAGTTATTTTCACTTTATGGATAGGTCGAAACAAAAGCGTCATTTTATAAACCCAGATAATAAATCAATAAATGAAGTAAATCAACAAACAAAACCAAATACATGAATTATTAAAACAAATTATATAACATTTTCAATATAACCACGTTTAATAAAATTTTCGAATTTTTCGAAAAAGTGCTGCATCCAAATTTATCAAAGTTAGGTATATTTTCTACAATTAGATTTTTTTATTGTTTAAAATTTTCCAATAGTTCACTATTGTAAATTTTTTCTTTAAAACCTAAACAACAGATTTTGTTATTTAATTATGATATGTTTGTCTATGATTTACAAACTATTTATTGGGATTATATTTATGAACTAGATGAATTAGATGATATTGTTGACTTTTTTAGTGATAATGTTTTATCTTTATTTGATATTCATGCTCCTTAGAAAACTGCTAAAATAACTAAACCGCCAGCGGCTAACAGATAATCTTAAACTTATGATGAGATTAAGGAGTAAAGCATTAACTATGTAGATATAAAAAGTTACAAACTGATGAGGCAAGGAGTGAATATACAAATCTTAGAAATCTGGTTAATATGTCTGTCAAATCTGAAAAGAAGGCGTATTTACAACATGCATTTAAGACAGATCCTAAGAATTTTTGGCGAACCCTCAAATATTTAAATATTTGCTCCAACACAGAAAAAGATTCTTCTTCATTTTCAGATATTTCAACTCCTGATAACTTTAATAATTTTTTTGTAAACGATTTGCCACAAATTAATGCTGTCAATCAGGATCTTATTGAGGCTACTTATATTAATAAGACGTTACCTGATCTACCTGAACAATTCAGTTTCAAGACTGCAGAAACTGTTTAAAAAATGTTATTTAAAATTAAGTCTAATGCAGTGGGACCGGATGGCTTGTCTGTTAAAATGTTATTATACTTGACTCCTCATTTAAGCAAACATATTACTTTTATATTAAATAAATGCTTATTAACAGGTAAATTTCCTAACTTATGGAAAAATGCAAATGTCTTGCCTGTACCTAAAAACAGTAGCCCTTCACTTCTTTCACATTTCAGACCTATTAGCATACTACCAGTTATGTCTAAATTATTAGAAAAAATTGTACAGGGACAGTTGAATGAATTCTTACACACGAATAAAATTTTATCACCGACTCAGTCAGGTTTTCGTGGTCATCATAGTACAGCTACTGCCTTACTTAATGTAACGGATGATTTGTTTCGAGCATCCGATAATAACAAAAATACATGTTTGATTTTGCTGGACTACACTAGTAAGGCCTTTGACACCCTGGAACATACTACCCTGGTAACTAAACTTAAATTTTTTGGTGTCGGTGAAGTAGCACTTAAGTTTTTTGAAAATTATTTAAATAATAGGCATCAAAGAGTTATTTTAAATAATGTGTTCTCTGAATTCATTGCTTTGAATAAGGGTGTTCCTCAGGATAGTATTTTAGGCCCCTTACTGTTTTCCATATACACCTCAGACTTATGTAAGCGCCTTAATTTCTGCCAGTCACACCAATATGCGGATGACACACAAATTTATCATTCTTTTACTTACGATCAGCTTGGTCCAGCTATTGCAAATATTAATTCTGATCTTGATGTGATTGGCAAATTCTCTAATGCGCTCGGATTAATCCTTAATGAGGGGAAGACGCAGGTTATGGTGTTTGGTCGTAGTAGGAATCTCATTGTTAATAATCCGCTTTTTAAGATTGTTCTTAACAATGCAGTATTGGAACCAGTACATAGCTGTAAGAACCTAGGCGTTCATATTGATGTCAATCTGAGATTTGGTACACATGTATCCAGTTTAATTAAAAAAACCTTCAGCAAATTAAAAATTCTTTATATATACAAAGACATTTTTAGCACTGAGGTCAAGTTAAGATTAACTAATTCTTTAATTTTGTCGCATTTGGACTACTGTAATGTCGTATATTGGTCAGCCCTACTGCAAAAAGATAAAGACACTCTACTGAAAATACAAAATGCCTGCATAAGATTCAGTTATAACATTAGGAAATTTGATCATATTTCTGGGGCATTTAGGGAGTCCGGATGGTTTAACCTTCATGAAAGATTTCAAAT
This sequence comes from Rhagium mordax, assembly GCA_963680705.1. Lineage (NCBI taxonomy): Eukaryota > Metazoa > Arthropoda > Insecta > Coleoptera > Cerambycidae > Rhagium > Rhagium mordax. Next base: position 57,002,434 of record OY796661.1, on the reverse strand, counting down.
CCACTTGGCTTGTTTAATTTATAAAATAGATAACCTCAAAATATCTCAGTATTTGCAGGATAAAATTGTTAAAGGCAGTGATATCCATTAGCGTGGTACGCGTCACCGTGAATTACTAAATATTCCCAGACACAATTCGGCAATGTTCCAACGCAGCTTTACGTATAACTCAGCAAAAATTTTCAATAATATACCAGATGATATCAAGGCAGCTTCTAACCTCGTTTCTTTTCGAAATAAAGTTAAAGCTTTTACTATTAACAATAGAGATCTAACGTAAATGTATATATTTGTTTCTCTTGTTTATTTATTATTAGTGTACCGATTTATTTTCAGTAGAATAATTTTTGTGCTAATAACTTTTAACAGGGTGGTTGTATGAGCAGCTATGTTGGATACCGCCATCCTCTAGATTATCTAATTGTTTGTATTATTTTATTCCACAAATAAAGGCCTGTGGGACATATTTTAAGAGCTCTGCTAGTACATAATTTAAAACTAGTAATATTGGACCGCATCGAGTCTAAGAGGAAGGAAATGAAACTCAACTAAAAAATCTTACAATCCCAATTCACACGTTTATACTTTTTTAACTTTTATTGAACCACAATTGACTACTTTGTAAACTAGAACTCAGTTTATTGAGTAAAGGCAAATTCAAATTCTACCCGTAACGAGTATTGAAAACAATATTTCTTCGAACAGTTGGATTAAATTAATTTATAGATCGTTAATATACGCGGTGGCAAAATAGAGCGACCGCGTCATCGCTTGAACCTCTGAGACAAAAGCGACCATCCTTCTCCCTCAAATTATTACATAGTAGTGGCATAGTACATATTTGAATGAATACCTTCTATAGGAATAGCACAGTGAAGGGAAAAAATCGTAAATTTTTTTACTCAACAATGGTACTAAAAACTTCAGATCCATGAATGAACACCGTTGAATTTCTAAAGTGCCTAAAATTTTACATTTTAAAGATCTTTAAAGATACAGAATGGGTAATGGGGGCACTCCTTCTGAACATGAAGAACATATAAAAGTGAAAAATGTTAATGGATCGAAAATTAATTTTAATTAATCATCTAAAAATTCTACAGAAATTGAAAGTTTTGTGCTTCCTACTATAATTACAAGCAAACAAGATTCTTTTACTTTTATACGTCAAGTCATTGAATATAGGAGTAATTGACTTAGAGAAAATACCAAATAAATCAAACGGTCTCAGTCTCAGTCTAGTCTCAATCCGCAATAGATTCATTTCCTGTTTCCTTGTCAACATCTTAAAGATAAGGACTAAAATAAGTTTTCATTACACAAGATAAATGTCTGTAAAATATAAATTAGTACATATTTTTTTTATTAAAAAAAAAACGCCTGTTCATAAAGTATCTCTTTGATCATCTGAAAAATACGAACTCTAGAAAATTATGTAGAACGTTGGCAAACGTACAAGGTGTCCTAAAACTGTATACATCCATATTCAAAGTTAAATTCCAGATCTGGATTAAGTAATTTTTTTATTGTACTTATTCTTATTGGTATTAAAAATATTTGCTCCTGTCTTGAAGTTTTCTCATTTTGATTATGATATCATGCCAATTATGCATGTATGGAATCAGAAAATTTTTCGATATAAAATGTTTACATTCAAATAGGAAAAAAAAGGAATTTTATAAATTTATTTTTTGATTTCGATGCAAATTAATCGATTTTTTTTAATTCAACAAAAGTGTGACAAAATCCAAATACACAATTTCGATCAGTCGTGGACAACCCCAAATGTAGAGGTTGTGATCTAGAAGACGAGACTGCTGAGCATGTGCTATACACTACCCTGCCCTCTCAACAAAGAGAGGATCCACGCTGGGAGAATACTGGGAAATAACTAAACTGGTGCACAATTGAAGTGGATATTGAAATTTACCATAAATAGATAATCATCCTGTAGATAAAAGAAACACCGACAATTTAAAAATCAATTATTTTACAATCGGTTTGAAATAGGAAACAAACATCAGTGAAGCAGAGAAACAGTTTTTAATTTATTCGAAAACGGTTTGTCGGGTTTGTCCTACCAGAAAAACTAAAAAGTCATTTTCTTTTTAGAATTAGCTGCTGATTAAGAAACCAATACCTGTTTTGAAAAGAAGCATTGGCGTACTACTTTTTTCGACAAAATCATTTAATATTTTGTTATCACGCATGTCAATGGTGGAATTGTCAAAACTCGTTGAATCGAAAAGAAGTGCCTCCATGCATGTATTGTGCATATCAAAATTCAATTTAATATCTTACATTGTTTTCGAAATATTAAAAAAAAAAATTTAATTTTAATTTTTTCGACGTCCTGCATCTCGAAAAGGAAGCACTTTCAAACTTTGTTCTTATTTTGACCTCCAGAATACGTCCTTATAATAATTCCCTCTCCTCCCGAAACATCCTGTATATTATCAGTAAATATACAGGGCGTTCTTCAAAGTTCAGGCATTTATTTCAATAGGATGTAAAACTTGTAAAAGTAAGTCATTTTGTAAAAAATCACCTATATAAAAGCAAGGCAAAAGCACAATGCAAAATAACGAAGATAGAAAACTTATCGTTAATAGTTATCTTGATATATTCTTAGAATTGGTTATTTATTTGGTAACTATTACTTCTTAGGTTTTTAATTGCATATGTTTTAAATTCTTCGATAAGTAGGAAAAGGGTTATTAATTATATAGATGCATCATTTTAGAAAATAGTATATTATGTTATTATGTTACAAGGAGTAGAAGGCGACCATTATTGTTGAGCCTAGAAGTTTGCTCAGCCGAGGCGCAAGCCGAGGCAGCAATCTGGGCGAAACACATAATGAGCCTTCTACTCCGAGTGACATATACTATTTTTTCTTCAAGCGTTAAAATCAAAAATATCAAAACTTTACTTTTGAAAAATTACATCAGGTCAAATGCATTCAAGTTTAGTAAAAAAAAATATATGTAATACTAACCATTTTATTTATCAGTGATACATGTCATAGGTGAATTTGCAATTTCAAGTATTTCAGGTGGTACGCACTGCATTTTTTCAGACATTTTCGCTTTTAAATTTAAAAGACGGATAGACGCGCGACGTCAACTTTTAAAATGACAGTTTATGACAAGTCGTAACTTAGATTTTTAATTCGTTGCCATGGATACATTACTTCATTTTTGTACTAGGAAAAAAATGAGAAATATTTGTACTAATACAATAATAGGCTCTTTCTACAGGACGTGTTGCATTATGTAATGTAAGTATTGTTATACGCTTGAAGAAAAACATATTTTATTTCTTCACTATAGAAAACATAATGAAATTAGTAGATTCTAAAATAATCACAGACTTTTTATTTTAATGGAATTATACATTATGTTTTGGACCTTACTGAATCCAAAATCTATATATAAAAATCCATTTATCGCGGTGTGTCTGTCTGTCAGTCGTGATGACATGAGAAATTAAATGTTATAAATAGATTACGGATAACGTCGATAACGATGATAACTCGTTTATAGTACAAAAACAAAAATATTTTGCTATAATCTGTCTCACCAATAGATAATAATAAATAATAAATAAATACACCACATGTAATTACGACCCCCTTTATACCAGAAGGCTCTAGAAGAGCCTTGTGCGGGAGGGGGCTACACATTTAAAGACAAGGGACACACATTTAATATCCGTGTATAATGGAAAAATCCCTTTCACAGTATTTTCCATTGCCACGACCGGGATTCGAACACGGGACTTTTGGGTGAGAGGAAGATACTCTACCATCTCGACCATCAGTCATATACAATGCAAATAGACTCCGCCCCATTAATTTTATAGTAGCGCAGAACGGTGTACGCAATAGTCATTTTTACACGATGAAATGTATACATGTTTATTTATTAATATCTATCGTAAGATTACTTTCGGTTCTTTTTACGAATAGTCGTGCAATAAAAACTATACCAACTGTATACTTAGATCCGAGCCTACATCTTGTTTTATTTATATTAATAAAAATCTTTAAAAACCCTATCATTTGCTAGAAGGCGAGAACTTAACTATAAGTTTTAGCATGTCCAAATAAATAAAACAACACCTACCTATTTTATCTTTATTTTCACAAAGTTATATTACAACTCGTATAAGAAAGTTTAGCGTTTATGCGTTCTAACTGGTCTAATGTGTAAAAACGAGCTGGCCTTTGTCAGTCAAATCTAGCGGTTGCTTTGTAATTCGGGTTCTATAAATACGACCAATTGAGAAATTCCATTCAAATTTAGCGGACATTTTTGGGGCGGAGTCTATTTGCATCTGTTGGTGAGACAGAGTATACTTAATTTTGTTTTGAAAGTACAGGGTGTTTCAAACTCGACGCCCGAGGCCTGTTACGTGAAAACGTGAAGAGAAAAGACAATTTTGAAAAAGGTATCTCAAATGGGATGATGTAAGCTATATTTAGCAGAAAAAATATTATTTTTTAGAATCACGTAAATACGAACTGTGACGTCATCAAAATTATTTTCTCCACGAACCAATCATAAACTGTTATTATACCTATTGACAGTTGTTTGACATATAAAAATTAACCGTAAATTAAAAAATAGTATCAAATGTCAAATGACATAAGAAAATAACCAAGTGTCAAATTATACAAATATACTAATATACAAGAAATGACGGGATGAAATAAAATATCATTCGACACACGTCCGTAAGGTGTTGTTCCAGCCTCGTTTAGATATTCTAGACTCGGCTCCTGACGTCGCCTCGTCTATAATATCTACTCGACTGTAACAAGTCACCTTCCGGACTTGTGACGAGAATTACTATTTCTTCTATCTCTTTTAGTTAAAAAGTTATAAGCAACAATAATTTAAAAAGTTATAAGCAAAAATCATTTTAAATAAAATGACTTACACAAGTTATCCATGGAAATAATATGTTTAAATAGGCATTGTGTTAAATCAACATTTATTGCAAACAAACTAACGATTATAAACAACCATTGAAAACCAATAACGATATATATGAAATATAAAATACATAATATATATAAAACATATTAAACAAACAAGAACTATTAACAATTAAAAAAACTATAACCTATTCTCCACATGACGACCTTGTGCCGCCAAACATAATTCAATCCTTCGTCTAGCCTCCCTTTCCGTAACTTTCCGTATTATGTCAATTGTTAGCATTTTACACGCACCTCGAATTTTTTCTTTTAAATGTTCAATATTTCTTGATGGGGTTTTATACACATTTTCAGAGTGCCCCAAAGGAAAAAATCTAGGGGGTCAGATCATAGTATTGGTCCGTTTATCCCAATCCATTGTTCTCCATAGGTGTTATTTAAAAATTGCTGAACAATATGCGCTTTATGGGGAGGAGCGCCATCGTGGTGAAAGAATATGTTGCCGCGGCAGATTTTCTAATAATTGTGGAAGAGTGTCTCGGAGAAAATTCAAATAATTAACCACATTCAGTGTGCCCTCATAAAAGTAAGGACCAATTAAATGCCTCCCGACAATCCCACACCATACGTTAATTCCAAAATGTCCTTGATTGTTAATTTCATTAATAAAATGCGGATTCTCCGTAGACCAGTAATGTTCATTTCTCCTATTTGGTAATCCGTTAAGACCCCCACAGACTTCGTTCATTTTCATCCGTTCGTATCGCCGCTATTCGGAACGTCGTGTTGAAGCGCCGAACTTTTTTGCCCACACACTACGGGCAATCCTGGCAGTTAATTTTTGTTCGTTCTGCGCTCACACAGTTTTTGTACATCATGAAGTCGAAGCACTTCTTAGCAGTGGCGGCGGTGGTTGCCGTTTTAAGCAAAAAAAATAAAAAAAAGGTCTGCGACTCTCTGGCTTTTTTCAATTCTTTTCTAAAGGCGCCGCGAAGAGAATCTATTTTGTTTTCAGTTTGTGCTGTTGCATTATTATCTATTTGTTTGTATTTGTTCAGTAATGCTTCATATGCTTGAATTTTTTAATTTCGTTCTCGGTATTCTGCAGATTTTACACGCCACAGGCAAGGAAATTGTCTATAGTTTTCAATAAAATCAATAAGAAATTGTGTTTATTGATTTTTGGTCAATTTGAAATAATAAAATAAATAATAAACACAGAGAATTAAATAAGTGTGAACGTGTATACAACTCACAATATACATGCGACTGCGCTACTGTGTAAAAACCGACGATTGTGCACGAAATCCCCACACACTGTTGGTTTGGTACGACAACCGACGAACCGTCGTTCCAAAAATCAAGCGCCAGCAGAAATTTTAACCGACGATGCGACGCGACGGTTTTTCCCCACACACATCGGTTTTTGGCGTTTTTGACACGACGTTCCGAATCGCGACGATACGAACGGATGAAAAAGAAAAGTCTGTGGGGGACTTATGACATTGATAATGTACGAGATAATTTTATGACAATCGAAAGCACATTGCTTGGTAATAGCCCGACGTCGAAGGCGGAGGGCTATTATCAAGCAACTTGCTTGAGGTTGTCATAAAATTATGAGGCATTTGTCAATGTCTGAGGGATATTCGGTCAGAAAATTTTTTGAAAAAATAAAATCAAAATGTCGCAACACAACAAAACAATTATTTATTTATTAAAAGTGTATAGATTGAGAATCGGCATTGCCAAAACGTGACATTTTGATATTTATTTGGCAGTTATTATGAAGTTGTCAAAGTTAAATTATTTTGTCATAGTGATTGGAAACTTCCCTGATGGTGTTATCAGTAGTAATACCACAAGAGATTGAATTTTCGCGATAAGTCTGTCGATTTATTTCTAACGAAACTGAGTTGCTTGGAAACACCACCGCAGAACAAGTGGTGTTTTCGATCAACTCGGTTGAGTTTAGAAATAAAAGACAGACAGACTTATAAGATAAGATAAATTAAATCACGAGTGGTAATTTATTAGACTATTTCACGAACAAATATTTTGGTTGATAACTTCACTTGAAGTAGCACCGAAGCGACTCATTTTGACGTCTGTCTCTATAATTAATTTTTATTAAACTGTCAAACTTTGCTTTGCCATCCGTATCCATGGTTACGTCGTTGAAAACACCACGCTGATAGACCAATTAGAATTGAAAGACAGTCGGTGTTTTCGCTGTAATACAAGCTGTCTTTGGTTTGTGATTGGTCAGATTATGTGACGTGTGATAATTTTTCATGCAAGTTGCATGAAATAGTCAGTGTAATGTTAAAATAACGAAATTTAATTAGAACTGTCAAAAAATTTTCAAGGGAAGATTCTTGTAAAATATTAATTTGATTCTTTCTTTTTTTATTAATCCTGGTTCCACAAGACAGACAATAGAAAAATATTCTTTATGTCTATTATATTAAATATAAGGAGCGCTATCTATAGTTATACTACTTATACTACAAAACTTTATAACCCGTTATTATAAGAAACTGTAAATATCAAGTAATGGAGATCGCTATTTGATACAGTTGGTGCACAAACTAAATAGGTATATACCATTAATGTATTATTTATTTACTCAGTAATAAATGTATATGCAGACCTACAATTTCACAAACCAAAGCAGAAACTAAAAATGACGACATTTTAGTTGTTAGGAAATATTTCTAGATGACGAAAGCATACACTATTTTTATTGAATAAAGTATGTTATTCGCTACTAATGCTGTTTTAATTTTACCATTGAATAAAGAAATAATATAGTAACGTTACTCACTGATATTACATATTTATTGATATTGATCATTGAGTAAAGAAAGGAATTATTTATTTATTGTTCTCGTAGTCCTATTCGAGAACTACATCGGCAATTACAGGCTGTGTTCAGAAGTAGAAAGGCTACCGTTTGGTAGATGACGCTGTCCTCGAACGTATCTTTTTATTTTGAGTAAACCCAACAATTTTGAATAATTTTGATGTCTATCTAGCGAACTTCATTCTTATGTCGTAGACGTGCATGAAGAAAATTAATTACATATGTAAATATCATTTGCAATAAAGTATAAAGTAAATAAAGGGGTATATGAATATTGTTCGGTATTTAAAGCAGATTTTCATAGGTAATACAAAATTTAAAATGTTGCGGAAACATATAGATAATATGTAATTCGATTTAAAAAACTGCACCCCCCCAACCCACCAAGCATACCAAAAAGTTCCAAAGAGAAAAAACTCTTGTAGTCTGTTCGATTTACCGGCAGTCAGACGTCAGACCCTTTCATGTCGATTTTGCACGCCATTTCCTATACTAATTGCGCCAACGAACCAAAGCTGGGCGGCAACTAGTTACTTTTAATTAAAATTAGTAATTTAGTTACTTTTTCAGTAACTGTAACTTAGTTACTTTTATGATATGGGTAACTGAACTATAACTTAATTACTTCTTTATGGAAGTAACTAGAAGTTACTCTTAAGTACTAAAGTTACTTTGGATGTTTTGAAAACTAAAATTACCTTCAATAGTTACTTTTGAAAGTTTTGCCCAGCTTTGAATGCAACATAATATGGTATTTAATATGCCCGTTATTTTTATTTTTATATATGTACTGTTCCTCTAATTTTTTCGAAATCTACACGAAAAACTACCTATAGGTACTGTGTGTATGATACTCAATACTCAAATATGAAAATATTGACAGTTTTCGAAATATTCAAATTCAACACTATTTTCTATTTTCATTACTTACTCATAAGATCTAAAATTCTTAGACTATGCCAATCATAAGTGAAAATAGTTTTGGCTGATTGTTGAGAAAGAATGGCTCTTTGAAATGTTTATCAGAAATTGTTCTGTAATATACAGGGTGCCATTATAAGACCATGCCAAACATGATAAAAGAAAATTTGAAATATCTTCGTTAATTCAAACAGAACACCTTGTACATATAAGTATTATTTAACCATATTATATGTATGCCCCATTAAATAAATGGGGTTACGTTCTCTCCTTGCTAATTAAGCAATTAACTTTAATTTTTCAGTCTCAGCAAAAAACTATGAAGAAAACCCTAAAACTTTTTCCAATAGTTTTTTTTCTATCTTTTCGAATCAATTTTCTACATCGGTTTAAAATATGAGCACAACAAGTTGATCACGTGATCACACTGTACAAAATAAGTTGTTTCGAAAATGCTCTTTTTGCAATTTAGTTACGAAAAATCATCTTTTTGACACTGATTGTCATGGTCAAAAGTGGTTCATTTTAACACTTGTGGTAGTCACATAAACACATTGCGACAGATTCATTTATTTTTACTAAGAATACAATATAAATATTAAACGTACAACATTTTTATTGTGAAAACACTTATCTTATTTATATAAATGTTAAACGTATAGTTTTGAAACGTATTCATTGTTATCTCCATAGAAACAAACAGAAATGGCTTTGATACTATCTAATTGAAAAGGAAACGTAACGAAAATTTTATTTTTTTCGTAACAACTAAATTGCAAAAAATATGGTATAAAACACGATGCAAAATTGCGTGTTTTTTGCACTACTCGCTACGCTCGTGGTTCAATCTTCACATCTAGTGCAAAAAACACGCTCATTTTGCAACTATGTAGTTGTATAAATAGCTATTTTAGCGTTTCGTTACCATGACAACCCAAAAAATTTCCAGAAATTTTTCATCCTCCAGCGTACCCTGTGCGAAATTAATAAGTGGAAATTTTTCTGTCAAATTATTGACATAATAATATGATCATATTTAAAGTTTGCTGTCACATAAATAAATAAACTGTGTCTTACCGTGCGCTTGAATTAATAACCGGAAATTTTTCTCGTGCACAAATTTTCTAAATTAAAAAGTTTATAAATTCAGATAAATATATTTAATGCGTAAACATATGTAACCAGACACACAGATTGTATAAAATTTATTATAAATAATAATTTCTGTAAAATTTTATAAAAAAATAACCAATATGAATATGCCATCTACATTGTTCTCAATTTTAATCGTCAGTACAATTACTATTTTTTGGTAAAATAAGTCTTTCAGAATCCAAATGATATGCTGTTAACATAGCATAAATATCTGATCTGGTTTCAGCATCTATTTCTCTTCGTCTACCCCATATCCATATTAAATCTGAAAAATAAATAAATATAATAGTATATTATACAGTGTGTCCCCGGATGGAGTTGACAAGAGGAAAAAAATCTTTATTATTGATTGTACGACGAAAAGTCACTCTTTATAAAAAAATTCTGCTTGTCGAAAAAATGAGTTTACCATATAAAAATCTTAGATAAGATGTACCGGGTGTTAATAAATTAAGAAAACATGAAAATGCCTCAAGAGAGAAGTACCATTATTTATTATTATAGACAAAATGTTTATAAAACAAAGTTGTTTATAATCCAAAATAAAGCCTAAATACAAATTTTGAAGTCTAAATTTTGAATTGTATGTTCTTATTGTGTTTATCTTTTTAAGTAGAATTTGTGAAAATTCAAATTAAAAACAGAGTTTGCTGTCGACAATATTGAACTGACAAACGTCATTGTTTCATTGTCATTGTGTAGAATATTTCACATCGATATTAATATAAATAAAAAAAATAATAATAAAAAAGTGTAAGTTGAGATAAATTTAAAATTCAAAATTTAGACTTCAAAATTTGTATTTAGGCTTTATTTTGGATTATAAACAACTTTGTTTTATAAACATTTTGTCTAAAATAATAAATAATGGTACTTCTCTCTTGAGGCATTTTTATGTTTTCTTAATTTATTAACACCCGGTACATCTTATCTAAGATTTTTATATGGTAAACTCATTTTTTCGACAATCAGAATTTTTTATAAAAAGTGACTTTTCGTCGTACAATCAATAATAAAGATTTTTTTCCTCTTGTCAACTCCATCCGGGGACACACTGTATATCGCGGGACTGAAGTAGTACTTTTAATCCTGAAGGTAAAGTTTATGGCCCGACCGAAGGGAGGGCCATAATTTACCTTAGGGATTAAGAATACTACTTCAGTCCCAAGGTATATACAATACTTTTCGCACTTCCGGAACTGAATGCAAATGTTAAGAAATAACAAAAATTGTTGTGTTTAAAAAATTTCCGATTTTGCGATTGCGAAGTCTCTCTTAAAGAACACTTACTAATAGAAGGTCTTGATAAACGTTGCCGTAGTAACGTTTCTGCAGCTTTATCGGAACAAACGCCAGTTGACAGTTCAATATGAAAATGACGTATCTGGTATCTGGCATGAATCAAGTATCTTTATCTGCTGCATTAACCCAGCAAAAATTAGTTAATATTGCGAATTATAATAATGTTAATGTAAGTAAATATTAATGTACATTACCACTCTAAGTAAATTTTTTCAATAAAGTACATATTAATTATTTGTTAGTAATTTCATTCTTCCGGGATTTCTGTCATTACTTGATCCCGGAGGGATTAAATGTGATACTTCAGTCCCTATCAAAATGGAGTGAAGTTGTTATTCCCGGAAGTGCGAAAAAGCTTTTTCGATACGCTTTTTAAAAAGCGTGTCGATAAGATCTTTTCGACACGATTTAATTTATTATTTATTTCTTGTACTAAAATAAATATAATGACGATTTTACGAAAAATCTTGTTCGCTACATGTCGCGAAATAGTGTTTTAGGCACTCGACATGTTGTCAAACTCGCCCTACGGCCTCGTTTGACAATCTCACGTCGCGTGCCTAAAACACCACTATTTCGCAACTTGTAGCGAAAATAGCTATTAAATATTATAATAATAATATGCACATCGGTATAATAGGCAATTATTAATTATTATACAATAGGACATACACAATATATAATTTCATAATCAGAATATGACACAATGTTAAGTTATCAGAACAGAGGTAGGTATAATCTATCTAGTAAGTAAGTAAGTGAGTAAGTGAGTGAGTGAGTGAGTGAGTGAGTGAGTGAGTGAGTGAGTGAGTGAGTGAGTGAGTGAGTGAGTGAGTGAGTGAGTGAGTGAGTGAGTGAGTGAGTGAGTGAGTGAGTGAGTGAGTGAGTGAGTGAGTGAGTGAGTGAGTGAGTGAGTGAGTGAGTGAGTGAGTGAGTGAGTGAGTGAGTGAGTGAGTGAGTGAGTGAGTGAGTGAGTGAGTGAGTGAGTGAGTGAGTGAGTGAGTGAGTGAGTGAGTGAGTGAGTGAGTGAGTGAGTGAGTGAGTGAGTGAGTGAGTGAGTGAGTGAGTGAGTGAGTGAGTGAGTGAGTGAGTGAGTGAGTGAGTGAGTGAGTGAGTGAGTGAGTGAGTGAGTGAGTGAGTGAGTGAGTGAGTGAGTGAGTGAGTGAGTGAGTGAGTGAGTGAGTGAGTGAGTGTAATCCTGATATGCATGAATCCATGCATATCAGGATTTTTTATAAAATTTTTAAGACGATTTTCAGTACAGTTTCCAAAATTCCCTTTATCTTTTTCGGCCCATATCTCATGTTTGAACGAACGCATCCAGGCACGATGCAGCATGTAGAGACGACCAAGGACATGCATTGTCCTCAGCCAGTACCGATTCCTCGAAGGACGGACTGCGCCACAACAATGATCATAGCGCAGATGATCATTGTCATAAGCCGGTCTAACAGATCACAGGAATACGCCACAAAGGCGCGAGAGTGAATCTACCGTAGATCAGTAGCTCTTGATCTGATCTATCATAGACTGATCCACCTTCGTTGTCGCACTGATCTACGGACCCATAGGTTCACTCTACCCTCGCGTTCTGGAATTCCTAGCGAGTCCGTGACCTACGGCTTCCAAGGATGGTTGAGCTGGCCTCGCCTACCCATTGGTCATCGTCTCTACCGGGATCGTGTCTGATAGCACCATGTTGAAATTTTAGGAACTGAATAAAAATTGGAAATAGCGGAATTTTGCGACGCCACGTGGCGATGTGAAGTGGTCTCGGGTCTTTTCCATATCTATAGTGGGAGACCTCCCAATGATCTCGCAAAATGGAAATCCGGTATTTTTGATTAAATCAAGCCAGGATAAGCCTCATTGCGGTACGCACGGGTACCGGGGCACTTCCCCATTATTACCAGGTGACCGCCTTGTGAGATAGCATTCGAAGAGATTTCCCCTTTCTGAAATATCCACAGACGTCTAACGGCATATACCCCTTTTGGAGAATATTACCTTAAATTTTTAGTCTATAATTCTAACAGTAAATCTATAAAACCCACTCACTAAATTGCCAGTCACGTCCATGTAATAATTCTCTTTCGGCAATCGATCACTCGTCTTTAAGCGCGGCCGTCGCGGTCGCTGACCCCTTGTGGGGGTATCGTGGTTATGGTGGCAGACCTTGCTAGGTGAGGCTCTATATGTACTATGATGATTGTTTAATATATACCCTTATTTATTATCCATGTCTTCTTATTGCGTTCTAGTATTAGTCTAGTATCTGTGTTGACCCCATAGCTTACGACCCTCGCAATTGCGTCGGTTTGACCATTCGGCTGAGCCAAAGAAGAGTGAACGAGCAAGACCTGTCTGGGCAGGTGTCAGAAGTGAATTGTGTATTGTGCAAAGTGTTTAGCTAGTGTTGTATCTTTAGTTCAGGACGTTGCGAAGCCTGTATACGAGGAAGCATTCATTGTCGACAGTTGCCGTTAATCTATCGATTTCGAGACTTCGATATATTAAGGGTTTGCCACGACCTGCGTTGAATTCAACGGCCAAGAGTTAAATCAGATGTGGTGACAGCGGTTGGTTGACTTAATACGAATATCGGTCGTTCCCTCCCACTATCACTGGTTATAACGAATGGTTAACTAACGTTGACACAGCCTTAGCAAATTAGTTTAGTTATTAAACGTTGATATGGCGCCCAACGTGGGGCTGTGCTTCGGTTGACCTCATCTCTTGCATGAATCGTAGTCATGAACGACAATCCTTTGATATCTTTGACCCCTAGTGGCTTCTACGAGCAAGAGACCGGGTTGATGGAAGATTCCTTCGTAGTGCCGGAGCGGCAGCCGGAACTGATCAGTAATGTTTCTCCCTCGTTGAGGTCCCCTGAAAATCCTCCATCAATGGAAGATCTATTCGCCAAGATGGCGCACACTTTTGTAAACGTTATGCAAGACGCAGCACAGTGCACAACTTCTACCTATGACCGACCACGTAGTCCTAACGTGGAATATCATGGCTTAGACCATGAGAGTCCCGAAACTTTCATCCGAAATTTCGAGGACTATTGCCACAGAGCAAAAATTAATAACAGTACAGACCAATTCCATTTAATCACTGAACAACTCAAAGAAGAAGCCCGAAAATGGTTTGATCAATATAGAACTCTCATTACTTCGTACGAAGTATTCATTGAACGTTTCCGCAATAGATTTGATTCAGGCGATATCTACACCCAGGCAATCACAAAACTTTATGGAGAGATGCAGCATGCAGGTGATTCATCAGCGGTATTCATTACCAAGAAAATATGTCTTTTTAATAGGGTCGACCCCTTCAAACCGGAAGCTCTGAAGGCCAGTATCATACTGGACCAACTCAGACCGGAGATACGTTCTCGCTTACGCGGAACACATATTTTTAACACTGAGTCACTTGTATCGATATCATCTAGGGTAGAGCGAGATATAGCTGATGAAGGATCTGCGGCACGTTCAATCGAAACCAAATCTAAAGCAAAATCAAATCAAAATTATAATCAATCATCTTCTGGCAACTCCTATAATGGCCGTGTTTGGCATACTCCCCAAAGTGAGAATAACAATAGAGACACTCAAGACGTCAGGAACCGACAAGTCCATTTCCAAGAGCAGGCAACCTCTAGCAATCAAAACCGTCCAAATTCCAACAATCAGAAAATTCCACCTACTCCATGTCGATTCTGTCCTGATGTCCAATGGCATTACCATTCCGATTGTCCAAACAATCCTTATAAGAGACGACAACAGGGAAACTTCTCAGGGGTTCGAGAACAGGGCAATTCCCGCAATCCCCCTCCAGTCGGCCCTACGAGTACGCCTCGTCGTCAATAGACCAATCCCAAACTATAAACCCATTTGACCACTTACCTGACCTGACGTCAGAATACCCAGAATATGCCAAAGACCCTGCCAACTTTCAACCTATAAACCTATCAGAAGCCATTAACCATTTATCAAATTTTTATCCTTTGCCTCGAATCAAAATTATCGTTAATAATAAACTTGTGTTCGCACTTCTTGATACCGGTGCTACAAGGAATATCATTCATCCGCAATTTCTCTCATCGATGAATAATCTATCAGATCCTCAAACTTTCGCTCTTGCTTGTGGCGATCAAGTTATTGATTCGCAAGGCACTACTTCTCTAGACATCTTTATATCGGATGTTCGTTTCCATGTACCATTTCAAGTTATCGAAGAACTGAACGAAGGAATCATATTAGGAGCTCCATTCCTTTATTCTCAACATGTCGTATTTGACTATCATAGGAAATGTGTGTATGTGGGAATAGACAGACGACGTATAACCGTGTTCTGGAATCAGGCAACCGATAGAGCATCTAATGAAGAATTGCCGGAAACCCTAAAAATTTCTAACTCCATTTTCAATTCACTTTTCAAAGAATTTTCTGATCTATTTACGGTGGAATTGACTCAAGCAACCACCGTAAGTGTTAAACACAAAATTATCGTTAAGGACCATCGTCCATTCAATGTAAAGCCATATCCCATGTCGCCTAGTAAAAAGAAGATCATGTATGATCAGATAGAGGAAATGTTAAAAGCCGGTGTTATTGAATCACCATATAGTTCACCCCCAGTCATCATTGAGAGACAAGATAAGAAACCGCGTTTCTGTATCGACTATCGTAGATTAAACGAAGTCACGCTTGACGAAGCCTCTGTTTTACCAAAAATCTATGAAAGTATCAAGGACCTGGGGAAAGCTACAGTATTTACTGTGCTTGATTTGAAGAGCGGATATTGGCAAATTCCTTTAGATGATTCATCCAAAATTTACACAGCGTTTACTACTCATGATGGAGCTGCCTATCAATTCAATGTTATGCCATTCGGCTTGAAGACTGCCCCGTGCACATTCCAAAAATTCATGGCCAAAGATGTTCTAACAGGGTATTTGCACCATTTCTGTAAAGTCTATTTAGACGACATCATCATCTATAGTGAAGATTTGGAAGGACATGTGGAGCACCTCAGGTTGATTTTCGAACGATTAAGGCTACATAACTTGAAGGTTTCTCCGGATAAGTGTGTAATCGCTACTAATGAGATTACCTATCTTGGGCATCAGATTACTTTAGATACCACTAGACCACTTGATAAACATAAATTGCAGCTTCAGAACTATCCTGTTCCTAACAATAAACGACAACTTCAGAGTTTTCTCGGTCTATGCAACTGGGTAAGAGAATACATCCCTAATGCAGCCCTCATTACCAAGCCGCTAACCAGACTACTCTCGAACGACGTCCGCTATAAATGGACAAAGGAGGCCCAGAACGCATTTATGAATATTAAGCAGATCTTAGCAGAACCCTTGGAACTTCATAGACCAGATTTGGACAAAACTTTTATTCTTCAGACGGATGCTAGTCTACTAGGCATGGCAGCAGTTTTATATCAGTTCGGCGATGGAGGTGAAAGACATATTATATCTTATGCGAGTCATACCTTGTCTCCTACAGAGAGAAAATATCACATAAACGAGCTAGAATGTCTAAGTGTGGTTACTTACGTTAAGCGATATAAGATTTACTTAGCAGACAAACAGGGAGGGAGGGAGGGAGGGAGGGAGGGAGGGAGGGAGGGAGGGAGGGAGGGAGGGAGGGAGGGAGGGAGGGAGGGAGGGAGTGAGTGAGTGAGTGAGTGAGTGAGTGAGTGAGTGAGTGAGTGAGTGAGGGAGTGAGTGAGCGAGCGAGCGAGCGAGCGAGCGAGCGAGCGAGCAAGCAAGCAAGCAAGCAAGCAAGCAAGCAAGCAAGCAAGTATTTATTTATTTATTTATTTATTTATTTATTTATTTATTTATTTATTTATTGGTGCATTATACCAAAGAATTTACACGGGTCAGCAGTTTGTACATAAATAGACAGTGTACACAATACACATGTTGTTTATTCTGCATACATAATAATCGTAATACCTAGGTATCATATCATTGAGAGTGTATGATTGTCTAATTATATGATCACATGGTCAGTTTTTTAAATTAATTTTCCTCACAATATATCTAGTATATTTACCTGAATGTACCATCTGAAAATTTGTACAGGAATAGATAACTGCAAAATTTGTATAATCTGTGCGCAGTACTTGATAAAATCCTGCACCTGGTAAATATCTGTTTATCACTCTTGGAAGTTTGCTGCTCACTTTGTACATGAAAAGGCTTGGATCCCGTTTTGATGGTATCGCCACACCTTCACTTATTGAGAAACTTCCGGACCTAAAATAGGAACCAATAAATTAAAGCTAAAACTAGTTTATAATAAATATTCTGAAGAATATAGTATGGATTTGTGCACAAAATATTAGATTGTGTTTTATGTTTATATAAAATTATTATATAAAAAAAACTTCAATCAAGGAAAACATTATAGGTTCTTCTTTTGCCCCAATTTGCAATTTAAATTAATTTTATATTCTTTTATTTTCCACTTGTACATTATTTGTTTATTTTACCTTGGATACGGTTACCATAAACACACTCATTATACCCTAGGGCATAATGAGCGGGCGTTATGGCCTATAACATCCTGTTGTATGGAAAAAAAAGAAGATTATATAGAACGAAATTACTTATTTGTAACAATTTTCAAAGAAAATGTAAGAAAATTAAAAGTACAATTTTCGAACTTTCCTGAAAAATTATGTTATCCGAAATTTATCCGAGTTTTTCGAAGAGAAAACTAGTGCTTTGACATGCTTCTAAAGAGGATTCACTTGGGAATTTATCTGATTCCGTAAGTGAATCTACTATCATAGTGGACACTCTGTCCTTAGAAACAATGCTCTCCTCTATGTATCCTTCTGCCACAGATTCACTTTCCCATTTTTAGCCTCAACCAAAAGGGTTGCCGAAGTTCTTCTCAAACAATGCCCAGTGTATTCAATTGCATTTTCTAATTTCAAGTATTTTGCAATTATTGAAGGTACACCAGTGTGTTTTTGCCAATAGGTTGGACAGTCCATCGACTGTTTCTGTATGTAACAGCTCGATCACACGGTACGGTTTCGGTCATTTTATCGGATCGGTAAAAATGCCGGATTCCTCAATGGCGCTGAGGTGTAAAAGGTTCATTAAAATTATTTCTTGTTTAATTTGTGCTTACCTTTTAAATACACCTTTATTATTACAAAGGATCTCGTTAAGAAATGATTGTTGGCGAAAAAATTAAAGCTTATGAATCATTATGTCCGAATAATAAAAAAAAATAATACGGTCCCATTTAAAAATTTTCCATAGGACCCCTACGGAAATGAAAATGAAAATTAAATTCAGTTTTTTGAGAAAAACCTAAAAATAGTCGTATCTATCAGTAATTTAAATAACTATTTTATTCTTTACAGACAAGCTTACTACCTTGCTAATAATTTCTAAAGCCTACTTAGTAATTTTCTTACATCGCATTCATCTGACGCGGCCATTTTGTACAAAATAAAAAATCGTTCGTAATCTCACTTATTTTTGGAATTTTTGAAATTGGAAAAAACTGCTGCAGTTAGAATTTCATGTTTTATAAAACACCATGAAAAAACCACGGTCATTCCATTTAAGAAAAAAAAGTTGATGTCACTTCCGGTTCAACAGGAAGTGATATTTTTGTTCCTGTTAGTCTAAAAATAGCCCACTTTTGTCTTATTCACGTATACCAAAAACAAAATTTTTAAATTCAAAAACAACCAAAAAATTGGGGGCGTACATTGACTCGTGGCCACCCGGTATACCTATGAGTGACTTCACACGATTCGATTATTTTGCCGTACGGCGTACTACCTTGAGTCGTCAGAATGGACCCACGACTCGACAAAACTACCACATCGTGTAAACACTCAATCAGATTGGGTTAAAATACCGTTTCGATTAAATAGCCGTGCCGTACTGTGCTGTGTCAAACGCAGTGTAAGGAAAAATCTTCGTTCCTTTATTCCTTTTGGTCTTAATGATACATATTTCCTGACACAAGAGCACTATGGTCGAAAACTTGGATTATCCATAAGAGGGTCGATGTACACAACATATTAAAAAATCAGAAGGATTCGACCTTTTGCAGGGTAAAGCCACTTGTTTCGTTTGAAAAAAATGAGGTTATGTTCGCTCCTTGCTAATTAAGCAATGAAAACCCTGCAACTTTTTCCAAGAAGTTTTTTTTACTTTCCAAATAACTGTTCTAGAATGATTTATAATATGGACACGTCAAGTGTTAAGTAGATCACACGTATATCAATATTTGGTTTTGCAATGGTAGATTTGTTCGGCGAAACGACCTTGGCCCCAGGCTAGTCCCATAGAAGATTTTTTGGGAACTTTTATCTCAAAAAGTTTACGATGGAGGATGGGAAGCTCAAAATGCGGAGAACCTTCGACGCAGAATTATAGAAAAGTCCGAGAAATCGATGCAAATGCCGTCCAATACCTATTGCTGCAGTTAATTACTATGTATTACAAAACTTTATGTTAATGCATTATTTTGTCCAAAAAAAAATTTGTTGAAATTTGGGCCAAAAATTGAGACATACGTCGGTAGAAATATATACGACGCTCAAAAACTGAAGATAGGAACATTAAATGGGATAGCAATCCGTGACATTACACGTTTATAATCGATTTTTTTCAAAACGATACTTTTTTTATCGCGTAATTAGGTGTGTTAACTATGTATACAACAATTAATAAAACAGATTTGCCTAACATTTTTAAACAATGAATAAGTAAGAATTAGTAAAAGATGGGGCAATCTTATACGTATAAAGCTTATTATGATGACTTACTTGCATACCAATTATTAACAATAATTTATTGTTAAACTGCTGGTCATCAATTTTTTTCGTTCCTAAATTAACCCTATTTCTAAAAAAGTTAGCTCGCCACAAATACGTGCCAGCCAGCGATAGATGTCAGAAGGCGAACGATCTTTTTCAGAATACGAGTGTATATTTAGTGAAATGTGCCGAAATTGAACTTATTTAACGATTATTTAGATTTAGAATAAATATTAAATAACATATTTTTGCGCCAACCGTTCATAGTTGCTATAGAAATGTAGGGTATTTATGTTAGTTTACACCTACCATTAAATACGTCCACCCACACCTAATATGGCGTATCTAGAACTCTAAATTCGTTAGATTAAATAACAAGGTGATATATTAGTAGGAGAGCCCTCGACCAGGATTTTCTGCCTCATCTCGACACGAGGATTCTATTTTTCAGTTCATATATCAACGATTGTGGACGATTTGTTACGGGCTTACGATGACAGTAAAGTTAATAATGTTTTATATTATTGGATTACAGCAAGGCGTTCGATACTATGGATCCGATAATATTTTGTAATAAACTGAAATATTTCGGTTTTAATGAAGGATCAGTTAAATTATTCCAAAATTACCTTAGCGGGAGATATCAGAGACTTTCATTTAATATAGAATCTTCTGAGCCATTATTATTATCACAGGGCGTACCACAAGGATCCATATTGGGACCCTTGCTGTTTTCTATATATACAGTGTGACACACTTAAGATGAAGACACCCCCCGTATTTAATTTATTTTTAGAAGTAGAGATTTGAATTTTGGTACAGAAATAGAACCTCAGGAGCTGCATTTCTTACATTACTCAACTCAAATGTCAGGTGTAACCCCAGCCTACTGCGACCTCGTGAATAGGACACATGTCGGGGAGGGGGTATTAAATATGTCAACAAAAGTCCCAAAAAATCCGAGTATCGGAACACACTAAAAAATCGTCCGCCATCTTGAAATTCGCGATATTTTTCGTTTAAAGTCAAATAACTTTATTATCTTAGCCGTTATCAAAAATTATGAAAATAGGAAAATTCGAGAAAACTTCAAAATCTATAAAATGACGTTCAGAAATTTGTGATAGCTTAAAAATTAAAAGAGTTACAGCTTAAAAATTATAATTTTCTAATTTTTCACTATAAGAGTTGATTATTCTGTTCTGGTGCCGATTGAGTCAGGTTGTATGGTAAAAAATTAATATGTGAATCAATAGAGCATGAAAAAATAGTATTGACGTGTCTCAGGATTTTGCTATATGTATAACCTTCAATTTTTTTTATACAGGGTGTTAAAGTTGAAAATTTTTCGTTGAATTTTTTAAATATCCTTTGATTAAAAACAGTCGTTTCAATAAAATTTTGTTGGTTTATATTTTTCATAGGGCGCTATCAACTGGCGATATTAGTTTTTAAAAACTAATCCAGTGGCGTGCGATTACACTTTTTTTTCTGATAAGAATGCCGATAACTGTGAGCCACTGGATTTTTTCATAAGTTGAAAACCTAATGCAATAATAATAAAATACTCTAAGGAAACAAAATCTTCATTACCGGAAATTTAAAAACAACTGTGACTTAATTACTATTTTTTTAAATAAATTTTCAAAATGAAAACCATTAACCCCAATGCACTTTCGGGCCCGCAAGTAAATTTCATTTTATATATTCCTTATTTAGTTTATGCACATTTACCCTTAGTTGACGTGAAAAATGTACTATTCGGTCAACTAGTACTTGTTGGTTGTTAATTGATTAATTTTTAGAGTGCATTGAGGTTAATGTACTTCATTTTGAAAATTTATTGCAAAAGTAGTAATTAAGTCGCTGTTGTTTTTAAATTTTTGTTATTAAAGATTTTGTTTCCTTAGAGTATTTTATTATTATTACAACAGGTTTTCAACTAAGAAACTGTATGAAAAAATGCAGCGGCGTACAGTTATCGGCATTCTTATCAGAAAAAAATGTGTTAACGTACGCCACTAGATTAATTTTGAAAAACTGTTATCGCCAGTTGATAGCGCCCTATATAATTAGGTTGATTTTATTGATACGACTGTATTTAACCAAAATATATTAAAAAAATTCAACGAAACATTTACAACTTTAACACATTTTATACAAAAATTAAGGGTTATAAAGGGTGTCCAAATTTGAGGTTGCTTTTTGAATTACCCGCCATTTACAGTATTCAATGTTATTTGTCGTGTTGCATGTGACATTTGTGAAGTAAAAGCATCGCGGTGTTTAGTTATGGAACGCTATACGCTGCAAAAATGCCTATTTATAATGAAAACCTATCACAAATATAGGGAAAGTATCGCAGAAATGGTTAGAAAATGCCATATGGAATTTGGAAAAAACAATGCTCCATTCAAAACTACTATTTCAAAGTTAATAAAGAAAGTTAAGGAAACTGGTAAAGTACAGGATGCAAAAAAACGTGTTTACCATCGTAGTGGTCGTTCACCAGAAAACATTGCTGCTGTTAGTGAAAGTGTTGTGGAAACACTAAAACATCAATTCGTCATCGAGCACAGCAATTGCACATTGAAAAAAATAACCAGAGGAGGTCACAGCCCTGATGGTGTTTTCCATTATTAACCGCCATTGTTGTACTTTACCTTAAAATAAAAATATCGTACGATCGAAGTAATGCATGTGTTTTATTCCAAATTCAAAAAGCAACCTCAAATTTGGACACCCTTTATATAGCAAACTTCTGGGCAACAATAATGGTCGCCTTCTACTCCTAGTAACATAATATACTATTATTGCAGTGTGTAATAAATAATAGGTTTATTTATTGCAGTGTAGTGTATAATAATAGGTTTATGTATTGCAGTGTATATTAATAGGTATTATTAATAATAATAATATTAATAATAATAATAATAATAATAATAATAATAGATAGGTGCGAAATGCGGACCGGCAACCTCCTCGCGGTGCACCCTGGACAGGGAGGGGCAACCCTCTCTGACAAATGTCGGACGTGGGATCTCAGGGCTAACCACCCTGTGATCCCAAACCCTCTGGTTCAAGACCATGACAGAGGACAGGCCCCTCACAATCGACCCCAGTCGGATGGGGGTCAGAGACAGGTGGGAGGGGCCTTACCGGACGGTCTCATTAATGACGAACTTGCTATTGTACATGGACGCTTTAGGTGGACGGAGGGATTAAGGGATGACCTGCTTAACTGCTATGAGAGCAGCGAACCTGGGCGCAGGGGATACATGGCGCGATTACACCAGTTGTGGTGCGATATGCACCCGGAGTATCGCGTCTTCTCTCAGCAACATCTGAGAGACCAAGTATCCTTTTTGCGCCGAACAGGTTACGTAAGGGCACCTCGTCGGCGTGAGGAAGTACCAGCCGCACTTCCACCGCGGCAAATTCCAGCTGACGAGGAACTTCCGCTTGAGTACACCGACGTCGCTTTAAGGACGAGGGTTAACCTTAACACCAGGGTTAACCCAAAGCCACAAGACCTGGCACGAATGGATTCGTTGATCAGTGAGGAGCTTCCAGAAGATGCCAACATCTGGCAGATCAACAGCGCGGTGTCGCAAAGCAACTCGTCCCACAACAGCGCCTGGCAAGCGCAGTTGATAGGGTCGAGAAAGCTAAGCGGCGCGTACAGAAGATCGAAGTTAAAATTCGATCAGCAAGGCAACACGCTTCTCGAATCCAGAGTGTGGTGGATTATATAGTCGCAGGTAGACCATTTACACCGAAGGTCCGGCGAGTGGCAGCCGGACTGAGACGCCAACACCACACTCTAAATCGCACAGTGCTGCAGACCATCAAGCAGCACTGTCTAGATAGGATTCGAGCGCTTATGGCTATTAAGAAAACTTTGGTCAGGCGAATGCGGAGTTTGGAACAAAACAAATTGTTTCAAACAAACCCGTCTCGCCTGTTCCAAGAGCCACAGCGTGTTGTCGAAAATCCGCCAACTGTTGATAATGTCGAAGCCTTCTGGAAAGGAATCTACGAAGTCGCGAGTCCATTCGATAATTACACTCCAGCTATAGCACACTTCGAGGCTCTCTGTCGTAGAGTCTTAGAAGAGCCAGACGAAGTGTGCCCGGCAATCAGTACGGAAGAGGTTCAACAAGCACTTGTTGGAACCAAGAACTTCGCTGCCCCGGGTCCAGATGGTATAAACAACTGGTGGTGGAAGAAGTTTCCTTCCACCCACCGCCATCTGGCCCGAGTTTTCAACTCATGGTTGAACGAGGGGCAGCAAATTCCGGACTGGTTTGTCGAGGGGCGAACTGTGCTAATCCCCAAAAAGGGGGATCTGTCTGACCCAAAAAATTATAGGCCGATTACCTGCCTCAACTCCTGCTACAAGTTATTTACTCGTATCTTGTATACCAGGATGTTGAGGTCTGTTGATCCGGTCTACCAACAGATAAACGAACAGCGTGGTGCCAAGGAGGGCCTGGCAGGTTGCAAGGAAAACCTGCTGATAGACCGCTGTATTACACAGGATTCTGTGCAGTACAAGCGGAATCTGTCAATGGCCTGGATTGATTATCGCAAGGCATTTGATACAACATCCCACGAGCTTTTGTTACACTTGCTCGGATGTCTTGCGGTACCAGCACCACTAGTGAGATGCATCGAACAACTGTTGCCGCTTTGGAGAACTCGCTTCACCATAACATCCGGTGCCGAGCGAGTTTCGACAGAGTTGGTGACATTTAAGAGAGGAGTGTTTCAGGGTGACTCTTTGAGTCCGCTCCTCTTCTGCATCTCACTGCTGCCGCTATCTGTTGGACTCCGCCAAACCCGCGGGTATCACTGTGGGCCACCCAGCAACCGGAGGCATAAGGTCACCCATTTATTTTATATGGATGACCTTAAACTCTATACCTCCGGAGAGCGAGAACTTCAAAATGCTCTCAGGGTGGTCGAGGAATACACGCGGGCAATTGGAATGGAGTTTGGGTTGGACAAATGCGCAGTCGTCCACCTCAAGAGAGGACGATGCGGGGAATTCCACGAAGATGCGCAGCTCGCAGACGGAAGCATCCTACGACATTTGGATGCCGGAGAGACCTACACATACCTGGGTGTGGAACAACGCCACATCCAGGATGTGAACCAAATAAAGGATTCTCTCCGTGGCAAGTACAGACACCGACTCCGAAAGATCTGGTCATCAGAACTTTCGGGGAAGAACAAGGTGTCTGCCACTAATATGCTTGCCGTTCCGATTCTGCTCTACTCCTTTGGCGTAGTCAAATGGGGAGTAGATGAGCTGCGTCAATTGGACAGGAATACCCGCAAGATGATGAATATTCATAGGAGTATTCATCCTAGATCGTCCGTTCCTCGTGTGTACCTCCCACGTCAACGGGGGGGCCGAGGACTCTTGAGTCTGGAGTGCATGCATGGCAGAGTGGCACTGAGTATGGCATGTAATGTCATCAGGAGCTCGGACCCACTCCTACAGTTAGTGAGAGATCATGAAGCTGTGGGAGTTGGCGCTTTATTGTTTGGGGCAGCACAGAGGGCCGCAGATGAACTCGGTCTCGTGTTCGACTACAGGCGAGAAGGCCGGCGAGGTGACTCAGTCACTGAGCTTCCGCCTAATCGTCTGACAGCCCACATCAAAGCTGCCGAACAGATAAATCTGTTCAGGCAGCACGTCGATAAACCCCTGCACGGTGTTTTCTATAACAACATAGAAGCACTGGGTTTATCGACAGAGCTGACCTTCGCATTTTTAAGGTCAGCGGGGCTGAAGTCGGAGACCGAGGGATACATTGTGGCCTGCCAAGATGGTGTTATTAACACATTGGTCTATCGCAGTCGCGTGATGGGTGTAGAGGTGCCTGATATCAACTGCAGGACCTGTCGGCAGGCGCCGGAGTCGCTCATGCATTTATTATCTGCATGCCCGATTTATGCGACTTCGGTCTACATCCAACGACATAACGCGGCTTTACGAGTGCTATACTACCATCTACGGCACTCGTACCAGATAGACCAAACACCAGTGCTGCCTTACGTCCCCGGAGATATCGAGTCCGTTGTCGAGAACGAGAAATGCCGGATTTACTGGAACTACTCGTTCCCGACCGTCAGGCGAATTCACGCCAATAAGCCTGACATAGTCCTCCTCGACCATCAGACCAAGGTGATGTATGTCATCGAGTTCTCAGCACCTGCTGAGACAAACATCGCCTTGAAGGAGGAGGAGAAACGGACTAAATACAGAGATCTCCGGTACGAGCTCCAAGTGCTATACCCAGGCTACTCTGTCAAAATGGTCGTCCTGATAATCGGTGTACTCGGAGGTATAAAGCCCACGCTGCTCTCCGCATTGAAGACCATGCCTGTCTGCCAAACATCGGCAGAATGGTTGGCTGGTCAAATGCAGAAAGCGGTCATCCTGGGATCCCTTCGTCTACTTAGGGCACACGAGTCTGGAATCTACAGTAACTAACCCTGCGGGATGTGGGGAGTTGCTGTAGATTATTCGCTGGCGCTCTCTCTGTGTGGTGTCGGAGGCCACAGGGAGGCTGTCCAGCATTTTCTTCCGAAAACGGAAAAAAAAAAAAATAAATAAATAATAGATAATATGTTAATGTTAATGTTAAAAATGGTCGTCCTGATAATCGGTGTACTCGGAGGTATAAAGCCCACGCTGCTCTCCGCATTGAAGACCATGCCTGCGTGGGGAGTTGCTGTAGATTATTTGCTGGCGCTCTCTCTGTGTGGTGTCGGAGGCCACAGGGAGACTGTCCAGCACTTTCTTCCGGTAACGGAAAAAAAAAAAAAAAATAGATAATAATAATTGGGGTGCGAAATGCGGTCCGGCAACCTCCTCGCGGTGCACCCTGGACAGGGAGGGGCAACCCTCTCTGATAAATGTCGGACGGGGGATTTCAGGGCTAACCACCCTATAATCCCAAACCCTCTGGTTCTAGACATCGACAGATGACAGGCCCCTCACAATCGACCCCATTCGGATGGGGGTCAAAGACAGGTGGGAGGGGTCTTACCGGACGGTCTTCACAATGACGACACCGCAATTGTACAAGGACGCTTTAGGTGGACGAAGGAACTACGGGAAAACCTGCTCAACTGCCATGAGAGCAGCGTACCTGCGCGCAGGAGATACATGGCGCGATTACACCGGTTGTGGTGCGATATGCACCCGAAGTATCGCGCCTTCTCTCAACAACACCTGAGAGATCAAGTATCCTTCCTGTGCAGAACAGGTTACGTAAGGGCACCTCGTCAGCGTGAGGAAGTGCCTGCCGCACTTCCACCGCAGCAAATACCAGCTGACGAGAATCATCATCTTGAGTACACCGACGTCGCTTTAAGGACGAGGGTTAACCTTAACACTAGGGTTAATGCAAAGCCACAAGACCTGGCAAGGATGGACTCGTTGATCAATGAGGAACTTCCAGAAGATGCCAACATATGGCAGATCAACAGTGCCATTTACGTCGCCGCTAAGGAACTCGTCCCACTGCCGCGCCTGGAACACGCGGTAGACCGGGTCGAGAAGACTAAGCGGCGCGTAAATAAAATCGAGGCAAAAATTCGATCGGCGAGACAACACGCTTCTCGAATCCAGAGTGTGGTGGAATGCATAATTGCAGCCAGGGCATATACACCCAAAGTCTGGCGTGTGGCAGCCGGACTGAGACGCCAACACCACACTCTAAATCGGACAGTGCTGCAGACCATCAAGCAGCATTGTCTAAATAGGATTCGAGCACTCATGGCAATAAAGAAAACCTTGGTCAGGCGAATGCGGAGTTTGGAACAAAACAAATTGTTTCAAACAAACCCGTCTCGCCTGTTCCAAGAGCCACAGCGTGTTGTCGAAAATCCGCCAACTGTTGATAATGTCGAAGCCTTCTGAAAAGGAATCTACAAAGTCGCGAGTCCATTCGATAATGACACTCCAGCTATAGCACACTTCGGGGCTCTCTGTCGTAGAGTCTTAGAAGAGCCAGACGAAGTGTGCCCGGCAATCAGTACGGAGAAGGTTCAACAAGCACTTGTTGGAACCAAGAACTCCGCTGCCCCGAGCAGCAACAACTGGTGGTGGAAGAAGTTTCCTCCCACCCACCGCCATCTGGCCCGAGTTTTCAACTCCTGGTTGAACGAGTGGCAGCAAATTCCGGGCTGGTTTGTCGAGGGACGAACTGTGTTAATCCCCAAAAAGGGGATCTGTCTGACCCAAAAAATTACAGACCGATTACCTGCCTCAACTCCTGTTACAAGTTATTTACTCGTATCTTGTATACCAGGATGTTGAGGTCTGTTGATCCGGTCTACCAACAGATAAACGAACAGCGTGGTGCCAAGAAAGGCCTGGCAGGTTGCAAGGAAAACCTGCTGATAGACCGCTGTATTACACAGGATTCTGTGCAGTACAAGCGGAATCTATCAATGGCCTGAATTGATTATCGCAAGGCATTTGATACAACATCCCATGAGCTATTGTTACACTTGCTCGGATGTCTTGCGGTACCAGCACCACTAGTGAGATGCATTGAACAACTGTTGCCGCTTTGGAGAACTCGTTTCACCATAACATCCGGTGCCGAGCGAGTTTCGACAGAGTTGGTGACATTTAAGAAAGGAGTGTTTCAGGGTGACTCTTTGAGTCCGCTTCTCTTCTGCATCTCACTGCTGCCGCTATCTGGCTATCTGTTGGACTCCGCCAAACCCGCGGGTATCAGTGTGGGCCACCCAGCAACCGGAGGCATAAGGTCATCCATTTGTTTTGGCGGTCATCCCGGTTCGTGGGAGGAAGTCCGCCATATTGGATTTTATTTCAAATAGACGGGTCGATGTATCTCCGTAACGCCTAGTCTGATATGAATGATTTTTTTTAGTTCGATTGCATATTTTGTTTAGAATAAAATAGGTTACATTCATTTTTTACGTAACTCTAAGTAATACCCCCAAAAAGTACAAAAAAAGGGAATTAAAATTATCCTTTCCCGTTCATTGTCTTACTTATCTTGCACCGTAACAAAAAAACAATTAGAATAATATTTGTAGCCTATTGCTTTAGCTATAAATTCGCCTTTGAAAAATTAAATTATCTTAAAGAATAAGAAAGTTATAGCTAGTTTAATTCCGCGGTGGCACTCCAAGCTGTTACATCAATGCCAAGTATTTTTATTATTATAGTCGAGTAAACTTTAACTTGGCGTGTGGATGAGTTGATATTGTGCATACTATTTCATTTTCTCTTGCACACAAAGTTAAAGCAATGACCCAAAAACATTGTTCACGTATGTTTATACGTAAACAATGGTTTTGGGCCATTGCTTCAATTTTGTGTGCAAGAGAAAATACAAAAATACGCACAATATCAACTCATCCACACGGCAAGTTAAAGTTTACTCGACTATACAAGCTTTTATTTAACTTGCAATGTTTGTATGTATGTTAGTTTGTTTGTTTAGGTCAAATCTTGCAACTCAATTTTAAAATAGTTATCCCCAACCGATTGAGCTGAAATTTAGCATACACGTTTAATTTGGATGACAATGCATGTTTAGCTAAGTGACGTCATTCTAAATCCAATATGGCGGCCGCCGCAAGATGGCGTACTAGTTATTTTTTATGCACCCCCATAATATGGGTATCAATTAAAAGGGTTTGCTGAGAAGATAACGAAAAATAAAATGACGTCACACTAAATTCAATATGGCGGACACCCCAAGATGGCGGAGATAGTTATTTTTTATGTATCCCCATGATATGGGTATCAATTAAAAGGGTTTGCTGAGAAGAATACGAAAAATAAAATGACATCTCACTAAATTCAATATGATGGACGCCCCAAGATGGCGGACAAAATTTTCTTATCTACCTTCATAATATGGGTATCAAATGAAAGGGTTTGCTGAGAAGAATACGAAAAGAATGCAAAAAAAACTAAAAAAAAAAATAAATTAATAGTAAAAAAACATTTTTAAAAACAAGCTTTTCTTTAAATGCTCTAAAAAGAAGAAAATAAACTTTAAATTAAATCAAACCCATCAATCTATTACATTATACAATTTATATGATATAAAAGCTTGTCGCCAGATTTGCCTGTGTAAATAAACAAGAATACAATAATATTAAACTCTCGCGACAAGCTTTTATATCATATAAATTGTATAATGTAATAGATTGATGGGTTTGATTTAATTTAAAGTTTATTTTCTTCTTTTTAGAGCATTTAAATAAAAGCTTGTTTTTAAAAATGTTTTTTTACTGTTAATTTATTGTCATTGATTTTATGGCGACCATTCGCAATATGAAAATGAAAGAAATTAGAACCATTGGTTCTTTGTTTCAAAATTTTATCTCTTACATTACAAATATTTGCAAAAATGCTTCACGTATTGATATTATTTTTGACAGTTATTTATCAAATTCAATTAAAAGTAAAGAACGCAACAGAATATATATGCCACAAAATCCACTAGAGCTGGGATATGTGATATATTAGAGATGAAACTTCAATACCCGTTTTTGGTCATCTTCAAAAAATAAATTAAACTTACAGGATGTTTTTAGAAATAGGTTTATAGCTTGCAATGTTAATTTTATTATGGTCTTAGTTCTTTTGTTAATTGTGCGAATGTGGTATTTCCTTGTTTATACAGTGTGTCCACGGATGGACGCATCCTAGGTGTAAATGACAAAAAAATTTCGAATTGGACATTATTCTTCTGGATTTAGCCCCTGCTTCGTCTAAAACTAAGAAGTGCCAAATATGAGTGAAATCGCTCGTATACGACATATATTTAAAAATGCACTAGAACAAACTATCTTTACTTTTGAAGATACAACAAAATTGTATTAAGAAAAGTTGTTCAGTTCTTCCAGCTGCTCACATTCTAACTGGATGTGATTATACTAGTGAAATTGGTTCTAAAAAGCAAGTACCTACTAAAAATATATCCTATAATATTTCAAAAAAATTTGGTTGTGGACAGCTTAGAATCTTGTATAAATCACGCAGAGGAGTTTTTAGTGCAAACTATAAAACCTGGATCTTCATGTAAATCTGTCCTGGATTTATTTTAATACGAAAAATTTTATCGCTGAAAATTTGCCACCAACATCGTTTTCTTGTTTGGAACATATTAAAAGGGCATATTATTATACTCATTTTGTAGCGTTTTTAAGTGGACTGTATATAATTTAAGAAATGTCAATAATAAAAATCTAGATAATTAATGGTCACTTACCCAAAACTCGATGGCAGGAGGTGTGCTGTATACCTGTGTCGATAGGGTAAATTGGAATATGGGAAAGAAGGATATTAACTAAGGATATCGAACTATTTTTATTAGCGCACTGATTATTGCCACTACAATTTTATATCTAATTTTAATTTTAATAACGAATAACTATATTCTTTGATTTATATTCGAACCACTACTCTCTACAAAATACTTATTACTTCTGTTTTTTAAAAAACAAAAAAAAAAAACTAAAAAGTATTCAAAAAAACTATCAATAGCATAAACATGGTTTTAATACATATGGTGACATCTATCAATCAATACCATTATTTCAAAGGAAAGAACACTATGGCATGGTTATATGACTAAGGTAATCGACACGGCTCAAACACATTTATATCTAAATTGTTTCAAGGGTATACATTTTGCTCCATTAATTGGCGTTAATTTTGGGTATAAATTAGATGATGAGGAGGAATTTTGAAAGCCTACAAACATTTTGCGCGCTACTCCTGATAATTTTTTAATAACTTGCTCATGCAAAACGTCGTGTGTAAAAAAATTTACTTGTAAAAAAATTAAAATCAATGATCTAAATTTTGTAAGTGTATTCAACAAATTTTGCCAAAAAGTTTAAATAACGAGTTGATTTCATTATATTTTATAAACACCACAGATTGTCTGGCGCAGGGACGCTCAGGGGTAGCAACTACATTCAAATTGTAGCCGCCTGGAGTGTCGGCTCGGGACTAAAATGGCCGTATCTTTCTTATTCTTTAAGAAAATTTAATTTTTTAAACGCATATTTGTAGCTAAAACAATAGCCTACAAATATTGTTTCAAGTCTTTTTTTTGTTAAGGTGCAAGAAATTGGGTGGAAATGACAATGAACGGGAAAGAATAATTTTAATTCCCTTTTTTGTATTTTTTAGGGGTATTACTTACAGTTACGAAAAAAATGAATGTAACCTTTTTTGTTCTAAACAAAATTTGCAATCGCACTAAAAAAAATCGTACCAGGCGTTACGGAGATACAGCGATCCGTCAATTTAACATAAAATCCAATATGGCGGACTTCCTCCCACGAACCGGGACGTCCACCTCATATTTTCCTGATCCTCATATGACCCCAAAGAAGGTTTTGAAGTCAAATCCTCTGCACATTATAGGGCAGAGTTTTTCACCTTAGGGGATGCAGTAATAGTTTTTGTCGCAAAAAATACTTACGCAACACGTACATTTTCGGCCTGTTGAATTCGACACATCAAAAAACTTTACATTTAGTGTGTTAACCTGTTAATTTTTGCATTTATTATACTTTTTACTCAAACAGCTATTTTAAAGCAATAATTATTTTTTATTTTTAAGACTAAAAGTATTACAAATACTATAATTTGTAATCTTACGTTTATAAGAAAAAGATAGTCAGTTGCAACAAATGAATGGTATAGTTTAATGACAATGACAAGGTTTATTCTGCGAATAATTTATGTCTGTTATTTCTACTATTTCTAGCTTTCAAACAGTTTGCAAATAGTTTGTTTGAATTGAACTTTAGTTTTTAAGAACATCAATTTCTACTTATGCAATCGACCTCTTACAACACTTATTTTTTATAACCTTAAGGTTTGGTTCTGTTCAAAATATATGTTAAAATTAGAATTAGTTAATTATTAGAAAAAATAAATAAGCAACGGTAACACAAACCAATTTCCGAACCAACTTTTTGTAATTAACGCGGACCTCCACTTGTGTAATCTGCATCTGCTTTTGTGCATTGGTGGAGTAACTCACTGGCGACTGATTTTAAGTGTTGAGTTCGGTTCGGAGTAAGTTTTTTCTATACTGAGCGTTACACAAAATTGTGCGATTTTGATGAAATTTCAGTGTTAGTGATTTAGTGATTAAATCAGAATAAAAAGTAGTAAAGGCGAGAGTTGAAATTGCACTTACTTGTAAGGCTAAGAATGCAGCTTCCAACTTCTCTCTGGTGTGGACTGTATATCTGGTAACGTGATTCACAGGGGATACACGTTAAAAACACTACTATATATATAATTAAAGCGAAAAATGCCGTATAACTTATTGAGAGCTATGGAAGCGTACACAGCGGCGATTAACATGCGAATATGTATCCTTCTTCTCGCACGCTGCGCTGGTGCGTGCGTCATCTTCTCGTGCAATCACAACTCATGACCGCGATTTTTATAATAAAAAAAATTTAATAAATGAACAAAAAATATAAACCTTAAAAGATGCTCAAAGAATGCATAATAAAAAAAAGGAAGCAATGAGGGAATTCCGAACATTCCGCCCACCAAAAATATATAATTATATTTTAATTAGTTTGAGGATTTGGCAAAGGGCATGGCTTTAGTTTACCAATAAGCGTTTAAAGATACCTTGAGTAGTACGAATAGCAGTTACGCGTTTTACTCCGTCTGCATCAGGAATAACATGCAAAATGCGACCTATTTGTCATTGCAGAGGTGGAGCAGTATCATTCTTAATTACCACCATTGTACCAGGTAAAATTGGGGTAGATGATTGCGTATATTTTCCTCTTGGTTTACATAACCAATGTGGTCCCGCCCACCATTGGCCATGATCTAATAGAGCTGACGGTAATAAACCCCGGGATTGCCTGAGGAGGACACGTGAAATGAAAGTTTTCAACTTATGTGGTGAAGACCTTATCCACGTCAAACTATAGTGGAATCGGACCATGCGCAAATTTCAGAAAATTTTATTTCTCCACCATAAGTTTTTAAAATAAAACAAAATAAATCTGCAAGTAGAACTGCGGCACAAAGTTCTAAGCGCGGTATTGATATTCGTTTTAAAGGTGCGACTTTCGATTTGGCATAAACAAAGAAAGTAAGAAATCGTGCTTTATCTTCTTGGACTCTAAAATAAGTAACTGCTGCATAGCCTTTTTCAGAAGTATCACAAAACCCGTGAAGTTCACACGAATTTAATTTGTCTTGAAGTAAGCGGCGCGGAAGGCGAAAAGTAGAAAACAAAGAAAGTTCAGATTTGTATTGCGAACAATGCAACGATTGGGAATATCGTCAGGTGGTGTCTCATCCCATTTCAACCCTAAACTCAAATATTTGATTAAATGTTTAGCAAAAAAAGTCAGTGAAGTTAAAAACCCTAAAGGATCAAAAATGCGGTCTAACTGGGATAATATTGTGCGTTTTGTGCAAACTCTTTCGATGGGTTCAACATTATAAAAGAATGCCTCTGATGAGGGATGCCATTGTAACCCGAGTAATTTGACAATGGAATCGTCCTCCAGATCGAGCGACAAAGAATAATTATATAAATGCGAGTCCGGTAAATGAGATAATAAATCAGGGTGATTGCTTGCCCACTTTCGGAGCTCAAAACCATTTCTTTTCAACACTCAATCAACTGACCTTGAAGATCACGAGCCTCTTTGAGAGTTTCGCAACCAGTGACATTCAGCCTTATTCTGGTGACTATTGATTATTGGTTATTGAAAAATATCTAATAAGTATGAAGATTTCGGATTCTGGTGTACATTCATAATTTTCAATATTGATTCTTATAACCAATATTCTTGAAAAATGGACGACCTTGAAAATTAACTAATAATTGGAATTCTGGTGTGCAATTTTATCTACAAGACATTGGAAATTTTACAAAGTTTTACAAAGAACTATTTAGAAGCTTAGTTATTAGTTATGTCTTTAAAGGTTATGATGGCCAATGTAGAATTTATTTTTTTAATAAATGCATTGGCTATATAATAATGAGGAGGGCATAAGAAACATTCAAAATTCAGCAATAGAAGAAAAAAAGATTAAGGGATACCTTTATTTGCCAAATAAAATACTTAGCAGGGGAATACACAAGGTGGGTAGGTAGGTAGGTAGGTAGGTAGGTAGGTAGGTAGGTTTTTTGACGAAAATTAATGGGTGGTGTTTCATATATAAACTTATTTAAAATAAGTCCCCCCTGTTAAGTTACACCCTCTCAAAGGGGTGCACCAAAATCAAGTTTTATATTCTCTAAAATGACTTAGAGAGATAAAATTTTATATAGGTACATACTGTCCCACCCTTAAAAGACCATTTTATGGAAATATTATTATCAACCAAATCTTTCCTTAAGGGAATTAAATAAACTACCTCTTACGGTTTTTTGCCAGAACTTTGATCGACTATAAATATTTAAAAGAGAAATACTTCACTCGAAAGCCCGATCTTATTTTAAAACTTCTTTGCCTCTTACTAAATTTTTGTAGGTATTCTTAATCGTATTAGATTAAAAAAATGAAATGCACAACCATGCACAGACAGTTCTCGCCTGTACCGTATCTATTTTATTTTTTTTAATCGAATACGGTTGAGTATAGAAAAATTTAGTAAGAGATAAAAAAGTTTTAAAATAAGATCAGGCTTTCGAAATCAGTTTGGAGAAAATAATATGAAATTAGCTTTTAGTCCACCCCTTTGAGTGGGTGACTTCGAAAACCTTATCCTATTTTAAAACTTTTTTGCCTCTTACTAAAGTTTTCTATACTCAACTGCATTCGATTAAAAATAAAATAAATACGGTACTGATGAGAAGGTACACAAAAATTTAGTAAGAGAAAAAGAAGTTTTAAAATAAGATAAGAGGCTTTCGAGTAAAGTAAAGTATTTCACTTTTGAATATTTATAGTCAATCAAAGTTCTGGCAAAAAAAACCACAAGGGGTAACTTATTTCACTCTCTTAAAGGAAGATGGGGTGGATGATAATATTTTCATGAAATGGTCTTTTATAGGTACAATATGTACATAAAATTTTATCGCTCTAAGTTAAATCATTTTGGAGAAAATTATAAAAACTAGCTTTTGGTGCTGCACCCAATTAAGAGGATGAAACTCGATAGGGGGGGGCTTATTTTAAAAGAGTTTATATGAAAGACCCTCATTAATTCTCATCAAAGAACCTACCTGCAAAATATTTGCACTTATTTCCGGGACACCCTGCGTATAGGTTCAATAACATATTTGATAGACCAAATAAGTTCCTTCTTGCCAGACCCACAAAGAATCAAAATAAGTATTCCCAAGTAACTTATTGTTACGTGTGGTTTGCATTTCTTCTCTCAGGGAAGTTATCAGAAACCTGTAGGCCAAGATATTAATTTCCCTGTGAGCCGCCAATCGACTGAATCTGTAGACTAAGCTTTTCCGACTCTCAGATAAGTACCTACCCTAGATATATTTGGAATTGCCTGTGATGTTGTTTTTCTTTGTGTAGTTTCGTATAAAATGAAAATGTTTACAGTTAGGCAAAAGTTAACCTATATTTTGACAATTGTCATTTTACAAATATTTCTCCAACTATGCAGCGTTAAATACTCTAATTTTCTTCAATTTCTAGTGTTTTTATTGAAGACCAATGAATATTGGCAACCCTTTTTTAATAACTTCATATCATACGCATACAGACAGTCTAATAGATTTTCAATATTGACTTTCTGGAATCAATAGTCTCACCAGAATACAACAACTTTATGAAATCGATAATTTTCAATAAACAATGTTGGTTATGTTCAGATATTGAAAATTAACTAATGGTCACCAGAATAAGGCTGATTGTCATCCACATAATGTACTAGATTTTATTACTTGATGAACAAGTGGATAATTTTGGTGTTCTTCATGTACTAGATGAATAAGTGTGCGAATAGCGAGAAATGGAGCCGACGATACTCCAAAACTAACTGTGTGGAGTAGGGGTGGGCGATATTGAAAATTTGTTATCGAATATCGATAACTGAAAACATATCGATAAGTTCGATATATCGATATATCGATATATCGATAATTATCGATATATCGCGATAATTATCGATATATCGATAGTTATCGATGTATCGATAGTTATCGATATATCGATAAATATCGATAGTTATCGATATATCGATAGTTATCGATATATCGATATGTCGATATATCGATATTTATCGATATATCGATAACTATCGATATATATCGATATATATCGATATATATCGATATATCGATATATCGATAACTATCGATACATCGATAACTATCGATATATCGATATTTCCAATCGCAAATATCGTTATTCGATATATCGATATTTATCGATATATCGAAAAAATTTCCAGAATAATCGCTACACATATTTTACAAATTATAATGCTCTTTTAAGCATCACAGAATTCACACAAGCGTCATGGGCAAAGTAATTTTACCAAGAAAACTGCTGAATTTTATGTAGAACATTTGTCTTTCAGTATTATACTTATGTCACCTAATTTTACAAATAAAGTTTCTAGGCTATTAAATGTCCGAGCGCGCACAATAAAATAAAATCATATTCTTTCACTGAACTCGCAGAATAAGGCGATAAGTATTTAGCACGTGTTATTATTTCCAACCGCAAATATCGCTAAATATCGATATATCGATATTTATCGATATATCGATAATAATCGATAATCGATATATCGATAACTATCGATATGTCGATAACTATCGATATATCGATAACTATCGATATGTCGATAACTATCGATATATCGATAACTATCGATATATCGATAACTATCGATATATCGATAACTATCGATATATCGATATTTATCGATAACTATCGATATATCGATAACTATCGATATATCGATATTTATCGATATATCGATATATCGATATATCGATAATTCCAATCGCAAATATCGTTATTCGATATATCGATAACTATCGATATTTATCGATATATCGATAAAAATTCCCAGCCCTAGGTCGAGATATTCAAGGATAAACATGAGAAATATTTGTTTTCACACTTTCGAGGTGGCTTGGCATTCTGACTTAATTGTTGACTTGTAGCTGTCAAAATAATGTTCCTTAGCAATAAATATCAAATACTTAAAGATCTCTCTAAGATCAAACAATATGTATTTTATTAACAAAGAAAAGAATTTTAGGAAAATATAAAAATAACAATTAACAGAAAAATAAACTTCACATAATTATTAGAATATTCCATTTTGCCCGTTAATTATATACAAGTTAAATACAACAAAACATTATACATATATATAATATGAACAATGTAAAAATTACATTCACAATAACATTCACAGTCAATTATTTTGACAGCTAACAATCAACAATTAAGTCAGAATGCCAAGGCTGAAGCCACCTCGAAAGTGTGATCTAAACTCAAGGGAGTTATACATTTTTGAAATCAGCTCAAAGAGAATATACAGGGTATTCCATTTAAAAAAAACAACTTTTTTTTCACCACTCTGTATGTATTGGCGTTAGGTAATTTTGAATATTATATTTGAAAAATTCGGAAAATGTCTGATAAGGCTACATTTTAAAATTTTAAATTATCTTCACAAACAAGGAAATAGTAGGAGGGCAAAATTAGCGTTGACACCCTGTACATCTGTTTGATGTCTGCGGTAAAAACGAAAGCGTGTATACGAAAATGTAATAAAACAGTGATTATATCCTGTTGCAACTTTGGGCCTGTTAATAAAGTATCATTTAGAGAATATAACCATTAAATAACTTTACCGACGCATCAAACACGACACATATTATGTAAATATTCTTACACGAATAAGAATAATAAGAATAATAGATATAATTTTATAATAATAAATTTTATAATAATATATACATATACCGGGTGTAAACGAATAGTGGGCCACCCCTGCAACTTCCTCGTTTTTAAAGATATCGGGATAAAATTTTGTACGGTGAAATTAGGTAAGATTTCCAACTTTTTGAGACTTATCCGCCATATTTGTCACTTTCGGTTTCACCGGAAATGACCCCCAATATCTTTTCTAAATGGACCACTCTGTATGTTTTTACATTTTTTCCTGATCCCCATATGACCCCAAACTAGGTTCTGAAGTCAAACTCTCTGCACATATTAGGGCAGAGTTTTCCACCCTAGGGGAAGTACTATATCTGGAATATTCAAAATTTAATTTGATGAATATCTAAGTTTCGGAAACATTATAAAAAAATTGAATTCCTAATCCTATGGAATATGGAAAAGGAATTTTGCACATGTATGAAGACAGCAACTTAAATCAACAGTTAAAATAAGAGAACATGACCGAAGTGGAATAGGTATTGGTACCTGCCGAAAAAATTTTTTATTAAATAATTAAGAAACAGAATTGCTAATATATAGATAGATATATAAATTAAGGTACCGGGTGCGCCATTATATTTTGACCCTTTTTAAACCTGTATAACTTTAGTTGAGATAATGGAATGCGGTTTTCGCCAGTCTGTCTGTCTTTTTTGCCCACTTCCGGTTTAACCGGAAATGAGAGCGTATTTTCGGGGATAGGGCAACTTTGTTGTTTCAAATGGAATACCCTGTAGGTATATTTTTCACAGTTGGAAAGCTCATTGTTTCCCCTTTCCGAATATTCCATATTTGCCATGGAAACTATGCAGAGTGATGGTTTTATAAGCTTTTAAATTGAATACTGCGTTTTATCCAAATGCTACCAAAAGAATAATGATTCATAGAGTAGACTGGAAATAAAAGACAACGCATTTTGGACATCTTTTGTAACTAATGTGTATATTTTATTTATTTCTTATTTGTTTAATAAATGTCCTTTGTGCTACCTGGAAAGTGCTATTTTTTCTGAACAATTTCTATTAAAAAAGTTTTTTCGTATCTTTTATATTTAAAAATATACAGGGTAAAATAATTTGTAAAATATCCTCAATTGCATACGAGTTAGCCATGATGTAATCGAATGGCCTATGGAAAACAATGAAAAAAGCTATTTATACGTTTTATCAAAGAATTGTAACAGAATATTTTAATTAAAAAAATATTTTAAAACGGTAACAAAATTCTAAATCGTTATTTTTTTGAGCTTCACCTTAGATTAAAATCATTCTACTTTCTCATTGTTTGTAAACATTTCGGCGCTATTTAAATTAATTCACACCCGTAAACTATTTGAAACAAATAATATATTCACTAAACAAACTTATGTCAACAGCCCTAGTTCATTGTTTTCCATAGGCCACTCGATTACATCACGGCTAACTCTTACGCAATTAAGGGTATTTCCAAAATATTTTACCCTGTATATTTTTAAATATAAAAGATACGAAAAAACTTTTTTAATAGAAAATGTTCAGAAAAAATAGCACTTTCCAGTTAGCACAAAAAAAGTGTATGTTCCTGGGAAAAAAGTTCTGATGACGTCAGTTTCGCCATTTTCCAAATTTTGAAAAAAAAAATTTCGAGCGTAAAATGTACCTTAGTGCACCCCAAATTAAACCACGTAAACGATTTTGTGTTAATTTTTTTCATTCTCTAGATATAGTCCCGAGACGTCAACTTTGGGACACCCTGTACAAAGTATTCATAATAAAGTGAAAATAAATATATATAAAAGAGCAAATGTCGGTGTTATAACTGCGGGAATTTGAAAACATACAAACAAGGTTCATATGATTCGACCGCAACCGCAGACACGTGTTTCGAACTGATTCCTTTGATCAATACAGAAGCCATAATATAATAGGGCCAGTATAAAACTTAAATAAGTTTGTTTATAAGCAATGGGTCTCAAAAAAGAAAGTAGAGTAGATTGCAAAGGGATGTGAAAATATAGGAGACATATCAGTTATTATAGGAATGAAAAATTTGTTTGTTATGGTTACAAAATATTTTATTAATGTCAATGAATACAATTTTGAGTTTTCAAGATAAAGGTAGAATTTGAATTTGACGTGGTCTGGTCTCCCTGAAGAGCTGAAATAAAGGCGAAAGAACATGTACAATCATCTTCTTGGGGACATCGTTTTTGGTGGGTGACCATAATAAAAAAAAAATTTTCAATAATAATTTATTTTTAGACGTTTTGAATTTTGTAATTTTTAATCCAATTTTTATCATGCATTTAAGAAGATCCAATAAACTTAATAATAAGGTATGCGCATGATTTTTGAATTAAATGTAATTTTGTAAATTAACTTACTAAATGACTATCGCAATAATAAAAAACGGCTAAAATGTAACCCATTATCAAAAAAAAAAATAACAAAAATTGGTTATTCCAAAAATGACTGTGACGTCATGCAAATGGCTGCTGTCGTGTTGTGACGTCAGAAACTCACATTTCGATTTAATGTTTGTTAAAATATTAATAATTATATATATGTAATTAATTTTACAATGGAAAACAAGGATATTATTGATATTGATAAGCACCCAAGGTACTGTTAAATACCGCAGTGCCAGTCGTAAATAAAAAAAACACCAGAAAAAAGATTTGTCTCA
This sequence comes from Rhagium mordax, assembly GCA_963680705.1. Classification (NCBI taxonomy): domain Eukaryota; kingdom Metazoa; phylum Arthropoda; class Insecta; order Coleoptera; family Cerambycidae; genus Rhagium; species Rhagium mordax. The sequence continues at coordinate 56,960,804 of OY796661.1, read as the reverse complement.
TTACCAATATACGATCAAGCGCTAAATTAAAGAAAAAACAAAAATTATGGTTACGTACCATGAGAAGGAGTGAATCTGATATATCAGAAAACACTAAATGGGTTGTATGTGAGGATCATTTCAACGTAAGTGCGATTTTGTAACTTTTTAAAATCATACAATTTTAGGTTATGTATTTTACTTTTTTTTTCAATTATTATTATTTAAATTAACGGGTAGTTACATACACTTAAAAGTTCATGTATTTTGATTGTCGGACTGGTAGAAAAAGGCGCCTTCCACTTAAAAGATGTACAGCAACAAAGAGAGCAACATTGGCCAAATTATCTCTCTGGGCTTTTACAAAATCTGTTCCACTCACTTTTCCGTGAAAAATGTTAATATTTAACACCGAAATCGTACATTGAATCTATAAAAGATTCTCTAATGTACTGCAAAAAAACGAGTTATTGACGTCACGGTGTGATTCGAATTCCATCGTTTGTTCTCGGCCAGTGGTCGTAAACTTAAACATAATATGAATTATAATTAACAAATACATAAATATAGGGTACATTGTTGATAAAATTTTATTGTTATTAATTTTTTTATAGCATTAACTATCTTTTATAACCAATTTTGCTTAAAAATCTCGCATATGCGCATATCCTATTGTATGTTTAGAGATGAAACATCAATGTGAGTAGGTATATCAAATTGGATATGTTTTTTGTTATTATGCTTGTATAAAGCCTAAATAAAGTCATTTATAAATTAATGCATATGGCTGACAAAATAAAAACTCATGAAACAGGTTAGAAATTAGGAGTTAGAAATGAATTTGGGGCATGTTTTCAAAACAAAATAATGATATTGTTTATTTATAAAAACGTAACTTATAATGGGATTATTTAATTTACTAGTAATTAAATGGAAATCAATTATGAAAATATTAATCTGACTTCAGTAATCAGTGTTGGCAAAATCAGGAAGGCAAACACATTTCTGTGTGAAGAAGACAATAATTAATGGTCGAAACGTCGACTTAATGAAAATCTGAAGTTGCCTTTTTTTTATCCAATAATATCGACGATTAACATTAAAGATTTTATCATAGTAGGACACGAAAATGCTTCACAACTACATATATGTATTATAATGTATTTTTAAGGTGTAGTTCACAAAGCGATATCCTATATCATAGATTAAATAAGTATAAGATACAACGTGCTTTCGATTGTCGTAAAATTATCTCGTATATTATCAATGTCTTAGGGATATTATAGCTGACAATTTTGAGTATGGATTACTTATAAATATACATATTGTTAACATATTCCGTTTGTCTTGCTTCCTGTTTGGCGGTCGATATCTCCAAAACTACTAGTATAAAGAGATTGTATGCTAAAGTTGTAATGGGGCATTAGATCCTGTAAATTTAATTGTATACCTAGTATATTGAAAATATATTTTATATTTTGTTTCCTTAGTTTGTATTCCATTACGGTGTGTGACAATTTACATGTAGGTATTAATATTATCAAAATAAATCTACTCACCATGTGCTCTTTGTGTTAATTGATACTTCTATACGGCCATGCTCATTTTCTATCAGATCTATATTAACACAGCTACGTATTAGTTCCATTAAATAGAAGGAACGTTCAATTTCATACCAGTGTCCCGTGAACTGAAAACCAATAATATAATATAGTAGTAGTAGTAGTAGTTGCATTTTGGCTTTGATTTTCATAAAATATCATTAGCTCAGAGTCATGTGCAAAGGTACTATCGCGGCCGAAAAAAAGTAGGTAATCGATTTTTTATCAAGTAGTATGTTTATTTGAAAAATTTTCCTTTGTAAATGGGAGTTTTTACATCAGTTATCTCAATTAAATTATGTTGACAAGAAATCTTTGGTGGGGTCGTATTTATTAAAAAAAAAACTAATAAGAAATAAGTTGTTAATATTTTTTAATTATAAGAAAACAATTAATTAGTATGGTTTTGAGAGAAGCAGCAAAATGCTACATCATCGCCAAACTTGGAGAAGGATGGTCTTAACAACGCATAGCAAGTGAAATTAATTGCAGCAAAAGCACGATTCAAAACTAAACTAAAAAAGACAGGATACCTTCAGCTATTATCTGTTTTGTGCAAATATTCTTCATCAAACTTATGTCCCCTGGGATGGTAAACTCGCAGTTGACCATTAGCAGGACTGAAATATCTTTTTGTCGGAAAAGACCACTCGCTCCCAGTACCGATCGTTTTCATTAATAAAAGTATTTGCAAACTGCATTCTTGCCTCTTCATTGTGTTAGTCGGGGCTTTTTAGCACTGGCACAATTAAATAGACCTTGCTCTCGTAACCGTTTTCTTGCTGTCCTAACAGACGCTGGGAAGTTGGTTTGCTCTTTGGCTTCAATAGAATTAGAAAATGGGTTTAAATTCACATAGTTAACCAGGGTATTGTCGTTTTCTAGAGTACTCTTTCCAGAACCCACTGCCCTGCTCAGATCATGAGTTTCTATCCACTTTTTGTTTAGTTTTTGTTGATATACGCACGTGGATAGGCAAACTGTACTTTATGAAATAAGGCAACTTTACTTCATAAGAAACTGATTGAACTTTTATTTTAATATTAATTAGATTGACAAATATTACATTCAACTGTTTTCTCTTTTTCTAAGGTAGTATTATTTATTATAAACATTATATTGAATTGTTCCATATATTTCAACACTCCTCCTCAATTCAATAAGAAATTAAAAAAAACAATATAAAAAAAACGAAAGAATGGACTCGTGCGTTGATCTCTTCAAATACTTTCTTCGACAAGTCCCAAGCGTAATCGTAGTTTCACGTACTGGTCATTGGGTAGTGCTTTTGTCAGGATATCTGCGATTTGGTCTTTTGTGTTGAGATACTCAACGTCTATGATACCTTTTTCAGATAAATCTCGAACAAAATTGTATTTAATATCGACGTGTTTCAGGCGTCGATGTTCCCACTTGTGCAGCAAGTGTATACAGGACTGGTTGTCTTCGAAAATCTTCATTGGCCTCGAACAGGTGATTCCGAGATCAATTAGTAGATTTTTCAACCATAGCAACTCTGACGCAGCCATTGCGAGAGCAACATACTCTGCTTCAGTCGATGATAGAGCGACTGATGTCTGCCTTCTTGTAGACCAGAGAACCGTGTTTCCGTATACCTTCATCAAGAATCCCGAGGTTGATTTTCTGTCGTTTTCGCTCCCATAATCGGCATCTGTGTAGCACAGAAAAACTTCTTGTTCCTCTTTTCGAAAACGAAGACCCAATCCAAGTGTACCTTTTATGTATCTCAATACTCTTTTTAGTCCTTTCCACAACGCCTCTGTTTGACGATTCTGGTATCTGCTGAAATAGTTTACTGCGACACTCAGATCTGGTCTCGTAGTCATCATAGCATACATTAGGCATCCGATTAGCTCCCGATATGGTCTCGACTCGTCACATATTTCTGCTTCGTCGTGTACTATAGGCTTTAGTTCCATTGGCGTCTGCACTGGCTTACATTCCTCCATGTTGAATCTGTTTAACAGTTTACGAAGATATATCTGTTGACTTAAAACAATTTCTCCGTCAGATCTTGATATACTGATTCCGAGATATGAGTGAAGTTCACCCAAATCCGTCATATGAAATCTGCTCTTCAGTGCTGATTTTACTTCTATGATTTCCTTCTTGCAATTTCCAGCTATTATCATATCGTCCACATATAAGAGAAGATAATTCGTGATGTTTCTGAATTTTGCTATATACAAACATTTGTCAGTCTCCGATTGCTGAAAACCAATGCTTTTTACGAATCTGTCAAATGTTTCGGTCCAGGCTCGAGGGGCCTGTTTCAAACCATACAGAGCCTTCTTTAATTTACAAACATCATCCTTTTCACAGTCAAATCCAAGAGGAACTTTCATGTAAACTTCTTCCTTTAAATCCCCGTGTAAAAACGCGTTCTTTACATCCATTTGACAGGCATGTAGATCTTCTTTATTGATCACCGAAAGTAGTGTCCTCAGCGTTGCGAGTCTGGCAACTGGTGCATAGGTTTCCTCGTAATCGTAGCCTTTCCGTTGAGCACAACCTTTGATGACTAGTCGCGCTTTATATCTCTCGATATTTCCATCGTTATCACGTTTAATTTTGAAAATCCACTTACTGTCAATAGGACGTTTTCCTGAAGGTAATTTCGTCAATTCCCACGTGTCGTTTTTCATCAATGAGTCAATCTCCTCATTCTCCTCCTCAACTGCACGTGTCCAGTCTTGTTTATCATTACGTGTTTGAATTTCTTCGTAGCTCTCTGGTACATTATCCACAAACGATTGAGCATTTAGGGCTAAAATTGCATAATCGTCAAGATAGTGTGGTTTCATCGTTACTCTGCTGCTTTTCCGAACAGTTCCAGTATAACCAGGCTCTTCCGTCGAATCTTCTGTATTTGACATTTCTTCGACGTCTATTTGTTCTTCGTTGACAATTTCATTTAATTCCCTATTTTCTGAATAATTTTCTGCTTCGGTTTCATCGATATCGTCGTTGTTGATCCATTGCTCGCTCGTCAGTCCTTCAAATGAAAATCTCGTCTCATCAAAAACAACGTCTTTCCCGAAAATGATTTTTCTGTCATCTGAAGACCAAAGTTTATAACCATTTGTACAGTAACCAACCATGTAGCATTTCTTCGACCTTGATTCAAATTTTCCGGCTAAAATTTCCTTTGGTATACGCGAAAACGCAACACAGCCAAAAAATTTTAGTTTCTTGACGTTCGCCGTTATATTGAACCAAAGTGACGCCGGGACTTTTCCATTTAACGCTGATGTAGGGCTTCGATTGATAAGATACACCTCTGTCAAAACTGCCTCCGACCAAAATCCTTTTCCAAGCTTCGAGTTGAGAATCATACACCTTGCCTTCTCGATGATTGTTCGATTCATCCTTTCCGCAACTCCGTTTTGCTGAGGCGTATATCTGATGGTGAATTCGAACTGGATCCCTTTTTCCTCGAAAAAACTTTTAATTTCTTTCGAAATATACTCTCGTCCGTTGTCACAACGAAAACGGCTTATTTTTAAATTGAAGTGAGCAGTAACCATGGCTTTATAAGTTTTTAAATATCGAAATACCTCTGATTTTGCTGCCAATGTGTATGCTGCTGTGAAATGAGTATAATCGTCAATTAACGGCGGCGGTCCCCGTCGCTAACCTTATAAATTCCAACAGATGGAACTATATGTAGCTTTTGCCAATATAACCGTATTGAATTATTGTAATTTATCTACTATGAGATAGGTGGAGTGATGTGTTGTAATTTATCTACCCTTTGATAGATGGTGTCATTATACTCACGTCTTTTACATTATTATGACGCGCAATCTAAATTAATTCGTTTTTATAACTACATTTACAAACGTTCATACAAATCTAATTACTAGTGACTTTTGTTCTGATAATAGATTTGACAGCTTGTTTTATCTAGTCAATATATTTATATTATTTTGTGATTTGGATATTGTAGATTTTTTTGCGTACTATTGTAACTGTTTGGACTTATAATTATAAATATTTATTTGTGCCTTGGACAATTGTGTTTTTTATGGGTAGTGTTGTGTATTGTAGTCTAACTGTTTGAGCAATATCATTTTTTTTACTACGACCATATGATTAACATAACCTTAAATTTTTAGTTTTTGCAAATTTATTTTCAATTTTAATTTTAATTTTTGTAGTTCTAGCTTAGATCCACTATACAATTTAAAAGCTCATTTAGATAATAGATATATAAAGTTTCAATATTGTAGATTATTAAAAATAGACTGCAAATTATAGGTTGGATTTCCAACCAACAAAAAGCATCTTATTTTATTAGATCAAGCTGTTAAAACTTTAATAATTATGCACTGAACAAGATTTTAGTTGATAGTACAAGAACCCAGCAGAAATTTTTTGATAAAAGCGACATAATATTCCAAAAACTTAGAAAATGCATAATTTTGAGGTTAGTTGTTACCCCGGAACAGCTGTTTGTATACTTTTCTTGGCGTACCTGCCATACCTACCATTTTCCTGAGAAACAGAAATCATTTTCTTTCAGATATATTTAAGGTAGGAGTAATGAAACATAAAACAAAAAGACATTATTTAATAATATATTTATTATATTTAATAGAATGATTGCATTATTAAAAATAATAAGAATTGTTTTACAATCGTATATCAAACTAGTGCTATAGGATCTTAACATATTCTGAACAACTTGCTGTAGAAATCTGTTTCAATTTGGGTGGTTGTACTTCCTTTTCTAATACAGCTGAAATACACACATTTTACTTTTTCCCACTTTTTGCCAAACTAGCTCATTTCCAGTAACATACCATAGATTATAAAGATTTTTCCATTTGTTGGTGCAGTCATGTTTAGGTGTTATGAACTTCGGCACTTAAAAATTTCACGTTCGCAATAAAGAAATCGTTTACCATATCGTTGTCTACAACTCGTAAATGTCAAATTCCTTTTCAATTTTACTCATCTTTTTAAATAAAACTAATAATAAATAACACATTTCCAATGTTCACAGTTGTTAACACATTTTCTTCTGTCAGCTGTCATTACTTGTCATTCACGTGCGCTTATGCGCAGCCTCAAAATTCCGCATCATGAAAATACATCAACCAAGCGTTAACTCTTTACGAGATTCTATTGGTGGTGCCTCATAAATGTACTTCAGGCACCAATAGGAATGTTAGGTACGGAAAGCAAAATGCAAACGAAAATGGTTGAGAATGCCCCTTTATATCAAACTGCTGCTGCGATTATAATTCATCCTGAAATTGATTTCAGTATTTTTACGACCTTCAATAAATTAAAAGATTGACAGAATATTCAATTTATAATTTTGATTTTGCCGCCATCTACGAGACAGTAGCCAAAGTTCTATATGTCATTCTTTAGTATAATTTCGAACCAAAAAACTTGTTTCCTGCACTATATAACGTATTTATTTCCAGTGATATTGGTTTAGTAGTTCGACATTTTTTCAATAAATACTTAATAAAAACTAAAAATTTAAACATGTATGTGTTTAATATAGCGTAGCGGATTGGACCAGTACTATTTTATTGATATCACGACTTTTTTAATTATTTTAAAATTAGGTTAAAAGTTTACGAAGTTTAACAGCTTGGTAAGAAAAGAATCGTAATTTTCTCGAGTTTTTTAATAGTCCAGTACTATTCTACCGAGTTTTTTCTAAAAACCAGTCAAAGAATATTTTGAATCGGTTCAGGGATGCGGCAGAAATTGTCGAACTACGAAGTGCTTATTTTAGTCAAATCTAACCTATTTTTCCGCCCACCTTAAGGTCAGGACATATATGCTATTCACATTTTATTTACATGAGGGGAGGCCTTGGAAAATCTGAATTCTGTTGGTATGAATGACTGTTTTAATTACTGAGGTTATGTTGAAAAGTCAAAAACATAACCACAAATTCAAATTGGTTCTACATAGTTGCCACAGTGAGACCCTAAAGAAAGCACAGCAATGTCATCAATAAAAAATTTGGCAATTCAGCCAAAAATAAATGACAGTGACAATCAATTAAATCTGACACCTCAATATTTTGTCAATAGTAGACAACCTAAGAAAAACATATCATAGCCTCCCCTCATGTAAATAAAATGTGAATGCCATATACTTCTTTCCATCATAAGATGTCGGGCTTACTGGTCCAAACAGATCACTGTGAATGATTTGCAAAGGCCTTGTTGCACGAACACGTTTCTGATCATGCGGCAGTCGAGTTTGCTTTCCCTCGATGCACGTATCACACATTTTAGTGCAAGATTTTGTTAAGTCTACGTTTATTCCATCGACATGTTCTTGAAGTTTCTTGACGCTTTCGTAGTTTAAATGCCCTAGTCTTTTATGCCACAATTCCAGGTCCTCGATCGGTGTACAAATGTTTGCTGAAATTGTTTTTGGTGTGAAATTCAATGCGTATAATTGCGATTCGCTTCTGGATGCTACAGCGACAATACGGGTACCCTTTTTGATGATTCCTTTTCCATTCTTGAATACAACTTCAAATCCGTTCATTTCTAATTTACTTACTGAGAGAAGATTGTACTTCAATCCAGGCACAGAAAGAACATTTTTGATGTTTATTGGTACTTCTTCTCCATTTACATTACTGACGACTTCAAGTTCCCCAATTTCTTTCGCTTGTAAAAATGTTCCAGACTTGGCAACGTTAATTTTAATAGGCTCCTTCAATTTTTCGACTTTGAACAAAGGAATGTTTTTGCAAACAAGATGTTCCGTCGCTCCGGAATCCAAGAAATATTTGATTTGATATCCTGACTCGCACTTGGTTGTTGCTGAGAAACAAAAACTTTCTTCATTTGCTTGATCTTCAGATGCTACGTTCGCCTTGCTGTTTCCATGAGTCCGATTTCCTTGAAATTTCCTACGACAATCAATCCTCTTGTGTCCAAATAAACCACACTGGTGGCAATGAAAAGGAAACGGGTGACGTTTGTTTGTTTTGTTCGCACCTGAATTTTTCCATCCACCTCTCGGTGCTCCTTTTCCTGTAGCTGATGAGAAAGCTGTTGTGGAGGGTATCTCATTCCTGTTTTGCTTCGTCCCAACATTATTCCGCTTTGTTTCCTCGTCTAAGAGTCTGTTTTTAACAAATCCTAGTGTTAAATCGTTATTTGTTAAAGTTTCAAGTGCCTTTACGATAGTATCATATTCAGCTGGCATTGTTAACAAAAGATGACATACGATATCGGTCTCTTCCAGGGTGGCTCCTGTTGAACGAAGTGCTCGTATTGATTTATCAAATTTTAAAAAATGATGTACAAGCGTGTCATTAGTTGCGTTGAATTTCATTGTGAGGAGTGACTTTCGAATAAGAAGCTGACTAGCAATACCTTTTCGCTCAAATACTGCACACAGAGACGACCATAATTCAAATGCAGTTTTCTTGTCTTTTGCATATTCTAGGTGACTGTCGGCAATCCTCTGTATAATTTGCGATTTACACTTCCGATCACGCTTTTCCAATTGGGCCAAATGTTTTTCTTTTTCCTTGCGTTGCTGCGCCGTATCTGCCTCTAAGAATTCCACCATTTTGATGTACGATTTTTCCACAAATGCATACAGATCCATTTCCTCCAGCAATGTTTGCATTCTAAATTTCCAGTTGCTGAAGTTTGTGCCGTCAAACAACGGGATACGATATTTTTCCACCTCTTCCGCCATATTTCAAAAATTACACAATTCCACGTATATCTGGGCCCATAACCTGTTGATATACGCACGTGGATAGGCAAACTGTACTTTATGAAATAAGGCAACTTTACTTCATAAGAAACTGATTGAACTTTTATTTTAATATTAATTACATTGACAAATATTACATTCAACTGTTTTCTCTTTTTCTCTTAAAAAAAAATTCCTTTAATCTAATAAAAAAAAAATTCCTTTATCAGGGGAATAACACACATATCTAACCTGCCTCCGGCTTCTAACTCGCAATAATAGCCCTCTAAAAAAAAAAAAATTCCTTTAATCTAATAAAAAAAAATTCCTTTATCAAGGGAATAACACACATATCTAACCTGCCTCCGGATTCTAACTCGCAATTAATAGATCTCATGTCATGCCTGATGCATTTAATAAAAAAAAAAACAAGAACACGTGGGATTTGAACCCAGAACCCTCTGCTTGCCAGCCGACATCGTTTCCGCTAGGCTATTACACCACTGACAAAGTGCGTGTAAAGAAAGAATAAGTTCAGTTAGGTTTCGGGTAACACGTTCTGTACACTTGGCAACGTTGGTACGGACTGAATGTTCATTTGTAGAGCACAAGAAATAGACGCTTCTATTATTTATTATAAACATTATATTGAATTGTTCCATATATTTCAACAGTTTTTGAATCGTGCTTTTGCTGCAATTAATTTCACTTGCTATACGTTGTTGAGATCACCCTTCTCCAAGTTTGGCGATGATGTAGCCTTTTTCTTCTTCACTCAAAACATGATAAGGCATGATTAAGTAATAAAAAAATTATTTTTGCTTAATATGACAATGACGTTGACACTAATAAAGAAAATAATTGAGATTGATGCGACACTGAATAGAACCATAGTTACAATCAGTCAAAATCACTTTTTTTCGGCCGCGATAGTACCTTTTTTTTATTATTTATTTATTTTTTGTTAAAACAAAAACAGTCGATATTCTCTAATTTTAAAATTCAGAGCGTACAACATAAAATACCGACAATTTAATGTGACCAATTCGCTCTTTCATCAAATAATATAATTAATATACGAGCAGAACGTTATTATAAGATTCTTTATTTAAATGTACAGGGTGGCCCGTTTAACTTGGGCCTATACCTTATCTCAGAAACTATAGGTGTTATGAAAAAAATGTCGAAATAAAAGTTGTTCGAAATCAAATGAACTATTATATTTTAATAAAACGAGATCTCTATCTTGCTTTCATACAGGGCGATAAATTAAAGTTGTATTTTTTTAAATGGAACACCCTGTATATTGTTGCAGTTTTAGATTCTACGTATAATTCTCATTATCGTCATATATGGTATCGTATATCTAAAATGTCTATTGTTTGAGTTACAAGCATTTAAAATAAAAAATTGACAGATAGGGATCAACTTTGAAAAATTGATAATTCCGATACTAGATACTATTATTATTTGCAACTTTGCACAGACGATTAGCACATGCCATTGTGTAGAACAGTCGCAGGAAAATTTGAAATTTTTTGTACAGGGTGGTTGTAAAGTCGCTGTCAATTTCCAAAGTTTTAAACCTTGATAAGTCAAAAATCTTAAATGGAACACCCTGTATATTATACCCTAGATTGGTGTAGAATTAAATTCCCTTCAAGCTGGTATATGGTTTCCCTATACTTAAAGTTGCTCGTTTTCATGATATTTGACATTTACAAGTTTACATTTCTTATGGTTTGTCAAAATGTCACAATGCACATTATAAAAACTCAATATTCAAATTGAGGCGGCAAAGTTGCTAAGAATAATAAAATGAAATCGTAAACAGAAAGACGAAAATTGTTTAAGCGATACTATGATATATAAAAAAAATAAAAGTCGTACATTTTCGGTAAACAACTAACAATGTTTCTACACGAACACTTTTTACTGATATGAAATGTAAAAAACTAAACAAGAAATTTAATAGCGCCGTATGCCCCAAAAAAGAAACATGATGCAGTTGCGGACACGTGTTTCGGAGTTATTGCTCCTCGTCAGCGTAGCGTAGCTAAAATAAAGGAAGTGATGTTTTGCGGGGTTAATAATAGTAGAATAAATTTAATAGCACTGTATACTCCAAAAAAGAAACATGATGCAGCTACGGACACGTGTTTCGGAGTTATTTCTCCTCGTTAACGTAGCTAAAATAAAGGATCTGTATGACGAAGATCTGAGACAATAACACTAAAGGTTAGAAAGCACAGTACACAGTACTCAAATGCATCATGGACCACCATACGTGACCTCACTAGAAACTAACATTTACAACAAATTTTCTATGTACCCACCGTTTTGAGCAATACAGGTGGTGTATCTTACTTGAAGATTCGAAATGGCTTTTGCGACATAGTTTGTTGTATTCAAATAATTTATGGCCTCCCTTATTCTTTCTTGAATCTCCTCAGTTGTGTTAGGCTTATATTTATAAACGATTTCTTTCAAGGTGCCCCATAAAAAATAGTCTAGTGGGGTTAAATCCGGGCTACGAGCAGGCCATGATATTCCACCGTTTTGTCCAATCCACTCCCGGTAGTTTTGATTTAAAAATTCTCTGACATTCACACTTCCATGGTAAGGAGCTCCATCCTGCTGCCAGATTAAGTTCATTATGTCCTGTGCCGGTATTTGATTTTCTATAAGCTCGCTAATTTGATTTTCTAATAAATGTAAATATCTAACTGAATTTAAATTTCCATTATAAAAAATAGGTCCCAAAATACGATTACTCCAAATCCCGCAGCACACTTTCACAGAACTTCTGCCTTGTTTTTGAACTTCAAATATTTTTATTTTATTTTCACTACCCCAGTAATGTGTATTCTTTCGATTGAATATGCCGGCAGCGGTCGTGAAAATAGACTAATCAGTCCAAAGAATGTTAACAAAAACGTTGTCTAGAAAATATCTATCCATTAAAAGACTGCAAAAATCCAATCTCGACTGAAAATCTCTTTGTTCCAATTTTTGTACTGGTACAAATTTGTATGGCCGGCGTTTGTTGATTTTGAGGCAAGTTTGAATTGTAGTTCTTGGAACTTCCAAATCTAATGCCGCCTGACGAGTGGAGGTTTCGGAATTATCTTCAAAATGAAGCAAAATATCTAATTGTTTACCTTCATTTAAGACCCGTCTAGGCTTCTCCCGTTTTTCATTAGATAATGTTCCATGCCTTCTTAAGTTTTGTATTATTCTGGCAAATATTTTCTTCTCAGGAATCCGTCTAGTTGGAAATTCCGTTCTATACTCTTTGAGAGCAAGAGCCGGGCTATTATTTTTAGATAGATAACATGTCTACTTTTTCTTCACGTGTATACATTTTTTTGCAGAAATAGATAAGTATGTAAGTACTACTTAAAAACAAACTACGTGAAATGTCAAATAATGTGCAATGTGAATTATTTGTTTTATTCTTCATTGCTACCTGCGATAATTTATTGATGCAAAGAATACTCTTTTTAGAATTAGTGAAAATTAGAATATGAAACATGTGTGATCTACCTACTAATTTGATCGACTAATAATAATTTAAAGGAGTAGTAAAAGATTATCAAAACGAGAAGAATAATATCACCGCTTATTGACTGTCAACTATTTAGTGGCGAAAGTGTTTAGTCAGTTTCGGAATTCGTAAGAAGTAAAAATGGTAAACTTGTATGTAAATGTCAAATATCATGAAAACGAGCAACTTTAAGTATAGGGAAACCATATACCAACTTGAAGGGAATTTAATTCTACATCGACCTAGGAAATAATATACGGGGTGTTCCATTTAAGATTTTTGACTTATCAAGGTTTAAAACTTTGGAAATTGACAGCGACTTTACAACCACCCTGTACAAAAAATTTCAAATTTTCCTGCGACTGTTCTACACAATGGCATGTGCTAATCGTCTGTGCAAAGTTGCAAATAATAATAATATCTAGTATCGGAATTATCAATTTTTCAAAGTTGATCCGAATCTGTCAATTTTTTATTTTAAATGCTTGTAACTCAAACAATAGGCATTTTAGATATATGATACCATATATGACGATAATGAGAATTATACGTAGAATCTAAAACTGCAACAATATATAGGGTGTTCCATTTAAAAAAATACAACTTTAACTTATCGCCCTGTATAAAAGCAAGATAGAGATCTCGTTTTATTCAAATATAATAGTTCATTTGATTTTGAACAACTTTTATTTCAACATTTTTTTCATAACACCTATATTTTCTGAGATAAGGTATAGGCCCAAGTTAAACGGGCCACCCTGTACATACAACAGTACAAACACTACACAAATTAGAGTGATCTATGACTACACTTTTTGTTTGTGTTTAAAATATATCAGATGTTTTAACTCAACACGGAAAGGCTAAAACAGCGGTAGAACTACTCCGAATTAATACTGTAGGAAATTAATTATTGAGAATTTTACGAAACAAGCGTGTCTTGAACTTTCATTTGTTTTCGAGTTTCGACCAACAAAAGTAAGTACACTCACAACGCATTTACATGTATACCTACTGCTTCAGGCAAATCTCGGCGCAAAATGGGTTCGGCGTGAAGTGTTTCCGGACATTTATTTGTTTATCGCAATGGATAGCTCTATTAATGTAGGATAAGCACATAAAAGTCCCAAAAAATCCCATGTGAGCTTAAGCCGCCATTTAGAAAAAATGCCCGCCAGACCCGTTTTCTTTAAAATTATACATCTCAGTAACCGTTGCTCCAATTTTAAATATTTTTTTTTGCTTTTTTCCTCTATTTACGTGCTACAAAAAGTATTAACATGTATTTAACGATAACATGAACAATAACCTCAGAAAAAAATATTTAAATTTAAACACTACGTAAATGCAAATATAAATAGTTTTTAGTGCAATTTCTCGTTACTTTTGGAAAAAATAATTCAAATAAAAGATTTAGAGAATACAATTGGCTATTTTTTATGCTTTGTTTTTTTATCTATCTCGAGTATTAACAGAGTTATGATTTTTTATTCTGACAACTGCGCATATTTTGCTCAGGGACATTAAGCTCAGACCTTTACGCCCGAGTCACGTAAACTTGTCATGTGGTCGCTTCCTCAATATTTTATGAAATACAGTGAATACAGAAATACACTATTGTATGAACACTTTTAATATTTAAAAAAAATTAATATGTCATTGCTTGGAAATTTGTTATGTAGAATTAATTAAGCATTTACTCAAACATCAAATAAGTCTTTCTTGGTATACCTATTCTGTTAATAATGAATGTTTTCGGATTGAGTAAATACATAATTAATTCTACGTTACTTATAATATCATCAAAAAAATATATAAATCATCCTCTTCAATAATGCATGCATATTTACAGTCAATTCCATGACAATTTTGACAGATGGAGGTGCAAGGACCGACTGCCCAGCAGGCACATTTCTTCTGGCACACATTTGCATTTACAATATAAGAAGGTTAATATGGTGCTGGAGGTTGCTGCATTGCAACAGGAAAAAATTCGTTGTTGTGTACCTTCCATCCGAAATCTTGTGGTCGTAAATCATTTCCCAACCAGATCTGGATTTGTAGGTAGGTCCTAAAATGAATACACATATCAGTATAAATAGAAGCAACTTAACCGGAGAACTATACCTTAATATATGTTGATTCAGTGCATCTTTCGTAGGTGGACGGAAGTGCTCTCAAATTAAATGATTTGTTCAAAGTTTGTCTTGCTATGATTTTGTTATACAAGTTAAATCTTTTCTCATTGATGTCATTAGTAGCTTCTAGTCCATTCATCAATAACATGAACTCATGACCAACATCCTGTAATAGTTTTATGTCCGCATTAGCTTCATTAAATACTAATAACTTGTCATGCATATATCCATGCTTCTTTGGATCATTTAGAGCTGCCGATTTACCTCTTTTAAAGGGATATGCAATGGTATGACATCCGCTGAAGGCATATAAGAACAGTATATTAACAATTGGTTGTCCCAAACTCTCACACATTTTGATTATGTGATAAGTGACATCTTTGCTTTTTCCATGACCAGCTTTACAGAAGTATAGGTTATAGTCTAAGAGCCAGCTACGTAATTTTAACGTGACTAAATATAGTCTTACTTTCTCATTCAGTGAACGTGAGAGGTAGTAGGGAAACTATAAATGCGATTCTGCCAAACCGAACCGGGGACGTAAAGTGATTATTGGATTTTCAGATTGCAAAAAATTGCAAAAACCCGAAAACTTCAAACACTATTTCCAAACGAAAAAACGCCTCCGAGGGGCCGTTCTGGTGAGAATTTCAAAGCAGAGGGTCCAACTTGGAATTACATCGTGAATTGCATGGTCCCGCTCCGCTTTTCGGCTCAGGAGGAGTCAACGAAAAAGTGCAATTTTGACGTCTATCACTCTGAAAACAGCGATCGATTTTTTCAGTACTGTCACGTTTGGTATTTCATTCTAACTTTATAGTCAAAGGGCTGGGCTGGTGAACGTTTTATATCAATTAAAATTTTGCGTAAAAACATTATATATGCGTACAAATCAGATGTCGGACAACCTGGCAGAGCAACCCCGGTCCTAAAACCACCCTTATGATTTTTCAAATTGCAGGAAAAAGTGGTCAAGTTAAATTGAAGTATTAAAATTTATGTACATTAATTGAGGAACCTTTTCAAGTATAACAAAAATTGCCAGGCGTGTTGGATTTTAGACTTTTCCAGGCAATTACAAACTTGCATTATTACATATTAAAGTCAAAATGTTTTATACCACCTGTAACTTCAACAGTACTATAAAAACAATATGCAATGTCCACGGGGAAGTGGCATTATACGTGAAGATGACAAAACATTTTTGAGTATGGACACGATTTTCTAGATTCTGCTCTTGATTGATCCAAAACTTATTTTCATTGTATTAAACTTTCAAAAATAATAATAATAAAAATAATGTGTCTTTATTTCTTTTTCACTCCTTTTAATTAAACTCATCCACTCAAATTATAACAATTCATTGAAATTCCATGAACATTCTTAGTATGTCAACGATTTTTCCCTCACTCTTAAGTCTGCTTTGTGTCACACCATAAGGTGAACTACTCAGCAATACTTAAAATTTCAAAACTGTCGAAATAACAGGCAGAGCAAGGCTTGCCTATAATTTATCCTCTACTTTCACGTCTGCAATATTATATGTATATCAATAGTGTAGGGTAGGTTAGGTGTAGGAATTAAGGAAAGAAAACGAAAATTTTTCGAAATTCTCACCTGGAACAGGTAAGCAAACTTTAGTCAATTTGCTGAAAGTTCGTTTATTTAAAAAAAATACGAATCATATTTTGTTTTACGTTTATATTACAAAATACGCGCGGCTAATTCGTTGATTCCATAATTCTGTAAATGATAAATATATTTTTTGTTTTTATTATTATTTATTAGCAATCAGAATTACAACAATATTCTATTCCATGATCATGATCTAATGTGCTTGCCGGGTAGTTCTTCATTGACATGGCAAAGTCTTCGATAATAAAACTATGAAATGAAATTTCAAAAAGCAAAGTTATTATACGTTTGTACTACTAGCCCCCCAACATAATTGCACGCGTGACAGTACTGAAAATAAATTTACCTCCGTTTTCAGAACGATAGACGTCAAAGTTGCACTTTTTCGTTCACTTCTCCTGAGCCGAAAATCAGAGCGGGACCCTGCAATTCACGATGTAATTCCAAGTTGCACCCTCTGCTTTAAAATTCTCATCAGAACGGCCCTCGGCGGCGTTTTTTTTGTTTGGAAATAGTGTTTGAAGTTTTCGTGTTTTTGCAATTTTTTGCAATCTGAAAATCCAATAATCGATTTACGCCCCCGGTTTGGTTTGGCAGAATCGCATTTATAGTTTCCTTACTACCTCTCACGTTCACTGAATGAGAAAGTAAGACTATATTTAGTCACGTTATAATTACGTAGCCAGCTCTCCGTCTATTAGACAACATTTGACAAAAACCAATCGACAGAACTATCTTCTGTGGGTGTCTTCTCCACCCACAGATATTGACTTGCTGTTCTCTTCTTTTACCAAATTGATGGCAGTTTTTACAATTAGCGTATCTGCATCTGTACTAGCTTCATATGTTATAATGTTCTTGGTTTTAAGAATTTTGAGAAGTTTAATAAGTTGAGATTTGTTTTTTTCATAAGATAAGAAATCTGACTGACTTTATGATACTAATGTAGCTACGCGAACAATAACTTCAACAAGAATTTTCTTATTTCTATGCCTTCAGCGGATATGATACCACTTCATATTCCTTTAAAAGAGGCAAGTGGGCAGCTCTAAATGTTCTATAGAAGCATGGATATATGCATGACAAGTTATTAGTATTTAATGAAGCTAATGGGGACATAGAACTATTACTTATAGGCTGTTGGTCATGAGTTCATGTTATTGATGTACGGACTAGAAGCTACTAATCTCTAACCACATCAATGAGGAATGATTTAAATTGTATAACAAAAGCATAGCAAGACAAACTTTGGACAAATCATTTAATTAATTTGCTACTATTTATACTGATATGTGTATTCAATTTAGGAGCTACCTACAAATCCAGATCTGGTTGGAAAATGATTTACCACCACAAGATTTCGGATGGAAAGTACACAACAACGAATTTTTTCTTGTTGCAATGCAGTAACCTCCAGCACCATATTAAGCCTCTTATATTGTAAATGTAAAAATGGGTGCCAGAAAAAATGTGAATGCTCGGCAGTCGGTCGTTGCACCTCCATGTGTCAAAATTGTCATGGAATTTACTGTAAATATGCATGCATTATTGAAGAGCATGATTTATAATTTTTTTTTGATCATATTAAAAGTAACGTAGAATTAATTATGTATTTACTCAATCCGAAAACATTCATTATTAACAGAATAGGTATACCAAGAAAGACTTTTCTCTAATACGACTTTAGAAACTACGCATTCCACAACTAAAAGTTGTGTTGGAATATATGACATTCTAACCCGTTGTAGAATATTTATTACATAACAGTTTTCGACGAATCAAAGCCTAACCCGTTGTAGAATATTTATTACATAACAGTTTTCGACGAATCAAAGCCTAACCCGTTGTAGAATATTTATTACATAACAGTTTTGATGTTAAATTGTAATTTATTTTCTATTTTTTTTGTGTAGTTTCTAAAATCTTTTTAGAGAAAGTATAGTCTACAACACGTTTAGAATGGCATATTCCACACTCGCGAACCGTAGTCCTCGCCCTTGGCTCGGACTACAAACTTTCGCTCGTGTGGAATATGGGCCATTCTTAAACTTGTTATAGAATATACTATTCTCTAACACGACTTTAGAAACTACGCATTCCACAACTAAAAGTTGTGTTGGAATATATGACATTCTAACCCGTTGTAGAATATTTATTACATAACAGTTTTCGACGAATCAAAGCCTAACCCGTTGTAGAATATTTATTACATAACAGTTTTCGACGAATCAAAGCCTAACCCGTTGTAGAATATTTATTACATAACAGTTTTGATGTTAAATTGTAATTTATTTTCTATTTTTTTTGTGTAGTTTCTAAAATCTTTTTAGAGAAAGTATAGTCTACAACACGTTTAGAATGGCATATTCCACACTCGCGAACCGTAGTCCTCGCCCTTGGCTCGGACTACAAACTTTCGCTCGTGTGGAATATGGGCCATTCTTAAACTTGTTATAGAATATACTAATTTGATGTTCGAGTACATGCGTAATTAATTCTACATAACAAATTTCCAAGCAATGAGATTTTAATTTTTTTTAAATATTAAAAGTGTTCATACACTAGTGTATTTCTTTTAATTCACTGTATTTTATAAAATGTTGAGGAAGCGACCACATGACAAGTTTACGTAACTCGGGCGTAAAGGTCTGAGCTTAATGTACAGGGTTATCCAACGAAAAGGCCCACCCTTATATTTTCTTTATTTTTCGAGTTAGGAAAAAATGTTTCAAATAAAAGTTGTAGTGAATCAAATGAACTCATTTAAAACCCCTGCAAAGAATATACAGGGTGTTCCATAAAAGCGGGACAAACCTAACTTACATTTTTTTAAATGGAATATCAACGTTTAATAACTAAACTAATTTGCTAAGGCTGTGTCAACGTTAGTTAACCATTCGTTATAACCAGTGATAGTGGGAGGGAACGACCGATATTCGATTAAGTCAACCAACCGCTGTCACCACATCTGATTTAACTCTTGGCCGTTGAATTCAACGCAGGTCGTGGCAAACCCTTAATATATCGAAGTCTCGAAATCGATAGATTAACGGCAACTGTCGACAATGAATGCTTCCTCGTATACAGGCTTCGCAACGTCCTGAACTAAAGATACAACACTAGCTAAACACTTTGCACAATACACAATTCACTTCTGACACCTGCCCAGACAGGTCTTGCTCGTTCACTCTTCTTTGGCTTCAGCCGAATGGTCAAACCGACGCAATTGCGAGGGTCGTTAGCTATGGGGTCAACACAAATACTAGACTATTACTAGAACGCAATAAGAAGACATGGATAATAAATAAAGGTATATATTAAACAATCATCACAGTACATATAGAGCCTCACCTAGCAAGGTCTGCCACCATAACCACGATACCCCCACAAGGGGTCAGCGACCGCGACGGCCGCGCTTAAAGACGAGTGATCGATTGCCGAAAGAGAATTATTACATGGACGTGACTGGCAATTTAGTGAGTGGGTTTTATAGATTTACTGTTAGAATTAGACTAAAAATTTAAGGTAATATTCTCCAAAAGGGGTATATGCCGTTAGACGTCTGTGGATATTTCAGAAAGGGGAAATCTCTTCGAATGCTATCTCACAAGGCGGTCACCTGGTAATAATGGGGAAGTGCCCCGGTACCCGTGCGTACCGCCCTGAGGCTTATCCTGGCTTGATTTGATCAAAAATGGCGGATTTCCATTTTGCGAGATCATCGGGAGGTCTCCCACTATATATATGGAAATGACCCGAGACCGCTTCATGTCGCCACGTGGCGTCGCAAATTCCGCTATTTCCAAATTTTATTCAGTTCCTAATATTTTCAAAATGGTGCTGGCAGACACGATCCCGGTAGAGACGATGACCAATGGGTAGGCGAGGCCAGCTCAACCATCCTTGGAAGCCGTAGGTCACGGACTCACTAGGAATTCCAGAACGCGAGGGTAGAGTGAACCTATGGGTCCGTAGATCAGTGCGACCACGAAGGTGGATCAGTCTATGGTAGATCAGATCAAGAGCTACCGATCTACGGTAGATTCACTCTCGCGCCTTTGTGGAGTATTCCTGTGATCTGTTAGACCGGCTTGTGAAGATGATTACCTGCGCTGTAATCATCATAATTAAAACCCCAGTCCGTCCATAGAGGATTCGGCACTGGCAGAGGATAATGCATATCCTTGGTCGTCTCTACATGCTGCATCGTGCCTGGATGCGTTCGTTCAAACATGAGATATGGGCCGAAAAAGATAAAGGGAATTTTGGAAACTGTACTGAAAATCGTCTTAAAAATTTTATAAAAAATCCTGATATGCATGGATTCACGCATATCATGCAAAAATGAAGGAATTTTGGGTTTAGGAACTGACTTGAATTTCGACATATTTTTGATAAAAAAATGGTGTACATGGAACAGATGTTCCACATACACCATTCAAGCCTTAGCTTGTGTGCTTATGTCTAATTGGGATCTTTTACTTAAAACTACTTTCACAGCATCTCCTGGGTTCGATAACAGGAACACCCTATATTTTTTTACATTTTTAAAATCTGTGTTTTTTGTGATTTCAAAAATATATATATGTTGTATCTTATCTTTTACTGTTTTTTATTTATTGCAAATTTAGTGAACAATATTATTTATACCACCAGCATCTGCATGCGTATCAATCAGGTTAGCCATGGATGAAAAACAATTAATTTGACACTTATGCCTTACAGAATAATTGAATAAATTCAAAAAGCAAACTTTTCATCCAACTTTTCTGAGGTTATTGTTCATGTAATCGTTAAATACTTACATGTTAATACTTTCTGTAGAACGTAAATAGAGAAAAAGAACAAAAAAAAAAGATATTTAAAATCGGAGCAACGGTTACTGAGATATATAATTTTAAAGAAAACGGGTCTGGCGGGCATTTTTTCTAAATGGTGGCTTAAGCTCACATGGGATTTTTTGGGACTTTTATGTGCTTATCCTACATTAATAGAGCTATCCATTGCGATAAACAAATAAATGTCCCAAAATACTCCATACTCAAAACCGAATTTGCCTGCACTACTATGGAATCCATAGTGTATAATATATTATGTCCACAGTTAGAGTGGATAAGAGGGTAAACTTTTTTATTTCTCATTTTACGCGAGAAACTTATTCTTCATAAAAAGTTTTGCTTTTATTAAAAGTATGATTACCATATAGTATATAGTATCTAAGTTAACATGTCAAGTACAGGGTGTTCAGAAAATTTAAAAAAATCTGAAAATTATATAAGAATAAACTACTTTCAATTTTAGCGATATGTAAAACTGTCTTTCTTTCCTTTTCTTTTTTTTTTTTGGATTTATTACCACATTCCTCGAGATTCCTATCCAAAAAGTTCGATTTATCTAAAAAATATTCAAATTAACCAGTTTAAAACTGGGAAATAACCTCTACGCCTTTGTACGATATGAAAAACTGTCACTAAGAAAAGTAGTTTAGAATTAAAATTAGTTTATTTATTTTTATTTTTTTTAAAAAAAGCCAAACAAAGCCTTTCAATTATTCGCAAAAATCAAACAGATGAATAACTCAGGGAAGCTACAAAATTCACTGATATGTGTAAACGATAACAAAGGACGTGATGGGCAAAAATGTCAACGATGACCAATTGAACTTGAATTTGTTTGTATATAAGGTAAATCCCTGAGTTATTCATCTGTTTGATTTTCACGAATAATCCTTTTTATTTCTGTACAAAATATTTCTTAATCCCTAAAATTTCCCTTTCTCTAACTAACCACGCGATGAACGACAAAATTTACTATGATATATGTTTGATAACAAATTTTAAAAGAACATGAGTTCAATAGTTTTTGAAGATTACTCCTCTCAGGCGTCCAGGTTCACAAAGTATTAGATTCGTGTTATCTAAACGAACAAAGGAATTAAGAAATATTTTGTACAGAAATAAAACGGATTATACCTAATTCAAAAATGTTTGTTTGTTTTTTTTCTCTCTTCAATAAAAACAAAAATTCTGTATTATACCTACTAATGGGTTTTCGCCAAGAAAAAAAAATTAAAATTTATGTCAGAATTTCAATTTGTGGATAAAACTGCCTAATTCGACTTTTTTTAAGCAAGACTTGATTATTTACGTTGAATATCTTATTCTCGTGAGTCAAATAAACTAATCACCTTCTTTGTAATGTAAAGTAGGTAGACAGTTTTTCTAGTAGTTCCTAATGAAACAATCGAAGCTCGAATCGAAGATTCTATTTCATCTATACTCTGGTCGGCGAACAAATGGAAATCGACTCCTCCCCAAAAATGCCCGCAACATTTGAATGGAATTTCTCTATTGGTCGAATTTATTGAACCCGAATTACAAAGCAACCACTAAATTTGACGAAGGCCGACTCTACAATAGTCGCGTCATATATTAAATTTTTACGTATTTTGGCAACAGACCAATCAGCATATGTTATCATTGTCGCGAAACGTATAAACGCTAAACATATGGAAAACGCGAATAAATGGAGAGCCGGCCTCACTGTCAACTGTTGTATTCTGTGTTTTGAGATTTGAAATTTCTACAGTTTACATTCGTTTTTGTGAAGGTACGTATAAGAATTAAATTAACATGTTTTGTGTATTAAGTTACGTAATGCAAACGATTAAAATGAGTATTGATAAAATGTTAAAATCTCGTTTTTTTAAAGGTTAAATCGAAAAATGGCTGAAGGGGGCCCGGACCCAACTTCTCCACCGAAAAAGCGAACGTCCAGACATTTTTCGGTGGAAGTCAAGGAAAACGTGCTGAACATTTTTAAGGCGTACGATGGGGAAAATCGGGAGAAACCAAAGATGGAAGGCATAAAGTTCACTGCAACGGCAGCAGGTGTGAGTGTTGCAAGTGTTTATAATATTCTTGGTGAATACAAACAAACACACCAACTTCAACCACCAAAAGTGTACCACCGATAAATGGCAGTTTTGGACAATATCGCGTATAATCCATTATTTTTTTGAAGATCAACCACCGTCTATAAACAACATTTTAGCAGCAGTGCATGAAGATGATTATTATGTACCACATCTTAAATGGAGTAGCAGAGAATACCGGGAAGAGCATAAGAAGTTGTACTTTTTAGATGAGACTTGGGTGAACGCTGGCCATACTGTAAGTAAAGTATGGAAGGACACGACAATCCTGATTCCAAGGCAGGTTTTCATCCAAAGTTTAACGATGGGGTTAAAAAATCCATCGGACAAGGGAAATCATCTTATAGTCCACCACATAGGATCCGAGGACGGTTTCGTTGAGAATTATATTACTTATCGTTGTTATGTTATTTACAAATTTGTTATATGCAACACGTTGGGGTTTTGAAAGTCTATTTTTTTCTACTGATTTACCAAATGTATTAAAATGATGAATAAAGCATTCTATTTTATATTATATTATATTTATATCTCTCTTAACTTTCTTAAACGAGCTGTAGTAGAACCTTGTGAAAATAAAGAAAAAATAGGTAGGTAAACAACACGTTTTATTTATTTGGACATGGTAGGTACTATCGCGGCCGAAAAAAAGTAATAGACTGATTTTCCCGTTGTAATTATGGTTCTATTCAGTGTCGCATTAATCCCAATATTTTTTATATTAGTGTCAACGTCATTGTCATATTAAGCAAAAATAAATTTTATATTATAATAATCATGCCTTATCATGTTTTGAGTGAAGAAGAAGAAGGTTACATCGAGGGCTATATCATCGCCAAACTTGGAGAAGGGTGGTCTCAACAACGAATAGCAAGTGAAATTAATTGCAGCAAAAGCACGATTCAAAAACTAAACAAAAAGTGGAAAGGAACTCATGATCTGATCAGGGCAGTGGGTTCTGGGCGGCCAAGAAAGAGTTATCTAGAAAACGACAATACCCTGGTTAACTATGTGAATTTAAACCCATTTTCTAATTCTATTGAAGCCAAAGAGCAAACCAACTTCCCAGCGTCTGTTAGGACAGCATGAAAACGGTTGCGAGAGCAAGGTCTATTTAACTGTGCCAGTGCTAAAAAGCACCGACTAACAGATGATAATAAAGAGGCAAGAATGCAGTTTGCAAATACTTTTATTAATGAATAAGATCGTTACTGGGAGAGAGTGATCTTTCCGACGAAAAGATATTCAGTCCTGCTACAATGGTCAACTGCGAGTTTACCGTCCCAGGGGTCATAAGTTTGATGAAGAATATTTGTACAAAACAGATAATAGCGGAAGGTCTGTCTTTTTGTTTAGTTTTTGAATTGAGCCTTTGCTGCAATTAATTTGACTTGTCATGCGTTGTTAAGACCACCCTTCTCCAAGTGTGGTGATGATGTAGCTTTTTTCTGCTTCTCTCAAAACCACACTAATTAATTGTTTTCTTATAATTAAAAAATATTAACAACTTATTTCTTATTATTTTTTTTTAATAAATACGACCCCACCAATGATTTCTTGTCAAAATAATTTAATTGACATAACTGATGTAAACATTCCCATTTACAAAGGAAAATTTTTCGAAAAAGCATACTACTTGATAAAAAATCGATTACTTTTTTTCGGCCGCGATAGTACTTGTCTTTGTATAGTTTTTATTGCTTGAACATTCCACGACTATTTGTAAAAAAAAAACGAAAAGTCTCTTAGCAAATATGACTATTTTTGAGTAGCTTGCATTAGGGTCATTGGGGTTTATCCAGTGAAGTAACTATGTGAAATTGTTACAGTAAATCACAAACTAAACTTTTTTGAATTAAATAACCACGGATGTTCTTTTAAGTATGTGGAAATCGCGAAAGAACCTAACCTAAAAACGAATACAAACGTAAACAAATCAGGCAATCACAGCTGGCCGAGGCAGGAAATAAAGTATCTTGAGTTTGCGCAGTGCGGACTAATAAAGAAAACGTCGTTTAAATTTTTGCGGGAATAAAGTATTATTTTTAAAAGTCCAAAATTGAAGATGTATAATAGAATCTTTAATAGGTATAAACATTATAAAAATATAGTATAGCTGTAGTATAAAATGTAACACGTATAATAAACAAATTTTGTTGAAGCTATCACAACTTTCATTAATTTCCATCGTGTAAAACTGACTATTGCGAGCACCGTTCTGCGCTGCCATAAAATTAACGGGGCGGAGTCGATTTCCATTTGGTCGCCGACCAGACCATAGTCTGCACTTTGTTTCCGATTATATACACAAGATATAAAATGTAATAGTAAATATTAATTTTACTCCTACCAAGAAAATTTATTATTTGTAAATTGATAAATTAACATTCAATGATGAATTAATATTAAAATGCATGCGAAACCTGTGGTCCGTTTTATTTCATAAATTAACATTAAGTTTCGCATGTTCCATAATAAATTTTTAACAGTGTCTATATATAACTAAATTGCAAAACATGATTGAAGTTATTCGTGTAAACAAATATTACAATGGGTACTTTACTTTTTAACGTATTAATTTGTGGCCATCAGCCGAATGGCGAACTAGTACCTACATATTATTTGGTTATACTCGGATTTATTATGTTTTAAATTTGTTATATAGGTACCTTATTACATTCATAGATCTTGCTACTTTCCTAAGTTATGGCAATTTTAATAACAACGATGCTATTCCGCTTGGTGTTCTCCAACAATCATTGTTAAAGATTTCATAATAGCAATTTGGCCAATTTGGCTCTGATTGAAAAGGAAAGCCGTAAGAGTTACAAATATTTTGATTGTGTAGAGAGCATTCTAAATTTCACGTTGGGGATTTCAAAGGGTTTCCTTGGATCCTTTATACATCATTAGTATGTATAATCTTGTTCTTCTATAATAAAAATAATTTTTATAACATGGATTATTAAGAACAAAATACTATAAAAGATACTTGTAATAATCTGCATTTTCCAATACATTAATAAAACCAGTCTCTATTTTTTTATAAACGCTAAAATATAGAATTAAAATATTAAAATGTTTCAACTTTTAACCTATTTGAGCTAGATTGTCATGCATCTTCTTGACAAGTACTAAAATGTGATTGTGTTATGAAAATAAAGGATATATTGTTAAATAGGTGAATTTGTCAAATATGAACTTACGGAAAAGTGTTGGAACAATAGTTATTAACGAATAAGATATCCTAAAATTTGCCAACTACAAACGAAATAAATCCGAATTTCAGATGGACCATATACAGATAAGTCCAGGATGCTTCGAACACGACAGGGATTGGGACGATTATACGAGTGGCCGACAACTCGCCTCAGTTCGAAATTTGTACATTAGGAGAAGGGCGCGGCACTGCGCTTGGCCACTCACTGCTCAGCCTCAGCAGTCAGCAGAGGCCAGCAGCAGTACCGTGTTGGGATGTAGAACTCATGTCTGAAAGAAATTTGATTTACGTATTCTGGACCAACGTTTCGAAATTTTTCTAACTTCAATAATTCATCCTAGATATTGTAATTTAAAATAAAATCCCAAAACACATTTAAATATTTCCATTGTTTGTTTTTTCGCAACAAAAATGTGATACAACATAAAATTAATTGTCGCTGCAACTCGAGAGGTGTAATAAAAATTATTATAGGCCTAAACACAATGAAAAAATAAGAGATAAGAAATCAAAAAAATATATGGAATAGAATTAACAAATAATGATATCCGAAAAGCAAGAAGCAATTTGAACAGTTGAATTTTAAATCGAATAAGCTCTAATATATTATCGCGCAGAGTATTGTGTATTTAAAACTTGGAATAATTATTTCTCTTATTTCTTATTCCATTTTCTTGTCTCTTATTTTTTTCATTGTGTTTAAAAGAATCCAAACAAGGAACAGTAGACGCGAGAGCCATCGGCTACAGCGCGGAGATCCACGATTCCCACCACTGTGTCCGCTTGCCTACAACGGGCACAAGTAAATCACGCAAATTAATACCCATGTTCGAACCTCCTCGGTCTTTACTGTATACCTGGTGGCCTCGAATGTATTGCCTACGGAATAACTTGGTCATTGTGAAAAAATTTCTGCAATTTGAATAGGTTCCTAAAACCAGAGTCTAACATTTGTGCACAAAATTCTACTTCTGGTTTCACCGGAAGTGACCCCAACTTTCTTATTTTAATAACCATTGTAGCGTCCCTTGCCATGGGTCACAAACATTATTAGTTAATGGGTCGCCTGACACTTCAGATAATCAACCTAATAAATTCCAGCCTCTTAGCCTGCTCTTTAAGTAGGGCACTAAGGCCAAATCATGTTTACTTAAAAATAGTATATTTGTATAGATAGTCAGTTGTCAACCAACCTTCATACAGCTTGTACATATGTTAAATAAATCCAATACCCTTCTAACATCGCTTTTATTTTAGTGCCGCATAACGCTACATTGGTGACCCCGACGTGATTAGAAGGAAGTATTTGTGATTTTTTGTGTCAGTGTTGTGCATACTAACTACAATTAAAATGTTGCAAGCAGAAGGTTCTAGTAGCACGGAAACAGTACGGGAAATTAGTCGCGTTTCTGTTAAAATACCGCCGTTCTGGCCCGAAAAACCTGCTCTTTGATTTTGCCAACTCGAAGGACAATTCGCGCTTTGTGGTGTAACATCAGACTGTACAAAGTTTTATTATGTGTTAGCACAGCTGGACAACAAAATTGCCCAAGAGGTAGAAGACGTTATAACCGCTCCCCCTGCCGACAATAAATATGAGAGAATTAAAGGCGAGTTAATTAAACGTTTATCCACATCACAGGAACAGCGAACTAGACAACTCCTCGAACATGAAGAAATAGATGACAGAACGCCATCACAGTTTCTTAAGCACCTAAGGAATCTGGCAGGTACAACAGTTCCAGACAGTTTTTTGCAAACGCTGTGGTTAAATCGACTTCCCCCATCCATGCAAGCTATTCTGGCTACACAATCGGGAGTCGAATTAAATAAAGTTGCCGAGCTAGCGGACAAAATTAATGAGACCAGTGCAACAGGTCACGTAGCACAAGTTAGCACGAATCGTGAGTTTGAACAGTTAAGTAGTGAAATTCGTGAACTAAAACTTCAAATAGCCGAACTTACGCAACAACGTGGCCGCTCGCATAACCAGCACAGAAGAAAATCAAGGACAAGAAGCAGCACTCGTAACCACGATCGCGAATCTACAGGTATGGTGAAATGTTGGTATCATTTACGTTTTGGCGAAAAAGCTAAGAAGTGTACTCCACCATATGTGACTACTCGGGAAACGGAAACAACCATCATTAATTGCGGCTTTAAATGATGGTCCAGCAACAAGCCGCCTTTTCATGACGGGTCGAGTGTCAAAAATCTCGCACCTGATTGATACCGGCGCTGATCTATATGTGTTCCCGCGATTACGTTTTAACCGTCGGTTACCTAAATCAACGTATGAGCTCGCGGCGGCAAATGGGACTGTAATTGCCACGTATGGCACAAATACAGTGAATCTCGACTTTGGACTTAGACGCGATTTCAAGTGGAAATTTATAGTGGCAGACGTTGATAAACCAATTATCGGCGCTGACTTTTTGTGTTTTTATGGTTTGATAGTGAATATTCGCAATCGTCAATTAATGGATAGCATTACTTCACTTTCAACTGCAGGCCGTGTATCCAACAGTACCATGGTGTCTATTAAAACAATCAGCGGCAATTCTAGCTACCATCAGCTGTTGGCTGAGTACCTGGACATTACCCGACCAACCATGATGTACCGGACCGTGAAGCACAATGTAGTTCATTACATTGAAACGACGCCCGGCCCGCGGACATTTTGCAAACCACGACGCCTGCCAGTCGACCGTGTGAAAGCAGCAAAAAGCGAATTTGAAGTTATGCTACAACAAGGCATTTTACGCCCTTCGAAAAGTGAATGGGCCTCTCCGCTACACCTGGTGCCGAAGAAAAATGAAGGCCTGCGGCCTTGTGGAGATTATAGAGCGCTAAACGCGCGAACGGTACCTGATAGGTATCCATTACCGCATATCGAAGATTTTGCCCAAACATTGTCTGGTAAATCCATATTTTCCACTATCGACTTAGTCAGGGCCTACCATCAAATACCAGTGCACGCACAAGATGTACCAAAAACAGCCATCACGACACCTTTCGGACTTTTCGAGTTTCCAGCAATGCCATTCGGACTACGAAACGCAGCACAAACTTTCCAACGGTTTATCGACATGATTCTCCGAGGCTTAGATTTCTGCTATGCATATCTAGATGATATACTAATAGCATCCGAAAATGAGCAAAAGCACCACGAACATTTAAAATTAATTTTTGAAAGGCTGAATGCGTACGGCATTGTTATTAACGCAAATAAATGCGTATTCGGCGCCACAGAAGTAACATTTTTGGGATATCTTGTCAATAAAATGGGACAAGGCCGTTAACAGAAAGAGTGCAAGCCATCATGGAATTTCCAAAAGCCGAAAACCTACAACAATTACGTCGTTTCTTAGGTATGATCAGCGATATATGGAACTACAAAGATAATGAACGTAAATATCTTTGATGTAGCCGCAAAATTGTTGGATATACCTAGATGGCGACAAAACAGTTTTACTAGTAGCGACACGAGTATTGCACAGACGAACTATATGATAATAATTGTTCATATATAGGATCACATTGAACGATGGTAGATTGGAAAACTGTAGCTGGACTACCGACATGTGCATCTAACCACATTAATTATTCTACTAAACTATAGATGTCGCGCCGCTAAAAATAAAAATAGTAAAATATCTGTAACGTAAGAAAAGTTGCTCTAAATATTGGAACAAAAATAAAATGAATTGAACTAAAATTCTAGCTACAATTTTTAAATTATGGGGCATACCTACCCAATATTTTTTTCATTTTATTAATATATACATGTCTTTTGTAGATTTCCAAACTTGCGAGTTATAGTTTAAAGCAGTTTGCGAAAAATTGCCGATATTTCGTTACCTATTCGTGTCATGTTTTAACTACTATAATATATGAGCACAGTCGTGATATCTCAATGCTAATAAATGCTATGTGTTATTAAGCAATTAATAAAATATGTAAAATAAAAAATAATACAGTGTGCGCGCCGCCCGACTACGAACACGGGACGGGAAATGAACTGGCAGCCGAACTCGATCGAGTGTCCTCGTTATGGGTGATAATCGTATATCGGATTGAACCGATTGCACGCACAACGGTACAAAGAACGAGGGGCTCGATCGAGGTGCGTTTGCCAACTAATTACTAATTTCGAAGTACCATGTTCGTAGTCGCCTGGCGTGCACTGTACTTATGGCTCTCTAACTTCTCTATAATTTCTACGAGTTTTGGTGTTGCTGTGATTTTACCCTTTTGGGCTTTTTGTGTTAAAATATTAGTTTACATATTAATCTTTTACTGTGATAGAGACACTAGTCGCCCCATCTCCTTATACACAATCTTCACCGATTCAAAAAAGACTGGCTAACATTACTTATCGGCATTAATTTCTTGAAATTCAACTCTAATTATCTCCTTTATATCTTCAGCTGTAATTGGGGAAGTATTATATTGTCAATTTCTTGTACATAACCTTACATAAAATAATCAAAGTTTGTTAGGTCTGGGGTCTGATGACCTAGGTGGCCAATGAATTCGCTAACCACTACCAATCCACTTATCTGCATATTTTTTATTTAAATATAGGTACTCGCATGTAGTAAGATTGAAAATATAAGAAACAATTCGGCACCTTTGAATTTTTATGTGGTTTTCGCCAACTATAAAAATATATTATGGTCGACTTCAGATTTGTAAGACACATAAAAAACCAGCGGCTTGTTTGATGCCCATAAAAACTTCAAACAAGCCGGCTCTTTTTATGTGCTGTATATATATGACACAGACTTTACAAATATTCCGACAAGGGCAGGCGGCATGCGATTGTAATGAATTGTTACTTACCTATATCCTTGCATTTGACTATACTCAGAATTTCTAGAAATTACCTACGTGATGTTTTCATTAACATATACAATTTTACTGGAAATGGTTGATTTTAGATATAGGTTAATAAAAATTATAGAGCGATAAAGATGCTATCCAAATATGTAAAAATATACGGGGCGGGGAGTTCCAATTAAAAAAATTAAGTTATGATCGATATCATATTTACATCATTGCAATAAACACCCTGTACAAATAATTGCAACTTTATTATAGGTATCTAATAGAAGCTGGTACATTTACAAAAAAAAGTTGTTTAATGTGGGGACATATCTATTGCAAATTTTATTAGTGAAGTCATCAAGTAACATTTTGTTTGAAAAACAGATGAATAATTCGACAACGTCGCAATGAAATTTCAAACAGTAGATATACTCGAAAAAGGCAATTAAAAAGAAAATAAGAAAGTGTACAAATATATATACCCAGGGTGTCCCGTTTAAAGAAATATAAATTTGATATGTCACTCGAATATCAAACACCCTATATTTTACAATATTATGGTCTTCTTGTTCTCCTACAATTTCTGTTTAAAAATTTTTTCGATATAGATAATATATAGTGCTTTTCTCTAGAACAAAACCATAACTTTAACTTTAACAATATACAAATTTTAAATAAAGAACCAAACTACCACCGACGAACTATACATGAAATGTTACAAATTAAAAGACATAACAACGCAATAAACAACCGCACTGACATAGAAAATTTAAGCGAAACTTATTTTAATTTATTAAAATAAACTAAAAAGGGGTAATAATAATAATTGACAAATAAAAATTAATAATAAATATAAAAAAAAAATTTTTACATCTTTCCATCAACAAAACAAATTAATTGTAAATAGCCCAAACATTAAATTCATGTCACTCACTCTAGTTAAGTACCAATAATCTCATAAATTACACCTTATCAAGGATAGCATAAACATCTCAAAACACCAGGCACAAAATAGTTTAGCATTTAGTTCCTTTTAAGATCTCAACCATAACAGACATAAAAATGTATCTAATATTAATTATTATATAATTTTTACCACCTAAATTGTAAGTATATTCTGTGAATTCATTATAAATAATTTTTTAAAGTAAGTTCTCTATCTAGTTCTCTGAAGATGGTTTAATAAAACCGAAACGTCAGAAAATAGTTTTTTATTTTACCACATGACCGAAAACCTAGGAAAATACACATCAAATTAATTGATATAGATAATAAATACCTATTAAACGAGATATCAACCGAGGTGATCTTGTTGACACACCCTGTATAATATCCTGTATCAATAGGGTTATTTCATGTTAAAGAAAAACTTAAAAATACCTATCAATTTGGATAGTAGAATATGCAAGAATAATGTATTGGTAAATACTATGTCTTTATTATTTGTTAATTATTCATAAATCAATAAAAAGTATCGTCAATAATTTCAAATTTTATTAACTTCTGACGTCACGGTTTAGAACTAAATCTAGGAAGATTTGTTTTTGTTAAGAGTCTAGAGTCATTTGACACTTTTGACAGTTTGCTTTAGTTTGTGTTAGTTCATCATTTTTTACTATTATGGAGCCTAATTTCGTTAAAGCTAGCAGTGAAAATTTACCTGAAGTGAACTTCTATTTTCTAGTGCACAAAAAACCTCAAAAGCTTTGCCGTTTACGCATTGACGGGAGAGCGGGACATACTTTATTTTTCTACAGCTATTAAATAATAAATATAAATAATATAATGTATTACTTAATACCATAGAACATCATTATTCTCATGTAAAATTTGTTCTGGCATGATTAAAAAATAAAAATTAACGGAAACACTACTGTTTCAATTATACCAGCATTATATTTTCAAATTATTTTAAATTAGTTACCCGACTCACTCCTACCGAAGCAGCTTTACGACGGAGCGGTTTAATTTATGGCCGATTTTTATGGCCTTTTTTATATAGAGACAATTCATTCAATGGTCACATCTATGTTCATTATGCCATATTATGGCTTATTGCAGTGCTATTTTCAAATCGTCAAATCTACTTAGGTTTCTGTATAGTTCAGTAGCAAACCAATGTCATGTACTAAATTTCCTTTAGTACAGTAATGCGCCCAAAGGTACCATCACTTCCTTGATATAAATATTGCTTGTATATTTGGTTGCCTAACTTGAAATGTTGCTTCAACACTTTTCGTACGGTTAACCGTCTTTATAGTTCCATATGTCACTGGGTATGATAAACTTCTACCGACGTTTCATACCAACAGCAGCAGAAATCCAGCAACCACTAAACGACCTACTGAAAGGTCACAAAACGTCAAAATTCGCACCAATCAAACTGAAAAAGCCTTTGTCAACATGAAAGAAGGACTGGCAAACTTCAAGATTCCACCACATACACATCGATATAGTGGGCCCTCTACCATTCTGCCAAGGATTCAAATATATTTTAACATGTGTCGATCGTTTTACACTGTGGCCGGAAGCAATACCACTTCAGGACATTACAGCAGAAACTGTAGCACATTCACTCATTTCCGGATGGATCGCTAGATTTGGAGTTCCAGAGGCAATAACTACCGATCAGGGCCGACAACTCGAGTCGCACCTATTTAGAGAATTAACGCACTTGTTAGGTACGTTTCGTTTTCGGACAACAGCTTACCACCCAGCAGCTAATGGCATGATAGAAAGATTCCATAGACAATTAAAAGCAGCTATTAAGTGTCACGAGCAGGGAGACTGGATCACAAATTTACCGTTAGTCCTTCTTGGAATACGTACCGTTTTCAAAGAGGACATTGGCACCACCCCTGCGGAAATGGTTTATGGCACCAATTTACACTTGCCTGGTGAATTATTTTCATCATCTACTAAGGTTGAAACAGACACTGCTGATTTCGTTACACAGTTACGTAACCATATGCGTAAATTACGACCAGTACAAGCATCCCGTCATGGAACCCGATCCACTTTCGTTTTTAAAGATCTAGCAACAACATCACATGTTTTTGTGCGCCATGATGCCACTCGTACACCACTTCAACCGACCTACGATGGACCATACAAAGTGATTAATCGCAATGAAAAGAACTTTACCATTCAGATCAGGGACAAAAATGTTAAAGTGTCTATCGATAGACTAAAGCCAGCCCACCTTCTACAAGAGGACAGTCAAGAGGACAGTGCATCAAAACACACAACATGTGAAAGTGAGCGCGATAGTGCAAGTGAGAGTGAGAGAAACAAACTTAACGAACCTAAAGGGCAAGAAGTGCGAAGAACACGTGCCGGCAGAACTGTAAAATTCCCCGACAGATATCAAGCTAAAGACTAATAATATTGAATTTTACATTTTACATTTTAAGTTTTTTATCGTTAACACTAGCAGGGGGGTGATGTAGCGTCCCTTGCCATGGGTCATAAACATTAATAGTTAATGGGTCGCCTGACACTTCAGACAATCACCCTAAGGCCCTCCTCACATTAAGCTACTAAAAAGAAACTAAACTAATTAGAAACATAAATCACAAACTAGTTACAAACTATGAATCGCACACGACGCTACAGAAAGTTTATAAAATCAAGTCACTTCTCGATTGTTGCGACTTTGTTACATTGTGTTTAAATAATTATTATATTACTGTGATTAAAGCTATTGTTATTATCGTGTTGTATCGTCATGTCTAGTGATAGTAGTGCTTCAAGTGATGAAGATATTATCCTTTATTATTATACAAGAAGGAGAAACCGGCAGAAGAAAAGGAGGTATTGGATTCACCCCTACATTTCCACTTCTTCTACTAGTCTTAAATTCAATGATTGTTCTGCCATTTTCGCCGTTTTGCGTAGTTGTTTACAAAATAAACTAGAAATTAACTTCCAAGTGACTCTGCATGTCGGGTTGAGACTGACTGATTACCGACGCGTTACAAACCGGTTACCAACTAGTAGCGTTGTGTGCGGATGCTCATTGAAATACATGGGCAGTGACTAATAAGTAACTGCTAGGTGATTTAAGTTTGCAACTTGTTTTCTTTTTAGCTTAATGTGCGGAGGGCCTAATAAATACCAGCCTCTTAACCTGCTCTTTAAGTAGGGTACTAAGGCCAAATCATGTTTACTTAAAAATATTATATTTGTATATACAGGGTGAATCTTAGCTAGCGAGAGTAACATCTAATAACTGAGACGCACACGCCTGTCTTGAGCCGTGCGTTGTTGCCAAACTTCACGATTGAAATAAAATACGGGGAATTTAATAGTAAAGCAAACAAGAAACTAAATAAAATGAACTATCTAAACAATAACAAAGTAAAAACTATTCTCCGTGAGTGTAACAATAAAAAAAGTAATAACTAAAAAACTTAAGACTTAGTAACAAATAATGAACAGAAAATTATTTTTTCTAATAACAATAAATCTTTACTTTTCTTATCTTGGATCGGCATTTCTCATAGCAGGTGTTGAAACTGTCCTCCGTTATTTTCCAAACACGCTGTAGCTCGCCGCATCATAGAATCTCTAACTTATGTGATTCGCAGCGTTTTCTACTATTTCCCGTAATTCTTCAACGTTGTTGACACGAGTCGTGTACACCAAACTTTTCATGTGCCCCCACAGATAAAAGTCGCCTCTAAAACACCACTAAAATAAAACTACACACACGTAGAAGGTACACCTCACTCAATTATTAAACACAAACAACCACACTAGCTGCTGTCTGACTGGTCACTAACACTAAAACTAAAACATAGAAAAACAACTGGCACGCCGCCGTGCGAGGCTTTTGCATTTCAGAAGAACCTTTTTTTTATCACCCTTTTTTGTTAATGCACCTGCTAAGTAACTAGGTCAGTGTCATAGTTTGTAAACAGTTCAGCGACTCTAACAGCTGATGGGTGGTAAAATTCCTGTAGAATGTGGAACTAATTCTGTTTTTAAAATCTTTTTCATTTTGTATCACAAAAATTATGCAGACTATGCAGCCGGCTTTTTCATTTTGTTTTGTATTACAATTTTCATTATGGAAGTTAAAACTGCGTATTTCAATAAACCTGTTTATCCAATTGAATTAATTAATTTTTCATTTTCACTAGGTACCCTTATCTCTCTCTCGTGATTGGGTATCTCTGGATTATTAATGAAAAGTGAAAATGTAAAATGTAATCGATTGGTTTTATATCATCTACACTTGGCAACACTGTCGACCAGACACACGTAATGCAGCAAGTGCTTACCCAGCGGCGCCAGAATTACAAGAATTATACATGAATCGCGAATTTTTTTAAAAAATTCATAACTCGGCCATTTTACAACCTACAAAAAAAAAATTCGGATTCATGTTCATGACGACTAGTACTATTAACCCCAAAAATATGGCCGCCACTCTAAGATTCACCCTGTATATGCTATTCACATTTTATTTACATGAGGGGAGGCTATGGAAAATCTGAATTCTGTTGGTATGAATGACTGTTTTAATTACTGAGGTTATGTTGAAAAGTCAAAAACATAACCACAAATTCAAATTGGTTCTACATAGTTGCCAGAGTGAGACCCTAAAGAAAGCACAGCAATGTTATCAATAAAAAATTTGGCAATTCAGCCAAAAATAAGTGACAGTGACGATCAATTAAATTTGATGCTTCAATATTTTCTCAATAGTAGACAACCCTGAGACAACCTAAGAAAAACATATCATAGCCTCCCCTCATGTAAATAAAATGTGAATAGCATATAGATAGTAAGTTGTCAACCAACCCTCATACGCTTGTACATATGTTAAATAAATCCAATACCCTTCTAACATCGCTATTATTTTAGTGGCGCATAACGCTACAACCATAATTAATATCAGGGTGTTTTACCCTGATATTTTTACAATTTCTTGGTAATAAAGTCTGTTGACAAAATCTCGATTTTATGAACACTCGAATTTAATAAATCAAAATAATTCATATCAAATATACAATCGATGCAAGAAATGCGTGTTGGCAAGCCGCTATCGGTCACAGAGACACCGTGGATGTCTTGACTGGTAGTAGCAACTGACCACCAGAGGGATGTACTTATCCCTCACTACTTACTATGTGCTGGGTCTGCCATAGGCCAGTTTGGTTTGCCTTTGTTATTTGTCTTTTCAGCTACCTATGGCACACTGATGAGAACATAAAGAGTTCGAAACCGGTCTGTGTCTGGTATAGAAAAGACAAATAACAAATTTGGCTACCAATTTCGATTTATAGGTATAATTCAAGGGAGTAGAGGCCCTTGCCCGTCCAGTAGTTGTTTTCTATAATCCTATTTATTAATACAAGGTAGGTATTGTCAAAAAAATTTTCAAATTTTTTTCACTCTGTATATTATTACAGAAATCGATATTGTATATTATTGTGGTTATAAAGGCATATGCCATTCATACATCTAACTTCCGGTTTAGCCGGAAATAGCTAACATCCAACAAAGTTTTGGCGACAACTAAACATGAGGTCAGACTAGATGACACAACAATCACATCCCACAAGCCTTTCGATATCATTATTGGGCAAAGAGGAATGGCTAACAAAAGTTCCCGACATATTGCGGAAAGGACTCTGCTGGTATACAGTCAGTTTTAGGACGGAAACCGAAGCCAGAGTAGAGATACATGGAGAAAGACCAATATAAGTGTATTCCAAATAAAATGTTTTGCTATACTTGAATGTATACGCGAAAATATAAAAAGATGCTGGACCACAGATCATCATCGCGTCGAACAGTCAAGTGGAATTAAAGGTAATAGCTTCTAATAAGGTGTCATCCAAACTGGTATGGAAATGCTACGAGGAACTCAAAATCCTGGGAGAGCTGAACAGAGTAAAGTTACTCAGGGTGCCAGGATTTCAGGCAATGAAAAAGCTGACGAACTTGCTAGACAAGGATCAGCTAACATCTTTCTTGGTCCAGAACTTGTGCTGGGAATCGCCAAAAGCACAGCAAGAGGAGCAATCAGAGACTGGGTCAAGGACAAACATAATAATCACTGGAGGAATATCCCAGGAAACCGACATGGCAAAACGAAATTAAAAGCCCATATCTCACTCAAACAAACCGAAAAACTACTCACAAAGAACAGAATAATAATAGAATTTCTAATAGAGTACTTCTCTGTTAAGAAGCTCTTGCATACAATGGGGAAATATAATGATGACTTAAGCTGTAGATTATGCAGAAAGGAACCTGAAACAGTATTATCTTCAAGCGCGAGGCATTAGTCTACAGGAGACACAAAATTTACGGACAGATTCCAAGAACCGGAAACCATTCAATCAATTAATCTGTGGTACAGAGGTACTGAAATATTCTCACCCGTGTGGAGTTCAAATTTCTCAAGAAAATAAGCAGTTGTTGAATTAGAATAATTTTTTTTAAGTTATCAGAAGAAGCCATCATTTTAGATTTTTCCAGATTATTTTAAAAATGCAGTCTGTCAACATAGGCGCAACTAGGGGGGGGCTAGGGGGCTTAAAATAAAAGTACCAATAACAATTACCACTTATTAATAAAATTATTTTTCAATTGTGCATTGAGAATATTATTTATTATTATTTTCGAATAAATTATAATTTTTTACTAATACTTACATATTCCTAAGACAAGTTAAAACAACCTAGAATTATAGGTCAAATACACAAATGCATCTATTATTCGTAGCATAGTTGGAAGCATAAAACCAATGATAAAAACTTAGTGAGAATGTAATCGTTATTACCAATTTTCAATAAATACCTATACCAAATTATACACTTAAATTTTGCAAATTTTACGATACAAGAAAATCAACAACAACAAATTTACAAGAAAATCCCACAAGGTGGTTGAAATAATTCCAAACACTGGTAAATTTTTAGTTAAACCTTGACCAGTCACAACCACAAAATATCAGTTACAGAGTTAATGTTACATTGGGATTATATGTGTGTCACGATTGTTCATCGTAGACAGCCTCTATTTCCAATCAAGTTGACCGACACAAGTAACGTATTTCCTTATCAGTAGATTTGAAAAAAATTTACTCTAAATACAAGAAAACCTAATTAATCCACAGATTGAAAGTTTTCATCCAACCAGATTTATTTATTTAAAATTTTCATAAAAACCGTTATAACTCTGAAACAGCTCAACCGATCGAGGTGCGATAACGATCGAACGATGCCTCTAGATAGCTTTTTAAAAAAGAGAACGAAGTCGATTCCGAAAAAGGAAAACCAAAGGAATTTTTTCAAGAAAATTTGCTTTTTTGGAAAATTGTACGCGTCACGTGATACATTTTGAATGCTTATATTTTCACTTTAGATGCCCGATTTCAAATCGAAAAAATTGTGCTCGCAAAAATTGTGCTCGCAAAACGTAAGAAAATTAATTTTCCTCTGAAATTTTAGACAAATTCAAGCTTACTTTATTGATATGCTGGCTGCCGCAATGATGTATCGGATGGGAATAGTATCAAAATCAATTGAAAGCTTGATAAATTCCGAAAATTCTTAATAAAAATTAATATTAAAAAAACATTTTTAGAAACAAGCTTTTATTTAAATGCTCTAAAAAGAAGAAAATAAACTTTAAATTAAATCAAACCCATCAATTTATTACATTATACAATTTATATGATAATAAGATATAAAAGCTTGTCGCGAGAGTTTAATATTGTATTCTTGTTTATTTACACAGGCAAATCTCGCGACAAGCTCTTATATCATATAAATTGTATAATGTAATACATTGATGGGTTTGATTTAATTTAAAGTTTATTTTCTTCTTTTTAGAGCATTTAAATAAAAGCTTGTTTGTAAAAATATTTTTTTACTATGATTTATTTTTTATTTTTTAGTTTTCGCTGGACATATTTCTAAGTCCGTTATTTCATTTAATGCGTCATTGTTGCATGGTCGTTTGCCTGTTAATTTATTACAGTCTAGTTCGATATATGGGTCCGTCATATTGAATTTAGAGTGACGTAATTTTATTTTTTCGTATTCTTTTCGTATTCTTCTCAGCAAACCCTTTCATTTGATACCCATATTATAATGGTAGA
Source organism: Rhagium mordax (assembly GCA_963680705.1). Classification (NCBI taxonomy): domain Eukaryota; kingdom Metazoa; phylum Arthropoda; class Insecta; order Coleoptera; family Cerambycidae; genus Rhagium; species Rhagium mordax. The sequence goes on along the minus strand of OY796661.1, from coordinate 56,920,080 downwards.
TAAGAAAATTTTGTCCGCCATCTTGGGGCGTCCGCCATATTGAATTTAGTGTGATGTCATTTTATTTTTCATATTCTTCACAGCAAACCCTTTTAATTGATACCCATATTATGGGGGTGCATAAAAAATAACTAGTCCGCCATCTTGCGGCGTCCGCCATATTGGATTTAGAATGACGTCACTTAGCTAAACATGCATTGTAATCCAAACTAAACGTGTATGCAAAATTTCAGCTCAATCGGTTGGGGATAACTATTTTAAAATTCAGTTGCAAGATTTGACCTAAACAAACAAAGAAACAAACTAACTAACTAACCTACAAACATTGCAAGTTAAATAAAAGCTTGTAAAAATATTGATAATCGCTATAATCGAAAAATCAACCGGATGCGAGTTATTTGACAATTTTTCAGGACACGTACATTTTTTTTAGCAAAATGGAAAATGAAATTTCAAAGGAAACCAGTGTAAGCAGAAGCAGTCGAGGTAAGTCAAAATCAAAATATTATTTATTGGAGACGGTTTCCAAGTTCCTTTTTTCAGTTTTGGATTTTTGCAATAATTTTTCAATAGTGTTTGTTGTAATGTTAATTATTAATTTTAAAATAGCTCCTTGTTTATGATTTTCACATGAGTTTGTAATTTTCTGATTTGCTCAGCAGCCATGGTAATTAAATACGAAATTTGTGACAAAATCCCTTCTGTGGAGGATACTCAAAAATGCATTCTAATAATTTTGTAGGTAGTATAATATTATTAAAACAGCATGAACAACGGTGTCGTCAGGAAATGATAAACCACCCCGATTAAGATTTTTTATTAAATTATAATCTTCTTCAACAACCATTTGTTCATCAAACACTAACCCCAATTTACAAAATTCACACTTGATATTTCTTAAAATTGCTGCTAAATATTTTATTACCGGCATTTCATGATGTACTTGCTGGAAATCGTTATTGTAACGAAGTGATTTTTTCGTTACTAATGCCTGTTAAATATAATATTATTTGATACACCCCACACTCTGAGATTTTTACGGAGTATTGATATTCCAAATCGCAGAGGGCAGAAAGGAGTCAAGAGCTACCAGCGAAAGGAAGCAGACGTGCCTACCGTAAAGTAAGTTAACCTGGGCCCGAATTTCGGCTAAGTCCAGCCGTGACGCATTTTATTTACTGCGCTGCTCATTTTGCGTTCATCCCTACTACTCTTGATGTTTTCAGAGTATTGATATTCCGAAATCCGACACCACAGTACCTGTCCGCTGCTGGCTGCTGTTCTCGACCAGACGTACCTGAGTCATTAAGTAAGTAAGGTAACTAGGTGGGAGGTGTAAGTTGCAAGCTTGGCTATTGTAAAGTATTAATCACTGTCTCTTTTTAGTTTGTACCAGTCCAGCATCCGTGCCAGTCATCGTATTAAATTCCTTCCGAAGCTAGGCTAGCTATCCATCTGGGCTGGATAGGGACGTGAAGTAGTTCCTCCCTAGCCAGTGTAGTTGCGCATAGCGTAACCTGTACTCGTATTAATCATACCTTGTTCTCAGTACCAGGAATCCCGAGCTTAGAAGAGTGCCATCTGACAATAACACTAGTCTCTAATATTTTCTTTGTTTAGCTCATACTGCGCAATAAGCCAAGTTTGTACACTGCACATATCCTGTTTTAATATTTGTATGCTTTTGGTGTTTGCTTCTGCTAATCCTGGTATCCGTACACCGTTTGCTGTTAATCTGTAACCGTTGTAACGAAGTGATTTTTCCAATCAAGGAATGTTCATTTTTGCTTTAAATATCACCGTCACTTGGGTACACCCTGCCGCTGTTTTAGTAAGTAAGTCCTGTTTTAGTTAAGTTATTAATGAGTTGTTAAAAAGTCCGCTGGTAAACAAGCAGTCAAGTAATTAATTGATTAATTTTCGACAATCCCTCGTATAAGTAAAATCCGAGAAATATTATAAATAATGGCCGAGTCGGAAATAAACATCATTCGTTACTAAAAATGTTAATCCGTATCCGTTTTAATCCGTTTCTTTTTGCAATATAGTATAGAAATTGCAAGTAACTCATTACCAGTTATATACGTTCTGAATCGATGCGCCTAATTGCATAATCCACTGGACCTCTGCAAGTTACGCCGGGTTGTGCATCCGAATCCTTCGTTTCAAGTCAGTGACCGCCCCTCTATCACGCGACCTAGATACGTCATAAAGGTTACAAAAGGGAGAGGAGCGCTCATTCCGCACTCATTCCGAGAAAGTCGGCCGCCGTTCAAACTGATTCCGAGAAAACCGCCCGCAGTTGCAGATCAATCCGAAGCCGTCGACATTTCCGTACCGCCGCTCCGAGTTTTAATAGTAAATTTATTTGAATATTATATTGGTAAGAACACACCGTAGTCCACTGCAATTTGCAGGTACTGCCTTCAGTTAAGTATAGATATTCAGAGGTCTTTTTGTCCGTTGTATCGTTGTATTACACTACCCAATCAAACCAGAGCTAATTAGTAATACCTCCGTTGGTCTTTTGTTTGCTAATATATGCATCGGCTGCTGAGATCTGTTCGCTAGGGCTATCTTAAAAGCCTCCATGCATAATAGGTTACCGGAAAACCTACGTTAAGCCAAATAGTCATTATATGCATTATATGCATCAACTGGTTGGATCTGTTCGCTAGGGCCATCCATAAAGGTGATCTGCATAGAGTTGACTCGGAAAACTTACGTTAATCAACATAATCATTAACAAATAGCTCTACGTTTGTGGCAGCAGTTTGCCGTGTGTTTAAATATTCCGTATAGCCTACAATATCTATAGTTAACCGATTGCCCGCAGTGCATAATACATCCTAGTGGAAAGGTCCGTTTGCTTGTCGTACACAGTAATTTATTAATCCAACGTATCCGAAAATTCCGCCGTAAAATCGCATAAAGACTCTTGATTGCCAGCTTGACTTGTTTTTAATCGTTCTAAACAGTTTTATACATACTCGACTGTACAGTCGTGGAGGTAGTAGAATTAATTAATCTGTTTCCAAATATTGCTGAATAAATACGTTATTTTAAAGAGGTAAAATTCACGAGTTATTATTTCTGTCATTTATTTCTGATTAACCCGTTTGAGCAGTATGGTCGAAATCCATTAGATAGACCTCCAGCTCCGGCCTCTGGCTATTCCGTATCTCCGCTGTTTTGCTATTCAGGGTTGTTCTCCCAATAGGAGAGCCAAAAAAGTGTAGTTCTTTGCACTTAAAAATTAAAGGACTGGCGCCCGAGATTTCCGTTTAAAAAGATTAAGTAAGTATATTGAAAGAAAACGTCGTTATAAGTAGGCACCATTACACCGTTAGTTGACCGCCTGCTCGCCTTGCTTGATATTTGCACGCTGTATTTTGTGTTTTGCTGTAGTTTGTGCTTTACTGTAGTTGTATACAGTACCCCACATATTTTTATATTCAACTTGGAAACAAAGATGAGTTTATAGTACGAAAAGCGTGAATTAAAAAGAGAAAACAAACGGTGAATATGTAACGCCTACACGGAGAGTGACAGCGGTAAAGATCGTAAATTAAAACACCTAAAAACGTGGGCAAAAAATACCGCCAAAGCATCAGTAAAAATATCGTTTTATGTATGCCGGTTACTCATGTGGTCGACTTGCATATACAATATACATACGGTAAGTGATACCCTATTAAATTCTTTTTGCGGCGTTTTTTCCCAAGTTTTTAGGTGTTTCAATTTGAAGTAGAATGGAGTGAGAGGCGTGTCTCTAGTGCTCTGGTATCTGTCTTTATTTTATACTCCTTACTGATATTCTCTGTTCTTGTTTTCAAGTTGAATATAAAAATATGTGGGGTACTGTATATTATTAATAGCTTTTAAGCCCTGCTAAAACGTAGTATGTAACTAGATTAGAGCTTGTAGAATAGTATCCGTATTTAATAATCTTATTCCTGTTCACATATCCTGAATAAATCTAATTGTGATATCAACTGTGCCTTTTATTCCGCAACGAAGTCTAATTCTCCCAACGACCCACTGGAATATCCGTTTCTTCACTGTAGCTGCCTGAGTAGTGGTGTTTCTGCACTATAAACAGAAACTGGCGCCCGAGTAAAGCACCGCCGCCGCCTCGAGTGCCATAGTGACACTTCTGCATTTTCTTGCCTAAAACCGAAGTACGTCACACTATCTTCGATATAATATATATTTCTGGATTAAATGAATTGTTCTATTGTTTTTGTTCTTCATAAGAATAATCCAAGTTTTCTGAAAAACTTGTTATAGGTACCTATATTTCCGAAAATCTGCGATGACAGTGTTAACAAAAATTGAATTCTTAATTTTTTCTCAAATTCATGTAACTGCCTAATCGATATGTTACTGTCCACCTGCTAAATGTGTATTTTCCAAATCGGTGTTTCAAGGGGTCGCGGAAGGTCCGTCTGGAATTTTCCTAACAAAACATAATTCAATTTCAGTTCCTGAAAACAATATTGGATAATTTCCAACATTCCATGAACCATGTGAGAAAGAGCGGTTTGTGTTTGGGTTGTAAGTTTATGAAGAAAATCCCTGGATTTCCAGGTGTCAAGCCAACGAATCATTTTGCGCAAAAATAACATATTAAGGTCATCTGGATTGTGGGTTGTTATATAGACTAGGCATAAAATCTCGTAAGAGGTCTAGAAATCACTTCTAACGGCAAATCGTGTAACAATTGATTAACAGGTGAATCCTTAGGTTTTTGGGGTCGATGAATACGCCGTAAAGATTTTTTACTTATAATGTAGGAAATTTATTGAAAATCATGCTTATTTCCAATAAATTTCCTACATTTTTTAATTTGCACACCAATCCTAATTAGAAAGCACGACGAAGTATATTGTATTAACATAATAGACTTTGACTAAATACAGAATTAAATTATTCCCTTTTAAGCATGCTTGTCATACCTCAGATTTAAGCATGATCAAATGATTTTATATTTACCAAATCCAAAACCCCAATTATCACAAACTTTGAACAACCACAACCACAATATTTACAAGTTTATCACAACTAATACTGACATTAATACCAACATAAAACACGACATAATTACCAAAACTGAGTTTCTGAAAACAAAATAGGTACTTAAAGTTTACAACTCAACACAAGCTCTATATTTAAGCAACTTAAGAATAAGGAAGGAAGAAGATAAGAGCGCGCGCAAAGAAAACTTTGTAATACGCAATACCGCCAAAAAGAAAGGAAGGGAGAAGTAATAAAGCGAGAAAAAGTTTATTCGCGAGTACCTACTATTTTCATTTATATTCACGTCATGTCTGGAATTTTTATAACTTAATTTTTGTAACTTAATTATTGTTTGTAGTTTATTTGTGGCGGATAGTTAATATTCATTGAACTTAATTCTGGGAATCACGCCTTTGATACTACACTTTTATCTTGACATATTTTGGCAATTTTCTTATTTCTATTTATTTTTTAGAATTTGGAGTGATTCCCAGAATTAAGTTCAATGAATATTAACTTAATTACTTAAATCATCTTTATTCGTACATGATAACTCGAACTTTTTACTTTATTACCGAGTTCTACTAGAGACGTTTGCATGTAGAAACCTGGCAGCCATTTTGGATGTGGACAGAGGGCTTAGGAATTTAAAGTTTTAGTTCCCATATGATTGATTTACTTACCCAAAAACGTATAAAACCATACCAATCTAGTCAAAATCAACAGGGTACACAAATTTTTAAATGAGTCCGCCATCTTGGATTTGAATATTAAAACCCAAAAATTGTGATTGTTAACAACCACACACGTATTTAGTTTACTCGGAAACATATTAAAACAAACATCTTTTAAAGCATTTGATAATATACAGATTCCCACAAAATTTTATGTTCAACTTGAAAACAAGAACAGAGAATATCAGTAATGAGTATAAAATAAAGACAGATTAGAGACAGAATTCTGATTGGTGCGTAGGTACCACTTCGAAGAAAAAAAGCAGCCAAGAGACACGCCTCTCTCCCCATAGGCATGCGGCCGCGACCGCTCGGCCTCTTTGTATTTCAAACTGAAACACCTAAAAACTTGGGAAAACAAATTCCGCCAAACGAATTTAATAGGGTATCACTTACCCGTATGTTGCAAATCGACCACATGAGTAACCGGCATACATAAAACGATATTTACTGATGCTTTCATTGACATAGCATATGACCCAGCATTGTCCATTAAATTCGTTTGGCGGCGTTTTTTGTCCAAGTTTTTAGGTGTTTCAATTTGAAATAGAAAATAGCTGTCACTCTCCGTGTGGACCGTGTGGGCATTACACTTTCACCGTTTGTTTTCTCTTTTTAATTCACACTTTTCGTACTATAAACCCGTCTTTGTTTCCAAGTTGAACATAAAATTTTGTGGGGTACTGTATGTATGCGCTTGTTTTTAGTTATTTTAAAATTATAACGAGCCGCCATCTTGGATTTAACACACAAGGATTGGGAATTTGAGGTTTTAACAGGCATATGCGTGTTCAGCATACCCAAAAACATATATATCGACATCGATCTTGTCAAAATCGTCCAAGAAATATTTATTTTGTAATTAAGTGCCAAAAATTTGGCCGCCATCTTGAATTTGAGGCATAAGGACTAAAAATTTGGACTATTAATGTTAACGAACGCAGCAGGAGGCGTATAAGTAGCTTTAAGTCAAAAGATCCCTTTTAGTCATAAGTAACAAGCATAAGGCTTGAATGGTGTGTATGGAACATCCGTTCCATATGCACCATTTTTTATCAAAAATTATCACAATTTTCACTTCAGTTCCTAATCCTCAAAATTCCATTTTTTGCCTGATATGCATGATTTCGTGCATATCAGGATTTTTTATCGATTTTCAGTACACTTTCCAAAATTTCCTTTATCTTTTTCGGCCATTATCTCATATTTGAACGAACGCATCCAGGCACGATGCAGCATGTAGAGACGACCAAGGATATGCACTATCCTCCGCCAGTACCGATTCCTCAATGGGGACGGACTGCGCTTTTAATCACAACAATAATCATAGCGCAGATGATTATTGTCATAAGCCGGTCTAACGGATCACGAGTGAAGAATCCACATAGGCGCGAGAGTGAATCTACCGTAGATCAATTCGAGAGCCTCGCTTCGGCGCTTCGGTGGCTAATTAAAACGTCAATGCCCATTTTAGTTTCTGGTGTGAGAAGCACTGGAACAATTCTACCACGTTTACCGATTATATTAACAATAATATGACGCTCTGCCAATTTTACCTCATAAGGTGTTAATGCAGTTTTGAATTCTTGGTTTGATTGTTGGAACCATAAGGGACATGTCGCATATTGTTCTAGTGTCATTTTGGAGGCTTCTCCTGTTCGTCGTTTATTAAATAAAATAATTCTAGAGAGAACAAATTTTGCCAGACGCCCCCAATTTTCTGCAGAAGGTGTTTTCATTAATTCAGTTTGAGCCCTTTGTATTTCGGTTTTGATATAATTGTTACATTTCAATAGATCGGTGGTTATCAGCAAAAGTTGCCCCGCATTGAGCTTTTTCTTATACAAGGTAGACAACGCATTTAACGAAATCCGTATCTGCCACTCTAACTCCATTAGATTACAAAAGGCTAATAGAGTTTCGTTTCTGCTTAAACTTTCCTGTCTAAGTGCCAATCCTCTTTCAATATTGGCACATTTTTTCAACGAGTGTCCTAATTTTAAAGCCAAAGACAGTGTCAAGAATTCTGGCCGTTTGGTGGAATCATTTTGATGTCTTCCGCAGAGCTGTTTAACACCTTGAACAACAAGGTCCAATTTTTGAGGCGTAAGGAGATCGAATAATTTTAAATTTAGGAACGATATTTCTTTCACCGTCATCGTCAATCTGGCAAGCTGTCGCATATTTTGGCGTATTAACTCACATTGAGTAGTACCATATTTTTCAAACTGCATTGCTCCAAACTTTAGAATAAGGTTATCATCTCTGCAACAGTTGCCTACTTCATCATCTCGAAGGGTATTAATAATATGCATTCTGTAGTCACTGGAGAACACAGAACCAAATACATTGCTCAAAATAGCGTTACTTTCTGCAATAATTTACCTGTTAGCGCGATTGGGGTCATCAGGTTGATCATTTATGTCCTTCTTTGAACAATTTTTCTTCAAATGATGCCACAATTGTTTTTTTAAGAGAAATCCAAGACAGTTTGGACAAGGACCGTAATCCCTGTATTTGTTGAAATGAATTTCATTTATTGTTGGTCTTCTTAAACTTAATAATTGTATGTTTAGAGATAGCCCAGGGTCGATCCAGTCAAACCATGAACAAATTAGAGACAGGCTGATATTTGGTATATAAGTTTATATTGGGGTCCTTAAAATACCACCAAACCCCACCGGTAATCCGCCGTGCCTGTCACCCCTAAACAACCCCCGAAAGGGGTGAAAATCGGACTTTTTCTAGTTATTTGGCAATATCTTAAAAACAAAGCTATATACGAAAAAATATGAAAATAGAAAAATTGAAGGGCATAAATAAAATTGCGTTTAGCAGATATATTTTGCTTTACCAGTGGCGGAGTTATGATATTTTTAATAATTGGGTATTTTGTAAAAATATTCTCTAGCCTTTACTTATTGGATTTTGACATTAAATATACATAACAATGTATATGGATATTTTGGTAAATACATTTAATACATTCTTACATCAATAAATTAGAAATAAAGAACATACCAGTGGAGTACTTACTATATTCTAATTTCATACATTATTTTGTATTAGCTAATAGAACTTTAACATTTTACTTAAATGTAACAAAATAATTATTTTAAATATCCGTGAATTTCTGTTACGAATTGAGAGGAATTATTTTTATATTAATAATATTAAGGACATATACCGCATGTCAAGGCAACTGAGTAGTTTTCCGCGTCGCCATTCGCCCCTGTATGTATGCTCTCTTCGTATATTCTCGATACGACTCCATTACGCTAAACAAAATTTGTATATGCTACGCCCAGGAAGAAGTTCGAAACCAAATAAAATTACTAATACTTCAAAGTTGCAGCATAAGTTGGGACCTTTAATAAATGTTAAATAAATAAATAAATAAAGTGTAAGAATAGTATTTTGTACTAAACTTCGCCCATCAATAAAGACGTTTATTATTATTATTATTATTGCCATGCACGCCATTTCCGGATGTGACACTACATCTGGCCTGTTTACCAGGGGAAAAATTAATTTGGTCAATACTGTGAAAAAGAAGAAGTTGGTTGACCTTCTTGAAGAATTTTACAATCCAAATATATCCAAAGACAGATTGAGGACCTTTATTTCGACATTTTTTATTTCCGTATACGTCAAAAATAGAACAAGTACCGATTTGAATAACGTCAGATACATTCTCTACCAGCAGTATGTAGCAAAGCAAAGTTTAAATGAAGATTTTAATCTGGCTTCACTTCCACCGATCATAAATGCAGGTCAGTACCATGCATATAGGACATTTCATCCAGCAACTCTACATACATATTTTATTTACATGTATGATTAACTTTTAGGTTCAAGCATGGTTGAATAATAGCTTACCACTCCAGGACTGGGGATGGATTTCTAGTGATTCCGGAATCTCTCCAGTCCAGATGGATCAAGATATAGACCCCAAAGGGTTCCTTAAACAAATTTTTTGCAACTGTTCATCAGGTGGTTGCAAAAGTGCATGCTCATGTCGTAACCTGTTTTAATAGGGCAGTTGAGGATTTACAGGCGGAAGACGACATCTCAACATGCAGATAAAATATATTGGATAATAAGTAGGTAATTAAAAACATACATTACATCCATTTACTTAAACATAACCTGTAAGTATTTTAGTTTATTTAAGAAAAAGCAACTGTGCTACTTACTACATAAAAAACTCATATTTTACGTATTATTATAGTTTTAATCTGTTTTGGTGTAAAAGACGTAAAATATATTAATGTAACGTAATTATTTTGTGGGAAATGTGTATTTTTTTAAAATATACTGGAATTTACAATACGATAACTCCACCACTGGTAAAGCAAAATATATCTGCTAAATGTAACCACAGATTAACTATACCAGATGCGAATGTAAGCGTGGCGGCCTGTCCAACGGTCCCCACTACTTCCATCCTCATATATACGGAGGGTTTAGTACGAGAGCATTATCGTGACAGCGTGTAGCAGAGTTTACGGCGATATATTGTTAGTCCGAGCGTTCGGATTTTGAATGTCAAAATAGTGTCATACGAGTATACAAATAGAGATCTAAAAACATCAAAAAAACCTGATAAAACAAATAGAAAACTTACAATATTATCCCATTTGTAAACATACAATTTCATATTTGTTTTAATAAAAAATATTTTATAATATATTTTTTTTGTTTTTCTCGAGCGCTCAAGTGGTGCAACTAACTCGCATCTACAAAAATAAATATTAAAGTCTTGTGGTGCAAAAAGAATGCAACGTTACGAGTAGCCGACGGGCCTTTGTCTAATACGTGTGTCGCGAACATGAAAGGCACCGCGCGAAGCATTCGCATCTGATATAGTTAATCTGTGACGTAACTATATAGGAAATTGTATGCTCTTTAATTTTTCTGTCTTCATATTTTTTCGTATATAGCTTTGTTTTTAAGATATTGCCAAAAAACTAAAAAAAGTCCGATTTTCACCCCTTTCGGGGGTTGTTTAGGGGTGACAGGCACGGCAGATTACCGGTGGGGTTTGGTGGTATTTTAAGTACCCCAATACAAACTTATATAACCAAATTTCAGCTTGTCTCTAATTTGTTCATGGTTTCCTATATAAAGCTTCAGATCGACCCTAGGCATGCGGTATTATGTCCTAAATATTATTAATATAAAAATAATTCCTCTCAATTTCCAACAGAAATTCCACGGATATTTAAAATAATTATTTTGTTACATTTAATAGGAACGTAAAATGTTAAAGTTCTATTAGCTAATACAAAATAATGTATGAAATTAGAAATATAGTACCTACTCCACTGGTATGCTTTTTATTTCTAATTTATTGACGTAAGGATGTATTAAATGTATTTACCAAAATACCCATATATATTGTTATCTATATTTAATGTCAAAATCCAATAAGTAATGGCTAGGGAGTATTTTTTCAAAATACCCAGTTATTAAAAATATCATAACTCCGCCACTGGTAAAGCAAAATATATCTGCTAAACGTAATTTTATAGGAAATTTTATAGTCTTTAATTTTTCTGTTTTCATATTTTTTCGTAAATAGCTTTGTTTTTAAGATATTGCCAAAAAACTAAAAAAAGTCCGATTTTCACCCCTTTCGGGGGTTGTTTAGGGGTGACAGGCACGGCGGATTACCGGTGGGGTTTGGTGGTATTTTAAGGACCCCAATAATACAAACTTATACACCAAATTTCAGCTTGTCTCTATTTGTTCAAGGTTTCCTATATAAATTTTCAGATCGACCCTGGGCTAAGATGAAACATCAATGTGAGTATATCAAATTGGATATGTTTTTGGTTATTATGCTTGTATAAAGCCTAAATAAAGTTATCTTATTCGAATATCTACTTGCTACCACCGTCGCATCCCCGTTAAGGGTAGTTTACCCTTGCAATTTTAAATAAAAGTCCGCTGACTGGGTATTTCTAGATTTCCCAAAACGTTCATATTTTATATTTTGAACTCTTATTCAAATATCAACTTGCTCGCCTCCAGTAATGATTATGATTAACAATATGCATTTATTCTGTTATATAATAAATATAATAATATATTGCACTACTTTTATTTAATTAAATATTGTTTTAATTATAACCTCAAACTCAAGCAAATAATATTTGATTGACAAAGAGAAACTATTTTCGCCGCAAAACCTTGAGATATGTCAACATTTTCTGTCATAAAAATACGGCGAAAATAAAGTTAAACAATTCCGCATTACGAAATTCAAAATAAAATAAACCAATCAGATGATCGTCGCAAAAAAAAATTAAACGCAAAACGCATTTATGTGAGTACTCAGCTTTACTCTGCTAGTATAACTACCTGTATTCCACAATTTTTTCACTTTAAAATCGGATTCTACTACAATCTTGATCTTTTAAAATGCAAACTTTTTAGGTATTAACTAAATTATTAACATAATCTCAAATTATGAATATAAGACAAAGGAATGCATTATAATATCAAATTAAATAGGTATGAGATAAGAAGATATTAAATAGGTATAAGTACATATATACTTACCGGACAATAAGTCATTAATTTTTAATTTCCACAATAATTATAAATAAAAACACCGACTTTAACTGAAGTGGCAACAAGTGGCAACGCACCAACTTAAATTATGGCATCGCACGTGTATATAATCACAAATGTGCACAGGTGCCATAAATGAAAATTGTATGTGTGCGTGCGTGCGTGCGTGCGTGCGTGTAAAATTATAAATAAGATCTGATATAGAAATATTGTGTCCAAATGTTGAAATAAACGTCAAAAATTAATTTTATTCTAAACTCCACCACATGTGATGTTGATTCCATAATTGGCAGCGGTTTTTTTTATTCAATCCAGAAATATTAATTATATTTGCCTCTGGCAATCATTAAAATGATTTTTATAAGAAAGTACAGTCATTATATCAGATTTTTTCTTTTATAATCTACTGGACGGCCGCAAACTTCGACTAATGTTTTAATTATTCATTTCTTATTGTGTAATAGTTCTGATCTGTAGGTACCACACTCGAAAAGTGTAAATCAATGTTAATCGAATTTTAATTTAGGTATGTAAATCAACGGCAAAATCTGTATTATTTATGTGTATTTTGTAATCCCAATACCTACATAATAGCTCAAGTATATACACAACCTACAACCTACTAACTGGAAATACTGATTGCATTTGTTCTAGATTAGTGTTTCCTTATTAATTTCTTTTTAAGGGTATCACTTTAAAAAATTGTATATTTTTTATAATAATAATTTTTACAATTTTATTGTAAGAACTAGATCAAATATAAGAAAATTGCTACGATTTCCTTACCTTTGATACTGGTTCTGACAACTAGCCATTGTAACAAATTTCAGATTCTCATAGAGATAATCGTGATAATAATAACAATAACTGAAAAATATATTTTCCTAAAAAAATGTGTTTATGGAAATTAGGACCATATTGCAACCAATACCGTTAAATGCTATAGTTTACATTTAATTATTTTTACAACAAATTCATTGCTTCATTCATTCCTGTGCGTAAAAGATGTTTCCACTTACTACGTGTAAAAAGAAGTTTAAAAAAAATGTATAGTACTATTACCTTTGATAGATTGAAATTTTCCATATAAATCATTTTTTGACATGGTCCCAAACCCGAAGAAGAAATACATCCTAGACGGAAAATACTGAACACTATAACTATTGCACAATGTTCCTCAAACAACAACATTTTACTGTTAAAATTTATGTCGCTGACTTATTTACATTTTTACTTTTATAATTTGTTGAATGAATTAACATTGTTTAAATGAATTAATTATACTGTGTATTAAAACCAGGTTCATATGGCAAATTCATTTAGACACTTTTTTATAGATCAAACTGTTAACATAAAAATACCTAGAGGTATATCGTTTATTTTCATGCCAATTAAATGCAATATCTAAATTTATAAACAAAATATTCAAAATTATAAATAATACTAATGGCTGATAACTACGTTGTTGTTGTTAATGATTTATCCTATTATCGACTTGCGTCAATCATTATACGTATGTAGTTTTTATATATTTGATACTCTTCGTTTCCGATTCTACAACTAAATAGGTATGTAAACTGTAAACTAAACAGAATCACACAACAAAATGTAACATGGTCCCGAGAAAAAAGATTATCCGAAATTAATGTTAAGAATTTATTTTATCACAAGAACTGATCTAAGTGAATTTTTATTTCAACGCTTATTAGATATACAGAATACAGGGTGTTTCAATAATCATCATTAAAATTTTTTGACATTTTTTTCTTATAGCGATAGTTTCGTCAGAAAACAATAATTTATGTTAACTCTATGTTTTCAGAATGACCAGAGTGCACTTTACATTGAGCTGGGAGTGATATGTAATCCATAGACAGACGAAGTTATTTTGTAATGCGGCCAATTTGTTCATAACCTTTAATAATAATTTAATGATTTTTATTTAGGGTCTTTTTATAAAATGCACTTTTCACATAAGTAAATAAATGTAGACGTCAATTATGTCCGTGATTTTGTATCTACTATTCTCAAAAAAAACATTTGTTTATCATGAATAGAAAGCTTGCTTTTTACCCGCCTATAGTACAAGATCATTGGATGTGTTGTGAACACAGCTGATTTTCTCACCGTTGACCAGTCGATCGACCTTGTACTAACCGAATTGAAAATGTTTGCGTTATTCATAGGGAAAAATGTAATACGACTTTTTTTATTGTTGGAACGTTTTACCCTATTTAAATTTGCCTAAAACTTTTCCTAACATCCTGTGTAATTTAATTTTCAGCCGCGTTCACTGGCAACAAGTAAATTTTTTCCTTTCTGTTTTCTCTTGCACTTGGAGAGAGATACCATTGATATGAAGTATTTATTTCTATATACAATTCTAAAGTAAAACATTTTTATGATAATCCTGTTGAAAATTTTAATTTAAAAAAATAATGTATGATTTGCCATTGCAAATATTTTTGATAGAACAGCAGATGCTGCATCTCTGCAGCCCTTGTCGAGAATCCGTCACTGAGCCATGAATTATATTGTTACTATCGACGACGCGCGACGTTGGAGCTTTAGCAAAAATATTCTGTTGTAACAACTTTTTATAGTATAGAATGATACAAATAATAAATAATATTTAAAAAATAAAACAATACTCTCAATTTGATTAATGGGAATACACAACTTCATTAATGTATAAACACGTGGAATAATAATTTAAAATTACCAAATAATTGAAATTTATGTACAATATAGTTAATAGTTCCTAGTTAAGTGTAAATTTGTAGGAATCAACGATGAATTAGGTTTACACGTGGCGAGCAACCTTGCTATGACACTTGAGACGTTTCTGTATAATAGCATCTCCTTTAGTCTAAAATAATTATTTCATTAATATACATTGGTGCGGTTACATATCTACTAATGTGAATTTCCCACACAACACTGGCACATTTATAACAAAATAAATATTGAAATATTTACATAATATTATTTTTTATGTCATTTATGTTGTATGCATATTATATAAATGTGCAAAAATCGCACTTTGCCATATTTAAAACATATTCACTTAATATGAATAATAATATTTTTGGAATGTTTATTCATGTTCTTTACATATACAGTTTGTTATATACATATGTTGAAATATTTACTGTAAGAAATATTATATTTTAAAAGTAGGTAAATGTATTTCGGCCTTTCTGCCCGAAATTTGTAAGGGGTACCTGCATGTCATCAGTCAACACGTGGTACCAATTCCTTCGTCTGCTCCGCTCTAAACAATATTAGGCACAAACAGATTATCCAAAGACGATGCTTCGACCCTTCGATGTCTTTGTATTGAAGTCAGTATATTGTGGTGCCTTTGCCTGTTAAGTGATAAAGTGTTTGCTAGTTTTCTACGCAAATAAGGGTGAGTTTTCACTGAGCATCCTTTTCTAGCGATCTAGTAATTATTATTGATACGTAATTTATATTCTATATGATATTAATTTGGCTTAGAATATTAAAGCAGAAATGTGAGTTTTCACTGAGCACCTTCCTAGCGATCTAGTAATTATTATTGATACGTAATTTATATTCTATATGATATTAATTTGGCTTAGAATATTAAAGCAGAAATGTGAGTTTTCACTGAGCACCTTCCTAGCGCTCTAGTAATTATTATTGATACGTAATTTACATTCTATATGATATTAATTTGGCTTAGAATATTAAAGCAGTAATGTGAGTTTTCACTGAGCATCCTTTTCTAGCGATCTAGTAATTATTATTGATACGTAATTTATATTCTATATGATATTAATTTGGTTTAGAATATTAAAGCAGTAAAGTGAGTTTTCACTGAGCATCATTCTAGCGATCTAGTAATTATTGGTATATGATTTATATTCCAAATTATATTAATTTGACTTACAATATTAAAGCAGTAGCGTGAGTTTTTATTGAGCATAATTTTCTAGTTTTCTTAATATGCCTAAAGTTAACGTAATTATTGATATGTAACTTATATTCTAAATGAGATTAATTTAGCTTAAAATATTAAGGCAGTAGCATTCTTTCCTAGTATTCAAAATTGAATTACAGTAAGTAATTATTGAGATGTGATTTACATTCAAAACTAAAGTAATTTGAGTTAAGTGTTTAATCAGCGGTATACAGTTTTGTAAACTATTAGCGAGCATAGCCTATAGGCGTGCGCTTAGAGATTTGAATTCAAAGTTAAGGTTGAATTAAATATTAATGTATATATGTAGTTTTATACAATATTAATGCGTATAGGCGCAGTACTGTTTTGCTCACCAGTGCAGAGAAATCTGTGCTGAAATGTTGTTGATTCATTCTACTAGTACTAGTTGGTTATATATTGTTGGGCTACCATAATTAATAAATAAAATAGTAACGCTAGTTCTTGGAAGGGCCGTCGCGTTTTCGTGCCCATTGCACTTCTGGTCTAGCGGGCCTGGTTTTTGGGTTTGGCTACTTGACGAAGTAACATTAGTCTTGAGAGGGCCGTCGAGTTTTCGTGCCCATTGCACTCCCGGGCTAATGGGCCTGGTTCCGTTTTGGGCTACTATAATTAATTGTCATATGGTAACACTAGTGCTTAGGAGGGCCGTCGAGTTTTCGTGCCCATTGCACTCCTGGTCTAGTGGGCCTGGTCAGGCTACTGAGTTAATCACTAACAAAGTAACATTAGTCTTGAGAGGGCCGTCGAGTTTTCGTGCCCATTGCACTCCCGGGCTAATGGGCCTGGTTGAATCTTATTATTATTATTGTTGGAGTGAGCTCTTTGGGTGGGCCGTCTAGTTTTCGTGCCCATTGCACACCTGAAGTTGGTACTGGGACATTCAGTGCCAAGAATAGTAATGAGTCTGATATAATCAGTTTAATATGATATGTTTGATATCATGGTTTTAATATGATATGTTTGATATCATGGTTTTGATATGTTGATATCATGGTTTTGATGTGATAAAGGTTAAAGTTAGTTAGTAGTCATGTCTCTAAGAATATTGGATTATTCGTGTGTTTAATTATTATTGTTGATCAACTAGAAAACATGGTGCTCAGATATTTTTATTTATTTACAGTGGCTACCATTTGAGTGTTTAACCAAAGGATCACCTCGTCATCACAATAACCGCCATCTGTCCTGACATGACAAATGTGTATTTCTAGAAGTAATTATAAAACCATTACTCTTTAAGTAGTTATTTGTTTATAGTGTAACTTATAAGATTATTGGCAATAACGCCCTGTCTATTTATAAACCAAAAAAAAGGGATGTATATTTTCTCCCTTATATTTTTTCGCTATATATTTTTCTCCTGTCTTACATTACTTAATTTTTTTTTCATATTACTACTATGTTGTATGAATATTATATGAATGTGCAAAAATCACCTTTTAGCATATTTAAACCATATTCATTGAATATAAATAGTAATATTTTTGGAATGTTTATTCATATTCTTTATATATAGTTTATGTTTTATTCACATATAATAGTTGTATGTATATATACTTCAAATCACGAGAGATGACCGTTACGTCACAAATTAATTTCTAATCTTTAACGTACGCTTCAAGCGTTCTTTGTTTGCAAAATAGTAAAACGAGAGAGACGGGGAAAGGGAGTCCATTATATGTGACTGTTAATATCTCCGACTGACATTGTTGATAACTAACGCAGTACTGATTTGATTTTTACGAATTATAATGATGACGTAACGGTCTTCTTTCGTGATTTGAACTATATGTTATCAGTCTACAGAAATAAAACACTGGAATTCCTTAAATGGCACTTTATTCACCAAAAATAACACTAACAGCCCAAACGTTAACTGCTCTACTACCTCTTTCTTTGTCAACTGAGTATTGTACCTATTGCTATTTTTAAGAGCACATTCTCATTCTCGCATAATCATCAATATTTTGTTACAGCCGAAATATTTATATTAACAATGTTTATAGTGGCAGTATTAATATTAAGTTACATTTATCAATACTTCAATTATTAGAATTAGTGACATCATCGGCGGCACGCCATTCGAATAAATTACAATTCTGCAACTAATACTCTAACATATATTAATTGTTCATGTTCATTATTGTTCATGCAACAAGAACAAGTAATAATTACTGTTGCCTGAACATGTTGGACTCCGCGAGACTCCTCTCATTAACACTAGAAAACCGGGATTTGCCATCGTCTCATGATACAACAACACAAGATATGAATGATATCAAAGCGTTCAAATTTCGTCCGGTTTGCGCATGACGTCACACAGTGAGTAATTTTTAAAATCTATCAAAGTTTTTTGGGGAAGTTAAATAAAATAAATAAAGTTTTTGCCATTTCCAAGAAAGAAACATGATGCAGCTACGGACACGTGTTTCGGAGTTTGAGGAGCAATAACTCCGAAACACGTGTCCGTAGCTGCATCATGTTTCTTTCTTGGGGTAAATGGCAAAAACTTTATCTATTTTAAAATCTATGTCGCCTTTTCGAATTTAATATCAAATTTTGTTAGTTTTTTGGCTTTTATTCATAATATGGGTTAACTGTTTATGTGTGTAATACTAAGTTAATGACGGCTATTTAAATTATTACATTTTAGATGAAATTTATTAGAGCCCAGAGATAACATTATTACATTTGATTTATTTTATGTAGATATTTCTATATTATACCTGAATATAAGTATAATAATACGAAATTAACTCTCAATTTATATTTTTCATAGGCATGTATTTCGATTTGTAATTGTTGAATATGTCTGGCCCTACAAATTAATAATTTTGGGGTTCTTGTTATTCGAAGTTTTCAAAATTACAAAAATGGCAAGTCAAATGTAAAAAAGGATAAATTAACCATATATACATTCACTATAAGTATTTGATATTTAAGAATTTTGAAGAATGTTTTTACGTAAAAATACAGTGCGATCGCCAGACAGTATGCAGCATAATAGAAAACTTATTTATAATTAATTTCCTAAAAATTGTTTCTTGCCGAAAGTTAAGTATACAAAGAAAAACCAGTTTTGACGTCAAATTTTACCTTTAATATGTAGGAAGTTAAAAAAATATAAAAATGCTAATAATTAAGGTAAAAAATGTAAATAAACTTTATCTAAACATTTTCTAGTTACTAAGAGAATTGATGCTAAATAGTACATTTGTGTGCTTAGTAGGAAAAACTTAAACATTCCCGGAAGACCGTGCAGATTGCTTATCGAGGCGCAAGCAACACGGAGTTCGAAAATATGCTTTTACTATGATGATATACATACTATTTTTTCTGAAACCGCGTTTCCATACACCCTGCATTTTTTTTATTTCAGGGAACTAAAAAACGTTATATCGTGCGTTTGATTGATTATCAACATCACAATCGTACACAGCACTTCTCATTTTCGACGATTTTTTAACTTTTAAACACAAAAATATCCGCAATAACTTGACAATTCTGCCTGACAATTCTGCCTGACACTCCTGACAGCCGGGCGTTTAATGGCGTCCTAGCTCACCGAGTGACGTCACGAGCTGCGCGATATCTTATTGTATCATGCTATCCATGGTATAAGGAGAATGGTATGCCCGTGCGCAGGCGGTAGATCTCGATTGTTTTCGATGACGTCACTCAGTTAGTAAAGCGCGAGACATCCGACGCGAAAATCGTATTCTTTAAGCGGAACGCGGTATATCTTTGCATTTCGATACAATATTCTTAAAATTATATCGTTTGCAATGATAATTAGAACAAAAATATAACTACAAATACATTTCTCGTCAAAATTAACGCATATTTTAAAAGTGATCTTAAGTTCAATCTTTAATATTTTCTGATCTACTTCCCCGATTTCAATAATCCTTTTTTTGGATTGTAGCTTGATTCTTAAGGAATCTTAGCATGAGGCTGGTTAACCTCTCTGGGACATTTTTGTTGACTTATAGATTATTATATGGACTCTGTGTGGAGTGTCTTATTAGCACCTTTGCTGAAACCCAATAACAATCACAATTTAGTCCCATTCTTTGCCAATATTCTGGTTTTTAAATCATTTTTTATCACATCTGTAAGTGAAGAAGTGTTAATTTTAACGAGAATTTTAACGACAATGTATTTGATAAGTAAATCATTTTATTCATCAAAAAGAATCATATTTATTTATAAAAATTAGGATAAAATTTTTAAATTCGTAAATTTCGACAGTTTCTTATTTAATTTGCGTTTACAATTTTCTGCACTAATTTTTTTATTTAAATCCCTTAATCTTATATATGTTCTAGTTCTTGCTAGGCACATCAGAACATCATCGGGAATTTTAACAGACAAGGGCAATTTTTGTCGTGTTCTGTCGGCTAATCTGTCGAACAACAATCTTTGATTACACAACGATTTTCTATTGAGGTCATTAAATTCTATCTCTAATATTTTGGTCGCCTCTATCAGATGATCACTAGGATATATTAACAGGCCTTTTGATAGAAATTGTATCCAATTCATTTCCTTATCGGCATCTTTAGATGTCAATGAAAGAGACTTTGTCGTAACACCAAGATCCTTATATTTATGACGAAATCTGCCCGCAACATATCCTGCAATATATATCAGTGCCTCTTCACATATACTTTCTTTGAAACTTTCTATTTCAAAAGTATCTAGCAAATGTTCAACCTCGCTTGTCATACTAAAATATGACATATCAATTTCCATATACTCAGGTTCCACAAACACATTATCCACTAATATTCCTTCTTCTTCGAGTGTCTCTGTTTCGAAAGACACATTCTTAGCCAAGTTATTCAACAAAGTATGTGAAACACAAATATCTGTTTCATAATTTTCAAGTGGTTCAATGAGACATGGTTCCGCCGTATCCTCTGTATTGGTATTTTGAGTAAATATAGCCGAAGAATGTTTGCCCAATATGTACCATTTTAAACGATGTTGAAAATCAAGTGGCGTCGGGTGATCATTAGTTCCCCCATTCCCCGAATGTAAGAAAAAAAATTTTCAAGGATATCCTGGTTTAAACGATACGTTAATATATATTCTACATTATAATTCTCACGTAGATAGTAGAATAAATCAGTCACGGATTTATTATTTAATAATATACCCTTCTGAAATGGAAGTATTTTTTTATGTTTACCAACTCTCATAAGAGATATAAATTGAGAAGTTTCACTCAGTAGCAAAATCTGATTTTCTAGATTTATTCCAAAAGCATTATGTCCTTCATCAATCCCATATTTAGACCTTGCGTTAAATAAAACAAACCAATTATTAATTATTTCTATCATATCAGCAGTTTCTTTCCAATTAGTTTGGGGCATGTGTCCTTTCATTCCACAACACTGAATGAATAGCTTTGGTTACTGTATTAGAAAATATGAGTGCAGCTGGTTTAACTTTTTGCCGTTCAGAGGCTTTGACATCTAAATGATACCGGCTAATTTTATGCGCAATAGTTAATTCTGTATTTGAAATGTTCAATAATTTTTCCAAACATGATTTGTCTAGCTGTTTTTCCTTATAATAAAACCCATTATCGGTGAAATGGTTACGAATCAATTTTAAAAGATGCGGGACATCAGCAAAAACAAATATTTTTAACGTTGAATTAACTGGGGTGTGAAAAAAACTATTACTTTCATGTCCTACATTTAGTTTTGACCACAATGCAGTGTTTCCAGTGCCCATATCTGAAGTTATCGCAATGACAGTGAATCCAGAATCATATAATTGTGCGATAATGTTATTTAAAATATGAGGTGTCATCGGTTGATCGAACTTATAAAAAACTGGCTGTTTCCATTGTCCCAGCAAACCTCGTGCCATTACTGTTTGACAGCTTCGGTGGGGCCCCAACTTTTTTTGTTGTTTTTTGTCAATGCATATTTTATTGGAAATATATATTTCATCGAAGGACAAGACTGTCAACCGTTCTAAGTCACTAAAACTTCGTGCCTTATTCTTCATGAGTATCATGAAATCCACGAGAATGCCTTCCTGTATATGTAATTTACTGGCCCAAGTACGTAACGTAGAAAGACCTGGGAGTGGATAATTATTAGCCCTTAAATAGCGATATGCCTTGGGACTAACGCTTCTCAAAGAAATAGCAGCGGCAATATCCTCCACGGTCCATTTAGTACTTGTTTTTTTATTTGACTTTAAGATTTTAATTTGACCAGGAGAAAATACTTTAGCCAATAATTTTTCTAAGTCTGCCTTTTGAATAGCTAATCTTTGATTTTCCAAATACAGATTTTCACATTTGTTTTCCAATGTTCGAATTTCTGCATTTTTTCGCCGCTGGAGTTCTTGGAATTTGTATCTGAAGTTCGTTATTAGTTTCTTCTAGAACACTAATGTTTTTTTTTAAATATCCAGTTCAGAACTAAAAATATAAAATAATTTGCTTAGCGAATACCTAAAAAACACAAAACTGTATATTTACATGTCTATATCGGTTGATGGTGGCTCAATAGAATCATTGTGATTATTGTGAATAAATGATGTTGAACATTCGACCTCGGTTGATTCTAAAATTTCGGCCACATATTTTTGCCGTCTCCGTTTTTCCAACCTAAGCGATCTATCACAATTTAGTTTTCTTTTGCGAGAGTTAAGAACAGGACCAGGCATATTAACAGTAGGGATGACATCCGGTTTTAAATTTCTACTATTTCTAGGACAATATGACAGCATTTGCTGCTTTGAGGGGATTTCAAAATCTTCTGGGTTGAAATGTATAGAACAAATGCGCGCTATAAACAGACAATAAGGCAATGGATAGGATAAACATGCGAAATAAAAAATTAACCCACCCTTTTTCAAATTAATCTTATCGTTCCTGCGGCAAACGTTGAACCATACTTTCGCGAGATTTTCATCGCGGGGAAACGTAAAATACTTAATATCACTACCTCTTGTCTTCGTGTAATAATTATTACACCCCGCCACAGCACAAGCAGTCATTATATTTGCTAACAGTGAATAAAAATGTTAAAATAATAATTAGACGCGCGAAAAATTTCAAATGACATTTGACGTTTTTAAACTGAGTGACGTAATGCGCAGTAGATGCACGAATTTGCACGCCAACCTGACATACCATTCTCCCATAGTATAAGGATAATGGTATGTCAGGTTGCCGTCCAATTTGTGTATCTACTGCGCATTACGTCACTCAGTTTAAAAAACATTGAAAGTCAGTTGTGATTCCGCACATTTAATCTTTATTTTAATATTTTTAATAGTGTTAACGAATAGCATCATGCTTGCTTGTGCTGTGGCTGGGTGTAACAATTATTACACGAAGACAAAAAGGTACTGACATCAAGTATTTTACATTTCTCCGCGTTGAAAAGCTCGCGAAAGCATATGGATCAGCGATAAAATTAATAAGAAAAATAGCAGGTTATTTTTTTATTTCGCCGGTTTATCCTTTTTATTACCTATTGTCTGTTTATAGCACGTATTTATTCTGTACATTTCAACCCAACAGAATCAACAGATTTTGAAATTTCTTTAATACAGTAGATGTTATATATTCCCCCCAGAAACAGTAGAAATTGAAGATCTGATGCAGTTCCAACTGTTAATATGCCTGGTGTTGTTTCTTGAATGTCGTAAAAGGAAAATAAATTGTGATAGATTGCTTAGGATGGAAAAAATATTAAAAATAGACTAATAATTTTAGGTTAGAATTCCAACTAACAAAAAGCATCTTATTTTATTAGATCAAGGCAATTAAAACTTTATTAATAATGCACTGAACAAGATTTTAGTTGATAGTACAGAAATTAAGTAGAAATTTTAATAAAATTGACATTATATTCGGTAATTTTAGAAAATACATAGTTTTGAGGTTAATTGTGTTGTCACCCCTGCCACTTTTTAAACTGAGTGACGTCACCGTGCCTGCGCGCGGGCATACCATTCTCCTTATACCATGCCATTCTCCTTATACTATGATGCTATCGTTTTCGCTTATCTAATCTAACATCTAACAATCTTACAGAATATTAATGCGACTCCTATTAGTATGGAATTTATAGTGTCTGCGAGTGAGTTCTCGCGCAATCTGTTGACGGAGAAAACCAACTTGTATAGATATTTCCTCTATCGGAGTTATTTTTAAAAGTGATATTTTGGGATGTCCTAAAGGTTTACGAGAGACGTCCATAATATGTTTTTATGAAATACCAGTAAAATGGCAAGAAATCCTGTACGTACACGATGTTAATTCTAAGACATGCTTACGTCGTCGTCCTACATTTATTGCCAAAATAAAGACAATTCGGTCTTGTTATTGTTATTAATTGGTCTGCAATAAAAGAATATCCTAGGATATAGTAAAATGTGTTGCCTTTGGGACCTCCTAAAATAAGACATCCTAGAAAGTTTCCCTATTTTACGTCCAGGAATATCCAGGGATTTTAATTTGTCATCACATATATTTCGCTTGTGCTGTGTGCGTAGGTGGTCGGAATATGATGAAAATATTTTGATCCTTTGATTAAAAACAGTCGTATGAATAAAATTTGGTTGGTTTAAATTTTTCATAGGGCGCTATCAACTGGCGATATTAGTTTTTCAAAACTAATCCAGTGGCGTGCGTTTACACTTTTTTTTCTGATAAGAATGCCGATAACTGTGAGACCCTGGATTTTTTCACAAGTTGAAAACCTAATGCAATAATAATAAAATACTCTAAAGAAACAAAATTTTCATTAACGAAAATTTAAAAACAACTGTGACTTACTTAATTACTATTTTTTTAAATAAATTTTCAAAATGAAGACTATTCACCTCAATGCACTTTCGGGCCCGCAAAGAAATTTCATTTTATATATTCCTTAGTTTATGCACATTTACCCTTAGTTGACGTGAAAAATGTACTATTCGGTCAACTAGCACTTGTTGGTTGTTAATTGATTAATTTTTAGAGTGCATTGAGGTTAATGTACTTCATTTTGAAAATTTATTGTAAAAAGTAGTAATTAAACACAGAAAAAGTCGCTGTTGTTTTTAAATTTTTGTTATTAAAGATTTTGTTTCCTTAGAGTATTTTATTATTATTACATTAGGTTTTCAACTAAGAAATTGTATGAAAAAATGCAGCGGCGCACAGTTATCGGCATTCTTATCAGAAAAAAATGTGTTAACGCACGCTACTGGATTAATTTTGAAAAACTGTTATCGTCAGTTGATAGCGCAATATATAAACCAACCTAATTTCATTGACACGACTGTATTTAACCAAAATATATTAAAAAAATTCAACGAAACATTTACAACTTTTATAAAAAAATTAAGGGTTATATAGCAAAACGTCAATACTGTTTTTCATGCTCCATTCACATATTAATTTTTTACCATACAACCTGACTCACCCTGTATATATATAATAAAAGGCCACATAAAATAAAAACACCTTTTTATTTAAACCACAAAGGTTAATAAAAGTAAAAACAAAACAAAATATTAAAGAAATTAATAAATTAGATGTCAATCTCTGCTTCGTCTTTTAAGAAAAACACAGGTGTTGCATTGCAATATTGCCCAATGCAATGAATGCAACTTATTGTGCACCTTAAATTGTATTTATTGCAGCTGCATAATTTTGAACAGTTTGTTTTGCAATTGCAAAACAAAATATTTAATATAAATTCAGGGGCACACTTCTGTGACATTTTTTCTGGTTCTAGACAAATTTTATTTTTAATCCAACCCCAATTTTCAGGATTGACGTGTTATTTCCTAGCCATTCTTGAACTTGAAAATACATTCGTTTTATATGAAGGTTGGCTGCGTCAGAAGTCGGAGGTAAAACCTCCAATTCAAAATTATTAAATAGATTTTGGCGGGCAACAAGTTGGGTATATATTTAATGTATCTAAATGAGTTCAAATCTTTACTTTTACAACCTCCGTTCCAATATAAAATAAATTTCTCACCCAACCCTACAAGATGTGATATATTAGTATAGGGATTTTTAAAATCTTCCAAATTTGAAATTTCCTTATCATTTTTTAATATACCTAGTAAGTGCTATTTTTTTCCCTTCTTATAGAACGCTGACGTTGTGTCGCAGCCTGAAATTGCATGTAAAAAAAATAAAATACTTTTGACCACTGTTTCACCTAATATGGACTGATAAATTAAAATAATAAAAATTAGTATGCTAATTATAATAAAGAAACATTGTTTTCTAGTGCTATCTAGTATAATGCTTAGTACCCAAACTATATTAGCCATTATCTCAGTTATTTATTAACCGATTTAAAAAAACTTTAGACTGTTTTGTAGCTTGTTTAATGTTCTAAAATTTTTGTATGACTCATTTTTTTGATAAATATCAATGTGAGATTAATTATTCGAGTTAAAAGCTAAAAAGTGCCTAATTTCAAGTGGCGGCCTAATTTTTTAGGGGTTCCGCCACCTGGATTTTTTGGGATTTTTTTCCTGTTAAATAGGACATCTTCCCCTACATATTCCCCCTAAAATTAGCTTGTTACAAATTTGTTCCGAATTGAATGCTAATTTTACTGGAGTACATGGGCGCTGTTTGTCATAAATGTGCAATATTCATTAATTATTAATTTGTACAAAAGTCTATTTAAGAACATTTGGTCAGATTTGTTGGCGGTCAAAAAAGATTATTCTTTGTTTTAGTGTGGAATGTTGTGGTTTTTTCATAGTAATTCGGTTTTTATTTATTTTCTTTAGTTATTAGTGTTCTTTATTGGCTGTCGTTGTAGTCCTAAATACGGACCTGTAAATACATTTTCTAGTGGTTTAGAGGCATACAAATGCAAACTATGTAAGTTTTAGAAATACATATTAAGTAATCCTCATTAACATAACATAATAAAATTAATAAAAATCCGTCTCATTTCATTGTGTACCCCCAAAATGCTCATAAAATAAAATGTTAACTAAAAATTTTAGTAGTAAAATCTTCTGTGGCAAAATAAAAAGTTTCAGTTTTCAACACTCTTTTAAAATATGGAAACAAATTTTAAAAATTCAGATATACAAAGTGTTGTTTTGAGGATGGAAGATTTTGTAAACTTTTTGTGAAGCCGGACCTGGATTTTCTGTTTTGTTGATGTCATAGTGGATTCTTCAAGTAATGTAGAATACGTGTGCCAAATGTCAAAAATATACACAGTGGTTTGTTAGTTATCAATGGAGAAAGAAATAGGTAAAATTCATAAAACACCCTGTATCTTGGTTATAAAGGGCAACAGATCCATTAAGTATGGGTTATTTGGAACCACCTCGGTGAGCCTTATCCACAGTTAACGTATGTCCCTCTCCCAATGAAACACCCTGTATAATAGAAGTTAAGTAAACCCAAGAAAGCTTGAAGTTCTGGTTTATTTCTGAGAGCTGGTGCCTTATTATGGTTTTACCTTGTCCTCTGTAGGTTGTATGCCATTGTATTGTATTTCTATATCCTAAAAAATCTATCTTCTCCGTGCACGAAATACATTTATTTCTCTTTGCGTAATATTAAACCATCTTCTCTAAAACCCCTCAAGACTTTTTTCAGATGCAGTGCAAGTTCTGCCCTGTTTGACGTTTCATACTGATGATTATTATCCATTATAATAATATTAACATAATGCTCTTCCTAAAAACTAACCTTAAAACACAAAATATATATCTCTGGTACCATAATATTTAGCTGTCTACGCCACTGTTTAAAATTAGAAAATCCAACATTCAATTTAAAAAGTATAGGCACAATATTGTTTCAAAATGTCAAGTATTTTATTCAAATCAAATGGTTTTTGTTAAATTTTGCATGTGCGAGGAATTCGCCCATCATAATTCACCTCTAATATAATACATGACCTGCAACAGCTTTACAATACAGTGTATACATTAAACAATGAAAAACCAAAATATTAGCTACTTTGCAAGTATTATCGTTATTTAAATAACTTTGTCCTAGTATAATGCATGCGTTATAACTTATAAACTATAATACATCGCTGTTCCACAACTTCGAGAGCCAGTTCTCAGTTCTTAAATTGTTTGAGGACAATAATTGTTTTCAATGTTTTTCTATAATTTAAAAATATATAGTTTTTTACCTATATTAATAATTAATAATTAATAGGGAACCTTGGGAATATAGCAGCATCCACTGAGGCTCAAAATCTAATAGATCTAAGGTAAATAGTGACAAATCCATTTTTGTGATATCGAAGGAATTTTTTTTAAGATATAGAATAGAATAGAATAGAATTCACCATAAATTCTGTTACATGAACAAATATCGGTTTTGACATAGTGTATAACTAAATAAACATATGTGTCATAATAAAGGTGTATAAAACAGACAAGGCTACACAAAATGACAGATAAAAATACAAATGGATGTATATGTCGTCGATGAAATAAAAACTAACTAAAAATATGAAAATTGTATAGATACAATAGTTATAAAATACGAATAATAGTAAATATGTTTGTAGCAAAGACGGTGTATAATACAATCAAGGCTCCGAAAAACGAATAAAACGAATAAAGCTACAGATAGACAATATAAAGGTTAAGAAAAAAAAAACAAAAGTTATAATACAAAATACTCATAATAAAGTTACAATTTATGCGATCAAGTCACGCTTAAGGTGCAGAATTCATCTGTACTATAATAGAACGAATGTTCTATTAAGTAGTTTTTTAGTTCACTTCGAAATCGTTTAAACGTTTTTAAAATTTTCAATTTATTAGGAAGTGTGTTGTAGAGATGAGCACACGCATTATAGGGAGACTTTTTATATTTACTAAGTCTGTAGTTGTTAATGTGAATCTTATCTGCACTGCGAGTATTATATTGATGCACGTCTGTGTTAAGACAAAAGTTTTGTTGATTATTAAACATGAAACATAAAATTTTAAATATATAAATACAGGGTAAGGTCATAATTTTCTTTCTTTTGAAAGTGTCACGGCAGGTCTGTCTGTAGGAGAGATTAAATAATATTCTGATTATACGCTTTTGTATAACAAAAATTCTATTGATTTTCTGAGATTGACCCCAGATAATAATATTATAGCTAAGTCTCGAGTAAATTAAGGAATAGTAGGCTGTAAGTAAGCCATGTTCATTAAGTTCCTTTTTGAGATTTATTTTATATAAATTACAAACATACATACACACAAATATTAATTAGAATTTACGCCAGGAAACGTAGGCTCAGGGTATAAAACTATATAGGATTTGATTTTTATTTTTTTTATACTGATCTTGGGATGCTCATTTTGGGTCTGAGTTTGTGGGACACAGCTGTCCCCGGAACATCCCCATCCACCCCCCAAAGGTTTTTTATTTTGGTTTTTGCTTTAAATCAAGCTTCCGGTGCATGCTATCGCAAAAGTACCTAATTGAAAATTAAAGAGAAATAAACAGTGTACAATATGAGCCCTGTTTGATTGTTCTAGGTCAAACCGTTTCTTTGAACGGGCACCTCAAAGTTGGCCCTTTCTTTAAAATAGACACTTCGTAATTTTTTTATTGTGGCTCACACAATACTAATTAAAAATAAAACATATGGCGGTTTATCACCGATAAATACCTGATTTTTTGGTATATAACTGTTCTTTCTGCCATTGCTCTTTTTCGAGATACAGGGGCGTCCAACCTAAAGTTCATTCCATCGTATCACCGGGGTTGTTCATATAGGATTGTTAAAAATTTATGGTATTATAGACTTCAATGTGCTGTTTGAAAATTCGTATCAGACGACCAAATTTTATCGCCGAAACTACCCCTTAACCTAAAAACGATGTTTTTAGGTCTGTCTGTAGGAGAGATTAAATAACGATGTTTTTAGGTTATGTTTTTCATTAATATTCTCTCTTCAGGTCACTCTATGAGAAAACGTCACGTATGCTCGTTTATATGGTTTATGTATAGGTTTTATAATTTGCAACACCCTGTATTCGATTTTTTTTTTTAGAGATTGTTCTAAAAAAAATATTTTTTTAACGTTTTCTAATACGCATATTATGTTTTCACTATATGCCATGTACTTTGTATATATCTATATGGTTTGTTAATTAAACTACCCCTTCACCCCAAAATCGATACCATACCCCGTAATAGTTTAGCGCGATTCCCTCACTTCCTATGCACTTTATCAGAAAAATTCATTTTATTCTGGTATCCCCATTAGGCTTACTCCACAGCGATAAATCGTCTCCGTTAATAAACCTTGCGTCGCTTATTTCCGGAAGGACCCCACATAGCATTTGACGTCCTATGGAAATGCAAAAATGATACATAATGTTCAAAATATGGATATCCTTTATATGTATATACCTACAACATCCATGTCTGTATGTCCCATTCATGTACATATATATCTACGATATACATGTTAAGTATATCCCACTCATGTATATTCCTACGACATACATGTAATGTATGTCCCATTTATGTACATTCCTACAACATACCATTATGGAGATCAGATGTATATCTTTCTATATCTTTCTATGTATGTACCTACAATATACATGTAATGTATGTCCGATCCATGTACATTCCCGCAACATACATTTGTGAAGATCAGTCGTATGTCATCTTATGTATATTCCTACGATATACTTGTCGTGTATATCCCTTTCATGCACATTCCCACAACATACCTTTATGAATATCAGATGTATATCTTTAAAGCTATGTATGTAATTTTACCTACATTGTACAGGGTGATTCACTTAACTTTCCCACCCCACTTTTCTCCGTTATTTTTGCAATTACAAAAAAAATATAACAAAAATTGTAGAACTTTTTCTGAAGTTTTTAAATATGGTATCAAAAAAACAATTGAAAAACAAATTATGAAGTTACAGATATAACTTGCATTTTTTTTAATGGAACACCCTGTATTTTATTACATTTTTCGACATAAAATTTTATTCTGATTTCGACAATATAGCACACCTGGTACTTATTTGTAATACTTTCCGAAATATTTGCATTTAAATATATAAATTATAGACAATATCGCATATTCGAGTATGCTCTGATTTTAATAACATTATTGTTTTTAATTTGTTAAACTAAGTTATGTTTATTTTGTGTTAGTATAACTCTTATTTGTTTATTATTGTTACTTGTTTATTCATTTACAATTAAATACTATTAAAATCAGAGCATAATAATAATAATAATTTATTGGTTCAATAGATCATTTACATGATATAGAACATGTCAATATAATTACATATATACACATATATACACATATATATATACATATATATATATATACATATATATACACATATATATAATCTTATTCAAATAAACAAAAACAATAAGAATAAAAAGTTTGTAAAATAGTACAATTATTATTACATCGTCCATTGGTAACACACAACACATAATATGTATATTAACAATAACATCATACTAACATACATATAATAAAATTAAAGCCTATCGTTAAGGTATTCACTTAAAGAATAATAACATTTACTTCTGAGTAAACATTTTATTTCCATTTTAAAAATTTTTTCGTTCATGGATTTGTATGATTCAGGTAATTTATTGTATGCTTTAATAGCTAAATACTTTGGGCTTTTTTCATATAATGCTAATCTGTGATAAGGAATTTCCAACAAATTAGTATTTCTTGTGTTATAGATGTGATTTGAATTAAGGGTAGTACCGTTCAGTTGGGATTTAGCATACAATAATAAACTAAGAATAAATAAACAAGGTAGTGTAAGTATTCCCAACTCTTTAAAAATATCCCTACAACTAGTACGCCTTGTTAGTCCTACTATAGAACGCACAGCTCTTTTCTGTAATTTAAATACTCTCACCATATCAGGAGAAGAGCCCCAGGCAATTACAGCATAACTGATGATTGAATTAAAATTTCCATAATAATAAGTAATTAATACCGGCTTACTAACAACCTGTCGTAGCTGATTAATACAATAACACATTGGGGCTACTTTTTTACATATCGCATTTATATGTATTGTCCAGGAACAGTTTTCAGAAATATGTAAGCCTAAGAATTTAGTGGATGCAGCCTGTTCAATAGATCTTTCATTAGATTTAATTAATAGACTGTTGTCAGCATTTGAATTAGAATAACCCGCGTTAAAGCGAATAAAAATAGATTTTTTATTATTTAAGATTAGGCTATTCTCAGTGAACCAATTGTGAGCATCACATAATTGTTCATTAGCTTTTAAAACTGCATCAGTAGTTTTCCGAGCAGTGATAAGCAGAGAAGTGTCATCTGCAAAAAGAATAGAATTAGTACTACTAAAATCACAGACATAAATTATATATAGCAAAGGTCCCAGGACAGACCCCTGTGGAACCCCTATCGAAACATCCATTTCTTTCGATTTAACATTATTTATTTCCACATATCCTCGAATATGCGATATTGTCTATAATTTATATATTTAAATGCAAATATTTCGAAAAGTATTACAAATAAGTACCATGTGTGCTATATTGTCGAAATCAGAATAAAATTTTATGTCGAAAAATGTAATAAAATACAGGGTGTTCCATTAAAAAAAATGCAAGTTATATCTGTAACTTCATAATTTGTTTTTCAATTGTTTTTTTGATACCATATTTAAAAACTTCATAAAAAGTTCTACAATTTTTGTTATAATATTTTTTTTGTAATTGCAAAAATAACAGAGAAAAATGAGGTGGGAAAGTTAAGTGAATCACCCTGTACATGTAATATATGTCCGATCCATGTACATTGTTTTATGTATATTCCTACGATATACTTGTAGTGACATCCACTGGACTTACATAAATGGATATCTACTGTACATGTAGTCCATTGGACATACATAAATGGACATCCATTGGACTACCTGTCCATTGGATAAATTAATTGTTAATTGTTATTATTGTTTATCGTTGTATACTGAAATTCAGGTAGATTATTTTTGTATGAGGAAAAGGGCATAAAAAATGTTTTTTCAAAGTTTATGGAAAGTAGCATGTGATTAAACCAATCGACTATATGACTAACATCATTTTCTACTTTATTTTTAAGGTCTGTCCATGTTTCGGCTGTGTAGAGTATTGCGGTGTCATCAGCAAAGCTAGTTATTTTACCACAAGTGTTTGGGGTAAGTAAATTGTTTATATAGATCGTAAACAATAACGGTCCCAGTACTGTACCCTGGGGAACACCATAACTAACAACTTTTTGACTACTAATACTGGATCCTATTCTAACAACTTGTTTTCTATCATTCAAATAATTGGCTAGTAAATTATGTGCAGTTCCTCTTACACCTATATCTTCCAAGACTTCCAACAGTAAGGGATGACTAACAGTGTCAGTGATTGTTGTATATATTTCTTTTGTAAGTGTATATATTGCGTCGTTAGTGGATTTGCCTTCTCTAAGTTGCTTTTGATTATTGCGATGCGGACGTTACAGAAGATGTGGACGAACTTGACGTTGATTTCGAAGAAGACGTAGCGCAACCGGGTCCTTCCGGAATTAAGCGACGCAAGATTTATTAACGGGGACGATTTATCGCTGTGGAGTAAGCCTAATGGTGTCACAATAAAAAAAAACGCGCCAAATACTCTACCTCTCAGGTGGTATGGAAAGGAGTACAGGCAGCATAAGTAACGTTTACTCTCTGTCAATGTATTTCTGTCGTAAATACACTTAGAACAGAAGAATACTGTATATAGTATATGCGTATTAAAAGGCGCTAAAAGAATATTTGTTTTTAATAACCCTCAGAAAAAATATTTGACGAAAACGATTACAATACATACATGCGTATAGAATATGTGCATAACATGAATAATGTATTTTTCTGATAAACTGGTACGCGGTATCGATTTTGGTGTGAAGGGGTAGTAGTTTAATTAACAAACCATATAGAGATATACAAAGAACATGGCATATAGTAAAAACATATGCGTATTAGAAAACTTAAAAAAAATATATTTTTTTTGAACCCACTATAAAAAAAATTTCGAATACAGGGTGTTGTAAAAAAATTATGAAACCTGTACATAAACCATAAAAGCGAGCATACAACAATACGTAACGTTTTCTCATAGTGCCCTGAAGAGAGAATATTAAAGAAAAACATAACCTAAAAACACTTTTTTTAGGTTAAGGGGTAGTTCCAGCGATAAACTTATTTAGTCGTCTGATACGAATTTTCAAACAGCACATTGAAGTCAATAATACCATAAATTTTGAACAATCCTATATGAACAACCCCGGTGATACGATGGAGTATGGAGTGAACTTTAGGATGACCGCCCCTGTATCTCAAAAAGGGGCAATGGCAGAAAGAACAGATATATATACCAAAAAATCAGGTATTTATCGGTGATAAACTGCCATATGTTTTATTTTTAATTAGTATTGTCTGTGAGCCACAATAAAAAATTACGAAGTGTCTATTTTAAAGAAAGGGCCAACTTTGAGGTGCCCGTTCAAAGAAACTGTTTGACGTAGAACAACCAAACATTACATTGTACTAACTGTTTATTCCTCTTTAATTTTCAATATAGGTAGGTACTTTTGCGATAGCATGCACCGGAAGCTTGATATAAAACAAAAACAAAAAAACCCTTTGTGGGGGTGGATGGGGATCTTCCGGGGACGGCTGTGTCCCACAAATTCAGGTCCAAAATGAGCATCCCAAGATCAGTTAAAAAAAAATAAAAATCAAATCCTATATAGTTTTCCACCTTGAGCCTACGTTTCCTGTCCTAATTGGACTCAAACAACGGTAGCAAAAGATGAAATCCCAAAAAACAACAAATTCTAATACTTTCTTTCAATTCCATAGATGTAATGTGAAAACATTTGTCATACATACATTAGCGGAAACCTAACATAATTTTTTAAGTTGTCTTTTCCTGTTTTACTCGAACTTCTTAAAGTGGTTGCTTACTGTGGATACACACTTTCAAACACAAAAGTTCAACATGTTTGATTCATTTTGAATTATTGAATTACTGAAGTGTATATTTTTTCCAGTAAAATAAAAAAAAATTTGTAACTCTCCTGGGCTTTAGAGATCACTTGAAGACACTATTTTAAATGCCATAAGTAACTCTTTTAATCAAATTCATTTTCGCGCCAGAATTGTAAAAACTTATTTAAAGAACTTTCGTTGTATAAAAAAATTACCAATTAATAATTTCAACACATTTTGTGTTTTTTTTTAATATACGATATTAATATTAATGCTAATATGACACACGTTCTACCTATGTAGAACATAATGATGACATCGCAAATTATTTTATTTTCGTATGATTGAATAGGTTATATTGGTTTATTATAACCTATTCAATCATACGAAATGTTAAATTATAATGACACTTCAAACAATTAAACACATACTACTATTACTATTATGAATTATATAGGTATTTCTTGAGGATTACATTGCCCCAGCCAAACAAATTTGGCAAAAGTATATATCTAATAAGATATATTCGATATTTAGCTATCACTGTGCATTTCTTACACTTTTACCAACAGACAATTGTTTCGACCTGTTAGGTCTCATCAGTGTTGTACAGGTTTGGTACGGGTATATCAGAGATATCCCAAGTGAAGACAATTCTAGCGTAGTAAATATCGAATGTATCTCAGTTTGGATCCGATGAATATCGGACACTTGTAACTTGCGCCATCTAAAAGATGAGTAAGGAAGTCATATTTTAAATATAATAATAATATAAATGCTGGAAAATATGACTTCCTTACTCATCTTTTAGATGGCGCAAGTTACAAGTGTCCGATATTCATCGGATCCAAACTGAGATACATTCGATATTTACTACGCTAGAATTGTCTTCACTTGGGATATCTCTGATATACCCGTACCAAACCTGTACAACACTGATGAGACCTAACAGGTCGAAACAATTGTCTGTTGTTGGTAAAAGTGTAAGAAATGCACAGTGATAGCTAAATATCGAATATATCTTTTTAGATATATTATGAATTATGGAGGTTATACTGATAGTAAAAGAAAGTAAATAAAACGTGTCATGACGACGACGTCATCTTTGTATGGAGACAAGTACTTGCTAAATAAAAGCGTAAGTATTTGTAGTTAAAACGTGGACGTTGCATTGTCACTGTGGAGACCTACTATAAACATTTCTCGAATTTTCGCTCCGAAAAATTTGCAAAGTTGTTCTTGGTTTTTGTGATAGAAATCTATCAATTTGCCAGAATATGCCATTTTTCAAGAGTACCTAACAATCTAAAAAAAAGTTGATCAAAATCGGACCAAAAATAGCTACAGTGTGTGATTTTCAGTTAAAATCAAGGTTTTACACAGATGAAGAGTGGAAATTGTTTATCAACTCTTCCAAATATTATATAATGTGTAAAAGCCGTTTTGTTCTGAAATACAAAATGTACAAATATGCACCTGTTTAGCCAAGAGCGAATAAATTACAAATGGCTAAAAAAAGTGGTAAATATTTGGACGCAGCTTTCCAGGTCAGGCAAGAAGAAACAGATTGATATATTGTCAGGGGGGGTTATCACGTTTGCGTCAATAATGTCAATGTTTGTTTAGTTAAGGTACTACTTTCATTAATAATAAATAAGATGAATATTTCGAATACTCGGGGGAAAAGTTTTCGAATGTCTTTTATGCAAAATTGAAGGAAAATTCGACGTACCTACTTCAAATTCATACGATGTTGAAGGATGAAATGTTCGTTATCAAAATAAACAATTACACAAGAGAAAGACTATTTAGCATTGAGAAAGGAAACAGATTAAGTTTCCGAAACGTCTGCAAAACATCATTGTTTTTATTTTATTTTAATTATATTTTATGTCAAAAAATAAACAATATTAAAAAAGCAGGAAAATTCAATTTTGAAAATTTCGTTGAAAATTTTCTGGGATATCGCAAAAGTCAAAATTTCAACAAACGGTTAAGCCTATGGAGAATTGGGATGCTTGGCGAATTTGAAATTGCATTTCCTGAATTTTCATATCGATTATTTCCCAGAAAATCTTGGGGACTATAATGAGAAGCAAGGAGAAAAATTTCATCAAGATATGAGAGAAATGGAACGCCGATATCAAGGGAGGTGGAATGACTTTTAATAATTTTAATGGGTGCTGAAAAGAGAACGACTAGAAAAAGGAAAAAAGAGGACCAAAGAGAAAGCAACTGCATAGATTTTCGAAAGAAATAGAATGCGTTACCCCAGACAAAAATTAGTTAATTATTAGATACATATAAATGATAAAAATATATGTACATATAGGTAATCACTCTAGGTTTGCAAACACTTATTTTTGAGCATATACTTGTTTTTGAGCAATTTTTTGAGGTTAGTATTTGTTAAGGTTAGAACATCATATCATTGAGTTTTCAGTTAACAGGTCAATGATATCACTAAGTATAATTAATTAGATTTTGTAGAATTGTGTGGAACTTCAACCACTGGACTGTTTGCGTTCAGGCGACGCGACGCAGCAACTGAAAGTCATCACCCACCCAGCGTGATGACCTGCGCTGCAACATGGAGGTTGACGTGTTTTCTGAACGTATAGCTAGTCCAGAAAAATAAAACAGAGCATATTAATTATTTATGTTTCCCCTTCCAGTAGTAATATTTAGCGCTGGACGGAGTCAGCGAGTTTGAAATAAGCTGGGTATTTTGCTCAGCGTCAGCAGCTGACAACTAGAAAGGCAATCGCTGTGTCAGTAACTCAGCAGCTGCGTCGGCTGAACGCACCCATTGTTAAGATTAAAAAAACTGTGACACCATAGAGCAATTTGAGCATCAGTTTCGATTTTAGCAACTTAAGAAACATAGGAAAGACATGCTTTCATTCCATCTCGGTAAGCAGGCCCAATATAACTTAAAAATATAGTGACATTTTGGGGGATTTTTAGCTATTTTTTTGGAAGGTTGGAAAAAACTGTGACCTTGATGGAGCAAATCTGACGTCAGAATCAAATTTATTAAAATACTTAAGGATATGGCTCGGGATTTGGTAATTCAGTTTGCTGGACATTAATTTTTTTGTGATTGTCTGTGTTATTGTTGAGTAGAATGTAATAAGCGTTATGGGTTATAACAATTACGGCCGACGTTATAGATTTAAATTCTGCCAAGAGTAATTTGCGGAGTTTATAAATTAGTATCTTCATAAAATAATAAAATGGCTGAACTAAGTGGTTTCCCGGTTTCCCTTGTTTAAATAAACCATATAGAGAATCACTCAAATCAGAGATAATAATGCGTTTTTACCTTAAATAATAAATTAAAATGTAGTTAAATAATTAATTAATTAATTAATTAGTTTTACTACTAGTTCCCTAACTTTAACCTATATCCTGTTTGCAAAATATGCGATCGAAACATGTTTGAGCTGTAAAAAAATTAATTTGCAATACAGGTTAGATAACTGTGTCTCTTTTATAAACAAACCACAGATATTAAAGTTCCCAAAATCAAGACTTCATTTGAATATATCAGATGGTGTACCGTTATAATAATGTAAATAAATGTAAATCGTTAAAACGAAACTTAAGAATAAATACAAAATTTATTAACTCAGTGGTGGTATACACGGTACAAATTCCTTATAACTAGAAAAAAGTATCTGTAAATGTGGGTCGTGGGTCCAATAACACTTTGTTTCCATACTACAGGCCGATGAAAAACTATCAGAAAATAAACATTTCTCTATTGTCACAAACAATGTTTTTGAATTTCCACGATATTAGGTAATTAATTAAGTAATGATTTAATGATCCGACCATTTATTTTTATATCTTTTATGACGACAGAGATATAAGGGCGCATCCATTCTTATTTGAAATGCATTTGGTAACATTAAAAATGGGGAAAATGGTGTGCAGCTATTTTCATCGCTTTTCTCACAAAGTTTGCGGATTTAAATTCGAACCACCCTGTATAGAAAAACATACTACATAACATAATTTTCACTAAAGAACTTTCGTGTGGAAAGCAGAAATAAACTACAGTACAGTATATTGTGGTTACATTTTACATTTTACAAAAACATCGTTTAATACGAAAGATACAATTTAATATTCGCCCGCTGCAGAAAATACAAATTACTGTTCAGGCTAAACTATTACCTTCTATAATAATTAATTAGGTAATTTATGTTTAAATTCAAATATCAAGTAAAATCACAAAATGTTCACGTGGTGCATTCAGTTTAAATAATTCGTGGGAAAATTCAATTTATTGACCAGGAGAAAATTTAACTGACCTATAAAATTGCCTACTTGAAAATAAGTTGTCATCTACTAAGATGTCTAGGACTAAAGTGGTCCTAACTCCTAATCCGAGGTCTCAAGCTGCCTACTCAGAACGAACAGTGTGGTCTGTCTCACCCTACCTACTATATTTTGCTAATATATAAATATATTTGTCAAATCATTGAGTAAATAATAATAAAGAGGCGCGCAACTGTCAAGGTTTCGAGATTTTAGTGTTGTATTTTTTTGCCAATAACTACAGAATTATCTACAATATTTAGGGCTATGCAACCGAATTACAAATACCTTCCCGTAGCACTAAAAATTGATAACAATCCTGAAGATATTGGTAAAAAAATACTATACTAAAATCTCGAAACCTTGACAGTTGCCCTCTTTGTATTATTTATTTCTTTACTCAATGTGTCAAATAAATCGTTTTGGAAGTATCCAATATTTTCTCACTAGTGCTAATATTTTAAACAATTTTTATAAGAAAATATACAGAGTTGTTCTACAACAGATTTTTTTCAGAAAAAGTAAATATTTTATAAAATTGACATTAGGTAACTTAAATAATTACCTAATTGTAAAATCTATTCAAACCGTTAAAAGAATTAAAAACAAGAGAAAACAAAAGGTCATCGCTCGTCAGAGCTAAAAATAATAAAAAAGCTATTGAACCATTATTTGCGGTTGTCTACTTGTCTCTTGACTTCGAATATAAAATAAAATAACGTTAATTGTTTTTAAAGAACGAGAGAGTATTTTAATAAGAATATGAATATAATAATGTCAAAGTATTTTACGAGGTATTTTATACTTGTAGAATCAATAATCAGTGGCAGTGTGATTACTGTGATTCCACCACAATAAACAACACAACAGGTCCATAAAATTTGAAATATGGCGTACCATAAAAAAATTAAATCACAACGCATGAAAAGTTCGTGTAAGACAAGCTTGCCAAGGAAGGAGATTTAAATTTCAACATTGTATTTTGAAATACGGCTCCGGCACTACAGGTAATGCTCGAGATTCAATTCTCATGCCAAGGCTTGACCTTGGTTGAATTATAATGTTACAGCCACGCTATAGCAAACAGCGAAGTTTTAAAAAGGTAAATGCTCGGCTTCAATTGTCTGTTCTTTTCTTGACTTCATTAATTAGCGAGAAAAACCCAATAATCACAGTTTAGTGCGTGATAATTAAAGTGAAATCAAACCATTTTATTATATCATCGAATGCTGGTAATAGTGTTTAAAGTTTCAATAATGTTAATACTCAAATTATAAACAATGTAGTTTGCGTTTTATTG
Source organism: Rhagium mordax (assembly GCA_963680705.1). NCBI lineage: Eukaryota > Metazoa > Arthropoda > Insecta > Coleoptera > Cerambycidae > Rhagium > Rhagium mordax. The sequence goes on along the minus strand of OY796661.1, from coordinate 56,879,123 downwards.
AAGTTTACCACAAGAGGATATTACAACTAACGACGTAGGTAAATATATATATTTTTGTTTATCCACATTAGCATTTTAGAATATTTGTTTGTAGTTGTTATTATTATTTTGTTGGAAATCACTTTCAGACACTTCAAAAATATTGTTTACAATTTTATTACTTTAAGTTAGGCAACACGTTATCTGGTTTGTGCGTTAATATATTGCATACAAGTATTATTTTTCTTGGGTATATCGCTCACATAATATATAAACAAATTTATTTTTTTTTTTCTAACATTTAGTAGGTAGGTACCTACTTACAATATTATTTTTTGTTTGTTTGATCTTAAATTAAACTAGGTATACATATTTTTTTAATGTGATGCATTGAGTGTCTTAAAAGGCAACAGGCAACTAAAATATTTTACGTCTATTTTACGTTCTGATTATGTGCAAATGAGAGTTTGTTTGTTTATGTTACACAGTTACAGACAATATAAGGGCTAACAGGTATACATTATAAGTGGGTGTTTTTTATAACAATAATGCCAAAAATTACGGTTTATATTATTTTAAAATTATTTTTGTAAAGTAATTGGAAATATGTAAAAACTTAATCAATCAATTATATTTTATTTTCCTCCAAGATTCTTGAGAGTCCGCTACCACAAGAACAGATAGATTGTGGTGGAGGAGCTCACTTTCTCTAGAGTCCTAGAGATGATCTTCCGGCAAATTTTTATGAATTTTTTTCGTATTTCAAATGCACGTTTAGGGTTCTTTTTTTACTACATCATTGGATTGTGGAGTAATCCCAGTACCAAATTGGTGTGAGCCGGAATACCTAGGAGCATAGTCCCAATGCTTTTAAAACTCATCCCAATGGTCTATTTGGAGGTTTACATTACGTAAATATTTAGATGATGTTAGGTTGAATTATCCCCTCCCCCTCCGTTGAATTTCGTTAGGTTTGGCTGTTATTGGCTCTATTTTTTTCACCCTTTAACGCATTGCGTTAGGTCAACTATTGTGAGGTAAGAGGTTTACATCCTAGCGAAAAACTCGAAAGAGGAACGTATATAGTGGTAGTGATTTATTTACTTAGTGATCTGCTTACTTCAATCCAGTAGCGAAACTATGGGGGGGTTAGGTGGGTCCCCTCACCCACCTATTTTAATTTTAGTTAGACAGGCGCCTTTTTAGAAACGTATAAATATATTATAAAAAAGGTTGTTTATCACTCATGTGGGTTTGAACACGCAATAGGTATCAAAGAAACCGCCGTTTCTGTCGCTTCTCTTCTCGTCGGTTGTGTTCTCGATTATACCCCTTAAGTGGTCGGTATAAATTACACCGACCACTTAAGGTAAGAACTCACAGACGCATTTTGCGTTTTATTTTTGTGGCGCGGCGAAAATAAAGCAATACAATTTCCCTCGTTATGTAAAAATTAACCAATTAGATGATTAGATTAGATTAGATGATCGCCGCAAAAAAAAAAATAAAACGCAGAACGCGTCTGTGAGTTCTAACCGCCCACGTCCACAGTTCTGTATCTGGATCTGGCCTGGAAAGTACTGCAGAGCTGAAGCACTGTCAAAAAATCCAGTAGTACAGTCCTTTGATTCTACTGAATTATTTTTTAATTCTTTTTCTGTAAAATTAAAAGCGCTTCCGACGATAGATCAGTTTTTTAAGTTTATGTAACGTTACAGACATTTTTAAGTGCTTCAGAAACGCAATGACCTTGAACTTAAAAAAAAAATTTACAGAATAAGAAAATATTGAAGCAAACCAATCACTTTGGACCAGACTCTCAACGAAATTATTATAAAAAAATAAACAATGAGCTGGATATTAAGAAAAAAGTGATTTGTATATTAAATACATAAATGGCATTCCTAAAATAGCAAAAAACCGTCAATAAAAACATCCAATTTTAAGATAAGTCATGTTAACATCCGGTCCATTAATTCCTGTTATCAAGAATAAAGGGAGATATGTTATTAGAAAAAAAAAATGATTTAATTGGAATAACCGAAATGTGGTGAACGGGTTGTGGGATTAACAAATAAATACCTAGTGGACGAACGGTTTTGGATTAACACCGCTACTTTATTGTATAATAAGAACATTTTAACGTAATTCTAAAAAACATTAAAACCACACATTATCACAACAGGGTATATGACAAACTAACTAGTTACTCAATAGTTTTTTTAACAGACATCACACTATATAACTTACCTAAGACCAAGTACACCAATAATATCTAGTATACTAAATTTTTGAGATAGCACCGAGAGTTGCCATCTGTGAAATCAAGAAACCAGGGCAAGATGCTCGGAAACCCCGGATTTTTGAGTGACATTTCTGCCGAAAATTTTTTTACCTTACCAATAAAATAAAATAAGTTTAAATTGTTATAGGTAATTATATAATTCTCTTTGATAACAAAATTAAATCTTCTAAAAATTAACGAAACTAAAAATCAAGTCTACTTTCCCTCTTCTATTAAGGAACAAAAATAAAATCTAATTAAAGAAACTAAACTTTCTTTATAAATGACTTTATTTAGGCTTTATACATACACTATTGGTAAGGTCCAATCTAGGTTGCCGATATAAATGCATCAGACGGAGATAACTTAAAGCATTAAACAAGTTAAACAGACAACGCGCTATCCCCTACCTCCCACCTTCCATTCTTTACAACACGCGGTCGAAGGGGACGACGGAATCGCCCGAATGTGTCGAACGACCGCGATGTCGCGCCCAACAATTATTCATCAATAAGCCTTTCTCCTGCGAAGTACAAACTGTTATTTTTAGAATACAAGTTTTTATTTCGTTTTTCTAATAAATAACATCAACTCTTAAACCGCTGTTGTATAGTCAAATGCAACAGCGATAAACATGATAAAAGAATGAAAACATCGTAAAAATATCGCACGGCCGTAAACATCAGATACTCGCTTCACTGAAGCTCCTTATCGCGCGCCACATCTCACACACACACATCCCCTCTTTAGTAGGAGTGTAGGAATGGTTAGGCGTCTCTTGTTAACTGAAGGCTTTGCCCCTATGTACCGTCTCTCTAGTTGCATTACAGATTTCGCACTCTAAGTTGAACCTTGTCAATAGTGTATAATAACAAAAAACATATCCAATTTGATATACTCACATTGATGTTTCATCTCTAAACATACAATTATTAAGTTTATTGGATCTTCTTTAATGCATGATAAAAATAAATTATTGAAAAAAAATTTTTTTTAATTCACCATAAAATTCATTCATTATGGTCACCAATCAAAAACGATGTCCCCAAGAACATGTACATGTTATTTCGCCGTTATTTCAGCTCTTCAGGGAGACCAGACCGCGTCAAAATCAAATTCTACCTTTATCTTGAAAACTCGTACTCAAACTTGTATTCATTGACATATTTTGTAACCATAACAAACAAATTTTTCATTCCTATAACTGTATATCAAATTGGATATGTTTTTTGTTATTATGCTTGTATAAAGCCTAAATAAAGTCATTTATAAACAATGCATATCAAGCAAAGAAAGAGAATTGTAAAAATTAAACTTTCTTCTCTAAACAAAAAATAAATCGTGCATACAAAACCCCGCCCGGACTCTTCCCAGACGCCCTCCAAACTAGGACAAATCCGGGGAAACCCGGACGGATGGCAGCGCTTTGGTCCAAAAGGCTCTTAGAATTACATATTCAAGTGAAGGAGCACGTGGTAGTATTCTCGACTCCGCGCATCATCCAGTGGTATGACAAAAAACATAAATCTAAGGAGGCGACCTCGGTGATACCGTATCCCAATCGATCGGTATCCAATGATTGATTCGACTCTGGAGTGATAGCGCGGACATTTATTGCTAAAATCAGACCAAACACAAAACACCAACCTATTATAGATTTGGTACAGTGGCTAACACCAGAGATGGATCAAAATTTTATGAAATTCCTGGTTATAATCTTATACGCTCTGATCGTTGTCGAGAACGAGAAATGCCGGATTTACTGGAACTACTCGTTCCCGACCGTCAGGCGAATTCAAGCCAATAAGCCTGACATAGTCCTTCTCGACCATCAGACCAAGGTGATGTATGTCATCGAGTTCTCAGCATCTGCTGAGACAAACATCGCCTTGAAGGAGGAGGAGAAACGGACTAAATACAGAGATCTCCGGTACGAACTCCAAGTGCTATACCCAGGCTACTCTGTCAAGATGGTCGTCCTGATAATCGGTGTACTCGGAGGTATGAAGCCCACGCTGCTCTCCGCATTGAAGACCATGCCTGCCTGCCAAACATTGGCAGAATGGTTGGCTGGTCAAATGCAGAAAGCGGTCATCCTGGGATCCCTTCGTCTACTTAGGGCACACGAGTCTGGAATCTACAGTCACTAACCCGGCGGGATGTGGGGAGTTGCTGCAGATTATTCGCTGGCGCTCTCTCTGTGTGGTGTCGGAGGCCACAGGGAGACTGTCCAGCATTAGTTCCGGGAAACCGGAAAAAAAGTAATAATAATAATAATAATAATAAATCGTCATTATTAATGAAGAGGTAAATACGAAAAGTATATTAGGTATATTAATGTAGATATTGGGGGATGCTTGGCGAAGTTTAGCCAAAGGCTACTCATTCACTTAACCGAGCATGTCGAGTTGTCAACTAAAGCTGGGTCCACATATGTATCAATATTCCGTATCAGATCACCGTATCGTATCGCCGTATCGTATCGCCATATCGTATCAAACCTCGTATCGAGTTATGGACGTCACTTGTTTTATCCGTTTATCCGTAACTACATTTTTCATGATCGCCGATCACATAACCATTAGTTCTGAATCAATCTCGACTATGGCGTCTGTTGAAGTGTACGAGAATTTAGCGCTGTCGTGCGCCTGCTTTGTAATAATTTACAATAAAAAGACAACAGTCCAGACGAAGGCGTTGGTGGCAAATCCAATTATTTAGAAATAGAAACCAATTTGCAGCGTGAGCGGTGGACACGTCTACACTAGTTCAGTGTCGTATCCGTAGCTCCTTTGATGATCGGGGGAAAACCGACTCAAGATGGAACGGGCCGTATCGCATACGGTATCCTACCGGCGTATCAGATGGCTGCGTATCATGGCCCGTCCACACAGTGATCATGACACGCGTCGATAATACGAATACGGAGATCTGATACGGAATATTGATACATATGTGGACCCGTGGATCCAGCTTAAGAAAATTATTTGATTGAACACAAAGAATGATGGCAAAAGCACTAAAACGATTACATTTATCTTATAATATGTATAAGTGTGTAGAATAAACATTTACTAATTTTTGTCTACGACATAAGTAAGAATAAGTGTTGGAAACACATTTTAAATATCAGTGACGTCATTTTTTTCATTCTCGAAAATGCGTTAACTTTTCAAAAATAATGTTAGTTTGTCAATCTGTCAAAAAATATTATATTGTCATTATGATCTGTGTTGATATGATATGTTTATTCTACTGTGTTCTGTAGAAAAATCTTGTGAAAAATAAAGTTCAAAGTTGCTGAATCTCTACTTTAAAATCGAACCGTCTAGGCCGGGTGAAGCGGGTAGCTTACCAACGGTGAGACAACATTAGTGGCGACCGTGACAGGACTTTAAGTTAAAGGTATTCGGCGGCGACAGTTAGACACAAGGTTTCTTATTATTACTGTTTTAAACATTTTTAAAAATGGCTGATATTGAATCAAAGAAAAAACGTAGAAGGGTGCTTAGGGCAAATTTCACCAAAGCTGCCAATGAGCTGGATTCATTTTTAAAAGCTGAGAAGCCTGCTTATGAAGACATTGAGATTTCCTGGGAATGTTTGAAACCAAAATTTGACGAATTAAGGACTGTACAGTCGTGGAGGTAGTAGAATTAATTAATCTGTTTCCAAATATTGCTGAATAAATACGTTATTTTAAAGAGGTAGAATTCACGAGTTATTATTTCTGTCATTTATTTCTGATTAACCCGTTTGAGCAGTATGGTCGAAATCCATTAGATAGACCTCCAGCTCCGACCTCTGGCTATTCCGTATCTCCGCTGTTTCGCTATTCATAGTGCTTGGCGTAAAGTAATCTCGTGTGTTCTTTGATGAAGGAGTATAGTGGGTGGTACCGTTGTTTTCAGAAAAATTTATAGATTACGAATCATGATGGTTGCTACCTCATAGGCGCGACCGGATTTTTTTTTAGGGGGTTTTGTGTTAAAAAAATTTAAAAAAATAATTAACACTTTCATCTGTCATATTTTTGTTGTGATGCATTACTACTAACTCTAGTTAATGGCCATACACAGCCAATGATAAATAAATAAATAAATAAATACACCACATGTAATTACGACCCCCTTTATCCCAGAAGGCTCTAGGAGCCTTGTGCGGGAAGGGGCTACAATTTAAAGACAAGGGACACACATCCAATATCCGTGTATAATGGAAAAATCCCTCTCACAGTATTTCCCATTGCCACGACCGGGAATCGAACCCGGGACTTTTGGGTGAGAGGCAGATACGCTACCATTTCGACCATCAGTCATATAATGATATTCTGAGTTAAAATGTAATACTGATTTTCTGCAATTTTATCAGACGTTTCATGTTGGGATGTAATTCAGAATATGGTAATATGATAATAATAAAAAGATTTCATTGTGCTATAAATACAGGGTGTTTCCTGAGTGACTGGTCATACGCTAGTGGGAAGTAGAGAAGTCCAAGGCGGTTTCAGAATGACCCTTATATCATCCCCTAATGCCCCTCGTTTCTGATATATAGCATGTTTTCTATTTTTTGGAAAAATTTCAATCGGCCATATTTTTTTAATGGCTTCACGGAATTGAACCAAATCTGGCAGATGTGTTTCACTAATGGATGTTTATATCATTCAGTGAACAAAAGAAAAAGTTAACAGTGCCGAGGGCAAATATTTTTAGTAGGGGAAGTTACCTAAAAACATCACCCTTTGTATGGATTTTGGCAGTTTTCAATGGTAACTTTTAAAGTACACTTATAGTGTACATAAACCACGTATTTAGTTTTTTTGGCACATATTTAATGGTTCAAGAATTAACAGGTACGTTTCACGATAAGTCCATTTTAGAAATATTTACGTGTCCTCCTGCAACAAAAACATAAGCAATATACAGGGTGTCCCGAAATAATGTCCTCTTAAAGGTAGATTTCTCGTCAAAAAATAAGTATAGTCTTTTATGTACAGTAAGGTCGAAAACGGCCTCCTTGAGCCGCTAAACCTCCTCAAAGGGGGGCACCAAAAAGTGATTTTATTTTTTTTTCTCGAAAGTGACTAAAGTTGGGTACGACTTTGTACTTATGGAAGGTCTTCTTTTCAATGCATTTTTATTTTTCTACTTACTTTTTAATTAAGTTAAATAAACAACCCCTATTGAATTTTTAGTCAGAACTTTTAAACAGATGAATTTTTTTTTCAAATTAAATTTTTTTCAGAAAGCCACATGTATTCTACTACTTTCAACTCTTGAAAATTTATCGTGAATCTCATCAATTTCAAATAAAAAAATATTTTCTGACCCCTTACATAATAGCCGTTTCTGTTAAATTGAAAACGGAGTTTGATACAAAAAGAATAAGTAGGCATGTGTCACTGTTACCATAATGTCATGAATCAAATCTGCCAAAAAATCACTTTTTGCTGCCCCCCTTTGAGGAGGTCTAGCGGCTTAAGCAGGCCGTTTTCGACCTTACTGTATATAAAAGACTATACTTATTTTTTGATGAGGAATCTACCCTTAAGGGGTTTCACGTTATTTCGGGACACCCTGTATATGGGCGACTTTAATAGTGTGTGACAATATTTTATTTTACTGCCTATTGTTAGAATTTAACTTAAAATACTATAATTCATTAAATATTAGGGTCGGATCTTTTTGTTAAATTTATGTAGTATTTTTTATATTTACAAACAAAAAAGATTAAAAACCACAAATGAATTTTGTTAGAATAAATACACAATATTAGTAATTATACAAGAGTAAAATAACGCATCTAAAATTAAATTAAACACATAACAAGTTTTAAATAAATACAATTAATACAAATTACAATAACACATCTAAAATCCAATGGACAAAAATAATACAAAACAAACTACAACAAATTTTCAAACGTTCACCACCAACCTCAATACATTTTCTGGCACATAAATTTTTTTTATAGCATCTCTGATCGTGAATTATTCTTCAGTTCAGTGCATCCTCTTCTATGCATTCTTAATTCTTCTCTGGTTGCAACTTCGGTTATAGGTAGCATATATACACTTTTTACCTTTAAATAGCCCTATAAAAAATAGTCTACTGAAGTCAAATCTGGGGACCTTGCAGGCCAGGAAATTGGGCCATTACGACTAATTCGCCTATTGGGGTAATGATCATTTAAATGCTGCACCCTCTCTCTCTTAGGTTGTGAGGAGATGTACCATCGTGCTGGCCTGCAAGGTTCCCAGATCTAACTCCTATTTAAAACAAAAAGTGTATGCTACCGAAGTTGCAACCAGAGAAGAACTAAAAGAAACGCATAGAAGAGGAGTCCACTGAAGTAACTTATGATAGATGGTATAAATAATTTACAGTTACATGCAAAAAAATGTGTTGAGGTTGGTGGTGGAAATTTGAAAATTTGTTCTAGTTTGTTTTGTATTATTTTTCCCCATAAGATTTTAGATGTGTTATGTATTAATTGTTTTTATTCAAAATTTGTTTATTTTGTTTAATTTAATTTTAGAAGAGTTTTTTTACTTTTGTATAAATACAAATATTGTGTGCTTTTTCTAGCAAAATTCAACTACAAAAAACGCGGGTGTTTTAAAGTTACCATGGCAACTTCAATAATCCGAGAAACGTGAAGTGTAAATGTCAACTTTTTTATTATTGATCTGACAGAAGTACCTTGTAACGTCAAATAAAATATTACTGACAAATGTTTTAAAAACTTTAACTGTGATGACAACAATCAATCTTATATGACAGATTGCAAATTAATTTTTGTTTTTCTCATTTCGATGACAACTAAAGGTATTTTACATTATTAGTTCTTATTTACATTTTTTTAGTAATTATTTATGATTTCAAAGTGTACCAATAAAAAAAAATAGCGTAAAATATTCTATTTTGCTGCGCCGCCGTCGTGCTCGAAAAATCGCGCGTGTTTTAAATCTTAAAATCCACTTATACTTTAATATACTATTATTATGTGTACACACATAAAAAAAAAATAAAAATCAGTAAATAATCGAATCAAATCGAATTTTTCTATTTATATTGTACAAGACCCCCTAAAAAAAAAATCGGTCGCGGCTATGAGATGGCAACCATCGCGATTCATAATCTACATATTTTTCTCAAACGGATGGTATCATTCCCTATACTCCTTCATCAAGGAGCACACGAACCTCAATTTTATTACTTTACGCCAAGGACTATCAGGGTTGTTCTCCCAATAGGAGAGCCATAAAAAAGTGTAGTTCTTTGCACTTAAAAATTAAAGGACTGGCGCCCGAGATTTCCGTTTAAAAAGATTACGTAAGTATATTGATAGAAAATGTCGTTATAAGTAGGCACCATTTCAGGATAAACTACGTCTACACTTTACTAACGTTTCTCATTGTTCGGTTTAATCTTAAAAAGCTGAAGCGATACACCTAGCCCTTGTGCATCTGCAGAATACGTATATATAGAGTGTGATTCACAAAAAACTTCCCAGGCAGTTTCTGTGGTAACGAAAAGAGATATTCAAATCCCGTAGAAGTGAGTAGTTAGATATTCTTGGTGACTTTATTTTGTCTTTCAAATGTTGCCAATGACAATGTCGTTTGCTACGTCGAAACGCCGGAGAGAAATTTTTCTATGACTGGAACTTTGGAAGTATATCGTTATTAAAGTATGTTTAATTCTAAGTACTTTTTGTAGTAATCACTTTTTCATTAAAATCAGTGGTTTTCGAGATAAAGCAAAAGAAGTCGAATATTTGATAACTAACAAGGGAATTAAAACTCGCTTAAATGTGATCCATAATATTTATTTTTTAAAGTAAATGTTCAAAATTGTGTGAAATGGATTCATATGTTAAACCGTTAATTTAGTGCTTCCCCAGTTGTTCTCAGTAAGATTCTATGCTGTGGCAGCACTTGCATATATTTTGTTGTCTGCCATATCATCGATTGGCTCACTGTAAACTAAATTTTTTAAATGTCCCCATAAGAAGAAGTCTAATGGAGTTATGTCGAGTGATCGTGCTGGCCACCTGATTATTCCGTTAGTTCCTATTTATCTTCCAGGATATGTTCGCAAGCATCAAACTACTGTTCTTGAAAACCAATTTGGCAGTTCCTCTACACGAACCTCAGATATTTAGCATCAATTAATGTTCCATGAAACAGATAAATTCCGACTATGTATCCGTTTAATATTCCACACCAAACATTTACTTTAAAAACTGTTTGATTATTGGTTTTTCGTACTCATGTGTTCTTCGGTGCCAATTCCGAGATTCCTGGATCGGGTATAAAGAACGATCTCGAAAATTCCGCGGTTAAAACTTCTAAACCCGGGATTTTGGTGTAAATTTTAAGAAAATTTATTAACAGAAAAAATGCATAATGTGTATGCATTTATCTAGTGTGAGTGCGTAACAGTTCTGGCCATAAAACGTCTGCAGTTTACTACGGCGCGGACAGGCGAGCTTACTCCTAGCTGTTACTTCAAAGAAGGAACATGATGCTTCAAAGTCAGGTGTGTATACAACTGTACAACTAGCAACATATTCCTTCTTTTAAGTAATAGCCATGTCGTGTGATGAGATGATCCGGCCATGTTTCGACTAGGCACTTGTTAAAAAACACAAATGAGTTGATCGACAATTAGACACTCGTAGTAAACTACAGACGTATTATGCTAAACTACGTCTACACTTAATAATAGGAACTTTGTATGTGATACTGATTACTGTAATTGACTTACCATATAAAAAAAAATGAAAGCAATGATGGCTTGCCTGTTACAGTATATTTTTTAACTGTGATACTTTTATTTAGATAATTAATAAGCTTGGTTGGTGAATATCCTTTCGATGATGTATTCACGAGAACCATGGATGTATAATGTTATTTGGAGACCATTTGACTTAATTGATATACAGCATGCACTATTGGCAAATATTTATTTTGGAAACCAGATTGATGAGTTTTAACCTTAATATAATTAATGTGTTTTATACAATACTATTTTTGTTCGTACACTATTTTGTATTTATTATTTTATTTTATATTTTCAAAAAAATTTTAGTATTTATTATAGTGACTAATGCTTGACATATGTCATTTATCATCATCATTTATTATTTTATTTTATATTTTCATATATTCTATTTTTATTGATATATCTATATATATATTATATTATTTTGTACTATTTACTGCACCTGACTTACCATGTACATTATTTGTATCCAACATGGTGAAATATATATTATTATTATTATTATTATTAGCGTTTCTCATTGGTCGGATTAATAGAAGCCGATTCTCATTGGTCGGATTAATCTTAAAAAGCCGAAGCGATACACCTATGCCGGGTGCGTCTGCAGAATACGTATATGCATCCCGGGATCCCGGGATAAGTTGACCTTCATTCCGAAAATTCCTATTGTACCTAGTGATCATACTCCAGGAAACGTAGGCTCAAGGTGGAAAACTGTATAGGATTTGATTTTTATTTTTTTTTTATACTGATCTTGGGATGCTCAATTTGGGTCTGAGTTTGTGGGACACAGCTGTCCCCGGAACATCCCCATCCACCCCCCAAAGGGCTTTTTTTTTGCTTTTTGTTTTATATCAAGCTTCCGGTGCATGCTATCGCAAAAGTACCTATATTGAAAATTAAAGAGGAATAAACAGTGTACAATATGAGCCATGTTTGGTTGTTGTACGTCAAACCGTTTCTTTGCACGGGCACCTCAAAGTTGGCCCTTCCTTTGAAATAGACACTTCGTAATTTTTTTATTGTAGCTCACAGACAATACTAATTAAAAATAAAACATATGGCAGTTTATCATCGATAAATACCTGATTTTTTGGTATATATCTGTTTTTCTGACATTGCTCTTTTTCGAGATACCTAGGGTCGTCTATCCTAAAATTCACTCCATCGTATCACCGGGGTTGTTCATATAGGATAGTTCAAAATTTATGGTATTATAGACTTCAACGTGCTGTTTGAAAATACGTATCAGACGACCAGATTTTTTCGCCGGAACTACCCCTTAACCTAAAAAAAGCGTTTTTAGGTTAGGTTTTTCTTTAATATTCGCTCTTCAGGGCACTCTATGAGAAATCGTCACGTATTGTTGTATACTCGCTTATATGGTTTATGTATAGGTTTCATAATTATTTTTTTTACAACACCCTGTATTCGAAATTTTTTTTTTATTGAGGGTTCTAAAAAAAAATATTTTTTTAACGTTTTCTAATACGCATATGTTTTTACTATATGCCATCTACTTTGTATATCTCTATATGGTTTATTAATTAGGCTACCCCTTCACCCCAAAATCGATACCGCGGCGTAACAGTTTATCAGAAAATTACATTATTCATGTTATGCACATATTCTATACGCATGTATGTATTGCAAACGTTTTCCTCAAATATTTTCTCTGAGGGTTATTAAAAACAAATATTCCTTTACCGCCTTTTAATACGCATATATTATGTAGCTACTATGTACAGTATTCTTCTGTTCTAAGTGTATTTACGACAGAAATACATTGACAATGGGTAAACGTTACTTATGCTGACTGTACTCCTTTCCACACCACCTGAGAGGTAGAGTATTTGGCGAGTTTTTTACGACACCCGCACGGCGCACGCGCGGCGACAGTCCTTGCATTTGCAGGAAATAAGCCTCAGCAATTTTTCAGGAGCTTGTGACTGTAGTGTAGACACAAGAAGGACTGTCGCCGCGCGTGCAGGCTTAAACTGCTCAAGTATTTGCACAAATTGCAACGAAGGCTGTACGAACATGCTAGAAATCGAAATTAATGTGGAAGAGGACTACGACGATGAACAACTGATCGGTCATGCGGACATTACAGAAGATGCGGACGAACTTGACATTGATTTCGAAGAGGACGTAGCGCAACCGGGTCCTTCCGGAATTAAGCGACGCAAGTTTTATTAACAGGGACGATTTATTGCTGTGGAGTAGCCCTAATGGGGATACCACAATTAAAAAAAACTCGCCAAATACTCTACCTCTCAGGTGGTGTGGAACGGAGTACAGTCAGCATAAGTAACGTTTACCCATTGTCAATGTATTTCTGTCGTAAATACACTTAGAACAGAAGAATACAGTACATAGTAGCTACATAATATATGCGTATTAACAGGCGGTAAAAGAATATTTGTTTTTAATAACCCTCAGAGAAAATATTTGAGGAAAACATTTGCAATACATACATGCGTATAGAATATGTGCATAACATGAATAATGTAATTTTCTGATAAACTGTTACGCCGCGGTATCGATTTTGGGGTGAAGGGGTAGTCTAATTAACAAACCATATAGAGATATACAAAGTAGATGGCATATAGTAAAAACATATGCGTATTAGAAAACGTTAAAAAAATATTTTTTTTAGAACCCTCTATATAAAATAAAAATTTCGAATACAGGGTGTTGTAAAAAAAAATAATTATGAAACCTATACATAAACCATATAAGCGAGTATACAACAATACGTGACGATTTCTCATAGAGTGCCCTGAAGAGCGAATATTAAAGAAAAACCTAACCTAAAAACGCTTTTTTTAGGTTAAGGGGTAGTTCCGGCGAAAAAATCTGGTCGTCTGATACGTATTTTCAAACAGCACGTTGAAGTCTATAATACCATAAATTTTGAACTATCCTATATGAACAACCCCGGTGATACGATGGAGTGAATTTTAGGATGGACGACCCTGTATCTCGAAAAAGAGCAGTGTCAGAAAAAACAGATATATACCAAAAAATCAGGTATTTATCGGTGATAAACTGCCATATGTTTTATTTTTAATTAGTATTGTCTGTGAGCCACAATAAAAAAATTACGAAGTGTCTATTTCAAAGGGAGGGCCAACTTCGAGGTGCCCGTGCAAAGAAACGGTTTGACGTACGAGAACCAAACATGGCTCATATTGTCCACTGTTTATTCCTCTTTAATTTTTAATATAGGTACTTTTGCGATAGCATGCAACGGAAGCTCGATATAAAGCAAAAAGCAAAAAAAAAAGCCCTTTGGGGGGGGTGGATGGGGATGTTCCGGGGACAGCTGTGTCCCACAAACTCAGACCCAAATTGAGCATCCCAAGAACAGTATAAAAAAAAATAAAAATCAAATCCTATATAGTTTTCCACCTTGAGCCTACGTTTCCTGGAGCGAATTTTAATTTCCTTGCTCGTATAGATATTCGACAGGGGAATTTTTCTTGCTTTATCTCGAAAACCACTAGCTTAATTTACAAAAAGTACTTAAAATTAAACATACTTTAATAATAATATACTTCCAAAGTTCCAGTCGTCGAAAAATGTCTTTCCGGCGTCGCGACGTCTCAGACGTCACCGTCATTGGCAACATTTGAAAGGCAAAATAAAGTCACCAACAATATCTAATGACTGGCTTTTACAGAATTTAATTATCTGTTTTCGTTACCACAGAAACTGCCTGGGGAGTTTTATGTGAATCACCCTGTATATGCGACCGGCGGACCGTCAACAATAGATCGCTCTCCGTTAGTAGATAACGGACAAACGTAAATACCTCCCACTAATGACTATATTTACATATCAGGATGTTTTACTTTACGGCGGAGAAATATCACAAAATAATTAAATCTCATGCTTTATTAGTGGTATTTAAAAACGAAATATTATTTTACAGTACCAATAGATTTGATTTATACTCGGATTTATAGGGCAATAATTCATTACTTTTTATAATTAGCTTGTTCAAAAAAAAATTCAGTAGTTATTCATGTTATTTTACATACAATTTTATGTAGGTATGGTACCTATGGTAGGTACCAGATTTGAACATGTATTTCATTGTTTTTTTTTTTGTTCCAGATACAATGGAAACATGGACTTTTCTAACGTTAGTTGTATTCATGTTAGAAGTAACCTCGAATTTAGAAGTACAAGAACAATGCAAGCTCCATCCCAAAGGTCAGGAGGGACAACAGCTTACATGCACCAACGTAAATTTAAATTATTTCCTCAAGTTCGATATACCCCTAAATAGAACACATTGGTTAAAATGTGAAAATTGTTCTTTAGATGTTTTGAGTGAAAATACGTTTAATATTCCTATCAGGAATAATATCAGATTCTTAGATCTTTCACATTCCGATATACGGATTTTACGAAAATTTGCTTTTAATAAATTTCCTCTTTTAAAATTTCTAATTTTACAGAGTAATAATATCGAAACTCTTGATGCAATGTGCTTCAATAATATAAAAAAATTACTGCAACTTGATTTAAGCACAAACCATATAGACGTATTAACTAATAATTTATTTTTTGAATTGGAAAACTTAGATTTACTACGTATAGATAAAAATCTAATATTTCACATACAACCAGAAGCGTTTGCAGGACTCATTCATCTAAAATATTTGTATTTAAATAACAACTACTTGAAGAGATTGGAAGAAAATATGTTTCGGCATTTGAACAATTTAAAAATATTATATATAGAAAATAATAATATTGTTGAAATGCACCCTAATGCATTTATAAATTTAAAAAATTTAAATTATCTCTATATCAACAACAACAGCATTAGTTACTTAGTTCAATATAATTTTAAGGGTTTAATTAACCTTCTAGACTTGCAATTAAGGTCGAATAAATTACGAGAAATACAAACTAGCTCCTTCAATGGTTTAAAAAAAATTAAATCCCTCTATCTGGGTGATAATAAAATTAGTTTCGTAAAACCATATGGTTTTATAGGATTAGATACTTTGGAGATATTAGAATTAGTTAGAAATGAATTTGAATTTATTAGTTACTTTGATTACTTTAGCCATATGATTAACATGAGGTATTTATGGTTAAAGAAAAACAATATTAAAAATTTTACCATTGATTTCAAGTACGATGTAGAAAATTCTTTAACAGTCCTCGATCTTGGTGATAACAATTTAACAAGATTTAATTATAAATTACTATATAGATATATGCCAAATATTAGAGAAATATTCATTGCTAACAACTCATGGAAATGCGAGTTTTTTATTAACATGTACAATTTTCTGGAGGAAAGAAATATTTCTGTATGTAGCAGTGATAATTGTAGTTCTAATGTAACACAAATATATATGGAAGAAATTTGTGTTGATCTAATGGTGACTGAAAGTAATTACGAGGACAATTCTACTGATTTTTCAAGAGACTGTTCATCCGTAATGCAAAGCAGCGCGTTAATAATCCCTGGTTTAGTATTTATTTTAAATAAAAAATTGTTTCTACACTAGAGTTATTTAATGCAGGGAATAATCAAATGCTTTGGTGGCTTTGCCTCATCAACTAGCAACAGCAACAAGGCGAATTTACAATGAGAGCTTATTTTAATGTGTAGTTGTCGCGAAGAACACTTCAGTTCAGTGCAATGAAAAGTCTTAATTGATTGATTTCTTATTTATTTATTTATTTAATCGACTATAAACCCCTAAATAAAATTAAATGATACAGATAAATTGAATAAAATTCTTTCCTCGTTCAAGTTTTTAGTTCTAAAACATTTTCAAATCAGAGCTGAGCCAGGTTAGTGCTATACAGTTGATAGAACAGTTAGAACAGTTTGTTGCTAAATTTTAATTGGGAATATCAAATAATCATCCTCGTTATTGGATTTTTTTATACAGTGTGAAAAAATGAATCAGCCGTGTTAACTCGTGATTGGAATATTTAATAAAACTTTAAGATTTAAAATATTTAAAGAGGTAAAGGCAGATGCCTGTGTAAAGAATCTTAACATTTAATTCAAAGAGGTAATGATATTTTTTGTTATTAGATTTATCTCTTTTTAAATGTCAATGACTACGTCGTCGATTTCGACCGGCTCCGCGACGCCCGGCAATAATCCCGATGTGTGTAAAATCGGTCTAAAGTCGTCTGAAAGATATTTAAGGTTATGGAGAATATATACCTCGCTTAGCATTGAGTAGTAATATCACTAGTTTTTAATATATTCAATATGATTTTACGTCTGTGATTATTAATATTATTTTTTATTTTAGTTGTTTTGTTGTTGATTTTAATAAGAAAAACATATTTATTTTAATATATTTCTGTATAAAAATAAAGTATTTAAAAAATCTTATCCTAATGCCATTTGAGAAAAAGTAATTATGACTGAAAAACTTGTTTTAGAAATTTTGAAGGCCTGATGGTAATAATTAATTATTGCGAGGAAAATGTTTATTATTATTTTTTTAATAATAGCACCATCAAAAGTGTTTTTAGGGTTGCACTCTTAATTGAAAAATAAATTTTAGAAACTTCAAAAGAGGTCCGTGAAGTTGGCCCCGAAAAATGAGGGGCGGGGTGGGGAAGTAGCTAATTCGTTTGACCTTCGTTTGACCACGTTAGACCACCCATTAGTTACGTTTGACCACTTTCTTTTTTCGAGATATTGACAAAATAAAATTTTGGGGCTAACTTCACGCAGCCCCAAAAATTTTTCAAAATCTTATTATCCATATTGCAATCGTTTGACCATCGTTAGACCATGTAAGACCACCCATTAGTTACGTTTGACCACTTTTCTCTTTCGAGATATTGACAAAATAAAATTTCACGCAGCCCCAAAAATTTTTCAAAATCGAATTATCTATAGTGCAATCGTTTGACCACCGTTAGACCATGTAAGACCACCAATTATTGTCGTTTGACCACCCTCAGAAAGAGAGTTATTAAAAAAACTTTTTTTTTAATTTATCAATCGGGGCTAACTTCACACGCCGCTATAATCCAAGAGGAGATGTTTTAGGGGTTGAACGCGTTACGGATCGTTTGACCATCTCTCAAAAACGTTTGTCCACCCCTTGGTTTCGTTAGACCAGCCCCAGAAGAAACGTCATCGCGAAAAGAACATTTTTAAAAAAAATTATTGATTGGGGCTAAGTTCACACGACTCTAAAATCCAAGGGGGAGTGTTTTAGAGGTTGAACGTGTTCCAGATCGTTTGACCACCCCTCAAAGACGTTTGACCGCCCCTTGATTTCGTTAGACCAGCCCTAGAAAAAACGCCATCGCGAAACATATATTTTTTATTTTTTTTTTTTTTTAATTATCGATTGGGGCTAACTTCACAAGTCGGTAATATCCAAGGGGGAGTGTTTTAGGGGTTGAACGCGTTCCAGATCGTTTAACCACCCCTCAAAAACGTTTGACCACCCCTTGGTTTCGTTAGACCATCCCCAGAAGAAACGCCATCGCGAAAAGAACATTAATTTTTTTTAATTATCGATTGGGGCTAAGTTCACAAGTCGGTAAAATCCAAGGGGGAGTGTTTTAGGGGTTGAACGCGTTCCAGATCGTTTGACCACCCCTTGGTTTCGTTAGACCAGCCCCAGAAGAAACGCCATCGCGAAAAGAACATTTTTTTAAAAAATTATTGATTGGGGCTAAGTTCACACGACTCTAAAATCCAAGGGGGAGTGTTTTAGGGGTTGAACGTGTTCCAGATCGTTTGACCACCCCTCAAAGACGTTTGACCACCCCTTAATTTCGTTAGACCAGCCCTAGAAAAAACGCCATCGCGAAAAGAACATATATTTTTTATTTTTTTTTTTTTTAATTATCGATTGGGGCTAACTTCACAAGTCGGTAATATCCAAGGGGGAGTGTTTTAGGGGTTGAACGCGTTCCAGATCGTTTGACCACCCCTCAAAATTTTTTTAGGGATTTGGGAGAACGATGAACTTTAACATAAATTTTAGGGCTTGGTTAATCACCCTGTAGATAAAAGAAACATCCACAATTTAAAAATCTATTGACGGTGGATGAAGGTCAATGTGTTTTTCTAACGATCACAAAAAGCCGTATCGAGATTAATCATCTAATCCCAAGGATATTGAGGTTCAAATACAACACCCCCTAGGATTTTAGCTACTTGTGAACTTGGCCCAATCGATAATTCTTTAAAAACATGTTCTTTTCGCGATGGCGTTTTTTCTAGGGCTGGTCTAACGAAACCAAGGGGTGGTCAAACGTTTTTGAGAGGTGGTCAAACGATCCGTAACGCGTCCAACCCCTAAAACATCTCCTCTTGGATTATAGCGGCGTGTGAAGTTAGCCCCGATTGATAAATTAAAAAAAAAGTTTTTTTTAACTCTTTTAACTCTTTTTCTGAGGGTGGTCAAACGACAATAATTGGTGGTCTTACATGGTCTAACGGTGGTCAAACGATTGCACTATAGATAATTCGATTTTGAAAAATTTTTGGGGCTGCGTGAAATTTTATTTTGTCAATATCTCGAAAAAGAAAAGTGGTCAAACGTAACTAATGGGTGGTCTTACATGGTCAAACGATTGCAATATGGATAATAAGATT
This sequence comes from Rhagium mordax, assembly GCA_963680705.1. Classification (NCBI taxonomy): domain Eukaryota; kingdom Metazoa; phylum Arthropoda; class Insecta; order Coleoptera; family Cerambycidae; genus Rhagium; species Rhagium mordax. Next base: position 56,859,448 of record OY796661.1, on the reverse strand, counting down.
TTGAAAAATTGTTGGGGCTGCGTGAAATTTTATTTTGTCAATATCTCGAAAAAGAAAAGTGGTCAAACGTAACTAATGGGTGGTCTTACATGGTCTAACGATGGTCAAACGATTGCAATATGGATAATAAGATTTTGAAAAATTTTTGGGGCTGTGTGAAGTTAGCCCCAAAATTTTATTTTGTCAATATCTCGAAAAAAGAAAGTGGTCAAACGTAACTAATGGGTGGTCTAACGTGGTCAAACGAAGGTCAAACGAATTAGCTACTTCCCCACCCCGCCCCTCATTTTTCGGGGCCAACTTCACGGACCTCTTCAAAAGGTTGTCATGTTCAACGTTTCTTCAAAAACTTCATATTTTTATTCCAAAACTTTAAAACAAATAATTTGGTGAACCAGGTTACTACCTCAACCCTCATTTGTAATCTCCGCTAAAAAATAAAGAAGAGAAGAATTTGAAACTTTAAACCATAGACAGCAAATCTAAGACAAATGGACAATTTGTGATTTGATTCTGTATAGAATGATAATTCTGAGATACAGTTTTAAGTAATTTTTTATACTTTCTGTGAAAAATTTGTAAAAAAACTAATTTTATATTTTGTTAATGTTGTAAAATTTTTTATTTTATATACTAAATATATGTGTGTATACAGATTGTTTTCAAAAGTCTTTGGAACAACTATTTCCTCACTCCAAAATGTCTGTATTAGGTCGAATTAAAAGTGGAGGACTATGTAGCATGGGTCTACGTCTAATTTATGTCTCTTATTCGTTGAATAAAATAAACAAGTCGAGTAAAATATGAAATATCAACTCGGAAAACTTTCTGCTGCTGAAAATAATTGGTATATAGCAAATAGTTCTACGTCCAGTTGTATTTTTGAAAACAACCTGCATTATGTATATATAGATACTACATATATATACAGTGTGACCCATCTGTCCTCAAGTCACTATAAAACTTTTTGGACCAAAAAGCGCCACATTCCTACAAAATCCACCTACTACGTCAATTTTTAGTAGTAAAAGTAAAAGTTTAAGAATCTATATTAGCGATTTTTTAGAAAATTATTTGTGCACGCCATTGGATTCGCCACCCCTCAAAACGGGCCAGTACTAAATTTTAGCGAAAACTTTTAAGTAATACCTGGTAATACCTAACGATTTTGTAGCCAAATTAAAAATACACAATACTTATTATTTTCATAATGCACAATACTTCAGTTAAACAGTTAATTGTTAGAAGTTGCAAATTAAGGTTTAGGAAAGTTATCACAGTTTATGTCGTGTAATGCCAAGCCATCTCGAAAGTGTGAAAACAAATATTTTTCATGTTTATCCTTGAATATCTCGACCGATTTTGATCTAAACCCAAGGGAGTTATACATTTTTGAAATCAGCTCAAAGAGTACTACAAACCTGTCAAAAAATATACAGGGTATTCCATTTAAAAAAATCAACTTTCTTTTCACCACCCTGTATGTATTGGCGCTAGGTAATTTTGAATATTGTATTTCAAAAATTCGGTAAATGTCTGATAAGGCTACATTTTAAAATTTTAAAATATCTTCACAAATAAGGAAATAGAGGGGGGGGGCAAAATTAGAGTTGACACCCTGTACAGGGTGAATCAACGGTGAGAAAAAGTCCAATATTTCCTTTATTGTCGATAATAGAAACATAAGTTTTATAAGGAGTTTTAGGAGACCAAAATGGCTACATTTTAAAATTAGTTTGAAATATACAGGGTGATTCGTGAAGGCGGGGCGCTATAGATGTCAATTTTTTTAAATGGAACACCCTATACATTTTTGAAAATTTGAATTCTTTATGAAATTCTCCATATTACTATATAAGGATATCATAGTCTAAAACTTATAGTTCTCGAGATATTTAAGAAAATTAAAAAAAAAATGAATTTATCAGCATGTTTTTAATTATTGTTATTTTGTCACTGACAATAATCCCTCTCATTTCGGGTTAAAAAAAGGTTTATTTTAACTACTAGTTTATACAAGAATTGATTTGTTTGTTACAGGGTGTTCCGTTGACATTTTCAGAGAAAAGCACCCCTTTTTTTACGGAATCTTATGGGCCTATTTGTTCCCTACAACTTTTGTTAAATATGTCCTATACCTATCCCAAAGGAGATATTGGCAGAAATGATTTTTTACAATAATTGGAACGGTTTTATACCTTTTAATCACATTAGCCTCGATATTAAATAAAAAGTGAAATAAATTAACTATTCAAATTATTTTTTAAACTAGCATTCCTAATAAAATGAAATATTTTTTTCTTATAGAATATGTAAAGCTCCTCTGAACAGGAAAATGATTATTTTATTTCCATTTAATTGAAAAAAGTCAAACAAAATAAAATGAATGGAAAATAAAATTATTGCAGGTTTCACAAACATACAGAATATACTTAAGACAAAAATGTTAGCGTCTAAAATATATCATATGAAGTACCCTAAACGACGCAACGTATAACAAAAATTTATGGAATATTTGATGCCACAGGCCACAGGACATGTTCAATTTATTTTATTTTGTTTGGCTTTTTTTCAATTAAATGAAAATAAAATAATCATTTTCCTGTTCAGAAGAGCTTTTACATTACTTATAAGAAAAAATATTGCATTTTATTAGGAATACTAGTTTAAAAATAATCTGAGTAATTCATTTTTCTTCTCATTTAACATCTATTTATTTTTTCTCGAGGCTAATGTGATTAAAAGGTATAAAACCATTTCAAATAATGTAAAAATCTTAAATCTGCGAATATCTCCTAAACCCTTTAGGATAGGTATAGGATATATTTAACAAAAGTTGTAGGGAATAAATATAGATTTCTCGAGGCTAATGTGATTAAAAGGTATAAAACCGTTTCAAATAACGTAAAAATCTTAAATCTGCGAATATCTTCTAAACCCTTTAGGATAGGTATAGGATATATTTAACAAAAGTTGTAGGGAATAAATATAGATTTCTCGAGGCTAATGTGATTAAAAGGTATAAAACCGTTTCAAATAACGTAAAATTCTTAAATCTGCGAATATCTTCTAAACCCTTTAGGATAGGTATAGGATATATTTAACAAAAGTTGTAGGGAATAAATATAGATAGGCCTATAAGATTCTGTAAAAAATATAGGGTGTTCCATTTGAAATAAGCGAGATAATGAGCTTCGAAGTTTTCTAAAAATGTCAACATTTCCTGAACACCATGTAATAAATAAATTTTAAAAATTCTTGTCTAAACAAGTAATTAAATTCTTTTAATCCGAAATAAAAGGGTTCTTGTTTAACGTAGCGCAGTGACGAAATAACAGTAATTAAAGAAAATGCTGAAAATTTCATTTTTTTCTTAAATTTCTTAAATATCTAGAAAACTATAAGTTTTAGACTATGATATCCTCATATAGAAATATCGAGAATTTCATGATGAATTTTTTAAAATGTGTAGTATATTAAAAAAATTTACATCTATAGCGTCCCACTTTCATGAATCACCCCGTATATTTTGAACTAATTTTAAAATGTAGCCATTTTGATCTCCTACAACTTCTACATATAAAATTTTTGTTTTCTTTGTGTTTCTTATCGATAATCGCACCCTGTATAACGCGTTAAATAAAGTTTTCAATGCAGGCAGGGCCTGTTTAAAAGAATTTGCCTAGAACTAGGAATAATGGGCGTCGTGGAAGTTTGAAATTAATGACCAAATTGTAGAATATTTCAACTCCCGGTCTAGTAATAAAACGGCTAGTTTAAAAACCCCCAGAGAAAGTATTATAAAATGCCTGGAAAGAAACAAAATAAAGACTTTTAAGCCAGAAATTTTGCATACATTACAACTAAGAGATGAGGAAGTACGATTAACTTTGCTATTGCTAAGGGGGGAATATTATCTAAAGGGTCGTTTAACAGCCTACCAAATTTAATGAAAATATGCACACAAAAAAATACTTTCGTTTCCCAAAAATATTAAATGTTCACCAAATCTTAGGCCATATATACAGGGTGTCCCAGCCTCGCGTCGGCCAAATGTCCTGGCTCTCCTATAACAGATATCGAAAACTTTCAAAAACGAGATGATAGAGGACACAATGGTGCATAGTATAAAAATATTTTGAAATATACAGGGTGATCGATTTAGGCGTGATGTCATAAACTTATGTTTTTTTAAATGGAACACTAGGTATATTATTACATATTTGAATTCTCCTTTGATGTGACAATTGTCACATCAAAGTGACAATTGTCACTTCAAAGTGACAATTGTCACATCGAAGTGACAATTGTTACTTCAAAGTGACAATTCAAACTGACCATAGGGTATGCGCATAATATGCTAGATTTTTAAGCAACATTGGTTATAAAAGATAGTTAATGCTGTAAAAAAATGAATAACAATAAAATTTTATCAATAATATACCCTAAATTTATGTATTTGTTAATTAAAATTTATATTATTTTTAAGTTTACGACCACTGACCGAGAACAAACGATGAAATTCGCATCTCACCGTGCTGGGCGTGACGTCAATCACTGTTTTTTTTTTTGACAGAACTTTAGAATCTTTTATGTTCGCCGTTGTGCATATATCATACTATTTAGGTGTAGATTCAATGTGCGATTTCGGTGTTAAATATTAACATTTTTCACGGAAAAGTGAGTGGAACAGATTTTGTAAAGGCCCAGATAGTTAATTTGGCCAATGTTGCTCTCCTTGTTGCTGTACTACGTTTAGGTGGAAGGCGCCTTTTTCTACCAGCTTGACAATCAAAATACATGAACTTTTAAATGTATGTAACTACCCATTCATTTAAACATCATATAGTTTTCTAAATCTTCTTCTAATTGAAAAAGAAGTAAAATACATAACCTAAAATTGTACGATTTTAAAAAGGTACAAAATCGCACTTACGTTGAAATGATCCCTACGTACAACCCCTTTAGTGTTTTCTGATATATCAATTTCACTCCTTCTCATGGTACGTAACCATAATTTTTGTTTTTAGCGCTTGATCGTATATTGGTAATGAGACAAATCATTTTTCTGGTGTTTTTCTTGTGGACGACTGGCACTGAGGTATTTATACAAAATCAAACATCAGACATTAAATGAAAATGCCAGTGTCTGACGTCACAACACGACAGCAGCCATTTGCATAACGTCACCGTCATTTTTGCGACTCATTAAAATAATCATTTTTTGTTAATTTTTTTTGGATAATGGGTTACATTTTAGCCGTTTTTTATTATTGCGATAGCCATTTATAATCTCTCTCACCAACAGATGCAAATAGACTCCTCCCCAAAAATGCCCGCTAAATTTGAATGGAATTTCTCTATTGGTCGTATTTATAGAACCCGAATTACAAAGCAACCGCTAGATTTGACCGAGTACTCGCGTGCGCATTAAACTTTGACACATTTTGCATTTTTGCAACAGACCAATCAGAATGCATAAAGGCGAAACGTATGAAAAACGCGAATAAATGGGGAGCCGGTGTCAGACGTGACTGTCAACTGTGTTATTAGTTTTTGTGACATTTCATCTGGGAGTTAAATAAGGTACTATCAATGACAGATGTAAACTATAAAGACATGGAACGACATTGTTGTAATTGAAGCAAGAAAATGTACAAAATGTGGTTGGACACTGCCAGAGGGCGATACTGTTCTTCCTCTGTTTCTTTACTGATACTACTGGTTTTTAGCTATTAACATATGTAGGAATGTTATGACTATCATAACTGCCGCAGATGTCGGTTTGAAATCCGAGCTCGTAGAGCGAGGATTTTAAGACATCTAAGGCTGTTATGATTCATAACATCCGTGATTTGTTCAATAGTTTATCGGTTTCAGAAAATAAAGACATTATAAATAGATATTACCTTTTGATATTCTCTTATTAATAACGTTTTCATTTCATTAGTTGGTCAAGTCTGTATGGGTTGATTTGTCGCCATGGTTACAGTTATATTTTGTTTGTTTTTATTTGTTACCTTTTTTCATATTACATAAATGTTTACATTTTTAGTGTCACAACGGCTACATAAAAATGGACCTTGGATTGCCTGAAAATACATTTCAGTTGGATTTCAGTACTTAATTATTATCGTTTGGAGTTTTCAGTCTCTTTGTATTAATAAATAGCCCTATATTATAGTTTCATTATTTATTATTTCATCTGTTGACGGTTGTTGACAGATCTGTATTTGTAATATTATTACCGTACAAGTTTTAAATATAACTGTACAACTTTAGTTATGACTTGTTTACCAGCCTACTTTTGCATATGTAAACAAAGGATTAATATCCTGAAACCGATAAAAATATTTAATACGTTTTTTTGAAATAACTTTAAAGCAATATTGTAATATTTGTAATATATGTTTTATGGATACTATTAACAAAGAAGAAAAATTTAATGTCGCCCTCTGGCAGTGTCCAACCGCATTTTATACATTTTCTTGCTTCAATTACAACAATGTCGTTCCATGTCTTTATAGTTTACATTTGTCATTGGTACTTACGTAAATGCAAACGATAATCCAGACATTTTTCGGTGGAAGATAAGGAAAAGGTGCTGAACATTTTTAAGGCCTACGATAGGGAGAATCCGGAGAAACCAAAGATGGAATGCATGGAGTTTACTGCAAAGGCAGCAGGTGTGAGTGTTCGAAGTGTTTCTAATATTCTTCATGAATACAAACAAGCATACCAACTTCAGCCACCAACAGTGTACCACCGACAAAGGGCAGTTTTGGACAATATCGATGAAGGAACTAAATGTTCTCTCAAGCGTATAATCCATTCCTTTTTTGAAAGAAATGAACCACCAACTGTAAACAAAATTTTAGCAGCGGTGCATGAGGGTGATTATTTACATCATCTTAAACGGAGTACTTTGTGGCGATTAATAAGAAAAATTGGCTTTCGGTGAGTGAACGGCCTCTATTTCTTCGTGTTGTAATGTAATTATTGTATTTGGCTTTATAGGTTCTCAAAAAGGTCACGTAATAGTGCCCTAAGGGAAAAAAATGAGTTTATTGTTTGGAGGCGAAGATTCCTGCGAGACATCAGGAAATGCCGGGAAGAACATAAGAAGTTGCACTTTTTAGATGAGATTTGTGTGAACGCTGGCCATGCTGTAAGTAAAGTATGGAAGGACGTTTAAAAGATCCATCGAGCAAGGGAAGTCATCTTGTAGTCCTCCACATAGGATCCGAGGACGGTTTCGTTGAGAATGGTTTGTTATGCTTCGAATCAAAGAAAACTACCCTTTGTCGATGGTACACTTTTGGTGACTGAAGTTGGTGTGCTTGTTTGTATTCACGAAGAATATTACAAGCACTTGGAACACTCACACCTGCTGCCTTTGCAGTGAACTCCATGCATTCTATCTTTGGATTCTACGGATGCTCCCCATCGTAGGAAGATGTTCAGCGCCTTTTCCTTACCCATCACCGAAGAATGTCTGGCCAGTCGTGTTTTTCAATGGAGAAATAGGAACTGCTCGCCGGTTCTGACAGCTCAGTAGTGTTCAGTGTAAAAAATAAAAGTGATATTATTTTTCCAATTATATTATATACGTTTATCTTATTAGTTATCGTTGTTTTAATTTATTTACAAATTTATATATATGTAGGGCTTTTAAAGTCTATTTTTTTCTATTGACTTAAGTACCAAATGTATTGTAATGATGAATAAAGCATTCTATTATTATATTATATTGATATCTCTCTTAACTTTCTTATACCCACGAGCTGTAATATATAGAACCTTGTGAAAATTAAGAAGAAATAGGTAGGTATGTGTTGTTTTATTTATTTGGACATGTCAAAACTTATAAGTAGTTAAGTTCTCGCCTTCTAGCAAATAATAGGTTCTTTAAAGCTTTTTATCAATAAAAACAAAACAAGATGTAGATACCTAGATATAATATATAGTTGGTATAGTTTTTATTGCTTGAACATTCCACGACTATTCGTAAAAAGATCCGAAAGTAATCTTACGATAGATATTAATAAATACATGTACTGTGGTGGAAACCAAAAGGTAAACGACTCAGCAGATTTGGCTATTTTTGAGTAGTGTGCATTGGGGTCATTGGGGTTTATCCAGTGGAGTAACCTATGTGAAATTGTTCCAGTAAATCATTACAATACATTTGGTACTTAAGTCGATAGAAAAAAATAGACTTTAAAAGCCCTACATATACAAAAATTTGTAAATATATTAAAACAACGATAACTAATAAGATATAATATAATTGGAAAAATAATATATGATATCACTTTTATTTTTTACACTGAACACTACTGAGCAGTCAGAACCGGCGAGCAGTTCCTATTTCTCCATTGAAAAACACGACTGGCCAGACATTCTTCGGTGAAGGGTAAGGAAAAGGCGCTGAACATCTTCCTACGATGGGGAGAATCCGTAGAATCCAAAGATGGAATGCATGGAGTTCACTGCAAAGACAGCAGGTGTGAGTGTTCCAAGTGCTTGTAATATTCTTCGTGAATACAAACAAGCACACCAACTTCAGTCACCAAAAGTGTACCATCGACAAAGGGTAGTTTTCTTTGATTCGAAGCATAACAAACCATTCTCAACGAAACCGTCCTCGGATCCTATGTGGAGGACTATAAGATGACTTCCCTTGCCCGATGGATCTTTTAACCGTCCTTCCATACTTTACTTACAGCATGGCCAGCGTTCACACAAGTCTCATCTAAAAAGTGCAATTTCTTATGTTCTTCCCGGCATTTCCTGATGTCTTGCAGGAATCTTTGCCTCCAAACGTTAATCTCATTTTTTTCCCTTAGGGCTCTATTACGTGTCCTTTTTGAGAACCTATAATGCCAAATACAATAATTACATTACAACACGAAGAAATAAAGAGTCCGTTCACTCACCGAAAGCCAATTTTTCTTATTAATCGCCATAAAGTACTCCGTTTAAGATGAGGTAAATAATCACCTTCATGCACCGCTGCTAAAATTTTGTTTACAGTTGGTGGTTCATTTCTTTCAAAAAAGGAATGGATTATACGCTTGAGAGAACTTTTAGTTCCTTCATCGATATTGTCCAAAACTGCCCTTTGTCGGTGGTACACTGTTGGTGGCTGAAGTTGTATTGCTTGTTTGTATTCATGAAGAATATTAGAAACACTTCGAACACTCACACCTGCTGTCTTTGCAGTGAACTCCATGCATTCCATCTTTGATTTCTCCGGATTCTCCCTATCGTAGGCCTTACAAATGTTCAGCACCTTTTCCTTATCTTCCACCGAAAAATGTCTGGATAATCGTTTTCTGGGTGAAGAAATTTTACCTTCTTCAGCCATCATAAACCTTAAGAAAAACCGTTTTAACATTTAATCAATATTAATCGTTTGCATTTACGTACCTTATTTAACTCCCAGATGAAATGTCACAAAAACTAATAACACAGTTGAGAGTCACGCCGTCTGACGCCGGCTTCCCATTTATTCGCGTTTTTCATGCGTTTCGCCTTTATGCGTTCTGATTGGTCTGTTGCAAAATGTATAAAAGTTTAATGCTTTGCGCGAGTACTTGTAGAGTCGGTCTTAGTCGGTCAAATCTAGCGATTGCTTTGTAATTCGTGTTCTATAAATACGACTAATAGAGAAATTCCATTCAAATTTAGCGGGCATTTTTTGGGGAGGAGTCTATTTGCATCTGTTGGTGAGACAGATTATAAATGGCTATTGCAATAATAAAAAACGGCTAAAATGTAACCCATTATCCAAAAAAATTAACAAAAAATGATTATTTTAAGGAGTCGCAAAAATGACGGTGACGTTATGCAAATGGTTGCTGTCGTGGTGTGACGTCAGACATTGGCATTTTCATTTAATGTTTGATGTCGTGTAAAACTCGTTAAAATAGCATTTAATGCAGTATTTTGCAGTGGAAAAGAAGGATATTATTGATATTAAGCATCCAAGGTACTGTTAAATAAATCAGTGCCAGTCGTCCACAAGAAAAACACCAGAAAAATGATTTGTCTCATTACCAATATACGATCAAGCGCTAAAAACGAAAATTATGGTTACGTACCATGAGAAGGAGTGAAATTGATATATCAGAAAACACTAAAGGGGTTGTACGTGGGGATCATTTCAACGTAAGTGCGTTTTTGTACCTTTTTAAAATCGTACAATTTTAGGTTATGTATTTTACTTTTTTTTCAATTAGAAGAAGATTTAGAAAACTATATGATGTTTAAATGAATGGGTAGTTACATACATTTAAAAGTTCATGTATTTTGATTGTCAAGCTGGTAGAAAAAGGCGCCTTCCACCTAAACGTAGTACAGCAACAAGGAGAGCAACATTGGCCAAATTAACTATCTGGGCCTTTACAAAATCTGTTCCACTCACTTTTCCGTGAAAAATGTTAATATTTAACACCGAAATCGCACATTGAATCTACATCTAAATAGTATGATATATGCACAACGGCGAACATAAAAGATTCTAAAGTTCTGTCAAAAAAAAAAAACTGATTGACGTCACGCCCAGCACGGTGAGATGCGAATTTCATCGTTTGTTCTCGGTCAGTGGTCGTAAACTTAAAAATAATATAAATTTTAATTAACAAATACATAAATTTAGGGTATATTATTGATAAAATTTTATTGTTATTCATTTTTTTACAGCATTAACTATCTTTTATAACCAATGTTGCTTAAAAATCTAGCATATTATGCGCATACCCTTGGTCAGTTTGAATTGTCACTTTGAAGTGACAATTGTCACTTCGATGTGACAATTGTCACTTTGAAGTGACAATTGTCACTTCGATGTGACAATTGTCACTTCGATGTGACAATTGTCACTTCGATGTGACAATTGTCACTTTGAAGTGACAATTGTCACTTTGAATTGGCAATTCCATATGTTTGTAAAAAAATAAAGTTGTTGGCCCCTATACGCCTTCGTACTTATGATATTTGGAACTGAAATTAATAAAACTAACTAACTAAAGTAACTAAAAGCTAACTAAACTAACTGAAAATTAATAACATAAAACCATGGAAACTAATTTTTTTATTATTATTGTGTTAAAGTTAGTTTTTAATTATATAAGGGGATTAGCAAGCCTTTAATTTACGAGAAAAAATGTGCACTCGAGTCGCAGCCGAGAGTCACATTTTTTCGAGTGGATTGAAGGCTGTTTTAATCCCTGAATGTTAATTAAAATTCAACGTTTTATCCACGACCACGGCTAAATTAGGAGCGTGAAAGCCGTATGAGGTGAAAAATTCTGATTTTGAAAAACGTCAGATTTGACAAATTTATTTTGAATTCTAATCCAGTAGTGTATTATAGGGCCTTTTTAGCCACGGAAAACAGACGTATTAAACCTTCTTAATATAGTGGTCATGGATAAATTATATTAATCCATAAATCAGTCAATACTTTTTTAACAGTGTTTAAAATAATTGAAAAAGGAAATATTTATTTTGGCAATAAGTCACGTAACTTTGGTCTTCTAAATTTGGTGAACATTTAGTAAAATTGGTAGAACCTTAGTATTTAAAATACAAGCAATAGTAAAACAATAGCAACAGTTCTTATTTTAGTGACACAAATTTCATTTCTCGAACTATCATTATTTAGTATCGCACAAGTATTTTTGATATTAACTTTTTTTTTTGAGTACAGTGCTAGGGGTTCAGAGTTTAATTTGGTTATTATATTTATTCCCTTATCTAAATAAGCATAATTTTTTTTATGAAATTTTATTTATCGATGAAGCCACATTTACTACAAATGGGGTGGTTTCAAGTCAAAATTTCCGTTACTGGTCAGCTGAGAATCCGCAATTCGTCATAAATGCAAAGAGACAGTATTTACAAAAAAATAACGTTTGGCGCGGAACACTAAATGATAGAATAATAGAATAATGAATTGGTCCTTTCTTCTTTGAGGGTAATTTGAATATGAATAGGTTTTTAAATTTTCTTGGGAATGGGTTTGGGAATGTATTAGACTTACCGTTACAGAAACTCCATAATTTAAAGCTCGATTTAAAGTTTCAGTTAGATGGTTGTTCTATTCATAACAGTATTTTGGTAAGAGCATGCTAAATGAACATTTTGAAAATCTTTGGATTGTGCGAAACTGTCCTTTTATTCAATGGTTAACCCCAGATCCCCAGACTAAACGCCACTCGATTTTTTTCTGGGTTTACTGAAACAAAAAGTTTTCAAATCAAGGCAACAAACTATACAAGCACTATGGGCTAGGATAATACAAGCCTGCGTAGAAATTACTCCAGAACAAGTCCAAAAGGTAACTATGAACATGCGTAAAAGGATTGACAAGTGCATTGAAATAAATGGTGGATTAGTAGAAGTGACGAGAATCTTGTAATTTTTGTAACGGACTTTTTGTTGTAAGTTTCTATTTCCTTTTTGATGTGTCAAGACTAGGCATAATAATAATACCATGTTACTATAGTTTAACTTTATTTCAATGTTTCTTCATGAATAACTTGACTTAGAATAAATTTATGAAAATGATAAGTATTGCGCACTTTTAATTTGGCTACAAAATCGTTACCTATTACTTAAAAGTTTTGGATAAAATTTAGTACAGGTCCGTTTCGAGGGTTGGTAAATCCAATGGTGTGCACAGATTTGTTTCTAAAAAAAAACCGCTAACATAAATTTTTAAAATTTTGCTTCTAAGAACTGACTTAGTAGGATTTTGTAGGAATGTGACGCTTTTTGCTCCAAAAATACACTTCATCAAGTTCTATTATTTAAAAAAAATGTGGTTAAAATCGCACTATAAAAATTTTATAGAGTGACTCGAGAACAATTGGGTCACACTCTGTATATATGTGTGTATGTGTATATGTGTATCTGTGTGAGTCTGTGTGTGTATGCATGAAGTATATCATGTCTACCTCAGTATTTATAGTTGTTTTTGTTACAAGCTTTTATTATTATGAAATAAAGTGTTTCTTTAAAAAATGTGTGTCAATCAAGAGTAATTAAGCGGTAAAGCTTCCTAATAAAATGGATACAGGTGCTTAGAGTCAATTCTCAACTACTTTTAGAGTCCACCTCAGCCATCTTAATCAGTATATTTGCGCATGTACGCTCTCTAGTAGCTAAAATACTCAATATAAAGGCTTTTGTTCAGGATGACAATTGCTACAATAACGTATGTCTCATAAGTTTAAGCACAAATTTCCAAATTGTCCAAATTTTTTGGACCAAAAATGCATTTACATAAAGTTTTATAATACATAGTAACTAACTGTTTCTTAAGCAACTAAATTTTTTTTTCTTTGGCATTGGGCTTGTAGCCATGCAGCCAGTCACAAAAGAATATGACTTTTTTACATGGCGGAATACTAACAAAACAAAAAAAAACAAAGGGAAACAAACAGGGACACACGTTTCATGTCCAGGAGTCTTTCAGGACCTTATATGTTACACAATACAGTTTTAGACTACGGATAGGAGGTATCGACTTACAGAGTATCAGACACTAAGGAAACGAAAGCTAAATCTACTTAAAGATTAATTTTAGTCGCTTCTAAAAAACGCTAGTAATGACAGGAGGTTGAATGCAGGCTGTATATTACATTTTCTAATGCCCTCGTATAGTTTATTACTTGCTTGAATATTGTTTGGACATTCAAAGAAAATATGGCCCAGATGACCAGTGGAGTTAAAAAAGGTACAAGTGTCAGACGGGAGAATTTTAATTTTAAATAGATGTGCCGGGTAACAAGCATGGCCAAATTTCAAGCAACTAAATTCTAAACTTAAATTAAATAAAGAGGACCATGGTCTTCTACAAGGTGCAACTTTCTGCAAACTATAGCGTTCAGTTTTGGACCAAGCATCGATTTCTCAGACCTTTCTATAATTCTGCATCGAAGTTTCTCCTCATTTTGAGCTTCCCATCCTCCATCGTAAACTTTTTGAGATAAATGCCAAAAAATCTTCTATGGGACGAGCCTGAGGAAGGTTAGGAGGATTGTCGTTTCGCGGAACAAATGGACCAAATGGTATGTTATGGTCTGCCAGCCAATTTTGAGTTTGTCATGCGTAGTAACAGGACGCAAGGTATGGCCAGAACATAATATCGTAAAATAGATGGTTCTACGCAATATATTTTGATTTTCAAATATGCGTAATATTTCGACTTTAAGGATTCGTCCAACCAAATCATAAATTTCTTGACGAAAAGCCATTATAGTACAGAAAATTAATTGAAGAGAGAAAATAAAAAGTAAACCAAACTTTTCATTACATACTATGTTGTTGGAGGAAACTTTGATACAAACCTAACCACGCTTTTTTGAAATTACAGGTAAGTTGCGTTACAGCATTCTGTAAGAAACGGTAGCAATGGTATATCCTTCTTATTTATATACATAGTATGTCCACAGTTAGAGTGGATAAGAGGGTAAACTTTTTTATTTCTCATTTTATATTCTTCATAAAAGTTTTGCTTTTGTTAAAAATATGATTGTCATGGAGTAAGTTTACATCACATACAGGATGTTCAGAAAATAAAAAAATCTTAAAATTATGTAAGAGTTCAATTTTAACGATATAAAAACTGTCAATAAGAAAAGTTGAATTGAAATTTATGTCCGAATTCTAATTTGTGGATAAATCTGTCTAATTCGACTTTTTATAGTTAATAATGAAGTAGAAAATAATATGCAGTAAAATGGCAAATCGAGGATAAATAAGTGTCACTGTCTACCACAAGACAACTTTTCATCAGTTAGGTATATAGTTTTTAATTTTTATACCACGTGATACTTCTGGAAAATTTAAAAAAAAAGTCGAATTGGGCAGATTTATCCACAAATTGGAATTCTGAAATAAATTTTAATTTTAAACAACTTTTCTTATTGACAGTTTTTAATATTGTTAAAATTAAACGTAGTTTACTCTTACATAATTTTTAGATTTCTTAATTTCCTGAACACTCTGAACATGATATGTTAACTCCCTCCATAGCAATGTTATTTTTAATAAAAGCAAAACTTTTTATGAAGAATAAGGTTTCCGCGTAAAGTGAGAAATAAAAAAGTTTACCCTCTTATCCACTCTATATATCCATAATCATACTAAATTTAATATAGAGAATTTATTATTCTGCACAAAAATTTACTTTATATATTGTTTCTATAACTCTCTTCTAAAATGTCTAGAAATGTACTAAACAAGGCCCTTAGGGTCTGTCTAGGGGTCAAGCTTTCCACTCCTGTTGTAGCTCTACAATTCTACAATCTACATGTAGAGGCCATTGAATTTTCCCTTGAACTAAGGCGTCAGATTCAGGCAGAAAAATTCATTCTGAAGTCCTATAGTAAACACTCGTTACTTATAAGAAAGATTAGTAAATTGAATACGGCTGACTTATCATCGAAATATTGGATTAAGAAAAATTCACCACGTAGCGTGTTTCGCACATCACACATTATCTTACCAACTATAATAATAATAATAATAAGTCTTTATTTTCCATTAAGCAGTATAGATAATACATAAAAAGAGAGTATCAATTGTATCAACATATCTAACAGAAAATTGCCGAAGATCAGATGGTAGTGCAAACCCGCGGGTTAGCACTACCCCTGTAATTAATCTTAAGCATAAAAAAAAATATATATATATATATATATATATATATATATATATATATATATATATATATATATATATATATATATATATATATATGATAATTAAATAAAAAAAAAGATAACTCATTATAATAATCCAGCTTATTGTTCTATACATATACAAAAAAAAGGAAAACAAGATAAGAAATAAAAATATAACTGATTACTCCAATACAAAGGACAAGTTTAAATTTTTCACAAATATATTATATTTGAGTAAGATTATTTTTAGAGATTTTTTAAAGGTAGAGAAAGATGAAAGATTTACTTTTAATATCAGATGGCACAGAATTATAAACTTTGCAGATTTGATATAAATGATCATTTGAATACTCTGTACAGTGCAGGGGAGGAGTAAGTGTGCCTTTAGTGTAAACCTAATGTTTATATTATGAACATCTGACCTGTAATTTATGTTTTTATACAAATAATTTACAATACAATATGAGCTTATCTCCTACTAAACCAAGTCATAATTTCTATGACTTATCAGAACATTTTGCAACCATCATCCCAAAGTATCATTTAAATCCAACCCTTAACAAAATTGTATTGCATACACCCTTACAAAATTACAAGAATTATACATCAATATACAGTATGCCCACAGTTAAGGTGGATAAGAGGGAAAACTTTTTTATTTACGCGGAAAACTTATTTTTCATAAAAAGATTTGCTTCTGCTAAAAATATGATTGCTAACATATCATGTACTACAGGATGTTCAGGAAACAAAAAAATCTGAAAATTATGTAAGAGTAAACTACGTTCAATTTTAACGATATGGAAAACTGTCAATAAGAAAAGTTGTTTAGAATTAAAATTGATGTCAGAATTCCAATTAATTTTTTTTTTTTTAACCAACAAGAAGAAACAAACTAGTAAAATATTCTTAATCAGCTCCTTTAGAAATCTCTTTGTGCAAGATTACATCGTAGTGGGTTTAAAGGAGTTTAAGATAGGGGCCTTTAAAGAATAATATATTGTCAAAAATAGTATATTGTCAAACTATGTAGTTCGAAAATCACAATAAACACACACAACAGCTAACTGATACTCGTATTAGAAAATAATTCATGTGATGTAACCATATCAAAATATGAAGTACCAACGCCTTTTTCCAATGCATCATCAACAACTAATTCGTCGGTAACAATGAAATCAGTATTATTCGTTCATTATTATATTATTCTGAACAAATAATGAGGAATAGATTTTTTCCTTTAAGAATCCGTTTTACAGATAAAAAAAAATATTTTTAATTCAAAAATTTGTTCCTTTGACACCTTAAACACCTTTAAATCCACTACGATATAATCTTGCACAAAGGGGTTTCTAATGGTGCTGATTAGGAATATCTTACTAGTTTTTTTCTAAAATACATTTTTCTTGAAAATCGACCCTATTTTTCCATCCTAGAATCGGACGCATCTGACTAAAATCAAATATGGTTACATCTAAATACTTACTTTGTAGGTATGCCGGATGACTTTATGACGCTCGTCTCTATATCCTCTTGGTTTTACAAGATATGAATATCACATTTGGGCACGTCAAATAATGATTAAATATGTACTACTTCGACTGATTCATCATTTTCTGTCACTTCCGGTTTCACGGGAAATGACGCTAATTTTAGTTTTTTAAATGGAACATTCGATACCTATATTTTTACATTTTTCAATTCAAGTGGTCATTTTGTATACAGTTATGGCATATTGAGATAAAAATATTAATGACTAAAATTTTTATGAGCAAATTTAATTTTTCACCTAGGCGGCTGTGACCTCAAAAATGTTTTGATTTGCTTCAATAATTAGTCAAAATATACTTACTATTATGATATTAAGTCATATGACATTTGTGTTATAGGATCTATCTTAAATATTTCGGAAATTATTTTTCCAGAATAACTAATTTTTATAAATGGCACCATGGTGGCTCACATTATGTTGCAAAGTACTGCTTGTTTGTTGTTACATGCACTGTTGTACCAGTGTCTGCAATCCAGCTTTCTTGTGAGAATAATCCGTTGTAACAAACCAGAGAGTCTCCAAAGTTTGATTTCTTGAATGTTTTTGACAGTGTTTCCCTTTTTTATATCTTTCACGGTCACCAGACCTCACAGGACAGTCTTTCTAAAAGTACTTTTTTATCCACATCTATGGCATGAAAAATGACCACCTTTCTTCTTACTTTGACCACCTATTTGAGTATTTACTGAGCTTGAACTCGCTCTACCTGATGTCTTCATGCCATTCAGTTACTTTACTTTGCTGGTACTACTTCGAGCGACAAATGCACTTTGCGTTTCTGAAATATTACATTGCTCTATTGTTTTCAGTTTTTCTATCAATACTCGTAGGTTGCGATTACTTGGTGGCATTGGTTCCCAAACATTTCGAAATTTATCACAGTCAGAACCAAAAATTTACAAAATACGTTGTTTAGTCATTGCATCCTTCAGCTCCACAAAATGTTTTTGCAGGAGTGCGATATGTGAAACAATGTCATTCACACAATTTGACCAACTGAAAAATTCTCTGACCATTAATTTGCTCTTTCTATACTTCACTTGACGAAGTACATGTCATAACAACCGTAGCAGGTTCATCCTAAAGCACTACATGGTTAATGGAGAGGAGACGCTAAATGACAACATTGTATCAAGTCTGGTTGTTCGCATGACAAATGTTTCGTACTCTATTTCAGTTGCTGCATGTTCGGACCCACCTGCAGGACTTGGCTTCTTTCTATCTGCACTCACAATGTCTACCGAACAATGTTTCCTCAGCTGTAACTGTACAAACAACTTTGGCCAGCCACTTGCACCTTGCAACTGTGTTTGCACTCTATTGGTGGCATTGGTGCACTTAAAACACCTGAGTGAAAACTATAGCAATAGCAAGCCTGTAAACCCTTTCACAACTGGAACTTTACGTAAAGGCTTCTCTGGAATATTTGTTGCAATCAATTCTTTACAGGTTTAAATAGCACCTGAACCCTGAACCCAATATATAAGATTTCGTTTTTATTGAATGTAAACTATTAATCTAAGGACATGCAAAAACATTTATTGAGCATTTTAGAAAAAGCAGAACCATTATATATTTTAAAATAGGTATAACAACAACTTTCTATTGTCTCTATCACCAAGGCTCTATGCACAAATCCATATTTGATTAATAGTGCAGTGAAATGGTAATTTGGCTGGGAAAACAATATATTATGCTATTCACATTTTATTTACATGAGGGGAGGCTTTGGAAAATCTGAATTCTGTTGGCATGAATGACTGTTTTAATTACTGAGGTTATGTTGAAAAGTCAAAAACTTAACCACAAATTTAAATTGGTTCTACATAGTTGCCAGAGTGAGACCCTAAAGAAAGCACAGCAATGTTATCAATAAAAAATTTGGCAATTCAGCCAAAGATAAGTGACAGTGACGATCAATTAAATCTGATACTTCAATATTTTGTCAATAGTAGACAACCCTGAGACAACCTAAGAAAAACATATAGCCTCCCCTCATGTAAATAAAATGTGAATAGCATATACAGAGTGTTTCATTTTTAAATGTCGTCCTTTAAGGAGGTGATAGAGCATCGAAAAATAAGTCGACCTGACCAAAAAAAAAATATCCAGTGGCGTGGGAAATAGGGTGAGAAATAGAGGGCGTCACCCCAGTATCTACGCCACTGGTGATTTTTGACATGAGTTATTCTTATAGGATTGTAGGTATGTAGTTCAGTACTGCCTGTGCAAAATTTGGTTAAAATCGGTCGTATGGTCTAGAAGTTATGACAAAAAAACGATTTTTTTATTCCAACTTTGAAGGCCTGTAACTTCGTTACTATGCATTTTTGATATAGGTTTTTTGGGCAGGTCGACTTATTTTTCGATGCTCTATTACCTCCTTAAAGGACGACATTTAAAAATGAAACACCCTGTATATTACAGTAGTTTTTTCTTTATCATTCTTTATGTTTTTTGGGGTGCTGGATCCGAATTTTAACTTTGCCACGTCGTAAAAGTGATGCGTTCTGAGAAAATTGCGAAAAACTGTGAAAAAATTCTTCCATTTTCAGTTCTTTGTTTATAACTTGAAAACTAAGCACTTTCAGAGAAAAGTGTTTTTATATAAAAATAAGGCACGTTAAACTTTTTGCAAAATATGTCCTTAGGTTTTTTTCTTCAGGTGAACGGTTTAGGCGCTAAAGCGCATTGAAGTTAGTATATTATTATATCGGACGTAGTGGCTAAGCCAAGAGCAACTTCCTCATTTTTCGTGGTGAACTCTACAATATCCTTATTTAAAACAATTCATTTAGTTATATGTTATTAGATTAATTACCTACATAATATTGTAACTAAATAATTATCAATTTAATTAATTAAAAGTAAATAATGCGGGAATTATGCATAATTACCGGTAATTATTTATAACCACCAGTAAATGTGGTGAATGTAAGAAATTTCTTTAAATTTGTTACAGTAACCGGAAATTATATATAATAGCTAGTACGTAGTGGTAAATGTAATAAACAGCTTAAAATTTTGTTTAATTTATCACATTCACTGGTGAATATACAAAGTATCCAACATCCAATACAGACAGGTCAATGTAATAAATAACAAGAAAAATTAATAGTGCCGCAGACCCCGAAAGTGAAACAAGATGCAGCTTCGGACACGTGTTACGGAGTTATTGCTCACCATCAACGTAGCGTAGCTTAAAATGATGGATCCGATGAATAGGATCAGGAACAATAACTGAGTACAGTTAGAAAGTAGCAGCGCACACAGTACTCAAATTGTACCTTCGTGCACCATGTGCCAATTTATGGCCTCAAATGATAACAGTCAGCACGGAGAGCCCTATGCGTACTGCTCAATTTCTACCTAGGCAAAAAGTAATAAATAACATTGCAAACAGGAATCGACTTGTCTACTTGCTGCTTTCTTTAGTTCTTATTTTAGTAGTTAAGCCGTATTTATGTCATTCGGACGTATTTTCCTAGCCCATCCCGTGTTCTTCTGTAATTTACACAATGTCTGAGTGTATGCTTGAACGATTTACTTCTAAGTTGTCAAATATTATGAGGAATAAAAAACAAAACAGTAGTTTTCTTAGTAAGGAAAAATACCGTGATTTAGTAAACAAAGTGAAGGAAAGTAAATCCAAAACTAGTGACAAAAAACCGGAGGACTATCAAAGACTAAAATGATATGATATTATGAGGGTAGGTGATGTTGACAAACTTATTTATCCTGTAAATGAAGAGAGTTCTGGCATTAGATTTTACGTACACACTGAGGATCTTTTTACTTTAATTCATGAAGCACATATCGCGATAGGTCATGGCGGACGAAACAGGATGTTAAGAGAATTGCAAAAGAAGTACAAAAATATTACTACCGAGGAAGTGATGATTTATTTAAATTTATGTGAAAGTTGCCAGAAAAAATCCAAGGTACCCAAAAAAGGACTTGTAGTTAGGCCAATGGTGTTTCAAGAAATGAATTCAAGGTGCCAAGTAGATTTAATCGATATGCAATCTCAGCCAGATCATGACTTTAAATTTATACTTGTGTATCAAGATCATCTAACAAAATTTGTGCAATTGCGTGCGCTAAAAAGTAAGCGTGCGGAAGAAGTTGCGCATGTATTAATTGACATTTTTACTATATTTGGAGCCCCTAGTGTGTTGCAGAGTGACAATGGCCGGGAATTCAGCAACCGAATCATAGAAGAAGCGTGTTCAATGTGGCAAGAGCTTAAGATCGTGCATGGTAAACCTAGACATAGCCAATCCCAAGGTTCTGTCGAGCGTGCAAATCAAGACATAGAGAACATGCTTAGTTCTTGGTTGGAAAGCAATCAAACTAATAAATGGTCTGAGGGATTGCGCTTTGTACAGCTGATGAAAAATAGAGCCTTTCATGAGGGCATCAAGTGTAATCCATATGAAGCAATGTTTGGCTCACCTGTGAAAGTAGGTTTAAAAACATCTTCTCTTCCCAATGATGCCCTAGAAAAAGTTAACACTGAAGAAGACCTTCAGGTCCTAATTGAAACAGTGAACCATGAGGATGTTTCAGACAACAATATTGCTGTAGACGGCACGGGTTCAGAGAGCAACAGTACACCTTCTAACGGACGTCCATATGAAAATATTGCAGGTCCTTCAACTATGTCTGCCATTATAAATATACAAGGAGCTGTTAAGAAGAAACGAGCAAGCGCCAAGGAAGGTTTAGAAGCACAAGCAAAGAAGATGCAGAAAATTTCAAATCTAAAATTTCCTCTTGGTAAAGTGGGCGACACAGTAAAGTTACGAGTACCGGATGTTGATAGAGCAAGACGCGACCCATGAAATATGTTAGCAGTAATATTAGAAGTTCAAAATGATGAATTTTATCAGCTAGGGACAAAAATAGGTCGATTGTCGCAATTGTATACCAGAAACCAATTTACAACTTGCGAAGAACAATTTATTTCGATAGACAACGTTCCAAATCTGAGCGTGTCTCTTCGAGAATGTGTTAGGAAATTATCTCTGTCTGGTGGTCAGGGGTATCAGCGCAGCAGAGAAAAATAAAAAGCTGTGTACCTCCAAATGTCACAATAGTTTAGCATGCCATAATAAATAATAGGAAATAATAGTACATTTTGTTTTGTAGCAAATTGGCAAACTACAATTGATTTGCTTATTTTGTTAATTACTACTAGATCTTACTTGTTAATGTTAATTCAGAAGTGTTATTTGTCAAATTACCTACACTACACGTACTTTGTTGCCTATGTATTGTTCTACTTTGGACATAGTTTTCTGTTTCGAAATGAAATCGTTCACCTTAGGTATTTTTAAAATTTCCAATTTGTAATAGGTACTCATCATTTATCTAATGTTTATTTAAAATGGTTTTTATTTTTATTTTCTATAGCATGCCTATGATATACTCGCATACTTGTAAAATTACCAGCTTGTACTGTTTTTTAAATTCAATAATAAAATATTTACCTTACAATGTTGTTATCAAATTATTAATTAGGTAATTTAACGAACAAACATGGGTAATTATAAGAAAACTAGTAAAAGTGATAAATTTACTTGTATTTATTAAATTAACCGTATTACTTTGGAAACTATATAAAATTACCGGTAAAAGTAAATAATTTGCAAATATTTCTTATATTCACCAACGCTTCTGGTGAATATGAATAATGACCGGCTATTATATATATTAACCAATTTATAACATTTACCGTAACATATATATGCTATTCACATTTTATTTACATGAGGGGAGGCTTTGGAAAATCCGAATTCTGTTGGTATGAATGACTGTTTTAATTACTGAGGTTATGTTGAAAAGTCAAAAACATAACCACAAATTCAAATTGGTTCTACATAGTTGCCAGAGTGAGACCCTAAAGAAAGCACAGTAATGTTATCAATAAAAAATTTGGCAATTCAGCCAAAAATAAGTGACAGTGACGATCAATTAAATCTGATACTTCAATATTTTGTCAATAGTAGACAAGCCTGAGACAACCTAAGAAAAACATATCATAGCCTCCCCTCATGTAAATAAAATGTGAATAGCATATAGGCAAATCGTAATAAAGTATAATATAATAAGTTTAATAATAGTATATTGTACAGCTGTAGGAAAAGTCTTTACATTCCCGGACGACCGTGAAAATTCCGAAAATGTTGTGACAACACTGGAAACACTGGATAATCATTAAACTGACACTAGTGACAAAATGAATAAAGAATGTAAATGTCAGTCCTTTCCTTTCGGATACACTGGGACTGAGGAGCAGAAGACAATAACGAGCACACATGTAAAAAAACTTTTAATTGATTTTGGCAAAGTGGCAGTATGTGGTGAACATGTAAAAACTTTCATGCTTGACAATTTAAAAAATAATGTAAGTAAACTAGTTCCTCATTTACGTGTGTATTATTAACGCATTTTAATGCTCCAATTTAGGATGCTCTCAGGTACAGGATTAAAAGAGACCCCAAAGTTGATCCCTTGTATCAACCCTTTAATTTTAGAAAATACGAGGGTTTTGTAAATCCAGAAGAACGTTTGAAACTACAAATAGTATATAAACCCGTAATACCATTCGAAATAAATATAGATACATTTGAACTTATAGATAGTTCTCATAATGTAATCAAAATCAGAACAGTCGGGGAATCTACAGGTAGGTTTTAATTGATTTTTAAATAAATATGAACAACTTATTTTTAGGTCCACGCCTCAGTATATCAGTAAAACGACTTAATTTCTTCATAACTCCATCTGATAAGATAAGTAAAAGAACTTTCGAAATTAAAAATATATCGGATGTTCCTGCACAATTTCTATTCGAATGTAATAAAGAACAAGACATTTTTCAAGTTGTACCTGTAAAAGGAACTCTTCAAGGCCAAAGACATACCTACATTGAGGTTTACTTTGTTCCACAAGAACAAGGTTCCTTTTCACAACAGCTTAACTGTTTAACTTGGTGTGATGTAAGTAGAACATATTCATTTCAAATACATTCAGTGACGATCGAACAAAAATAGTATTGTATAAAACACATTAATTATATTAAGGTTAAAACTCATCAATCTGGTTTCCTAAATAAATATTTGCCAATAGTGCATGCTGTATATCAATTAAGTCAAATGGTCTCCAAATAACATTATACATCCATGGTTCTCGTGAATACATCATCGAAAGGATATTCACCAACCAAGCTTATTAAATATCTAAATAAAAATATCACAATTAAAAATATACTGTAACAGGCAAGCCATCATTGCTTTCAATGCCGAGAGCAACGAAGGCTTCATACCTCCTAGTACAGAGATTATCAGGACGACCATCTTAACAGAGTAGCCTGGGTATAGCACTTGGAGCTCTGTATTTCGTTCGTTTCTCCCCCTCCTTCAAGGCGATGTTTGCAGATGCTGAGAACTCGATGATGTATATCACCTTGATCTGATAGTCGAGGAGAACTTATGTCAAGTTTATTGGCTCGAATTAACATGACTGTCAGGAACGATTAGTTCAAGTAAGTTCCGGTAAATTCTCGTTTTCGACAACGGATTAGATATCTTTGGGAATAAAAGTAGCATTGGTGTTTGGTCTATCTCGTACGGATGGTGTAGATGGTAGTACAGCACTCGTTAAACCGCATTATGCCGGTGGAAGTCGCATAAATCGGATGTGAAGATAATAAATGCATCGGGAAATTCGGCGCTAGGCGGCAGGTGCTGCAGTTGCAACCAGCAGCCTCTACACCTATTACGCAACTTCGATAGATGGTGTTAATAATGAATCTCCCGGTCGATAAACTTAGTGTTTCGATAATGTTATGGGTTTACCGACGTGATGCTGAAACATACTGTTCTGTTCGGCAGCTTTAATTTAAGCTATTAGTTGCTTCGGTGAAACCTCAGTTACTGACTCGCCAAGCTCCTCGCCTAAGGTCGAATACGAGACCGAGTTCACCTACAGCGTTCTATATTGCCTTCAACAATAAGGCACCATCTTCTATGGTTTCATATGATCTCTCACTAACTATAGAAGTGGGTCCGACCTCCTGAGGTTATTACATACCATATTCAGTGCTACTCTGCTATATGCATACGCTCCAGTCTCAAGAGTCCTTGCCCCCCCCGTTGCCGTGGGTGGTATGAAAATCGGACGACCTAGGATGAATACTCCTATGGAATATTCATCATCTTGCTGTTATCCATGGCCAATTGGCCAACTCATATACTCGCTACTTAACGAACCCAAAGGACTAGAGCAGAATCGGAACCGCAAGCAAATTAGTGGTAGAACCTTGTTCTTCCCCGAAAGTTCAGAATATCATATGTGTTGGAGTCGGTGTCCTGGATGTGGCGTTGTTCCACACCCAGGTATCTGTAAATTTTTCAGGTATACAGATGTCGTAGGACGCTTCCGTCTGTGAGCTGCGCATCGTCATGAAATTCTCCGTATCACCCTCTCTTGAGGCAGCGTTGCAGTCGTTTTGAATTACCCTGTATAACAGTTGACATTTATTAAGTGGTGTTTCAAATTTCTTAATTGTTTTTATTATTTTTACTCATTTCAAATATACTTGCAGGATCCATTTGCTGTAGAACTGTTTGGTCTATATAAAGAAGAGGATTCTACTAATGTAGCAAAAACATCTTTTAAAAACTATCCGTTTTCTTTTCACGAAACGATTGGTTATGCTGCGTATTTACAAGATAGCACCGAGAAGCAATATACTCCTTTCTCCCTAAGTAGGAATAATATAGATTTTGGAAGAGTACTGAAAAATGATAAAAATCCCAATTGTCAGGTAACTTCTATGACAAACCACATGAAACATGTTATTAATGTGAAATGGCCAAAAGGTAAAAACGAGTACTCAGTAAGTAGTTCATTTTAATTTGTATTTTATATTTTAGATGACAATGTTTTCAAAGTAATTCCCAGATGCATAAACATTCCTCGTAATAATTCAGCACTATTTGAATGTTATTTTACTCCAGGAGACAACGACGCTCTTTATAGCAAAATGTTAACAGCTCAAATAAATTGGATATCGCATCATAAATCGTTAAGGGAAAAAGATGAGGCACATTACATACCCATTACTGCCACTTTGAGGGTTCAAGGTACAACCACCTACTTCATGGATCTTTTATAGAAAATTACCGGGTAACTCTTACTTAGACTTTAAAATTAGGGTAGATCGGGGTTGTCAGGCTACTGTAAGTTTTCGAATGAATTTCAAAACCCCATTCTTCTATCGATGATCCTGTGAAGCCATAAGTTTTATACAGGGTGTTTAAGTTTGGCATGATCGTCTAGTTGTAATTTAGTTAGGACCCAAACACGTTGTGTTTCCTTCCCAGAGTCTTTAATAGAGTTTGGTATTACTTGTTCTTAATATTGTGCTAAATTTATTTATTTCTTGGTTACTAGTTTTATTAGAATCTGATACACTTAATTTACCTATTGTTTTATTTAAATGTAACCTATTGCCAATCGCTTTAGTTTTAATATCGAGAGAAATTGACAAAAACTCATAAAAGAAAATTCAAAAGTTTATTTTCGTAAAAAGAAAAATTGTCAAAATACACGGAAACATAATTTGGCTTAATATGCATTTAACAAAACTCACCGCCATCTGGCCCGAGTTTTCAACTCATGGTTGAACGAGGGGCAGCAAATTCTCCTGCTACAAGTTATCTACCCGTATCTTGTATACCAGGATGTTGAGGTCTGTTGATCATGTCTACCAACAGATTAGCGAACAGCGTGGTGCCAAGAAGGGCCTTGCAGGTTGTAAGGAAATGTAAGGAAAACCTGCTGATAGACCGCTGTATTACACAGGATTATGTGCAATACAAGCGGAATCTATCAATGGCCTGGATTGATTATCGTAAGGCATTTGACACAACATCTCATGAGCTATTGCTTCACTTGCTCAGATGTCTTGCGGTACCAGCACCACTAGTGAGATGCATTAAACAACTGTTGCCGCTTTGGAGAACTCGCTTCACCATAACATCCGGTGCCGAGCGAGTTTCGACAGAGTTGGTGACATTTAAGAGAGGAGTGTTTCAGGGTGACTCTTTGAGTCCGCTCCTCTTCTGCATCTCACTGCTGCCGCTATCTGTTGAACTCCGCCGAACCCGCGGGTATATGTGTGGGCCACCCAACAACCGGACGCATAAGGTCACCCATCTATTTTATATGGATGACCTTAAAATCTATGCGTCCGGAGAGCAAGACTTTAAAAATGCTCTACGGGTGGTCGAGGATTACACGCGGGCAATTGGTATGGAGTTTGAGTTGGACAAGTGCGCAGTCGTCCACCTCAAGAGAGGACGATGCGGGGAATTTCAAGAAGATGCGCAGCTAGCAGACGGAAGAATCCTACGACATCTGGATGCCGGAGAGACCTACACATACCTGGGTGTGGAACAGCGACACATACCTGGGTGTGGAACAGCGACACATACCTGGGTGTGGAACAGCGCCACATCCAGGATGTGAACCAAATAAAGGATTCTCTCCGTGGCAAGTACAGACACCGACTCCGAAAGATCTGGTCCTCAGAACTTTCGGGGAAGAATAAGGTGTCTGCCACTAATATGCTTGCCGTTCCGATTCTGCTCTACTCCTTTGGCGTAGTCAAATGGGGAGTAGATGAGCTGCGTCAATTGGACAGGAATACCCGCAAGATGATGAATATTCATAGGAGTATTCATCCTATATCGTCCGTTCCTCGTGTGTACCTCCCACGTCAACGGGGGGGCCGAGGACTTTTGAGTCTGGAGTGCATGCATGGCAGAGTGGCACTGAGTATGGCATGTAATGTCATCAGGAGCTCGGACCCACTCCTACAGTTAGTGAGAGATCATGAAACTGTGGGAGTTGGCGCTTTATTGTTTAGGGCAGCACAGAGGGCCGCAGATGAACTCGGTCTCGTGTTCGACTACAGGCGAGAAGGCCGGCGAGGTGACTCAGTCACTGAGCTTCCGCCTAATCGTCTGACAGCCCACATCAAAGCTGCCGAACAGAGAAATCTGTTCAGGCAGCACGTCGATAAACCCCTGCACGGTGTTTTCTATAACAACATAGAAGCACTGGGTTTATCGACAGAGCTGACCTTCGCATTTTTAAGGTCAGCGGAGCTGAAGTCGGAGACCGAGGGATTCATTGTGGCCTGCGAAGATGGTGTTATTAACACATTGGTCTATCGTAGTCGCGTGATGGGTGTAGAGGTACCTGATATCAACTGCAGGACCTGCCGTCAGGCGCCGGAGTCGCTCATGCATTTATTATCTGCATGCCCGATTTATGCGACTTCGACCTACATCCACCGACATAACGCGGCTTTACGAGTGCTATACTACCATCTACGGCACTCGTACCAGATAGACCAAACACTAGTGCTGCCTTACGTCCCCGGAGATATCGAGTCCGTTATCGAGAACGAGAAATGCCGGATTTACTGGAACTAGTCGTTCCCGACCGTCAGGCGAATTCACGCCAATAAGCCTGACATAGTCCTCCTCGACCATCAGACCAAGGTGATGTATGTCATCGAGTTCTCAGCACCTGCTTAGACAAACATCGCCTTGAAGGAGGAGGAGAAACGGACTAAATACAGAGATCTCCGGTACCAGCTCCAAGTGCTATACCCAGGCTACTCTGTCAAGATGGTCGTCCTGATAATCGGTGTACTCGGAGGTATGAAGCCCACGCTGCTCTCCGCATTGAAGACCATGCCTGCCTGCCAAACATCGGCAGAATGGTTGGCTGGTCAAATGCAGAAAGCGGTCATCTTGGGATCACTTCGTCTACTTAGGGCACACGAGTCTGGAATTTACAGTGACTAACCCTGCGGGATGTGGGGAGTTGCTGTAGATTATTCACTGGTGCTCTCTCTGTGTGGTGTCGGAGGCCACAGGGAGACTGTCCAGCATTAGGTTCGGGAAACCGGGAAAATAATAATAATAATAATAATAAATGTTTTGTGCAAATGATCTTTCTCGGCCGAATCTGAAGTTTGCGGCCGAGGTGCACCCGAGGCCAAGCAATCTTCGGATAAGACATGGAACGACATTGTTGTAATTGAAGCAAGAAAATGTATAAAATGCGGTTAGACACTGCCAGAGGGCGACATTAAATTTTTCTTCTTACTCTGTTAATAGTATCCTTAAATAGTATATTATATACCGCGGGACTGAAGTAGTACTTTTAATCCCGAAGGTAAAGTTTTTGGCCAGACCGAAGGGAGGGCCATAATTTACCTGAGGAATTAAGAATACTACTTCAGTCCCAAGGTATATACAATACTTTTCGCACTTCCGGAACTGAATGCAAATGTTAAAAAATAACGAAAATTGTTGTGTTTAAAAAATTTCCGATTTTGCGATTGCGAAGTCTCTCTTAAAGAACACTTACTAATAGAAGGTCTTGATAAACGTTGCCATCGTAACGTTTCTGCAGCTTTATCGGAACAAACGCCAGTTCAATATGATATGAAAATGACGTATCTGGTATGAATCAAGTATCTTTATCTGCTGCATTAACCCAGCAAAAATTAGTTAATATTGCCAATTGTAATAATGTTAATGTAAATATTAATGAACATTACCATTCTAAGTAATTTTTTTCAATAAAATACATATTCAAATTATTTGTTAATAATTTCATTCTTCCGGGATTTCTGTCATTATTTGATCCCGGAGGGATTAAATGTAATACTTCAGTCCCTATCAAAATGGAGTGAAGTTGTTACTTTATTCCCGGAAGTGCGAAAACATATATTACAATATTGCTTTAAAGTTATTCCAAAAAACGTATTAAATATTTAAAACCAGTAGTATCAGTAAAGAAACAGAGAAAGAACAGTATCGCCCTCTGGCAATGTCGAACCGCATTGTATACATTTTCTTGCTTCAATTGATACAACTTTCTATCTGCCCGTAAATGATTGTCATGGAGCTTAAAATATTCACCTCTTACCAAAACCACCTTCATTGGCGAACAAATGATGAACAGTGCAATATTTTAAAAAATGTTTCTGAATAGAACATCAACAGATTAAGAAAAAATAACACTCTGAAGAACAAATGTTATCTGAATTAGATACCTGGCAAACGATTTCTTAATGCCTTACTAAGTATGATATAAATATACGTTTAGTTTTTAATTTGTAAATTTAAACA
Source organism: Rhagium mordax (assembly GCA_963680705.1). Lineage (NCBI taxonomy): Eukaryota > Metazoa > Arthropoda > Insecta > Coleoptera > Cerambycidae > Rhagium > Rhagium mordax. The sequence goes on along the minus strand of OY796661.1, from coordinate 56,828,975 downwards.
TCTACATATAATAATGGAGAAGACTGTGTCCTAAAAAACTATTTTTAGGTCACTCATTTCCAGAAGAAGAGTCATGGATTGCCAATATAGAAATTTTCCCTCCATTAATAATTTTGCCACCCTGTTTGCCAGGAAATACTGCAAATACAAATTTTAAAATTGTTGCTACAGGACATCTTCCTATTATGTATAAATTTGTGGCCCCCAAAAAAACGTATAGTTAATTTTATTTTACCTATATACACATTACACTTACCTCAATTCTTTTTAGGAATATTATTATAAAACCAATGTCAGGTGTTATAATACATTTTTATGCAATTATTGTAGTACAGCTTTGCACTGAGAAGCTGAACACGAGAACAATATATTCAGAAGAATGGTATATTGAATTAAATGGACGTAAAGAGAAACAAATTCCTTTTCATATTAGAGGAGAGGCTTCTATACCCACCGTGGTATTAGGAAAAGACAATTGTATCAAATTTGAGAGCGTCCAGCCTGGTTCTCAATCTGTGTTAACGGTTCCCATGAGAAATACATCTAGCTTTCAAATACGGTATATTTATATTTTTTAATCTTAGTTTGAGTGCTATTTTTAGATGATAACATTATACACTGACGACCAAAATTAACGCACCACCCAAAATTTAACACGATTTTGAGTTTCATTTTTTTCTTAACCGTTTGTCTGATTTTAATGTTTTTTTTGTTTTGTAGGTTAACTCTTCTAGAATGTGTAGCCGTTCCGATTTTAAGTAGAAATTATTTTATCTTTAAATATGGGGTGTAACAATTAATAAAGCTATGTTTTTTTTAAAAAATTCAGAACACCCTGTGGGAATCGCTAGCAGCAAAATTAAACTCCAGTTTAGACCCAATTGTAGCTTCATCTTTTCTTAACAATTTCTTTTTTGGTACACTTTTTTATCTTTGCTATTAAAGGAGATATATACCGAGTGGCGAAAAAAATAAAAAAATGTTTATTGGATTCTTTTTTTTGTTACTTAACTGATTCGAAAAAGCTTGGCGTCATTAGATAGGCAATTTAGTAGGCGACAAAAGCTATAAGGTAAAATGGTAAACATGAAAGAATCAAAATCTTTAAAAATTGATGTTTTTCTATCCTCGTTCTTTATTAAGATCTGATTGAGCTAAATCTAATAAATTGGTTACGAAAATATGACCAATTAAAAAATTTCTGTTTAAGGCCAGCCAGGGTAAGAAATTGGGTGAATACAGACAACTTTCAGCTGGTCATAATGTCATAATTATCGAAATTATTTAGGTTTTCCACTGCTATACCTCAATAATTTTAAATGTATGTAGTTTGTTTTTTATTAATTGCGTAATTAGTTTGTTTATACTATTTTGTTTTATAAGAGTATACATATTTTATTTTATTTATTTACTCCTGACTTACCATAATGTACAATTTTGTATTTCTAAGTGGTCAATATATCCATCCATCCATCCATCCATCCATTCATCGCTATATCCATCCGTCCATCTCTATATCCATCCATCCATCCATCCATCTCTATATCCATCCATGCATCCATATCTATATCCATCCATCCATCTCTATAGCCATCCATGCATCCATCTCTATGTCTATGTCTCTGTCTATCTATGCTTTTAAATAGCGTTTACTAGCATTTTTTCTTGGTAACAAATGGACCGATTTAGCTCCATCAGATTTTAATAAAGAACGAGGATAGAAAAACATACATTTTTGAAGGTGTTTGTCATTTTGATATTTTCGTGACTTCCATTTTGAACTATAGGTTTTATAGGCTACTAAATTATCTATCTAATAACGTCAAGTTTATTCGGATCCATTAAGTGAAGAAAAATGGCATCCAAGAAACAAAAATTTTAAATTTTTTTCCATTCGGTATAGTTATCTCCTTTAATAGCAAAGATAAAAAAGTGTACCAATTAGGTCTGAACTGGAGTTTAATTTTGCTGCTGGCGATTCCCAGAGTGGTTTGAATTTTTGAAAAAAAAACATGCTTTATTGCTACGCCCTATATTTAAAGAAAAAATAATTTTTACTTAAAATTGGCACGGTTATATATTCCAGAAGAGTTAACCTACAAAACAAAAAGAAATATATTAAAATCAGACAAACGGTTTAGAGAAAATCAAATTCAAAATCATAGTAAATTTTGGGTGGTGCGTTAATTTTGGTCGTCAGTGTATTTCACCTAAGGTTTTTAGTCACTTAAATATATTTACACAAACGGACATTTCCGCAATGGGACACTTTCGCCAGACCCTTAGATGTTGGGAATTACATCTGAAGTACCTTGAATGCTGGTCTAGCTAGACGTCCCAATGAGGGAGATCCAAGTTTGATCCAGATTGATATCATAAATGATACGTCATTAACACATTCAATAGCGCATCGGACTATCAATTCGTTTCTACTCGGGTTCCACGTTCGTTTTCGACATTAGGATAATTTTCTGTTGCGACTGTTGTATTCATATCTTGAGAGAATTTTTTAATCGTTCGATACAATTAGATACAAGGAATAGTGTACTTGGTGAAAGAATAAATAAGAGATGCAACGCTGTAATAATGATGGCTCGCTGGGACATTACGAAGTTACCTCCATAATGCTTCAAACCACACTGTTAGTTTGGTAAAAATTCATTTTACCAGACTAATTTGAATAATATATGTTGAAAACGAACGTGATCAAAGATTATTTTCAAATAATTTTTTTCAAAATTTTATACAGAATTTTTGTTCCACTAAATGGAGATAAAAACCAACCGCAGTTAGCTACATATTCAAATTTATGTCTTTAATTACTCGCTTTTACTGCCTAATATAAAACAATAATTACGATTAGGTTTTTATCTGATTTCTGTTGTCGAATAACGTCATTCCAATTAAATATGAGACATTAGCTTCTGTAAAATGAGAATTGGAAACAAGAGCTAATCATAGATAAGTATGTACAGAATTTTGATGCTTTTACAGATATAAATTTGACCCTGCTGATTGCAAATTTATAGAAATAGTTCCAAGCGAAGGAAATTTATATTTAAATGATGAAGTATACATTAGATTTTGTTACACTGGAGATATGTGTGCGCCAAAGAAATTATATATAAAATATGGATTACAAGCAATTCAGAAAATTGAGGAATTAGTTGGAGAACCATATTTCCAAACCCTAACAGTTTATACGAAATGTGCCGTCTCGCAGTTATGTGTAAGTACATAATTTCTATATGAAATAATACGTTAATTATTTTACATAATACCAAGAGGCATTATTACTCCTCACCTCTATTTAAACTTAAAATTTCCTTGTAAAAAAAATTCTCCACTAATTTCGTGAAAATATAACTACATACTTGCGTGCATAGAAATCGGCCCAGTGTAAATATACAGGGTGTTTCAAAAGTAAGCGTAAACCTTCTGGGGGCGTAATCCTCGGATAAAAATAAGACAAAAAGTTCCTATCAACATGGGTCCGGAAATGCTTTCTGATGAAGTTCCGGCCTTTCGAATGGGGCACCCTGAAGACGATTTTTCCGCAATATTTCCGAAACCGTTAACAATCAAATTTCGAAAATACATACACTGGATAAACTTTTGACGCAAAACTCGATGCTGAATTCAGAATTTAAAAATTTTAGTCAGGGGCGTCACATACCGGGAAGGTTATTAAGGGCTAAAATAACCCCATTTTTTTTTCGTTTCTGTTTATTAAGGTTTTCGTTAAAAATTATAAAATTTTAAAGTTTTCTACGTAAAAAAAGTACTCTTCATTCCGATAGAATGAACCGTTTTCGAGAAAATTGATTATGAAAAAGATACAACAGTCGATCATACAAACGTTTGTCATTGTTTTCAAGTAATTTGAAGTTTTACTGATACCAAAGATAATTTCATATACTAGATAGTCAAAGCCATTGTTTATTTCATCGCCCCATCTTCTCTCTCTAACACATGCAAAATTGGATGCCAAATAAAAGAGAAGTATTGCAGTATCATGAGTTAAACTGAGATGAAGCTTAAGTTGAGGTCGATTTATGAGCGATAAAATTAAACAATAGGTCTGACTATCTAGTGTATACATGATCTTTGCTGATACTGATTGGCATTGTGACATGTGATTTAATTTTGGTACAGTCTAGTTAGTAAATATTAAAATTAAAAGATTCAATAAAATAAGAACCTTTTTTATTCGCTATTTAAAGGGCCGTAACTTGCTCAAAAAGCATTTCCTGACCCATGTTGATAGGAACTTTTTGTCTTATTTTTATCCGAGGATTACGCCCCCAGAAGGTTTACGCTTACTTTTGAAACACCCTGTATTTTTTTTAGAAACTATTCATTACATCAAAAAATAATGCTGTTTGTAAGACAATTTAATAGGTTTTATTAATATGAGATTAAATTTATCAAGAGTGCTTATCGTTCATATGCGTAGCAACCGGTAAACCAATGAAACGCATTTATGTGGTGGTTGTAATGAGAATAACAAATTTAGAAAAGATTGAAATTATTGCCTTTGCAACTGAAATTTGCACATTATTCGTTTTTCATAATTTGATTAATTTTCAAGTGTGTTAGTTTAATGTACAGGGTGTCCCAAATTGCTTGATTTTGGCTGGTTTTCCTATTTCCAGACCAGATAGAGAAAAACTGACATATGAGTCTAGAGCTCGATTTTTGTGAAACGCCGATTGGTGAAAACCACATTTCGATATCTCTCTTTTTCTCTATCTGGTCTGGAAATAGGAAAACCATTCAAAATCAAGCAATTTGGGACACCCTGTACACTACACCGCAAAAAGCCGCCCGAGTAATTGCTTTAATCGAAAATGAACTAAGCAAGCGAGCTGTTGTTCGACAACTGAATATGACACACACAGCGGTTCAACAAGTGTGCCAACGTTATGGAGGAGACTGGATCTTTCATAGGCGACCTGGAACAGGCAGAAAGCGATTTACAACGGCTCGTGATGACTGACCCCTAAAACATCTGCGATCGGTCTAAAACGTACCCCAGCTCATTGTCAAGCACGTCTGTATTTTACACGAAACCATCTGAATTGGGGATCTGTTCTGTTCCCAGATGAGACCAGGATATGCCTCTATAGTAGCGACCGAAGAAGAAAAGTGTACCGAATACCAAGAAGGCGATTTGCAGAATGCTTTTTTGAAGAGCGGATTGCTTATGAAAATGGTTCCTGCATGATCTGGGGTGCAATTTCTATGGGAGCACGAACCGACCCTGTTTTCATTCGTAGGGGAAACCGTGGTCACGGAAGAGGAGGTTTAACGAGTGCTCTAGCACAGCCCACTTAGTGGAGTAAAATCCGCCCGAAATTATGCACTTGGGTGACCCCTGGCGTAGAACCAGATGAGACCTTTACCATTTTGTAGGGCATGTTTTGGGGCATATGTGGTGTGATCTACAACTTTTTTTAGTAGGGCACTTTTTTTTAAATAGCCTTAGAGTGCGTTATCTGCACAATTTGAAATCATGTGTTTTTTGGCGCATACATCGCCATTAAAAAAAAACGGCTAGACTTACCGCCCTGAAATTTTAACCACTTGTGCACAAAACCTAAGCGCTTCGAATGGTATAAACCTTTTTTTGGTAATACATCTATATATTACCCAAAAAAATACGTAAAATCAAAACTTCCAAGATTATGCATGAAGAACTTCGATATGCGGTTAGCTATGTGAAATATTCAAAATTTATATATATATGCAGTTAATGAAATGTAGCCTAGATATTGAAAAAGTTTTTAAAAAAAAGTTTGAGTTGATATCTGTAAGAGTTTTCGAGTTATCGAATTTTTAAAAAACGCTCGGGTTTACACGGAGTGAAATATTACGGCGCGCTCAGGCTTATGGCATAAATACAGGTGCCTCTCATGCAGCAAGTAGTCGATACCTCGGTCGATACCTATTATTTTAATGATTAAATGACGACCATTATTATGAATTTGAATATTTTTTGAGAAAACTGTGCACTCTGTGACTATTCAGACTTTATTTACTGTGTTAGTTCGGATATTAGTTAGGATATTTTCTATTAATCATAGTGCTTAGGTGTAAGACAATTTTATTATTAGTGTTTGACGGCGAATTGGTAAAAAACTATTGAGTATGTGTATGCTGTGGTTGTCTTAAAAGTAGATTAAAGAAACATAATTATTTTAGCTTTAAAATGTCGGAATGCTTAATTTGTGGTGCTCCATGTGACCCTTCAAGGAATAATAGTGTCAATAAACCCACACAAAGAGGCCTTTTAAAAATTGTTAAAGTCGCTGAGCGAAGACAAGACAAATTTTCAGTAAATATACTTAAACAAAAAAAAAGTATTCTAAGTGGTAATAGAAATTTCAAGTACCACGTCGCATGCAGAAGTTCATATAATAGTCAAGCAAATATAAATAAAGCCACAGTAAATAATAACTGTGCGAGTATCGCGAGCTGCAGCACTTCCAATTTGCGTGATTCCAGGAAAGATGGATTTGAAATCAGAAAAATGTGTTTGTTCTTCCCAAGACGTGAAGTAAATTCTATTTCTCCTTTAAATTTGTTTTTTAATTTAGATGCTTTTATTGTTGATTTTCCAATAATTTGACTATTTTGTATTACGTGCTCTTGAACATAATTTACAATTTCTAAAAATATTTCATTTCCAAGTGTTTGTGTTGATTCCGATGTTCGATCAACACTTAGCCAAATTTCAGAATTTATATTTCTTTCTGATATATAGTGTCCATAACAGGACTTATGATACCTACTTGGCATCATAGGCAAACAGATCGGAAATATTAGCTAATCTTGATATCATTTCAAAGTCACTTTTTTTCTTTGCAGCATCTAAAATTTTAAGTCTCGTCTGTTTTCCTGAGCCTGTTCACAGATACAAATAAAAAATAATTACTGTCAGTTAAATATACAGGGTGTCAAAATTTACACATGTACCTATTCTACATAAAAAACAATGCTTCGTTTCAGAGTTACAGGGTGCTGAAGAAGTTTTAATTTTTGAAATTAATTCATTCAAATTCGGTACATAGAATGATTTGGAGTACATAGCATTTCAAAACATTTATTAAACAAAATAACCTTGTCTTTTAAAAAAAATAAACCTGTAAATTTTGACTTAGGCTTCCTGAGACACTCTGTACATACCCACATTACCTACATATAAAAAAAAATGAAATAATGAATGGTGTAAAATATACTTGAACTTCTATAAAAATAAAAGCTAAATCGTATGGAAATTAGTTTTTCTTGTTTCTTTTTTCCTTGCCGCTTACAGAACACACACATTTTTCTGATTTCAAATCCATCTTTCCTGGAAACACGCAAATTGGAAGTGCTGCAGCTCGCGATACTCGCACAGTTATTATTTACTGTGGCTTTATTTATATTTGCTTGACTATTATATGAACTTCTGCATGCGACGTGGTACTTGAAATTTCTATTACCACTTAGAATACTTTTTTTTTGTTTAAGTATATTTACTGAAAATTTGTCTTGTCTTCGCTCAGCGACTTTAACAATTTTTAAAAGGCCTCTTTGTGTGGGTTTATTGACACTATTATTCCTTGAAGGGTCACATGGAGCACCACAAATTAAGCATTCCGACATTTTAAAGCTAAAATAATTATGTTTCTTTAATCTACTTTTAAGACAACCACAGCATACACATACTCAATAGTTTTTTACCAATTCGCCGTCAAACACTAATAATAAAATTGTCTTACACCTAAGCACTATGATTAATAGAAAATATCCTAACTAATATCCGAACTAACACAGTAAATAAAGTCTGAATAGTCACAGAGTGCACAGTTTTCTCAAAAAATATTCAAATTCATAATAATGGTCGTCATTTAATCATTAAAATAATAGGTATCGACCGAGGTATCGACTACTTGCTGCATGAGAGGCACCTGTATTTATGCCATAAGCCTGAGCGCGCCGTAATATTTCACTCCGTGTAAACCCGAGCGTTTTTTAAAAATTCGATAACTTGAAAACTGTTACAGATATCAACTCAAACTTTTTTTTAAAAACTTTTTCAATATCTAGGCTACATTTCATTAACTGCATATATATATAAATTTTGAATATTTCACATAGCTAACCGCATATCGAGGTTCTTCATGCATAATCTTGGAAGTTTTGACTTTACGTATTTTTTTGGGTAATATATAGATGTATTACCAAAAAAAGGTTTACACCATTCGAAGCGCTTAGGTTTTGTGCACAAGTGGTTAAAATTTCAGGGCGGTAAGTCTAGCCGTTTTCTTTTAATGGCGATGTATGCGCCAAAAAGCACATGTTTTCAAATTGTGCAGATAACGCACTCTAAGGCCATTTAAAAAAAAGTGCCCTACTAAAAAAAGTTGTAGATCACACCACATATGCCCCAAAACATGCCCTACAAAATGGTAAAGGTCTCATCTGGTTCTACGCCGAGGGTCACCTACCCCTAGAAAGAAGCGAGTTAGACCGGCGATTTTACTCCACTAACTCTACTACGTGGGCTGTGGCTCTAGGTACATCGAGGAGATTTAAGCAGTTCATGTGTCGACTACATTGGAGACGAATTTAGTTTTATGCATGACAATGCGATGCCGCACACCACAGGAATCGTGCAAGATTACATTACAGAAGTCGGTTTTCGGGTTATGGAGTGGCCAGCATACAGTCTCGACCTAAACCCAACCGAACATTTATAGGATGAGCTACAACGAAAAATTCGAGCTAGACTTCGTGCCTCAACCTCGATCCCAGAGTTTATTTATTATTGCAGTAGAAAAAGAGTATCTAGCTTAACATTCCACAAGGAACAATAGCTAATTTAATTAGATCTATGCCTAATCGTATGACAGATGTTATTAGGGCAAGGAGGAGTCATACCCATTATTAAAAATTCAATAATAATAACCATACTTCTCTTAGTAATAAAAAAAAGTCGAGTTGTTCCATGTATTAATTTCACTATGTTAAGCCTAAGAAACCAAAATAAATTTGAATAACATTTTAAATTGTCTTTAAAATCAAAAGTTTACGGTGGGTCAATTTCTATGCGCGCAAGTTTATTAGTTAAAAGTGATCTAATTTTAATGTTAATGGTATGTTTCAAAGCAGTACATTTTTAACAAATAATGCAAAAGTTATGGTGTTTAAAATTAACGACCATCTCCATAAACACATCAGTAATGCTAAATAAGTAAATAAAGAATAAAATAAGTAAAAGTAACATTTCAGGCCATTCCAAATCGCTACAATTTTGGAGAACTCCGATGGGATACGTTACTTAAAACTGAATTTTATTTATTTAATTTTGGAGAATCTACTATTTATTTCAAACTAAAGATTTTTTGTCGTTACGGCAACTCAGATGCAATAACTCTTGATCCTCAGAGTGGAGAGGTTAAACCAGGAGAAAAAATTAAAATAAATATTTCAGGAGTTGCTAAAACTGTCGGTGAGCATATAGTAACTATTTCATATGGAAATAGGATAGGCATTAATTCAAAAGAATTAACACAGGATAGCATAATCGAAATTTTTGATATTCAGTATAAGTGCTCATTTCCTACAATTCAGGTTAGTTTTTTACGTGTTACATAAATAATTATTTCATTCCTTTATTTCATAACTTTAGATTCAAGAAATCGTGGAACATACCTTCGGACCACTATTTGGAAAAGCACATTTCTGGAAATATCTATGTATAGACAGGTAACGAGTAAGCTTCCATTTTCAAAAAGGTCTACTGTAGATTTTCGTGTCCCATTTTCTTATTACTATAAATGATAATATATGACTGATGGTCGGGAGGTAGCGTACCTCTCTCACCCAAATGTTCCGGGTTCAAATCCCGGTCGTGGCAGTGGAAAATACTGTAGTGAGAGGAATGTTTCCACTATACACAGATATTAAGTGTATGTCCCTTGTCTGTAAATCTGTATCCCCTCCCCCACACACGGCTCCTCTAGAGTCTTTTAGAATAAAGTAATTACTTTATTACGCCTTAGCAATGTCATCATACTTGTTCTGAATATTAGATTATTACGTCTTCATTGGGGTGCTGGAAAAATATTTTTTTAAAGTAATTATAATAAACACAATATTTTAATAAATTAGAAATTTTATGGACCAATTTAATAGTATAGTTGAATTTTTCGGGGTTAGGTCCTTTATTAATTTAAAGAAACAGTAATTTTCGTCACAAGTCCGGAAGGTGACTTGTTACAGTCGAGTAGATATTATGGACGAGGCGACGTCAGGAGCCGAGTCCAGAATATCTAAACGAGGCTGGAACAGCACCTTACGGACGTGTGTCGAATGATATTTTATTTCATCCCGTCATTTCTTGTATATTAGTATATTTGTATAATTTGACACTTGGTTATTTTCTTATGTCATTTGACATTTGACACTATTTTTTAATTTACGGTTGATTTTTATATGTCAAACAACTGTCAAAAGGTATAATAACAGTTTGTGATTGGTTCGTAATAAGTTTCCGGTGGTTTCCGGTACTTTACCGGCTCTGATACCGTAATGTCTCATTTTCCGGCTGCATATGAATACTGTACTGTTGTACTTTCCGGACGGGATGAAATAAACTAGTTAATCGAAACGTTGGCATGTTAATTAACTATAGTTTTCTTTAAATTGATACAGGACCTAACCCCGAAAAGTCCAACTTTACAATCTTTTAAATTGGTTATATTTATATTTATATTAATAAATTATTCAAATATTTAATAGTTTACTTGCAAAACTTTCACAAATAAAATTGCAGCAAAGATATTTTTATAACCATAAGAAATGTCAATAATGGCATTTTCTGTATATTAATACAATATATATATAAATCTGATTTAAGTATATTTAAGGAAGACAATAAAATAATCTTCGGATTAAAATAACGAACTACTTGTATTACTATCCTACATGAATTTCTCAAAATCAGATTGTAAAAATTTAAACACCGTTATTACTTTTTCAGTTCATGTGTTAAAATAAACGCATATATTCATCGCTTTTCGGATTTTTATGATGGCAATACGAGAGCAGCAAAAAAATGTGAGGGAGGCGTTTTGAGACTTCCAGATAGGTCCAGGATAGGTCTTACTGGTTTCGGATGTTTTGGAGATCTCGACTTCGTCTCGATCTCCAAACTTCCTTAACCAGTAAAAAACACTTATTGTCCTTAATACTTAATATACTAATACGTGTCAAAAAGCGACGCTTATAAAGTACATACGACATGCCACGGCTCAAAAATTTTATTATAAATTAGTATAGGAAATGGCGTGCAAAATCGGCATGAAAGGTTTTTTTCTCTGGAATTTTTTTGTATGGTGGGCGGATTGGGGTGGCACTTTTTTTTAAACAAAAACTTTCACTAGGTGCGCAGTGCGCGGGAAACGAAGATTGAAAAAAAAATTGTGTAGTACTACAGTCATTTGGTGCCCAAAATGGGGATTACTTAGAAAGTTTAACTGGAGTTTTGATATTTGGCATTTTCATAAATTTTTCTTTTCAAATATTTACTTTGTCGCCTCTTATTTTTACCGCTCGCGCCGCCATATGGGGCCAAAATTGTGACAATATTTCTTTTCCGACCGATTTTACGATGAAAAGAGTTATGTGATTAAGTAAACTAGAGAAAACCTATTATTTATGTACTACGCTGAAATTTTTCATTTCACAAAAAAAGAAGATTAGTACATAGATTATACGAAATTTTTTCTAGTTTAATTTATCACATCGGTAACTATTTTCTTCGATTTCTTCGTAAAATGAGACGGAAAAGAGCTGGTATCAGAAACCTGTTTTCGGGCGCCATTTTTCCAATATGGCGACGTGAGAGCGACAAAGATACGATGTGGCAAAGTGAGAATTCGAAAAGAGCACGTCGAAATCTATAAAAACAATAATTTGCAAAATTCCCGGAAAACTTTCCTGGTAAAACTACCAAATTACTGGATTATTATTATAGTTATTCAGAAATAAATTGGTTTCTATATTTTCAGATTGAACAATATTTTACGCGAGATATGTAATGGAGAAACAAAAATTTTGCGTCTAAATTTACCAGAGTTCGAAATTAGTACAGAGATGTATTACATAACATTACTGATCGAAAATGTTTCCTCTCTGGAAATGGATGTTTATTTAAAACGAGAACAACTATGTGATTGTCCTTTAAAAGAAGAGCCGGGGCATATAAATATTAGGAAAAAAGTGTTCGATTGTATCCATAGGGAAATGTTGGCAATTGAACTACAGGATTCAAAATTCTACGTAATGTATTATTTTCTTATCAAATATTGATTTTTATACTTAACAAGTAAACCGCTAAGTACAATATTATAATATGTCTCACCAACAGATATAAATAGACTCCGCCCCAAAAATGTCCGTTAAATTTGAATGGAATTTCTCAATTGGTCGTATTTATATAACCCGAATTACAAAGCAACCGCTAGATTTGATTGGCAAAGGCCGGCTCGGTTTTACACATTAGACCAGTCAGAACGCATAGACGCTAAACGTACGAAAAACACGAATCTCTTATTCGTTCTTGTGACATTTATTAATAATGTATGTCATCTGTGCTGTGTGTTAAGTAAGGTACCACGTATTTTTTTTTTCATGGCTTTCGGTCAAGGACCATACATCTAATCACAGTTGATAGTCAAGTACAAACTAAATAAATATTATTATTAATAAATATTAATAAACTAATAAACGCACAACATTACAATCGTTATCAAAATTTACAATCCTATGTCTAACCTAAAAACGAAAGCAAAAACCAGTACTAAATATTTGAGAAAGAAAACGAAGGGAATAGACAGGGTCACTCGCTTCTCGTCCTGGGGTCTGTCAGGACATTACAAAAAAAAACAATACATGGTGGACCACGGTTGAACGGGCAAAGAACACCAGGAAAAACATATGGTTCACAATTTAACCTAAAGCTTAATTTTGGTTTCTTGTATGAAACCTAAGGTAAACGTATAGATTTCAGTAGATAGGCAAAGATGATTCTGGCTCAAGATGGCGTCTGTCCATCCGGAGTGACTATGGAGAGGGTGAAGAAGTCTTCGAGGTGGTGGAGAAGAGCTTGGGGGTGTACAAGAGCTGAAGACCATTGCGCAATAGTCTTCGGGGGGTGGTCTTCGGCGAGGGGGTGTACAAGAAGTAATCGTCAATGACCAGAAGGTATTGCATCATCGTTAAAGCGTATAGCGCAATATTACGTAATCTTACGCAATCGTCATGGGCACACGTGCGCGTTCAAGGTTATTGCGCAATATTGCAGCATCCAGTTCTGAGAATGATAGGCGCACCTGCGTTCAAGGTTAGCGACTTGTCGAGACTTGTCTGTAGGCGGCTAGATCAAAGGAGTGATTAATGGTGAGTACGTGACTAAAAGAGCAACATCCATTTCTAAGAATGTACACGTGCACGTTCAAGGTTATTGCGCAATATTGCATCATCCGGTTCTGAGAATGGCGCACCTGCGTTCAAGGTTAGCGACTTGTCGAGACTTGTCTGTAGGCGGCTAGATCAAAGGAGTGATTAATGGTTTCCGGTGGTGACGAGAGTACGTGACTAAAAGAGCAACATCCATTTCTAAGAATCATACACGTTCAAGGTTATTGCGCAATATTGCCTCATCCAGTTCAAGGTTAGCGACTTGTCGAGACTTGTCTGTAGGCGGCTAGATCAAAGGAGTGCGGCGTGTGGGTGGCGAGTACGTGACTAAAAGAGCAACATCCAATTCTAAGAATGATGGAACACCTGCGTTCAAGGTTAAAGCGCTCTAGTTTTAGAACAAAGAAGTCTTTGAAGAAGAGCTGTCAGATATAAGTGATTAATGCCGGTGGTGAGTACGTGACTAAAAGAGCAACATTCAGTTCTAAGAATAATGGAACACCTGCGTTCAAGGTTAAAGCGTTCTCACGGTTTTTGCTGACTTGCAATGAAGTATGCGGAGGAGGAAAGGATATAATCGATGAGTCATCTTGCGTTCAAGTTTAAAGCGCTCTAGCACAATATCGTCTTTTTTTAATAAATGTTTTATTTTATTTTTTTAGTTTTTTATTTATTTTTTTAATTTTTTTTATTTTTTTTATTTTTTTTTATTTTTTTATTTATTTTTTATTTTTTTTATTATTATTAATATTTTTTAAATTTTTTTATTTTTGCGATGACGTCATAGCGATGAGCTCGAAGCAAATAGTAATGTAAACAAAAGGCATAGGCGTATGTTAAAATGCATGAAATGTATAATTATATTAATTTTATGGGGGTGCGCCTATGGTAGAAACCTTTAATTTAATATAGTCATTGTAAAACGTGACGATAATGTAAACATATGACTCATAGTTTGAGTGTATTTATTAACTGATGTAGATTTAAATAATTTACTCTACTATACTAGTGGGATAAAGATAGGGATATGTCTTTTTAAGCATATGACCGGTTTAATTTTCTGAGTTAAGCCTTTAGTTATCCAAACAAAGGGAGAGTTCTTTATTACAAGTATTAAATATATTAAACTGCTCCTACGAAATAGGGATGTAGGTCAAGAAGTTCTCCAAGAAGCTGTCAGAGATATAGGTGATTAGTGGTTTCCGGTGAGTCATAGGCACCAGACTTGTTATGAAAAACCCTGTATCTGTTTACAGACCTGTTATGAAAAACCCTGTATCTGTTTACAGACCTGTTTATACTAGGCTCCACTTTCAAGGCTATTCGCTCCGGATGGTATGTGTACATCAGCAGTCAGAATTATATCTTGCCGCTACAGTTCTGGGTGTTCGTTAAGAGCTTAACACCTTCATATCATATCACCACAAGCTCTTCAGCTCTTCAGACTGTAGTCTTGTGAGAAAAAACAGCAAAGACCAGAAACTTTTAATTCTAAAATTAGTCGCCGCATTTACCGTGATGGCGCTGCTGACGATGACGTCATCGCGATAGGCAGTGAAGCAAATAGTAATGTATACAAAGAGCATAGGCGTAGGTTAAAATACATTAAAAGGGGGCTATCATAATATTAATTTTATGGAGGTACGCCTATGGTAGAAAAAAATTAAATTTAATACGTGCCGATAAGGTAAACACACTCGTCTTGGAATGTTAATATATAAACATTTGCAGGTGTTCACGCGTAGGCTTCACAGATTGAACCTATATAAGATCAAATATTTTTAATCAGCCTCTATAGGTAAGACGGAGATATGTACGATTTATTCTGAATTTAAACTGAATATTTAGGGTTCAATGTTAAGCATTTTAGATGCTTGGTTAAAAAACAAAGAGAGTTCTTTATTACATGTTTTTATGATTTAAATATATATTATTAACTGTAAAATGTACAGTTTCATCAAAAGTTTTTATGAATTTTTAGTTAAAATAAAAAACACACGCATAATGTTACAAGATATTTATGACAAGTACATCGAAAAGTCTCGAACACACACGTCAATAGCATAATATCGGTCTGTTAAAAGCAGTAAGAAAAAAATATTGTAAACTTGTAGTTGGTAAATAAAAATCAAAAATAGGACAATATAAAATTTTATTTAGTAGGTACACACATTTGTATCAAGTAGTTTGAATGAAACGCTGCTTCCGCTTGTCAGGTTGACCGAGTGGTTAAGGAGTCAAATTTAAAATATCAGATTCCTCAACGGGAGCGTGGGTTCGAATCCCACACTTGACAAGTATTTTTGCTTCTGATGTACAAGATTTTAGAAAACTAGACATATTTATGACATTCACATTTGCTGGATTATACGTTATCTCTCTATTCAATAGAATGTATCTATTAGAGATATTTTAAGCAGATATTTTAGGTTAAAGACTAATGCATTTTCAATATTTAAAAAATGTTTTAGTCAGATGTCTAACTTCTCACTACTTAAATTACTTTCCTGATATAAGCTAATAATACTATATTTATTAATTAAATAAGTGTAATTATATAGATATCTATATTGTATATTATAAGAATATAATAAATATTTTTATACAGCAAGTTCATCTTTTATTGAAAATAAAAACATGCATGTATCACCTATGTTTGACGATTACAAGAATGCTGATATCAGTGCAGAGGTAGGAAATAAAAAATCTTTAATAACATATAAATACATATTTATTTAGGTAAACTAGAACACATCTAAATATAAAGCTTAAAATTTTTTCTTAAATTTCACAGCATAATTTTCTTTAGAATACAGGGTGGTCAGTTTATTTGCGGCTTTTCAAATATAAACCGTATACATTTTTATAGGGTTTCATGTATAGTCCGGAACCTTTTTTTCCTAAAGCTACATCCTCCACGGCTCTATTATGTCTTTGAGCTTCTTCCAATGCTTTCTGGGAATTCTTAGCATCTAGAATAGTTTTTCTAATAGCAGCCAAACCCCCTGAAAACGACCCAATAGCAGACAGACCTGCAAAGATTGGAATCAGAGGTAAGATTCCTCCGGTCTTTGGTAGCGGTATAATGTGAGGGACATAGATTTTCTTCCTCCCACCTGTTTGTTTGACGGCTATTCGTGCAGCCTTTAAGCTCATTGCTATATCCTTTTTTATGTCATGACTTGCATGCCCTTTCAGTAAATTAGTTAAATATGTTAGGATAGCTTTACGGAATGAAATTTTCTTTTTCTTATTACAGCCTCCTACTACACCCATACCTAATTTACGTTTAACCTTCATAGCGTTAGTGACAGTCCAAGCTGCCGCTTTTTCGCCTAACTTGGCGTCTTTAGATTTAACGCGTTCCCAAGCTCTTTGTTCGAGTATGTAATCAGCTTTATGTCTGTCTTCCAAGTTTGCGTTTTCACTATAAGCAATATCGTGTTCACGGCACGCTTGATCCAAAGGGTTAACGCCCGGATCCCCTCGAGCTAGACGTTTACGTAACTTTGTACCTGGACCACAATACTGATAACCAGGTAAATGCAGTTCAACAGGTAACTTGTTGATAATACTGTTAACCACACCTTTGCCTTTTACGTGTTTCCTCATTATCATTTAGATTAGAACTGACGATGTACGAGACTGAAACGTCTATAAATAAAGTGATGTATAGATCTTAGATATAACTGCAATGGCTTAATAGTAAATAAATAATAAAACATATAAAATGAAATTACATCATGTACTTGATGACCACGTGACCTTCGACTTGAGCTTTGAACAATTTGAGACTATATGCGGAGAATGCTGGAACGTCGGTGTGATGGCTACCTATCATAATTAGGATTTACATAACTAGCGTTATAGAAAATGCTTTGATGTGTATATAAGTATATGATTTCGATAACACTAGTTATTATTAGATAGACGCTCAAACTGAACAGACCTGTTGTGAAAAACAGGTTATCTGTTTTGAGAAACCCTGTATCTGTTTACAGACCTGTTTAATATAGCTGTTTACCTGTTCTGAGAAACCCTGTATCTGTTTACAGACCTGTTTAAAATAGCTGTTTACCTGTTTAACAATGAAGATAATTAAAAAATTTACTCTCGCAGCATATAAACCACCTAGGGAGAAGGTTTATGACTTGGCGAAAGATTTAGCGCTCAAGAAGAAGATAAAAAAAGCTTCAGATTCTATTCGAAGAAAGTACTTGGCTTTAAAATTAGGCCGAGCTGAACAATACAATACAATTAGACGTATTTTGAAGCCGGTTATTGATCCATTACAAGAACTCAGTGCTGCTAAGAATTTACATAGTCAACCTCCATCAGTAGAGGATACAAGTAAATCAGATTTAAAAATAAAAGAAAAAGAAGAAGACTACAAAGAAGTGGAAGAAGAAGAAGAAGAAGAAGATGATGATGATGATGATGGTGAAACAGAAGAAGAAGACGAAGAAGATGAAGAAGAAATATTTGAAGATTCAAGTAGTTCGATTGACCCTGCTCAATATCTTGAAGAGTATCCTTCTTTAAGTAGACGTTATTTAACTAGACTCTATACTAAAAGTAAAGATTTAGATGAAACATACGGTGTTAGATTTAATGGCGAATTGAATAAATTTCAGATTGGTAATATGGATCTAAATATCGGTTCTGATGCTGGTCTAAGTATTGGTGATAAAATTTTTGCTGGAAGCCGGGGTTTATACGAACTGCTATTTATGAAAAATCCGCAGGATTATGATGAACTGGACTTAGCTAATTATAAGGAAATCCTAGAAACGTCTAACGCACATAAACGAAATTATGATCCTGATAGTCGATTAAATGGAAATCGTTCTTTTAAATATTCTAAAATGATAAAGCCATTATTTAAGCGTAAGCCTAAAATAAAAGCTACTCCTCCTCATAGTGGAGAGGGTATGGATATGGTTTACAACGAAAAACCTATAGAATACATCTTCTGGGACGACATAAACGAATTAGTTGACAGGTTAAGGCTTTTAAATGCCTCCAAAGCAGCAGGAAATACTGATTCACATGACAATGAAATCATAGCTATCATAAATGAATTGAAGGAAGCTGGAATTACCTGTTAAATAAATTATATTATAGATGAAGTTTTACATAATTGTTCATGATGTGCTTATTTTATAATTCACATTAGTGTGTAAATAAATGTACTTATATACATATCTAGATGTTTTTATATTTTAAAGTTTAAGATTTAGCAATATGCAGATATGATTAATCCTAACTTTATCCTTCCTTTAGAGCTTAGAGGTAGTTACAGTGTTTTATATTTTTTTTCATGGACATTCATGAACATTCATGAGCAGGTACATTTAAACAGGTCTGTATACAGGTAAACAGATATTTTAAACAGGTCTGTATACAGGTAAACAGATATTTTAAACAGGTCTGTATACAGGTAAACAGATAATTTAAACAGGTCTAGAAGGTCATGAACAGCCATGACATGCTCATAACATGATCATGGATGACCATGGATGGCTATGAAAGTATAAAAAGATATAGAATACTCCAGTGAAAGTATTAGACTATAGACCTTAGTGAAGATATCATGTCTTATCTACTAAACATTGAGCCTAACAGTTATGGGTTAAGGCATGCTGGCTCTGATCTACTCATTGGGGAAGTACCAGTGCAGATTAAAAACAATATTCTTCATATCAAAGGATGTAAATTTACTATTACTAATGGTTTAAGGGAATTATTAACGAAACAGCAACCGCATGATTTTAGCAATGACGATCTAATCTCTATAAGCATATCCTAATATTAAGTAATGGGCATTTAAGAAAATATCGGGATGGGTTCCGAATTAACCCAAGCAGTTCTTGGAAATATCAAAACATTATATCAAAACTGTTTCCAGTTAAGCGAAAAAAAACTAAAAATTCCCTAGATCAAAACCTTGATGCGACTGCACAAGTAGATGATAATTTAAGAAGTTCTGTTATTTCGAATAAAGGTCAAATAGAAGCACGTCAAAACTCTATTGCTGGACATGAAAAACAAACAGCATTCATCCCTAAGCCTAACATCAATGAACGTGTAACACCCTTCGGGGTTATTTCCCCCTGTAATGGAGCTGCATCACCATTCGAGATTAAGTCTAATATCTATGGAATGCACCCCAAACCTAGGAGCGCATCAATGTTACCCTATTAGCAAACTCATATCATTTGATAGATACTTTTAAGTTTTTGAAAATTTCTATTATAACTTTATCAATGAACAATATACTAAGTTAAGTGAATTATCCTCTTATAATGTACTATTAAAATTAAGTGAAATATATCCTTGTAACATTCACACATACTATATGCCTGAATCATCTTATAATTTGGATAAAGTACTAAATGTTTTCATTTAAAGCTTGAAAAAACATTAATTAAACATTTGTGTGTTTTATTTCTAGGTTAGGGTGTTTAAATAAAATCAAGTCAACATTTAAATAATATATATTAAATAAATAAAAAGGTATATATATATGATAAATATAATACAATAATAAAGTATATAGAGTAAATACAATAGATAAATGTAATAATAATAATAAAATACAATAATAAAAAATAATAGACGGAGATTTTTAGCTGCCATCCATGATTAATCGCTTCCATTTCCCACTTCGAATTTATTAATGTTAACTTCCAAGCTAAGAATTTTATCTAGAGCCCAGCCAGATCCGGATTCCGAGAATTCAGATAAGGAATTGAGAATTTCATCTTTCACATTAATTTGGAAAAAATGTAGCAAGTCCGCCCCTGAGTCGACTATTTGATTTTTTGTGTTAAAGTATTTTCGTTCAAAAATTTCAACTTCTCCGGACTTTCGTATAAATTCTCCACATAAACAAGTATTAACTTTTACCATCTGTAGTTTCTTTAGAGCATTTTGGATTCTATTTTTAAAGACATGTTCAGCATCTTCGAAAAATTGAGTAACATCTTTATGAGTTAGGTTAATTATTACTCCAGTTCGAACTCTACCCTGAAAAATTGAGGTTATATCCTCCCATTTCACTCTATTACTACGATTCTCTTTCGATAATCCCCTTCCTGTATGAGTTATATTTGAAATAAGTTTTTTAAATCGTTTAAGATGCCCCACATTTGTTTGTAATTTTTTCAATGTGCCCACTGGTAAATCTGCCGCGTGAATCACCTTATTGAACAACCTAATATTTTTAGTTAATTGATTAAGTTGAATGTCTCGTTCTTCTGGGATATATTCTTTTATTTTAACTTCACGGAATTTTCTTACAATTTGATCACTGCGAACTGCAATTTCTTTAGAATTCATTTTAGCGGGGGTATGTCTATTCACTCGAAAAACTTGAAAATTACTGTTACAATCCTCATCCATCTATTATATTTATGCGAGCATTCTTAGGCTTTTTTACCATAGCTAAAATAATATAAAAACTTAATAATTTAAAAATATTAAATTAAAAATTTTTACTTACATTTTAGAGATTTTCGATAAATCTAAAATTCATTCCTGCTGAAGGGTTATCAGCTTCTTTTAAACCTTCAACTATTAAACTGTATTTGCATCCGGTAAATTGATGTAAATTATCCTTCATTAGAGGAAACATCCGTTTAGTTAAAAACAGCTTTTTCTTTTCAAGTTCCAATAGAACAGCCTTCCCAAATCTAGTTTTAACGATTTGTGCATCATATATCGGCTGTAGAATATTATTTGGCAGCTCGAACAATTTGATTAACTGCTTGCGCTCTGAAAGAGCTTCCTTGTTTATCAGGTCTAAATTCATTTTAAAAATTATTTAAATTTACTTTTCGAAACATATAACAATAATAAAATAACTTACGTTTTTAAATTCACAGCAAACACACACGAGATGAAAAAGTTTAAATTATCAAAAGTGGAAACCACTGATGTAGAAATATGTTATTGTATAATAATTTACAAGTTGATAATCTTCAAAGTAAAATTAAGCGCAACGATGTCTACTACGTGAGCTCAACGTAAACACTAACTTATAAATAACTGATAAGTATGCTTACTCAGAGTTATATTATGTTATTTGTGACGTCATGCTAATCATGTGATACTGTTTAACCAATCACATTTGTTTTAGAAGTACAGCTGCTTATTGTGCAATATTACATCATCCAGTTCTAAGAATAAATGATGAGTCATAACTTGTTTGGTCTAGCTGTCCAAGTTTTGTTTACATTATCCTGATTTATGTAGGCGGCATCGGACTCACAAAGGAAACCCACGATTTTTGTTTACATTATATATCCTGTTCCCACAGTTGGAGGTTAAAATTCTCGGAATCCTAACTGCGTGACTTAATTTACATAAATGTTCTTTGTGTGTACTTTCATTGAATCCTAAAAAATATTTTCTCATAACCCGATTGAGTTGAACCATTTATTTTAAAACTTTGAATATTTTATTTTGTGTTTGAATTATTCTAGAATATTAATAAATGTAAAACGTAGATACTTTATTATTATAGATGCTGTGAGATGTCATTTTCATCCTCTTCACATATTTATTTTTAACCTCTATATGAGTACTTAGTACTTAGTATCTAGTTAGATCTAACATGAGTAAGATGTCATCCTTTAAGGTGTTGGTTCAAGAACATTTATTAAAATTAGAACAGTTAAAAGAAAATATAAAATTTTATGAGGAGAAACAAGATATGTTTTCGCAGCTTGAAAGATTAAATATTATCCCATATGATGTTAGTGATGTGTTCAGTGATAGAAGTCGTTGTGGAAAAGTTTTAAATGATACTGCAGCTCGAAGAATAACTCCTGTGCAAGTGTGTGCAAAAAAAGACAAAAAGTGTAAAAATTTGTCTTATAAATAATCTATGGGTAAACGCTTAGAAGCCTATGTACGTATAACTCATCAGTGAAGCTCATGTTATTTGAAAATGGAGTCTGTTAAAAAGCATGTGAGATTCGATGATAAAATTCAGGTTCGATACATCATACATTGGCGTTATGCGTATAAGATATCTCGAGATGGTAGATGCTGGATTGAGGGCTCAGCTGATCGTCAGAGGTTTCAACGTAGAATTTTAAATTTAATTCCTGTAATCACACAAGTACTTATAAATATATATGCCTGGTTCCTAAATATTAATATTTAACTATGTATTTTATATGTGAATAAATATCTTGTAACATTATGCGTGTGTTTTTTATTTTAACTAAAAATTCATAAAAACTTTTGATGAAACTGTACATTTTACAGCTAATAATATATATTTAAATCATAAAATCATGTAATAAAGAACTCTCTTTGTTTTTTAACCAAGCATCTAAAATGCTTAACATTGAACCCTAAATATTCAGTTTAAATTCAGAATAAATCGTACATATCTCCGTCTTACCTATAGAGGCTGATTAAAAATATTTGATCTTATATAGGTTCAATATGTGAAGCCTACGCGTGAACACCTACAAATGTTTATATATTAACATTCCAAGACGAGTGTGTTTACCTTATCGGCACGTATTAAATTTAATTTTTTTCTACCATAGGCGTACCTCCATAAAATTAATATTATGATAGCCCCCTTTTAATGTATTTTAACCTACGCCTATGCTCTTTGTATACATTACTATTTGCTTCACTGCCTATCGCTATGACGTCATCGTCAGCAGCGCCATCACGGTAAATGCGGCGACTAATTTTAGAATTAAAAGTTTCTGGTCTTTGCTGTTTTTTCTCACAAGACTACAGTCTGAAGTGCTGAAGAGCTTGTGGTGATATGATATGAAGGTGTTAAGCTCTTAACGAACACCCAGAACTGTAGCGGCAAGATATAATTCTGACTGCTGATGTACACATACCATCCGGAGCGAATAGCCTTGAAAGTGGAGCCTAGTATAAACAGGTCTGTAAACAGATACAGGGTTTTTCATAACAAGTCTGGTGCCTATGACTCACCGGAAACCACTAATCACCTATATCTCTGACAGCTTCTTGGAGAACTTCTTGACCTACATCCCTATTTCGTAGGAGCAGTTTAATATATTTAATACTTGTAATAAAGAACTCTCCCTTTGTTTGGATAACTAAAGGCTTAACTCAGAAAATTAAACAGGTCATATGCTTAAAAAGAAAGACATATCCCTATCTTTATCCCACACTAGTATAGTAGAGTAAAATATTTAAATCTACATCAGTTAATAAATACACTCAAACTATGAGTCATATGTTTACATTATCGTCACGTTTTACAATGACTATATTAAATTAAAGGTTTCTACCATAGGCGCACCCCCATGAAATTAATATAATTATACATTTCATGCATTTTAACATACGCCTATGCCTTTTGTTTACATTACTATTTGCTTCGAGCTCATCGCTATGACGTCATCGCAAAAATAAAAAAATTAAAAAATAATAATAATAAAAAAAATAAAACTTATATCTGACAGCTCTTCTTCAAAGACTTCTTTGTTCTAAAACTAGAGCGCTTTAACCTTGAACGCAGGTGTTCCATCATTCTTAGAATTGGATGTTGCTCTTTTAGTCACGTACTCGCCACCCACACGCCGCACTCCTTTGATCTAGCCGCCTACAGACAAGTCTCGACAAGTCGCTAACCTTGAACTGGATGAGGCAATATTGCGCAATAACCTTGAACGTGTATGATTCTTAGAAATGGATGTTGCTCTTTTAGTCACGTACTCTCGTCACCACCGGAAACCATTAATCACTCCTTTGATCTAGCCGCCTACAGATAAGTCTCGACAAGTCGCTAACCTTGAACGCAGGTGCGCCATTCTCAGAACCGGATGATGCAATATTGCGCAATAACCTTGAACGTGCACGTGTGCATTCTTAGAAATGGATGTTGCTCTTTTAGTCACGTACTCACCTTTAATCACTCCTTTGATCTAACCGCCTACAGACAAGTCTCGACAAGTCGCTAACCTTGAACGCAGGTGCGCCTATCATTCTCAGAACTGGATGATGCAATATTGCGCAATAACCTTGAACGCGCACGTGTGCCCATGACGATTGCGTAAGATTACGTAATATTGCGCTATACGCTTTAACGATGATGCAATACCTTCTGGTCATTGACGATTACTTCTTGTACACCCCTCGCCGAAGACCACCCCCCGAAGACTATTGCGCAATGGTCTTCAGCTCTTGTACACCCCCAAGCTCTTCTCCACCACCTCGAAGACTTCTTCACCCTCTCCATGGTCACTCCGGATGGACAGACGCCATCTTGAGCCAGAATCATCTTTGCCTATCTACTACTGATTTCCTTAGAACAATTTTATGTAAGTGCGCAGGATAGCATGCGTGTCCAAATTTTAGGCGTATGATGGTTGTAACATATTTCCTCGATGCCTGAAGATTTTCATGCCAGTGCTTATTTGGTATATTGGGATGTATCATTGTGTATCTGATAGGGTTAGTAAAACAGTATTGGTTCCATTGGTATATCCAGTTGACTTTAAAGTTTACTTTGTCTGTTAAACTAATATTGTGACGCAGTGTGTGTCCTGAAAGGGCGCCTTCTTTAGCCAGCGCATCTACATGCTCGTTGTGTTTTATTCCTATGTGCGCTTTTACCCAGATGAAGATGACTTTTTTCCCAGACAAGTTGATTATATGGGTGATATTTTTTGTTTTAAGGATAGGTATACGGGGTAGCACGTAATGCAAACGATTAATATTGAATCTTTTTTTGAAAGATATGAACCACCAACTACAAACAAAATTCTAGCAGCAGTGCATGAAGATGATTATTTACCTAATCTTAAACGGAGTAGTTTGAGTCGATTAATGAGAGAAATTGACTTTCGATGCGTAAACGGACTTTTTATTTCTTCGTGTTGTAATGTAATTATTGTGTTTGGCATTATAGGTTATCAAAAAGGTTTTTTTCGGTGGAGAAATAGAACCGCTCGCCGGTTCTGACAGTTCAGTGTTAGATAATAAAAGTGATACCAATCATACAATTTTTCCAATTGTATTTTATACGTTTATCTTGTAACTTATCGTTGTTTTAATATTATTTACAAATTTATGTTATACAAGGTGTTTCTAAATTGACTACCATAAATTTAACAGCTTGTAGAGAACGTTAAAATAAAACTAAAACCTCTATACAGTTTCGTCGAAAAACGCTTTGTTTTCAAAGTACAGGGTGTTATAGTGTTGACTGGCAGATCAGTTATTTAGCTATAACTCTAAACAGAGTAGGCAGGGGGAATCTAAATTTTTGTGAGCGGGTGTTACTTAAGACTACCGATGACTATATAATATTTTAAATCTGATACCGCCATTCAGTGGCGTAGAAAAAGGGGTAGCCTAACACTTTTTTGTTAATAAAAAATTTGCTGTCAGATATTTTGAAAATATCGTCTCATTTTCAAATTCCCCAATCAAAATGCTATAATAAAGATGCTCTTATTAAATATCTCCAGAGGCGTTCGTCTTCGAGGTATTCTCGGTTTTATGTGGTACCTACTTAATTTACGAAAAACATTAAAAAGGGGCAATCATCACAAGGTAGATAAAAACAAAAACAAATGCAACTCACATCTGCTTAACTGTCAAGAAATTATATTTTAATCTCAAAGGTGCACTTCTTAACGAATTCATATTGAAAATTTCCTTTTTTTTTTATTAATCGTTGAGTAGCAATATTTTATAAAAAGTAGTAAAATGGTAAATTACACATGTGCGGAAGTTTTTATTTATTTTGTACATTATTAAAATATTCTACCTCTGTTTTGCTATTTTATTGACTAAGTACATTAAAAAAATTTTATTAAACACATGAGTATTGCCACATAAAACCGAGAATATCTCGAAAACGAACGCCTCTGGAGATATTTAAGAAGAGCATCTTTATTATAGCATTTTGATTGAGGAATTTGAAAATGGGACGATATTTTCAAAATATCTGACAGCAAATTTTTTATTAACAAAAAAGTGTTAGACTACTCCTTTTTCTACGCCACTGAATGGTGGTATCAGATTTAAAATATTATACAGTCATCGGTAGTCTTAAGTAACACCCGCTCACAAAAATTTAGATTCCCCCTGCCTACTCTGTTTAGAGATATAGCTAAATAACTGATCTGCCAGTCGACACTATAACACCCTGTATTTTGAAAACGACGCGTTTTTTCGACGAAACCGTATTAAGGTTTTAGTTTTATTTTAACGTTCTCTACAAGCTCTTAAATTTATGGTAGTCAATTTAGAAACACCTTGTATATGCAACACGTAGGCGCACTTTTAAAGTCTATTTTTTTCTACCAAATGTATTGAAATGATGAATAAAGCATTCTATTATTATATTACGAGTATATTGATATCTCTAACTTTCTTATTTGTGAAAATAAAGAAAAAATAGGTAGGTATGTGTTGTTTAAGTTGTTTTATTTATTTAGACATGCTAAAACTTATAGTTAAGTTCTCGTATTCTAGCAAATGATAGGGTTTTTAAAGATTTTTATCAATAAAAATAAAACAAGATGTAGGTATATAGTTGGTATAGTTTTTATTGCTTGAACATTCCACGACTATTCGTAAAAAGAACCGAAAGTAATCTTACGATAGATATTAATAAATAAACATGTAAGTACATTTCATAGTGTAAAACTGACTATTGCGTACACCGTTCTGTGCTACTATAAAATAAATGAGGCGGAGTCTACTTATACCTGTTGGTGAGACAGATAATAGCAACCATATTTACACTTGTAGGTATTACATGTATAGTAGTAGGGACTGTAGGGAGGATATTTGACCTCATAAAAAATTAAAATTAAAAATTAAATTAAAGGTGCGACTTGCTTTATTCTGGGTGATTTCAATCAATCAATCAATCATTTATTAAACCAGGTATATACAGTAAGATACATATTTGGCGTGTCTGAGACAGTTACATAACAATACAAAAAAATGTATAATGTATAACTAAAATAACAGCGGATTTAACTGCTAGGAATAAAATCGGCGTTCCAACTTACACTAGAAGGTCCCGTCAAACGCGCGCTAAGCGGTCCAGGTTCGTGCTGGTCGGACTTCATGGTCAGTGTGCGTGTATCGGTCGAAGAATCAGTGCTGCCAACGGAAGCGTCCGATGGATACCGAACTGGTTCTCGCGGTTGATTATGCGCAAACGTTGACATTACCTCGGCAAAACCAACGCACTGCGAAACTCGCACTCGCGAACCCTCACTCGCGAACAGAGTGATCCTAAGTCACAAATCTTAAGTCTACCCTTAATCTAATCGAGTCTGTACCGGAAAGTGCAAGTATAACCTCCTGATGATGCCTAGATTCGAAGCGAAACGCTTTTCACAAAATAGGGCCCCACGTTGGGCGCCATGACGACAACCGTGCGTGTAGGAAAAAGAAAAGTTATTTTTTTTTCATAAAACAATTTCATATACCGCCGTACGCCATACCGCTTGTTATGTCTCCATGATATTCTGCGTTCTGTGCTCATAAATTAATTAAAATATAATTTTCTTCTGTTCCAGTCTGATTAATTTATTTCTTTCCATTTTAGAAACATACACAACAATTTTTAACTATTAATGTAAGATACCTCTTACCAGAAGAAACCGAAATGAAGTATATATTTTATCTTGGAGATGATAGGAAGATTGAAATGTCATTTTCACTTTATGCGATTCCTGATGATATTTTGAGAATTTCATGTTATAAGAGCGAATATATTATGTCTTTAGCAAACATTCCAGTTTTCAGAAGAGTGGCCCCTATTCAAATTTATTGGTTGTATAATAATACTAATAAGGAAGTATCATACAAAATTGATGTAGAACCCATTTTAACTATCTGCCAAAGGGATGGCTTTGAAATTATGAAATGTGTTAATCCCGAGGGTGTAATTCAACCTTACAGTTCGTCACCTTTAATGATTAAATTTCATCCAATAGAAATGAAAATTTACAAAGTGAGTTTTATGCTAAAAATTAAAATCAATTTTATTGTTCTATAAATATTACAAATTACAATCATATATAGCCAAGTAAATATCACTCAAGCATTGTGTAGAGTCTGTCTATAGTCCTAGAGTATCTACTACTTATTTGCAAATATCGATGTTTCGATTTCATTTTAAAGGAAATCAAAATTTATTTGTGGTTTACTTTGGATTTAGATGTGAGGGGAACTGTCAATGCTCTACTAGACGTGGATTATACTAATCAGTAATCATACTCCATAAGAAATACCGAGCCTCGGGCTCTCTTTCTTAGCACAAAATCTTTAGATTCTCAAAGAGTTGGGTTCGTGCTTCACTCCATTCATATATTTTCAATAAATATGTTTAAATAATTCCATATGTCGTCGTAAAATACAATTAAAGTCACAGATGTGCGAACGTAATTAGTAATTAAGCATATACTATTACCGACTGTCTTCTGAAAACGGTGTAACTATTTTGGCAGAAGAGTCTTCTGCCAAAATAGTTACACCGTTTTGAAATTTTATAAATAAAAAATCAAACTAAAATAAAATTTGAAAATGATTTAACCTCGTATTTAACTTTATTAAATATTAATGTTTTTTAATGAAATTTGAAATCTATTGATAAATTTTCCGCCTGATTTTGAAAAATAATAATTTTCAAATATTTTGAAGAAAAATAATTTTCAAATGTTTTATTAGATAGTATAAGAAAATACGTGGGACGCTATTTTTTGTAAATTTCGGTTTCATGGTTCAATACTATGTTACTAACCTAAATTTACAAGCCGCCACTACTTCCAATAATAACTGGAAGAGCAATTTATAATAAAATATTTTTTTTTTATTAATTTTTAGGTTACCGTTCCT
Source organism: Rhagium mordax (assembly GCA_963680705.1). Taxonomy (NCBI): domain Eukaryota; kingdom Metazoa; phylum Arthropoda; class Insecta; order Coleoptera; family Cerambycidae; genus Rhagium; species Rhagium mordax. The sequence goes on along the minus strand of OY796661.1, from coordinate 56,799,626 downwards.
TTCATATTGGGTGAAACAATTTGTGACTTATCTATAGTAGGCGTCGGAAGATCGAAAGAAATATATGAGCCAGTATTATGTCGAATGCCGGCGATGACCAAAAGAGTTCTGAATTTTCTTGTTAACTTATCAGCCGATAAAATAATATTCAATCCATTGCTAGTGTGGAGTACTGCTGAAAGAGTTATTTTCCTTAGAAATATAACTAAAGATAAAGTAATTCAGTATTTTTGGGGAGAGTAAGTTACAATAATACAAAACGTTAAACAAGACACAAGATACCTATACTGCAATGAAATTTGGTCTTTTATCTTTTTGAAGAACTCATTTCATTTCGTTATAATTATTTATTATTTGTCAGAAGATGAAACGCAAAATGAGTTTAAACCTTGGTTTAAACAGTACCTTTCGTATTTATTGCTTACATAGACTAAATGTTTGCCCAAAAAAACATTTTTTCCCTACTGCGACAGATCTCCACAATGTTCCACTTTAAATCCTATAGAGATTCCGGCTGTGTTGTGTAAATGACCTCTCAGGTAACTCCACAGAAAAAAGGGCTCGTAGTGATGAATCCGGTAAACGTACTGATCATTCAAACGATTCTCCTCGTCCAGCCCATCTGCCAGGACACTCTTGATGCAGATCTTACCTTACTTCTGCAAAATAATGCTGAGAAATTCCCTATGTCCTGTTGCGTAGTCATAGATTAAATATAATATGTAACATCCTATTGTCATAATACAAATGGATTCTCTGCATTATAAAAGATGGCGCCTCTTCAGTGCATCTTGTCTTCTTTCATAAAATATTAGACATTAATATTAGAACGAAGTCCTTAATCGTACCCCCAGTTCACAAAACTACATTTTTTGAAAGGTCTTTTACATTATTAGTTCTAATTTCCATTTTTTGTAGTAATTATTTATGATTTCAAAGTGTACCAATAAAAAATATAGCGTAAAGTATTCGTGGATAACGTCTTTAAAACACTTGCTCTATTTCGAGCACTCCGGTTGCGCCGTCGTGCTCGCAAAATCGCGCGTGTTTTAAAGACCTTAATATCCACTTATACTTTAATATACTATTCTAATCTATAAATGGCATTTCTCTCGCATAAAAAATTCAAAATCTGTTAATTCCAAAATATTACAAAATAATGAATGCATTCAAGGCTTTTTAATCGATTTTGGCGATCTTCAGATTGCAAATATACCAATGATAATTTTACTTATAATGTACCCAGAGAAGCGCGAATTCATCCAAGAGCTCAAACCGCTACTACATATTTTTTTAAATTACCACCATTTTTTTAAACTATTATAAATTTATTGTATTATGTGTTTGCGTTTGTATTCTTTTGTCGACAATCAATAAATTTGATTAAGAAATTGTAGGCATTCACAAGTTATATCATAATTATATATAATTTAGGTCCAATATTGATGGTGTACTCGAAGTAACTGCAGCTCCTAAATCAGGTGTGTTAAGACCGAAAGAATCTCATGCAATTATGATCAAAATAATGTCTTTTAATGAAGCCTGCATTACCGATATTTTGCTGCCTTGTCATATGATAAATTGTACACAACTGTTTTTACACAAGAAATCTTTAGATCTGTATAATAAGAGGCAAGAAGAAATCGAAGCTGAATTTACTATAACCGAGAAAGGAATTTTTCATGAGGTAGTTATAATAAAAATAATAAAATGTGTGATACTACTGATACTAGTGATATTATTGTGACATTCGTATCGTAGCATTTTTTTAACGTACGTGTTCGCAATCGATAAGAAATATAAAAATATTTTAATGACTTGTTTTATAAAGAACTGTAATTAACGTATAGAGTGTTATAATAATATTGAGTTAAGGTGCCGTATTCGAAACATATATGAAGAGAGCCGAAGGGATATGTTTACGATTCCATTTTCTAACCAGTTACCTACGAAAGTTTACCGTTCGAAACTGTCAAAATTAGAAAAAGCATATTTTCCACTTTAGCAATTTTTATGACCAAATAAGAAATCCTTAATTACTCTCTGTTGAAATGACCAATAGAGTAACAATCAATTTTCTTAAAGATAAAAAGAAGTATGAACAATTAGTTAGAACAATATATGATTATGTTTATTTTTTAGAAAAACGAAGTTCCTGTTGTTGATAAACCTAAACCTTTCACAGTAACAATAAATATTAACATTAATATAGTTCACACAAAAGACAGAGATACATCCATAAATTTGGAGGACCAGATTTGCAGCTCACCCCAAGATGACCTGAATATAAACGTTGCAAATATATTAAAAGAATGGGTTCATTGCTCCAAAGCGGTAAAAGACAATGACAATAATATAATAAACAAAATTGAGATAGATGGTACAATAAAGATTGAAAATATTTTAGAGGAACTAATAACGTGAGTAGTTGATCATCTGTAAATAAAAAAATACATGGTATCTGTCTTGTTTATTATGTAAGACGATCACATGCAGTGCAAAAATTATTCTCACAAAAATTATATAACAATAAAAAATTAGCAAGATTTCGTAAAAAGTACTGATATACCTACAGATGAATCTCTTTGGCTTGCCGCAAAAATCTAATTTATTTGCGCGTGCGCGGACTGCGGAGGTTGCCATATTTTCATAGGTATTTCTCTCAACATTCTATTCATTTTTTCCTCATCTTTTAAACGTTTTAAAAACAAATTAACTGTTTTGTTTTTACCAGCTCAAAAAGATAGAACTGTTTGTGCCGTTTGTGAACGCGTTAGCAGAACTATGAATAACTAGGGACATAATTTTATTTATATTTTCAAAGTTTATTCCATGGTAAGTCTTTTTAAGAGATAAATTAGATAGGTGTGTGGTTCTTTTAACAATAGTTAATTTTTTTCCTTAATTCCTTAATTGTTTTATTGTTGGCAAGACTTATAATGATTTATATCTGAAGTGTTCTGTAAAAATCTGAAGGTTATTTCTAAACAGTTCACGACAATAAAGTTTATTCTATTAAGAGAAAAGTGAAACTATGACCATTCTACTGTGCTTGAGTTGTGGACTGAAAACGACACTGTTGATTCTGGACAGATTGGAGAGCCCCCAGACCCTTTCGAGGCCAAGGCGTCCGCTTCCTCATTTCCATCGTATCCTTTTAGTGAATTTTAGTCGTCGTCGTTAATTTTACTGTTATTCTGTGCGAGTATATTTTTAGACCTTGCCTGATCTGTAGGACCAAACCCGAATTATTTCCGCAGTTTTTAACATAATAGCTGTGTTTGGTGACCCAGTTCAGAACGTCCTGGACTAAAGTCAGCGAATTATATGAACTGAACTCGAATTGCTAGAACTTTCAAAACTATTTTGTTCGGTGTACAAACATGTACACTCGGGATTTTTACGTTTGATAGTTGTTGTCAAAGTGATATTTATTTTAAAACTACAGAGGGAAGTTGTAACTTTTAGTTCGGGACGTTCTGGACTGGGTCACCAAACACACCTAATGTTTCCGCAAATTTTACCGATGAGTTTAGTCTGCTGTAAATAACGAGATTGTATATTACTATTACCCAAATTAATTTCATTATTACTGATTTGGGTGGCTAGTTGTGAAGGGCACACGGGCGATTAACTATTTATTTCTAGACAGGCGACTGTTCCTGAGGTAGTTGGCGCCCTGGTGCATGCTGAGAATTTCCTCCACAGTTCCCAAATAAGTAACACTGTCACACATTAATGAAGAAAATGTACTTAACAAAAATAGTATATTAAGTATAATTTATTTGATCATCATCAGTACTTAAACTAAACCAACCTAACCACCAGTGGTGGATTTAACAGGTGAGCATTGGGCATTTGCCCACTCAACCAGAAGCCCAAAAGCCCCTCTTCCCAAAAATTTCTATAACTTTTGTCCATTGAACCCTTTTTCTTAAATCCACTATAAGTACTAACATAACATAAAAATTTATTTAAATATCTGCTTCAAGTAAGTATATTACCTATCTATATCCTACTTACCGGTGATCTCCTAATTTAAACAGTAAAAGTGTTTACTAATTGGATAATTAATTATCTGTAAGATGATAGGAAGTTGCGAAATCAGAGCAAACTTATATTTATATATAACGAGAGCAAACACCGAAACACCGTTCAATATTTACGCCAGTTTTCTCAAGTACGAATGTCTACCTTTGTCTGGCGCATCGAAAATAGCTCTGCTCGTCCTTTTCTTCATTGAAATCCGTATCATTTCACTAGTTTACCAGCTTTTAAATGTCACTCTTATCACTGTCAACTAGTGACCGCCAGAGGCGCTGGCGGCTGGCGCTCTAAGCCCTGCTGGTAGTAGACTCCGGCCGCTATACGATAAGAACAAGACGACCATCATCAAAAAATATCTGCGCGGTCGTCCGTCGAAGCCCCGTCCCCTAGCAACCGCGATAATTCCTTGACAACGGCACGTACCATAAGCGTATCATAATATTTTAAAATCTGTTATTAGCAGAGTTGAGTTTGATAAATGCACGCCACTGCTTACTTTGTAGAAGCATAGTGTCGCCTAAGCGAGCGCAGCCATTGGCAACGCCCCTAGCTTGTTCTTATAGCGGCAGGCTACACTCTAACGCCATTTCATTTGCCATTTACATCTTGGTGCCGCTTCGTCTCGAACGTAAAGTAAAAACTGTTATCAGCAGGTATCACTCCCTAGAATTGTTGGCGTACACAATAATTATACAAGGTGTTATTGAACTTTAGTAAAAAAATTTAACAGATAAAAACTCAGTCAAAATACATCTTACGACTAATTTCTTCTAATCAAAAGTGATTATTTACAGAGACATTCTCATTTCATGTCTTTAAATAAAATCACAATAAAATGTTTGATAGCCACTGGAAACAGTTGTAGGTACCCCATTTTAAGTGCATGTGTCGAGGTGTGTGTTATGGATGACAAAGAAAATCATGGCCGTCGTCATGTTTATTTCGAATTCTAAAATTGTCGACATGAAATTCATTTATGGTAGAGCTAGACAGAATTTGTTGGCAGCTAGCAATCTTTTATAAGTGGTTCTCAAACAAATACAATGATTATTCGAATTTTTAACTAGCTTTGTTTCCTCAGATATTCAATTTATTTATGCTGTACTTGTTTTAAAACATCAAAATAACATGCAGTTAAATTTTTTTCCTAAAGTTCAATAACACCCTGTATACTATTAGTGAACATCACACATCACATACGATGATGATGATATCGTCTCCTCCTTCATCACATACGCAGAATGAAAATCGGCAATAGAAACTTCTAGGATGAAATTTAACAGATTTAAGAAATTATCATCACCGTCATTAACTTCTATTGCTCGTTTGCGAGGTAGAAGTGGTTTGCTACTCCTGAAACTATTTTTTCTTGTTCAGCATCCTCGAAAACGAGGAGTAAACGTTGAAAACAGCGGTATCGATAATATCACTCTTCCACCCCCAGATAGGGTAGAATCAACCCCCAAGGGCTCTTATGCGGCTCTCCCTGGCATCACCCTATTCCCTTAATTCCATCACCCACGATGATAACATCACTACTTTTCCGGCAATGAACAGCATCCCGAGCGAATACCGCTGAAAGTCGTGAAAAGGGGTGGTTTTTGGCCGTTTGCAGGGGTGAAATTCTCTCTAACTGCGATATTCGTACACCCTCAAAAACCGGGAAGAAGTATCTTTCGTTGCATTCGGAAATATTTTTTTGCAGGTCTCTTCCGACTTATTGACTCCTCTGGTAGTTTCTAATCTCTTCTTATAAATTGCTATTTCGATCATTATTAGATTATTTTTTTTGTAATCCGTTTGTAGTTGTTAAAATATTAAAATTATAAGTATTAGAAGTCAGCATTGTTTTCTCCCATCTTTGAAGTTAATTCAATATCAGTTTGTGTTACGAATAATATTTTAAAATCGCAATTAAGTACAGGGTGATTGTATATGGATTATTCGATTTCAACCCTCGATATCTTATTGACCATTGGAGATATAAATAATAATGATAAAGATCCTTAAATGAGATTTCGTGTAGATTACAGAAGCATTACCTACCAAACTTTTATTTGTCGTTCATACATACAAGGGCTCACTACATTCTAGATGTGAAATGTAACAGACATAACATTTTTTCTAGTTATTCAAACCTACATTTAAACTTTATTGAATCGCTCACTAGTTTCTCAGTTAAACGTATATTATGTGTTACATATTTTTGAATTCAGAAAGAAACGTTCTTTTAAGATATTAAAGAATATACAGGGTGGTCTACTATAAAAAAAATGATTTTTGGCACTCCTTGTAATGTATATACTATATACCTACTTATGAACGACAATTAAAGGTTTGTTAGCTTCTCTGCGATCTACACGAAATCTCATTTAAAGATCTTTTTTATTTTTGTTTATATCTCCAATGGTTATTCAGATATCGACGGTTCAAAACGGATAATCCATCAATCCGTAACTCTGCTAATTGATAATTGGTTGTATACATCATACATCCCATACCTTTGCGTACATTTCGTAACTTTATTAATTGCTTTGGTTTAATACCGCTTTTTTGCATAGGCGCCCAGAAATGTTTCCAGGGGGGGGGGGGGGGGACAAATCTGCATTTGGTGGATTAAATTATAAACTTTTTTTAAGACAGGGAAAGGACATTTTTTAATAATTAAAAACATGTTTTAAAGCAAAACCTTTATAATTTCATAAACATTTTTGTCCTCCAGTTTTTTTATTAAATTTTTATGAATTGACATAGATAATGCAGATAATCTTTCGTCTGCCATACTCGATCTCAACCATGTCTATACTTTTCTTAAAGCACCTACTGAAAGAGCTCTCGGCAAAAAAATTGAAGGATAAAATTCTTTGGTTTCTACTAATATATCAAGAGGTATAGCATGTTATAGCCTCAGCATCAACATTTTCAAGAAAGCACGAGTATTTGCTTTTAACTTTTTTTACTATAATTTCAAACTGGGATTGTGTGTATTTTTTAATATTTTCTGGCAGAAATTCAAATAACAAATAGGTTATCTGGTTGTCACCCGAAAATCTATCTTCTAAAGAAGTAATAATGGAATCCATATATGGAATATACAGGGTGATTCGCGAGCAATGAGCCATAGCCTAATGGCAGATAGATCACTTCAAGGCAAGTATAGATCAATAAGGAAAACATTTTTTTATCACTCGTTAAGAAGATACAGGGTGTTTTACGCATTTGGTCTGACAATTCAAATAGGTAGCTTTTCTTCTGTAATGGTTGGAGGTAATTGAATGAAATTTGCCAGTAACATTCCCTCACCTAGAACTTGTCAGAATTGCCTACTTGATTTTGAAAATCCAGGCCCGGACTCGGTAAAAATTTGCCCTCCTCGTTTTCGACAGAAAAGTACATTTTTCTATCGCATTTCTGAAAAACTATTAGCGGATTCAAAAAGTTCAGAAAAAATGCTATAAGAATGACTAATCAATTTTGACGGGACACCTATACTGTTTCGGCAAAAAAAATCACAAAACAACACTAAATTGTTTTGTGATTTTTTTGCCGAAACAGTTTAGGTGGGCCGTCAAAATTGATTACCTAGCTATTCTGATAGTATTTTTCTGAATTTTCCGAATCCGCTAATAGTTTTCCAGAAATGAGATAGAAAAATATACTTTTCTGTCAAAAACGAGGAGGGCAGATTTTTACCAAATCTGGACCCGGATTTTTTTAAAACCAAGTAGGCCATGCTGACAAGTCCCAGGCGAGGAATATGTTACTGGCAAATTTCATTTGATTATCTCCAACCATTGCAGAAGACAGCCTAGTTACTTTAGCAATATTTGGCAATATTTACCAATTCTCCCCTAAATTATAGATCGTGCCACTTTCATATTTTAGTACGTAATTCATAGGCTAACAAGGTTGAAAACCATGTACTCAAATCAATTTTCCCGGCCGTCGGGGGCGGCGTAGCGACGCTAACTTCGCTATTAGCGATCCTGCCACTTACATATTTTAGTACGTAATTCAGAAGACGATAAGATTAATAACCATATGCTGAAATCAATTTACCCGGCCGTCGGGGGCGGCGTAGCGACGCTAAGTTCGCTATTAGAGATCGTGCCACTTACATATTTTAGTACGTAATTCAGAAGCCGATAAGATTAATAACCATATACAGAAATCAATTTACCCGGCCGTCGGGGGCGGCGTAGCGACGCTAATTTCGCTATTAGAGATCGTGCCACTTACATAATTTAGTATGTAATTCATAGACTAACAAGGTTGAAAACCATGTACTCAAATCAATTTACCCGGCCGTCGGGGGCGGCGTAGCGACGCTAAGTTCGCTATTAGAGATCGTGCCACTTACATATTTTAGTACGTAATTCAGAAGCCGATAAGATTAATAACCATATACAGAAATCAATTTACCCGGCCGTCGGGGGCGGCGTAGCGACGCTAATTTCGCTATTGGGGATCGTGCCACTTACATATTTTGGTACGTAATTCAGAAGCCGATAAGATTAATAACCATATACAGAAATCAATTTACCCGGCCGTCGGGGGCGGCGTAGCGACGCTAATTTCGCTATTGGGGATCGTGCCACTTACATATTTTGGTACGTAATTCAGAAGCCGATAAGATTAATAACCATATACAGAAATCAATTTACCCGGCCGTCGGGGGCGGCGTAGCGACGCTAATTTCGCTATTAGAGATCGTGCCACTTACATAATTTAGTACGTAATTCATAGGCTAACAAGGTTGAAAACCATGTACTCAAATCAATTTACCCGGCCGTCGGGGGCGGCGTAGCGACGCTAACTTCGCTATTAGAAATCGTGCCACTTACATATTTTAGTACGTAATTCAGAAGCCGATAAGATTAATAACCATATACAGAAATCAATTTACCCGGCCGTCGGGGGCGGCGTAGCGACGCTAATTTCGCTATTAGAGATCGTGCCCCTTACATAATTTAGTACGTAATTCATAGGCAACAAGGTTGAAAACCATGTACTCAAATCAATTAACCCGGCCGTCGGGGGCGGCGTAGCGACGCTAACTTCGCTATTAGAGATCGTGCCACTAACATATTTTAGTACGTAATTCAGAAGCCGATCGATAAGATTAATAACCTTATACAGAAATCCATTTTCCCGGCCGTCGGGGGGCGGCGTAGCGACGCTAACTTCGCTATTAGAGATCGTGCCACTTACGTCCTAAATGGTTAATTATTTTGCTACTTCTTAAATTTTTCTGTCGCATCCTGTGCATTCATATTATAATAAGTTATTACTACCAACATTTTAAATTGAGAATTACTTTAATACTTCCAACACTTAAGATTTACAATTTATTGTTTTAGTTTAGATGTTGCAATAATTTCGCAAGAAATACAATGCTGTTACAATTTGTTTGAAAATTGCGTAATTCTGTTTAAGTGCCCGGGGTTTGAGTATTTTTTTGTGTTGTGGAAAATCAGTGATTTTATATTATATCTGACATATTTTTCTATAAATATTTTATTTTCTCGTCGAGTCGATAATAAAGTTATTACCTACTCTATAAAACCATAAATGGATACAATTTGATATAAACTGTTTGCGTTTCTTCTTGAATAATAATTTTAGTGTTTCTCCGGGTTTTGTCTTATTACGAATTAGAGAAATTGAGAAATATTTTGCCTTTTACGGTGTTTTTGATTTGGAATACGTTTTTGATTTGGAATAAAACATTTTAGTTTTCTTTTTTATTTGTATATTTTATCTTAGGTGTTACCTACAAGAAGTTTTTTAGTATTTCTGACCGTTTTTTACTGAGATTAATTTTTATTTATCATGAAAGGGCGAAAACCTTTGATTTCTATAGAAGCCTTAGTTGATTATTTGTTATCTGCTAATATAAAGACACAAGACGAATTGCCAAAATTAACTAATGTTAATCATGAAATTATTTATAACGCGTCTGTGTTCTTTTTTAAAAATGATGACTACGAACGTAGACGCTATATTGTAAACTTGATAAAAAATGATGTAGGAAATATTTGTATTCATTTTGAGGAAGGAGTTGACAATAATAATTCATCCATCGCTTCTGATACATCTGTCAAGAAAAATACCCATGGTGTTGAGGATGAGGTATTAAGATGCGCCATCAACCATTATAATTTTGACAATAAAATTCTGACAACGCAAACTTATTGTCCATCTAACTCTGCATATGGTGAATTGTGTAGAGCACTAGGAAAAAAAAATTCAAAACGTAACCGAAAATATATAAAGCGACGCTGGCAGGTCTTGATACAAAAATCTCCACGTTGTAGTACCCCCACAAACTTAAATTCTTTTCCCATTGATTCACCAAACGTATCACGAATTTCTGTTCCAGATTATAATAATTTTAGGTCTACTACGTCTTTGAGTGTTGCACCCTTAGAGAGCAGTGATAGCGAAAATGACATTGGATATGCTGTGTTTTTATTAAATAAATCTAGAAAAACGGAAACAGACATTTTACCAATTGGAACAAAGAATGGTTGGAAAGATACCGAAAAAAGTAACATAACCCGTAAGTTTGAATTTAAAAAATGCACGTTTTTCGAAGGTTCATTTTTATTAACTCCTGTAGAATGGAACGATATTTGGATGGGAAATAAATTTAAATCTGATACATATAATTTCATACTCACCCAAAAGATTCGGTCAGTTAATAATACATGTTTATTTAATATTAAATCTGTGAATTTAAAACCTACTCCTTACATAACCCTTTATGGTTATTGCAAACATAGCCATTGTAAAAGTTTCAAACTGTTAATTAAACCGAATGAAGCAGGCGGAGCAGATATACTGGTATAAAGTCACGGTTTAAATTACTATCATTGCCCCTCAGCTATCAATCGACCAGCTCGTGGGGTTGAAAGACGGATTTTGGAAGATCGGTTAAAGCAATGTAAACCATCTGTAGTTCGTTCCGAAGATGTAAAAAATTCTTCCGAAATCTTGATTGAACAGGGAAACCTGGATAATATACGATCCGAGTCAGTATATAAGAAAATTAGGAGTGAGTATTTCGCAAAAAAGGACAAGCATGTGGATGATATGTTCGATGTAATTTTGATGAAGAGAGCATATGACACAAAGTCTTCGTTTATTCAGTATGCCGGTGAACCATTTAATGTTCAAGTAATTAGTAAGGAACCACTGGATGTCGTTTTTCGCACATTATGTTCCACTGGCGTTATGGATATTCACATCGATTCAACTGGTAATTGTATTCGGCGTATGAAGCATATAAAAAAGAGGTTATTTTATTATGCAGGCGTTATACATACTCTTGAAGGCGCTGCTTTCCCAGTATTTGAAATGTATAGTAGTCAGCAAGAAACCCATGTGATATCCACATGGCTAAGGAATGTTAAACATTTTTTCATTACAAATGGAAAGTGGCCAGTATTTTCTAGAGTGGTGACTGATTTCAGTCATGCTCTAATAAATGCAGTTTTAGCCAGTTGGAATAACATGACGATTAGGCAGTATTTGAGGGTAACTTACACATCGCTTATGGAAGAGGGATCATTGACTGGGGCTAAATTTACGGTAATAAAATTGTGCTGTGCTCACTTGCTCAAAAATATGATTCGAGATATAAATACAGTCTTTTCGGATACAGAAAGGAAACAGTTTCTCAAAGAGAATATTGCGGCTTTGTTTAATTTATCATGTATATGGACAGCATCCGTGTGGATGAAGCATCTAACGGTTGTTTTACTTTCCCCCCGCAAAAATTCCCAAGTCATAGAAGCGATTGAGTCGTTAACTAAAATCAGCATACAATTAGAATGTATCGATGCCAATGAAATTACCTCTATGAAAAGTCAGGTTCACATTATCAGAAATGATAATTCGATTATTGCCGAGGAAGAAACGATATGGAGTACCAGTAATTTTTATATACATTTTAAAATGGTTTCAGAAACGGTTTGCATAGATGAAAATGGTGATCAAATAAATAATTTATTTAGCCTTGAATTACATGGCATCCTCTTAAAGAGATATTTTACCTACTATCCCCTCTGGTGTGGAGTTAATTCAGGCGAGGGCTGCAAGGAACGGTGCAGTAATGCCATTGTAGAGAATTGGTTTGGATATGTAAAAAATGTCTTATTAAACGGCATTCCGAACCAAAAATGCACACGACTTTTAAGATTAATAAGACAACGTGTTGTGTCTTTACAAAAAGAAATAAAATTGCAAATACCTCGTAATAGATGTTCTAACAAAAAAGAAAGACCGAAAAGGAAATTTGGAAGAAGACAAAGAAGCGTAGTCACAATTATTTTAAAAAGTCATTTCTCTCCAAAATAACTTGTGAAGAGACTATAAGGAAACATTTAACTTTGCCGAACGGACTCGTTTCTAATCCGGAATATTATATTGACGTCTCTCAAAAATTACAAAATTATTCTTTTTTAGTTTGTAAATATCAAAATTACAATATTCCTACAAATCACTATATTCTGATGACTTCATGCGGTTATCATCCAACCGGTTAGCACACGCTGATATGTATTTGAGTGATACGATCATAGATGCATTTTTAGCAGTGCGCAAGAAGAATAATTTTACAGTGATTCCTTGTGCAATATCATATCTGCTAATTTTTAAAGAAGAAACTAATTATCAGATCGAGAATATTCCCAACTTAGAGAACACTTTGATAATTCCATTTAATGTTGGACTGCATTGGACCTTAATTGTTGCTGATATTAGAAAACTAATATTCTTTTTCTTTGATCCCACGGGTACGACAATTAAAATGGCCAATGCCTTATTTAAAAAAATTTATTTCATTCTTGAGGGGCTATAATGGAAAAGCCTCGAAGTTGTATGACAGACATCTTCTTCCAATTCGTGGTTGGTCTGTAAATTTGGTGGAACACGCAAGGCAAGAAGATGGTTATAATTGCGGTGTCTTTGTTCTCAAATTTGCCCAATGTTTCTTCGATGAAGAAGATATCCCAAGACATGACTTTAACGCCAATGAATATCGCATGAGTATCGCAAGTGACCTTTCGAAATATTCTGACGACATGTCCAGCGTTTGTTTAATGTGCGGACATATACAACTAGACGTGACCATAGAATGGATCATTTGTGATGTCTGCGAAAGATGTTATCATCAAGATTGTGTCAGCAGATATACCAAAAAAATCTTCGTTGTTCCAGTAGGCAACTATATTTGCGAATTATGTAAAATTTAAAATTTATGAAAGAGCTCTTGTGATTTTTTAATCTATTATTCTTTTGTCATCCTCTTTTTCCCTTTTGCTGTTATCCAAAATTACCGATGTCCACTTTATGTCTAATAATGAACAGGGGTATTCACGAAAGGTTGTCTCACCATTAACTCATTTATTTTATATTCTAGAAAGAAATGGTAAAAACAAAAGTTGTAGGAAATATTCTTCTCATTCAACACGCCAAACAGTTTAATTTTCCATGGAACAGCCGGTATATTTTTATATTTTTCAACAATATATACATGTTACATGTTTGCTCCAACCGTACATAAGAACATTTAAATATCGAAATTTACATAATAAAAAAAATAAAGATTGCCATGGAAACTGAATAATTTCATTAATTTTCTTTATTACAAGAGCCCTCAATTTAATAACAAATTGTAAAAAAAAAAATATATAACGCAAAAGGTTGAAGCAAACAAATAACTTGTAAATACTGTTGGAATTGGGAAAAAGCGGCAAAAATCAATATATATATATATATATATATATATATATATATATATATATATATATATATATATATATATATATATATATATATATATATATATATATATATATATACATAGCCTACGGATGATACGAAGCCCGGTAAATATCACAGGCAAGTCGAAGCCCGGGTTGAGAGGTAGGGGATTGCAGTGAATATTGTACATTATTTTAAAATTTGTCAGTTAGTGTTTCAACAAAATAAAGCCTGCGGATGTTAAGAAGCCCGGCGGTGTTGCCGTTAGAAATAGATATCTTGGGAGGTATGATAATAATACTTTATTAACATATCTAAAGCTCTACAACAATAATAAATAATTTTTCACAGTGTATTTTTTTCATTCAAGAGTCCCACATTTTTGTGTGGAATGTTTTTATAGTCCCTTTTTAATACGTGAAATATATATTTCTTAGTGCATTTGAAATATTATAATTTGCTTCCTAGTTTTTCCTTAACGAAAAATAGAATACCTCTGCTTTCTTTGTTGAATAATCTATTGCATACCAGAAAAAATATTATTGTGAAAAATTCACACCTCGATAATTATGCATTTTTTACGCTCTACACAACTGCCTTCTCTTAGTTAATGAATATTTTTTCAGGAACAGGTTAGATTTGTATAAATTTTTTTTAAAACTTTTTCTTATATTATGGGCTGTGGCCTGTAGTACATTTTTTCATACAACGTACAGGACTGCAATGTAAAACCCTAGATTTTCGTGTATTTTTGCTGGCGCCCCTGTTTAGTTAAGTGATTATTCGGGTTATTTAGTAGGATCCAGTTTAAATTTCTCGGGACACATGTAGAGTCAGTCAGGAATTGTCACTTTAAAGGAAAAAGGGATGAAGAGTTTCGTGTATTTTCGCTTGCGTCCCTGTTTAGTTAATGATTCGATTTAGTCGGATCCGGTTTAAAAACCTCGGGAACATATAGAGTCTGACAGGAATGACAGATGAAAGGAAAGAAGGTTCAGGGATGAAGGGTTTCGTGTATTTTCACTGTCTGGCGTCTCTGTTAAGTTAAGTGATGATTCGGGTTATTTAGTTGGATCCGGTTTAAATATCTCGGGAATCATGAATTGTCCCTTGGAAGGAGAGAAGGTTCAAGGATGAAGGGTGTCGCGCATTTTCGCTGGGGTTCCTGTTTAGTTAAGTGATGATTCGGGTTATTTAGTTGGTTCCGGTTTGAAGATCTCAAGAAACATGTGGAATGCGACAGGAATGTCCCCTGAAAGGAGAGAAGGGTTTAGGATGAAGAGCTTTGTGTATTTTCACTGGCGTCCCTGTTTAGCTAATTGATGATTCGGGTTATTTAGTTGGATCCAATTTAAAGATCTCGGTAAACATGTAGAGTCCGACAAAAATGTCACTTGAGAGTCAAGAAGTTCAGGGATAAGGGTTTTGTTTATTTTCGTTGGCGTCCATGTTTAGTTAAGTGATAATTTGGGTTATTTAGTTAGATCCGATTAAAGATCTCGGGAACATGTAGAGTCCGACACAGCTGTTGGATGAAAGGAAAGTAGGTGTAGGGATGAAGGGTTTCGTGTGTTTTCTTTAGTGCCCATGTTTAGTTAAGTGATGTTTCAGGTTATTTAGTTAGATCCGGTTTAAATATCACGGGGAACATATGGAGTCTGGCAGGAATGTCACTTGAATGGAGAGAAGGTTCAAGGATGAAGGGTTATGTGTATTGTCGCTGGCGTCCATGTTTAGTTGAGTGTTAAATCGGGTTATTTAGTTCGTTCCGATTTGAAGATCCCGAGAAACATGTAAAGTACGACAGAAATGTCCCCCGAAAGGAGAGACGGTTCAAGGATGAAGGGTTTTGTTAATTTTCACTGGCATCCTGGTTTAGTTAAGCGATGATTCGGGTTATTTAGTTGGATACGGTTAAAGAGCTCAGGAAACATGTAGAGTCCGACAGAATTGTTGCATGAAAAGGGAGAAGGTTTAGGGATGAAGGGTTTTGCGTAATTTTGTCGGCGCCCCTGTTTAATTAAGTGATAATTCAATTTATTTAGTTGGATACGGTTTAAATATGTAGAGATGTAGAGTCCGACAGAATTGTTGCACAAAAGGAAAGAGGATTTAGAAATGAAGTGTTTCGTGTACTTTCACTGGCGTCCCTGTTTATTTAAGTGATGATTCGGATGATTTTGTGGATCAGGATTAAAGGTCTCTGGTAACATGTAGTGTCTGACAGGAATGTCTCTTGATAGGAGAGTGGATTCAAGGATAACGGGTTGATTTCGCTGGCGTCCGTGTTTAGTTAAGTGATATTTCGGGTTATTTAGTTAGATCGAGTTTAAAGATCTCGGGAAACATGTAGAGTCCGACAGGAATGTCACTTGAAAGGAGAGGAGGTTCAATGATGGAAGGTTTCGTGTATTTTCACTGGCGTCACTGTTTGGTTAAATAATGAATCGGGATATTTAGTTGGATCCAGTTTGAAGATCTCGGGAAACATGTAGAGTCCGACAGGAATGTCACATGAAGAGAAAGGAGAATCAAGAATGAAGGGTTTCGTGTATTTCCGCTAGCGTCCGACAGGAATGTCATTTGAAAGCAGATAAGTTTCAAGGAGGAAGGGTTCCGTGTATTTTCGCTGTCGTCCCTGTTTAGTTGGAGTGATGTTTCGGGTTATTTAGTTGGATCAAGTTTAAAGATCTCGGGAAACATTTAGACTCCGACAGGAATGTCCCTTGAAAGGAAAGACGATTCAAGGATGAAGGGTTCCGTGTATTTTCACTGGCGTCTCTGTTTGGTTAAGTGATAATTTTGGTTATTTAGGAGGATCCGGTTAAAGATGTAGAGATGTAGAATACGACAGAATTGTTGCATAAAAGGAAAGAAGGTTTAGGGATGAAGTGTTTCGCGTACTTTTACTTGAGTCCCTGTTTAGTTGTCATCATTCGGGTTATTTTGTTGGATCCACTTGAAAGATCTCGGGAAGCATGTAGAATCCGACAGTAATATCAGATGAAAGTGGATAAGGTTCCGAGATGAAAGGAATCGTGTATTTTCGTTGGCGTCTCTGTTTAGTTAAATGATGATCCGTGTTATTTAGTTGGATCCAGTTCAAGGATCTCGGGAAACATGTAGAGTCAGACAGGAATTGTCACTTTAAAGGAAACAAATATCAGGGATGAAGAGTTTCGTGTATTTGCGCTAGCGTCCCTGTTTAGTTAAGTGATGATTCGATTTAGTTGGATGCGGTTTAAAGACCTCGGGAACATATAGAGTCCGACAGGAATGCCGCTTGAAAGGAAAGAAGGTTCAGGGATGAATGGTTTCGTGTATTTTCTCTGTCCGGCGTCTCTGTTAAGTTAATCATGTAGAGTTCGACAGAATTGTCCATTCAAAGGAGAGAAGGTTCAAGTATGAAGGGTTTTGTGTATTTTCTCTGGCGTCCCTGTTTAGTTAAGTGTTGTTTCGAATTATTTTGTTGGGTCCAAATTAAAGATCTCAGAAAACATGTAGAGGGATTATCACTTGAAAGGAGATGAATTTCAGGGATGGAGAGTGTCCTGTATTCGCTGGTCCCCGTTTAGTTAAGTGATGTTTCGAGTTATTTAGTTGGATCCGGTTTAAAGATCTCGGAAACATATAGAATACGACAGGAATGCCACTTGAAAGGATAGAAGGTTCAGGGATGAAAAGTTTCGTATATTTTCACTGGCTGGCGTCTCTGTTAAGCTAAGTGATGATTCGGGTTATTTAGTTGGATACAGTTTAAATATCTCGGGAATCATGTAGAGTCCGACTGGAATGCCACTTGAAAGGAAATAAATTTCAGGGATGATGAATTTCGTGTATTTTCGCGGGCGTCCCTGTTTAGTTAAGCGATGATTCGGGTTACTTAGTTGGATCCGGTTTAAAGATCTCTGGAACATATAGAGTCCGACAGGGATATCACTTGAAAAGAAAGAAAGTTCAGGGATAAAGGGTTTCGTGTATTCTCGCTGGCGTGTCTGTTAAGTTAAGCGATGATTCGGGTTATTTAGTTGGATCCAGTTTAAATATCTCGGAAAGCATGCGTAGAGTCAGACGGAATTGTTACATGAGAGGAAATAAGGTTCAGGGATGAGAGGTGTCTCGTATTTTTATTGGCTTTGCCGTTTCGTTAAACGATTCATGTTATTTAGTTGTATCTGGTTTAAAGTTTTAAAATTTTTTTGACAGTTGTCAAAAAACTGTCAAAGTGACGTTTAAATGTCAAAGGGAGAGAGGGGCGCCATCTACGAACCGAGAACGGTTTCGGGGCGCCGAGGACGTCCGGATCCCGAAACTGCGATCGGTTCCGTCCTGGGGCTGATAATAAGGAAACGTCAATTTCGGACCATAACCTAAAAGTTTTATCGCAACGCACTGTAGATTTCGAGATAACCTAAAAGCGGCGCTTTGACATTGACGTTGTAATTTTTAAGTATTGTCAAGACCTGCGCGCGAATCCGGCGGCCATTGGTCTCGTATCTCTTTTTAATTTCTCAAATTTTACAAACCTCTCCGACACGGTGCTACCAAACGGCTAATAACTTTTCTTAATACTCAAAGGATCGCAACGAAACATCGACGTTGGGATTTTCCCGATATGATTCCGCCTACGAAAAGCCAATCTCCCCCGTGAAAAAAGCCTTTGCGGGCGCAAAGTACACGAAAAACCGCTCCCGAATTAGACGGACATAGCCTTATCACATTTTAATATTTATAGATATAAAAGATAGATAAAAAGAATAGAATATAGAATAGAATAGATAGAATAGATAATAATAATAATAATAATTGTAACTAGTCAATAATCACATAATCAAAAATTAAGAACTGAATATAAGTCTAGGTACTAACAGAATAAAATTACCAGATCTGCTAAAAGCTGAATCAGATTCATGATCAGTTAATAATGGTAGTTAATGCATCCGGAATTATTTTCTTTTTTATTTTCCGTTTACCTTGCCTGTCTCCTCTTCAGTAGTATATAAAGAATACTTAATATTTTTATATCATTTTAATTCCATTATCAATTTCTTTGTGCAATTTATTTATATTGAATCTGTTATTGACGATATATATTTTAATAATTTAATTGAGAATTAATGTATCTTGTTAATTTTTTTTTTAATAGCAACTACATAACAAATGTAAATTATTGTTAATTAGAGTTTTATTCAATAAATATTTATTTTAGTTATTTGATTATATTATGGGTCACCAATTAAAAAACGAAGTCCACAAGAAGATGTACATATTCTTTCGCTATTTGTAGCTCATCAGGTAGACGATTAATCTCGAAAAACTAAATGATTTACTTGAACTTACATTTTACAATTAATAAATTGTCATGTAACCATAAAAAACAAATTTCTATAATTAATGCCGCCTACATTTTCATGCTTTCTTATAAAATACTCTTCCTCTCTTTATTCGAGACTTGTTGTATAAACAACTTTATTCAAGCCTTATATTGGCCCAATAATAACAAAATTATCTAATACATTTATTGATGTTCCATTTCTGAACATGCAAATATAAATTATGTTGAATTCAAAAAAAATCGTTGAAAACAATTTAGAACGTTATTATTGTCGAACAATGCAAAAACAAAATACTCTGCAGGACTATATGTCACATACAGCATTGCAATATATTGCAGAATCCATTTAAATGTTTTACGTTTTGCTTTAAATGTAATGGATTCTGCAATAAAAGTCAGTTACCCCCCTACTTTTGACTGGTTTCAAATATTTTTTGGAGTTTTGGGGTTATACTCCAAGATAGATTTGCGAGTGTTTGACTCTAAATAAAAAAACCGATATTCCAAAATGGCGTCTGGTCGCCATATTGGATATTTCTCTAATGTCGGATCGAGGTGTGTGACACTTTAAATTAAAGATCTAATCTTAACTTGCCCAAATTTCGAGTTAATGCGATGACAATAAAATGCTCGATTATTAATCCCAGTAAGCATTTGAATTGAATATAATGTAAAATGATGTTTGAAATGCAATTTTTTACTATTTATTAAGAATTTTTATATTTAAACAAATATTATTATCTTATTAATTAGATATAATAAATAGTACGTTTATTTACTTTAGCAAAAATACTCGAAGTGAGTTCCATTTTGTTCACAACAGCAAACCCGTTTTATAAATTTTTCGCGAACACTTCTGAGCCTTATGCTAGTTCTAGATGTGTTAAAGACAGCTCTATGGTAATTTCTTTTCTTCAATTATTCGTCAAATATCAAAGCGGCTTCGATTTATCATTTAAAATTCGCGGCATGATTATTATAAGTCACTTTATGTAGGTAGAGAAAGTATGTAATAATGGGTAAATAATAACTGTCAAATTTATTTCCACATTTTCAAGGCACATCATTATTATTTTCCTTTTACAGGATGAGCTTTAGTGATATAGATTGTCCTGTAAATTAATGTATTTATTCATTTGACTAGGTACTTAGTCACTAAAATTTGCAAAAGTCTTAACTATATAATGAAAAAATGTATTTCAAACATTATTTTACTTGCCTTATTGACAAACTTTCATTATGTTCAATTCAAATGCTTACTGGGATTAACAATCGGGTATTATTGAGTCAAAAAACCAGGTAAAGAAACAAGTGCCCTGTGTAAACATTCAATTTGTTGTAATGCTGCCATTTTGTTATACATCATCGGATTACCTAAGGCAAGTTACTATGGACGAATATACCTTTAATTTAAGGTATCACACACCTCGGCTCGACAGTAGAGAAATATTCAATATGGAGACCAGACGCCATTTTGGAATATCAATTTTTTTATTTAGAGTCAAACAGTCGCAAATTTATCTTATCTCCAAAAAATATTTGAAATCATTCAAAAGTTAGTAGAGGGGTAACTGACATTTGTGCCTTACTATACATTAGTCATCTAGGTCCACATAAACAAATTAATAACTTACAATATTACTCTGTAAAACGCATAAGATGTATAATTCTAAAAGAGTTTAATAAAGGTAACTGTTAATTTAAATAATTATATATTATCAGCTACCTATTTCTAAATTTAGTCAATATCTTACTGAAATATGTAATTAAAAACTATTGAATCTCATAAAAATCAATAAATTAGGTATTGTACCATTTACATTAATTACAACAGAATTAGAGAAACAAATTTATAGTACCTAACACATTTTTTTCAAATTAATAATAATTCACTTATTTATGTAACTGCAATTAAATTAAAATTAAGGCAAGAAATATTAAATTCCATTTAAATTAACATACCCTTTGTCAATAGCAGATTTGATTGAAACAAATTCTATAAAGGAATTAATAAATAATATTCATGTGTATTAAAATCGAAATACAGATTAAATCAAGTACCTACTTGATTTAATCTTAGGTACCTACCTACCTAAGCCAAGTAAAAATCGAACCTATCTTTTTAATTTTCTATGGTATAAAAGTGTTCAATTAGTGATTAGGGAAGCTAAACTGCGTAGTTGCCAAAATTAAGGGCTTCCTATGCACGGCGAAACATAGCGGGCTTCCTATCATCCGTGAAACTCAGACAGTGTATATACAGAGAGCGTGGCGGCCCTCTGGTGGCAATCACACTGAACTAAAGGTGTATATATTGAGATATAATACCGACTTAGGAAGCCCGGCTGATTTTTTTAAACAACTACAGATGGAGTAACCTACCCCTGATAGACTTATATACGCAATAATTTTTAGGAAGCCCGATTCGGGCTTCGTAAATTTGCCGCGGGCTTCGTAACATCCGTGAAGTATAGCGTTTCGGGCTTGGTAATGCCGGATTACATGTGTATATATATATATATATATATATATATATATATATATATTGATAAAGGGTATGTTGTGGCCTCCAAAGTAGATACCAAAGATACGTTGTCACCTCATATATAACGTTATGGCCTCCGATTTCGGAGGCGACAACGTTTCTCCTATTTTTCATCGGTTTTGGAAAGAAGGTGACATCTAGAGTTCAAAAACGAAAATTTGTTCGGAGGCGACAAAGTACCTTCCATACTCACAAATAAATATTTTAGTTCCTATATATAACGCTGGCGCTGATGTCGCATTCAGTATTCAATGAGAGCACGTTGTCACCTCCTGATATATAAAGCTGAATTTTTTGTCACAAGCGTAGCGTTCCCGCCTCCTTAAAAAGGCAACGTCGCAGGACATTTCAGCATATTATGGGCGAGTTGCTTTATTCACGGGTTGATCCACCAGATGTGTTTTATCTCGTTCTAACCTCGGACATAGAACGAGATAAAACACATCTGATGGATCCACCGGTGAATAAAGCAACTCGCCCTATGAGATTGGATAGTGATAATTTAAATATGTCATCAATTATGTCATTTGAACATCCTAAATTATAGTTATTGTTTTATTTACGTGGCATACTGAAAATTTTTGCAGAAAACCGAAATGATACAATATATCAGCTTTGAAATTTTTCATAATTCAAGAAGCTATATTTCAAGATATGATTGGAATAGATATTAAGTATAATATATTATATATTTTTGGAGAAATAAAACAATATAACTTACTTTTAGCTTAAGACGTATAATTTCATGCACATCTGGAGATTCTTTGTAAAATGTAATGTAAGACTAAAAAGTGGGTGAGAACGAGTCAGACTGTACAGGCCAGTACAGGGATATTATCGAAAGATTAACCCCTTATGACATTTTTATTCTTTTACTTAGAAAATAATGGTAAATACAAAAGTTGTGAGAAATTTTCCCGCGATCTCACCGTACCTATCGAAATTACAATTATACAGGGCGTTCTGGAGATAAAAACCTAACTTGTTTTTCTAAATGGAATACCCTGTATGTTTTTATATTTTTGAAATCTACGCATTATCCCGATTCCGACGATATACCAGGTGACCACGAAATGACGCTCGTCTCTATATCTTCTTGGTTTTACAAGATATGAATTTCAAAGTTGGGCACGTCAAATAACAGTTAAATATGCATTATTTTGACCGCTTTTTTACTTTCAGTCGCTTTGAGTTTCACCGGAAATGACACTAACTTTGATTTTTTAAATGGAACACCCTATAGATTTTTACATTTTTGGATTCAGGAGGTCATTTTGGATATATGTAGTTATGGCATATTGAGATAAAAATATTAATACTGACATTTTTATGAGCAAATTAAATTTTTTACTAGGCGGCCGTAATCCCAAAAAAATATTTTATTTCATCCCGTCCGGAAAGTACAACAGTACAGTATTCATATGAGGCCGGAAAATGAGACATTACGGTTCAGAGCCGGCAAAGTACCGGAAACCACCGGAAACTTATTGCGAACCAATCACAAACTGTTATTATACCTTTTGACAGTTGTTTGACATATAAAAATCAACCGTAAATTAAAAAATAGTGTCAAATGTCAAATAACATAAGAAAATAACCAAGTGTCAAATTATACAAAAATGCTAATATACAAGAAATGACGGGATGAAATAAAATATCATTCGACACACGTCCGTAAGGTGTTATTCCAGCCTCGTTTAGATATTCTAGACTCGGCTCCTGCCGTCGCCACGTCCATAATATCTACTCGACTGTAACAAGTCACCTTCCGGACTTGTGACGAAAATTACTATTGTTATGCTTCAGTAATTAATAAAAAATACAATTATGACGTTATGCCATATGGCATTTCTGTTAAAAAATCTTAAACATTTCGGAAATCATTTCTCCAAATTAACTATCCTTTTTTAATGGCACCATGGTGGTACACTACGTTATTTCAATAAAGCATTTTATTACCGGTTACTTGGTACCAAAGACTTCACTATATCTTTATATTGTAATACATTAATATACATAAGAATAACATTCAACTAGAAATGAAAAAAAGTCAATATTTAACAGTGGATCTTTATCAAGTAGATGCCTTTGATCTCCTGAATCTAAAGATGTAAAAATATATGCAGGGTGTTCCATTTAAAATTCCAAAGTTAGCATTATTTCCGGTGAAACCAGAAGCGACAAAAAATGTTAAATCTGTTGAATTAATGCATATTTAGCCGTTATTTGAGGTGCCCACATTAGAAATTTATATCTTGTAAAACCAAGAAGAGATAGAGGCAAGTGACATCTTGTGGTCATATTCTTGGTTTTAAAAGATATGAATTTCAAATTTAGACACGTCAAATAACGGCTGAATAATATTTATTAATTCGACCAATTTATCATTTTCCGTTGCTTCCTGTTTCACCGGAAATTATGCTAACATTGGATTTTTAAATGGAACGCCCTGTATATTTTCACATTTTTTATTCAGCAGGTCAGATGCTAGAGATCCACAAATATGAGTTTTTTTTTTCATTTATATCTTTTTGAATGTTATATTATTCTTATGTATTTTTATGTATTATAATATGAACAAATCCATCATGGTGCCATTAAAAAAAAATAGTTATCCTGAAAAAATTATTTTCAAAATATTTCAGATCTTATAACACAAATTTCATATGATATAATACCATAATTGCATTTTTTGATTAATTATTGAAGCAAAATAAAACATATTTTTGAGATCACGGCCGCCTGGATGAAAAATTAAGTTTGCTCATAAAAATGTCTGCCAGTAATATTTTTATCTCAATATGCCATAACTGTATCCAAAATGACTTCCTGAATATAAAAATGTAAAAATATATAGGGTGTTCCATTTAAAAAACCAAAGTTAGTCACATTTCCGGTAAAACCGGAAGTGACAGAAAATGAAAAATCAGTCGACATAATGCATATTTAACCGTTATTTGACGTGCCCTAATTTGAAATTCATATCTTGTCAAAACAAGAAGATATAGGGACGAGCGTCATTTCGTGGTCACCCGGTACATGTATTGTATGTTTGCTCAACTTTTTGCTCAACTTCTTCTAATATAAATTTTTGCAAAATATGTAGAAAAACAGGGTTGCCTTGAAAATTATATTGGTTAGAAATACCATTCTGCATTTTATTTTGTTATTTTATACTAGGTAAATCATGTTTTACAAAAAAAACATATTTTATGAAAAGGTGTTCCACATGCCACATAACAATCAATAATGCCATTTTTTTATTCGATTGAACAAGAACCATTTTGACTTAAAAATGTAGCCACCAAAACTAGGGCTAGTAAGAGAAATATCAAACTAAAATAGTAATGCTTTTGTTTCTGACCAAACTGATTTGACGCCTCCTATATTTTCACATAATTAATTGGATCGCGGAGAAAACCGCATGTTTTTGATGTTGAACTATCATCTGTGCAACGTAACATGTTTCAAAAATTCCTATTTAATTAATAAAATAAAGTAGAAAAATATAAAATTTTCGTGGCAAAATTGATTCTTTTTATTTTGCAGACATTGATATTTGATGTCTATTGGGCAATAAGGCCAAGCGGCAAGTATTTTTTCGCCACAAATTGATAATAGCATCTTGTTTCACAGACATAAAAAATATGTCAAAAGTGTGATTACCTCCGAGGTCGGAGACTACCCTTAATTTTGCAATTTAGGTACAATAATCCGGTTTTCTAGCAATAACTGGTATCCTATTCATCCTACGTGAGAAATGGTGGTATACAAAATTGAAGATATTAAAATTCTCTATAAAAAATGTCCTACGCATATTTTTGCTCAGACCAACGGTTTTTTAATACCTACTTACCGCACAAAATTGAAAAATTCGTGACGGTCACAGCGAGCGAAAACCTTTGGTCTGAGCAAAAATATGTAAAGTTTATAGAGAATTTTAATGTCTTCAATTTTGTATACCACTATTTCTCTCGTAGGGTGAATAGGAAGCACCTTATCGTTAAAAAACCAGATTTTAATACATAAATCGCACAATTAAGGGTAGTCGCCGACATCGGGGGTAATCACACTTTTGATATGTTTTTTATGTCTCTGAAACAAGATCATTACGAAAAAAAAATGTATTATCAATTTGTATTTTTTTGTGGGTTTTTTCGACCTGCCGCCGTATGGACTAAAAAGGTTGGATCAAATATACAATACATATACAGGGTGAATCAGTTTTAATGGGATAAACGCAAACGAATAATAATAATAAAATTTTGTTATATAAACATATCCTCAAAATTGCTTAGTTTGTGAGATACCAAGTGTTTTTATTTTTTATCTTTGAAACGGGAAAAGATATTTCAGTCAAATTTGGTATATGATAGTTTTGGACAAAACCACATTCATTCTTGTGCTCCTTAACATTAACACAAGATCCAGTGGCATACAAATCGGGGCCATCTGATCCCCTTTTTTAAAAAAGTGGACGCGTCTGGGTTTTTTTAAAGATTTATAATAATTTTTATAATCGTTTGTCAATTCTAAGTAAATTAGGTCTCTACAAGTGTTAACCATAATGTATTTGATTTTGAGTTATTTCCCTATTTGTTATTAGAAATGTATAAAAACTTGAAACCTGTCAAGATGTTGTTTAATGGAAAATTGAATTAAATTGACGACTTATTTTAATTATAAATATAAATGTCTGTTTAGTTTAATCTTTTGACAATAAACTCTTACACCTTAATTGAATTAAAGGTTTTTAATAGATTTACGTCAAAGTTGAATACATATTAAATATAATAATGCAATAAATTCCAATAATATAGCATTCTTACAGTTGCTTTAAATATTAATAAGTTGTATCAATTTCAAAAGTCTCGCCAGTTTTCCATTAATGACGTCAAAAACGGACGGTCTCGTTATTGGTTAAAGTACAAATAAATTCGTTCGTGCACGTGACGTCACAATACTAACCTCAAAAATATGTAATTTTTACGATTTTCAAATATGCTGCTTTTATCAAAATTTCTGCTCCTGTACTATGAACTAAAATCTTGTTCAGTGCATTATTAATGAAGTTTTAATTGCCTTAATCTAATAAAATAAGATTGTTTTTGTTGGTTGGAAATCCAATCTATAATTAGCTGCCTATTTTTAATAATCTACAAAATTAAAACTGCAGGGTGTCCCGAACTAACGTGAAAACCTCTTAAGGGTATTTCCTCATCAAGAAATAAATATAATCTCTTATGTACAGTAAAGTCGAGAACGGCCTCCTTGAGCCGCTATATCTCCTCAAAAGGGGGCACCAAAAAGTGATTTGATTTTTTTTTTTTTTTTTCGAAAGTGACTATAGCTGGCGGAATGAAATTTGGGCACGACTTTGTACTTATGGAAGGTCTTCTTAATAGGTAAAAGTTAACAGGAGTGAAATTATTATGCATATACAGGGTGTCCCGAAATTAGTGGTCATCATTTTACCAGCTTGTTCAAAAATAAGGCAAGAAGTTCCTACAAATATAGCCACAGAAAGGCTTCCTAAGGGAGCTACAACCCTTTAAAAGTGCTTCCTTGATGATGGTTTTTAGTTAATATTTCCGAAACCGGTGAAATTAAAAACATGAAATTTTGGTCAATTACTAATCATTTTATGACCAATAAGGTAGTGTAAAAATGAATCAAAAATTTCATTCAGGGGTGGGTCAAACAGGGAGGGGGTGAAGTAAAATGCCCCACAACTTTTTCGCATGTAAGTTTTTCCAAATTTTGGTAACAAATTATGGAATACCAGAGTTTTTTCTGCAATAAAGGTATTCTAGTTGTACTTTGATATGGCGCACCGTTTTCGAGTTATTTGAGTTTCTGGAAAACAATAATCACAAAAAAATCACAACGGAACGAGTAGGATGCACAGTTCTCTAGGTACTTAGTATCTAATTAATAATAGAATTATGCTGAAATGATCGCTTCCAGGGCGCTACTGCAAAAAATAATAATAGGACAATTTTATTAGTAATTACTAATTAAATGTAAAGTTTATGTTAATAGGCCTATGACTTTGCTAGAATTAAAACAAAAAATATGAGAAGAAATTAATAGAATTCCACCTGAGATGTGTTTAGCAGTTTTTAATCACATGGAGAAGGTATTGCAGGAGTGTTTTGACCGAAATGGAAGGCGCTTCGACAATATAATTTTTAAAACATAAAATCCGCCTATATTGTGTGTATTTTTGCAGTAATAAATTTATTTTAAAACTTCAAGCAAATTTATTATTAACCTTTAAAAAGGGAATTCCATTCCTGGACACCATGTATAAACCACAATAGTTGAAATGTTTTATTGTGTATTTTAAGTCCCTAAAGGAGTAGTTTGTTATTTTCCTTATGTTTTATATCTTAATTCCTCTGGTTCTTATCACCCCCAATCATGATTAGGTACCACGTATCTTGGGCAATGGGAGTCAAAACAACTTCTTTTTAAGAAAATTAACCAGAATTAATCAGAACGGTATAAAACTAGTCAAAAAAATATATTTTTTAACCTTAGTTATTACATTTTCGAAAGCAAATACGTTTCTTAAGCTGTAAAACTTATTAGCAATTTAATAAAAAATAAAATGTAATATATTATATTTTATTAGTAATATATTAAAGTAATATATTAAAGTAATTTATTAAAGTGATATATTAAAATGTAATATATTACATTTTATTTTTTATTAAATTGCTAATAAGTTAGTTTTATAGCTTAAGAAACGTATTTGCTTTCGAAAATGTAATAACTAGGGTTAAAAAAATATATTTTTTTGACTAGTTTTGTACCGTTCTGATTATCTCTTCTTGGGTAATGCGAGTCAAAACAACTTACTTTTAAATTAAGAAAATTATATTTCTTTGTCATGTTTTTAATAAATTTTATAACTAAACAAACGTACTTATAAACAAATATATTTTGTTGACTCAGATTTTTACAGTTCTCCTTAACTGACCACAATTTCCTTGTCCTTCCCTACCTTACAAAAGTCATGTTCCTCATTTATCCCATTTTATTTAATATTTCGATAAGTAATATTTCATGAGTAAAACATTCTGAAACTGAATTTATATTCATATTAAAAACACGCCCTTATAATGCACGGATACAGAGGTGTCTTTGTGACCTCCGATAATGTGACAACACTGTCGGAGCCGACAACGTTATTAACGTGAGCGCTTATATATAGATTTCGGAGGTCACATAGTACTTTATGTGGTTTCCATATATGACCTCCTTAAAAGTCAAATTTCTCTTCCCCTCTTTTGAAATACAGATTCGTGACCCTCTCCTCACCCCATATATGAAAATTTTTTTTCTCTAGTTGAACGGGGAGACCCGGAGGCGAGGTCGCCTCTTCCATGTAGTGGAGGTGACAACATACCGCGTATAGATATATATATATATATATATATATATATATATATATATATATATATATATATATATATATATATATATATATATATATATATATATATATATATATATATTATATATATATATATATATATATATATATATATATATATATATATATATATATATATATATGCAAAGTGTCTTATACACCTCCAAAATGATATACGTATTTAACGAATACGCCTCCAAAATCGGAGGCGACTTCGAAAAATCGGTGACCAATACGAACCTATGTGTAAAACATGTTCATTGTCATTATTACGTCATTAGTAGGCGTTTCCCAAATTTTATGTCGGAGGCCAATTGGTATGGTGTACATATACAGTTATACAATGTAGTTCACTGTAATTCCACCAGAAGGCGCCACCAGTTAATACGCATATACGCTACAAATGGTGGTTAAGCAGAATTTGCCTCCACATGTTCTCTACACCAATACACCTCAGAAAATTGGCAACAGTGTACGGAGGTAAGTTAGTACGTTAGTTTTATATGTGTGTAAATATTATTCATTGGTGTTATTTTACCTTCTGTGGAAAAGCGCTCGCGTGCGATTTGACTTCAATAATGTTTTATTAACATGTATACGTACTAGCTTTGTTTATGAAGTAATATAGTTGTTTAACTAGTAACTAGTGTTAGTACTAGATTGACATATTGATTAATGATTAATTGAAATAGACGAGTATTACAATTATTACTCAGGCTCAGAGAATACAATTAGTTCAAAAATAATTTGGAAGTAGCTTATTTAAAACAAAATAAGAATAAACATAATTTAACGTTTTTATTTATTCAGAACAAAAATTTGTGTGAATGATTTTGGTGTGTGTAAAATTATTTATTTATTCCTTTGGTTGACAAATTAATGTTGGTAGTGTACGTAGTATTTCAATATGTTTTTCATAAAAAAGTAACTAAAATTGCAGTTATTAAACCAGTATAAAATATGTAAATTAGCAATAATAAAATCCTCTGTAAATGAACAGTATCAAAAATATTTGTAAACTGTACTGAGTAGATTAAATAGATACACATACACATTTTATACAAAGGTGTTCAAAGATCAGCTTTAACCTGAAGATGATGAACTCGACAATCTATTAATACAGATATGGGTAAGTAGTATTATTCTTTTTAAATTTTTATAACCAATTATGACTTTATTTGCAGGTTTGACATTATTCAAAAGTAAGTGGATATACAATATTGCATAAAAAACAAGCTTAAGATTTTATTAGCAACATGTCATATCAAATAGTTAAGTAATGTTCTTGTGTTAATACATACAGTGTGGAACAGCCAAATGAAATAAATTCATTATCTCAATTATTGTGAATATTTTTTTAAAATTCCTAGGTACCTACGTCGATTTTGGATTCTGAAATGACATCCTGCAACGTACAAATTTCATCTTTTAATTCAACCCCGTTCGAGTGGCAGTTGCAAACCCTAAATTTTTTAATGGACTTAAAGTAAGGACTTGTGATACCTTATTTGGAATATATTTTTACATTTATAGATTCAGGATGTCATTTTGGATACAGTTATAGCATATTGGGATAAAAATATTAATGGCTGACATTTTTATGAGCAAAATTAATTTTTTATCTAGGCGGCCGTAATCCCAAAAAATGTTTTGCTTTGCTTGGGTAATTAATCAAAAAATATATTTTTGACATTATGCCACATGGCGTTTGTGTTATAAGATTTTAAACATTTCGGAAATCATTTTTCCAAATTAACTAATTTTTTTTAAATGGCACCATTGTGGCTCACTACGTTATTTCAATAAAGCATTTAATTACCGATTACGTGGTACCAAATAATTCACAATATCTTCATATTATTATACATTAAAATACATAAGAATAACATTCAACTAGAAATGAAATCAAGTTATAATATTTAACAATGGATCTCTATCAAGTAGGTGCCTTTGATCTCCTGAATCAAAAAACGTAAAAATATATATAGGGTGTTCGATTTAAAATTCCAAAGTTAGCATCATTTTCGGCGAAACCTGAAGCATTGAGTAAATAAATAATATAAAGAGGCACAACCGTCAAGGGGCCGAGATTTTAGTATTGTATTTTTTGCAAATAGCTTCAGGATTGTTTTCAATTTTTAGTGCTATGAGAAGGTATTTGTTATTCGGTTGCATAGCCCTAAATATTGTAGATAATTCTATAGTTATTGACAAAAAAATACAACACTAAAATCTCGGCCCCTTGACGGTTGCGCCTCTTTATATTATTTACTCAATGCCTGAAGCGACAAAAAATGTTAAATCGGCCGAATTAATACATATTTAGCCGTTATTTGACGTGCCCAAATTTGAAATTCATATCTTGTAAAACCAAGAAGATATAGATAGAGGCAAGTGACATCTCGTGTTCACCTGGTATATTCTCTTTACAAGATATGAATTTCAAATTTGGACACGTCAAATAACGACTGAATATGCATTAATTCGACCTATTTAACATTTTCGGTTGCTTCCGGTTTCACAGGAAATGATGCTAACACTGGATTATTAAATGGAACGCCCCGTATATTTTCACATTTTTTTATTCAGGAGGTCAAAGGCATCTGCTTCATAGAGATCCACTGTTAAATATTATGAGTTTTTTTTTTCATTTATATCTTGTTGAATGTTATAATATTCTTATGTATTTCTATGTATTATAAATATGAATAGAGCTTTATAGAAATAACGTATAGAGCCACCATGGACTCATTTAAAAAAAATAGTTATTTTGAAAAAATGATTTCCGAAATGTTCGAGATCTTATAACACAAATTTCATGACATAATACCATAATAATTGTATTTTTTGATTAATTATTGAAGCAAAATAAAACATATTTTTGGGGTCACGGCCGCCTAGAAGAAATATTAAGTTTGCTCATAAAAATATCAGCCATTAATATTTTTATCTCAATATGCCATAACTGAATCCAAATTGACCTGAATCAAAAAATGTAAAAATATATAGGGTGTTCCATTTAAAAAATCAAAGTTAGTTTAATTTCCGGTGAAACCGTAAGTGACGGGAAATGTAAAATTGGTCGAGATAATGCACATTTAACCGTTATTTGACGTGCCCAAATTTTCAAAATTCATATCTTGTCAAACCAAGAAGATATAGCAAGCGTCATTTCGTGGTCACCAGGTATACCGTGCCTTCAATTTTCGTAGCTACATGGAGATAAAGTGATCGTGTTCATTCGAAGTAGAGGGGAGTATCGTGTGCATGGTAAATTCACGTTCACGAATGCAAACGCGTATGAATGCGTTTGCGTATGGACGATGATACATGGCAGCTATCCCCACTATTACGGTCGGACTCACGAGATTTACCGAATATTTTCTTATGTAGTGTTTTGAAATGAAGGCACGGTATGTTTTGTGTCACAAAAGTAACGAATTTAATTTATATTTTTTTTGTTTGCCTTTTAAAAAAGCAAAATATAGGTCAACTAGTATATTATAAAAAGTGTTACTTTTCTATAATATTGACAATTTGTCTTCGTCATATTTCACAAAGCTATAACAGTAATATTTTTTTACATAGGACACCATATGATATAAACTGTTTGAAAAATAATTTACTCTATAGATTTTACCCTTTTACCAACTTGTTTAAAGTAGTTTTCGAGAAATGTCAAAAATGGTCTGTATGAGGAGAAAATAAATTATAAGAGTGATTAAAGAAAAACCTTATTACTTGATTGACAAAAACAAATTAAATAAAAATGATAAAAAAAACAATAAATCTTCAGATAGGTATGCTAATTTAGAAAAATTTTATTGTTTCATAGAATAGCATTCCAAGATTTTTCAATGTTTTCAAAACTATTAAAGGTAAACTAACAGATAAAACCTAAGGTAAATTCTTTGAAGAAGTCACAATTAGAAGTCTTAATTGTGACTACTCCTCTAATTTTATTATTTTTATTAAATAACTATATATTTCTTTACGAAATTTTAAGGCTTTACCTGCAGTTTATTACCAACTATACAGTTGTCATACAAGGTGTTTTAAAGAACATATGCGAACAAAGTTGTATTATTTAAATGGAACACCCGTTATATATTTGCATGTTCGAATTCTACTAAAAATTATAAGCATTCTTTGTCATATCACCATACATCAAAATTAACTATTTCCGAGTATACAGGGTACTTTCAGATGCTGTATATTCTAACCGGTGAGACTCAAAGTAAAATAACTTCTACATTCCTTTCTTAGTTTTTTATTCCCCACCCGAATATGGCAACTTCCTGTTCAGCTTATGTCAAATGGAAATCGAAAATTTGGTTATTGGCTGGATTTGGACTCCTCTTCTACTCTTGTCATTTTTAACAAAAAAAATCCAATAATCTAGAGTACCTAGTTTTCTATTCTATTTAAATTAATAAAAGCTATTATTTTACTAAACTACACGGAAGCAAGTAAAATATTATTACCCAATACAAAAATGTTACAGAGTGACAAAAATGCGACAAATTATAAAGCGCACAAGAACTGGGAATGACATATTGCAAAATATTATGTCTCCTTTTAAAGTGTCTAAAAAAATTTGGCCCTATTACTCTATTATCTAAAATTCCACACCATACATTTACCGATGAACGGCCCAGAGCTTTTAATCTGACAAACTGCACGAGGATTTTGTAGAGCCCAGATAATTTGCTTTATTAAATTTAAAGGTGTTCATATGCTGAGCATAATTTAAACTGTTAACTTATAGTAGGGCCAAAAAGAGTAGTCAGTAGATCAAAAAATTCACCGGAAATTCTTCAAAGTATTTAGCTTTTATGGAATACAGAAGCGGCAGCTCTTTTTACCATATAATCCCATATAATTGAGAGAAATATATCAAGTTTTATCCGCCTACCAGAGATGAAAACCACAACTAGTTCCCCCTGGATTTACTGACTACTCTTTTTGGCCCTACTATATTTTAGACCAGGTGGTATGGGCGCAGTCGTTTTGAAGTAAATTCGGACTGATTTTTTTTGCTGGAATCGGTTCAGGAGACAGTGCCGATTATGAAAATCTATGTTACCAAAAGGTAACCTGGTCTGATATTGTTTAAAACAGTTAAAAAAAAAGGGAAAAATAACATTTTTTTACTCAAACTAATTAAGCATTTTTATATTTTTCGACCGATTTCCAACAATAACTTTTTTTCGTAAACTTGATATTTTCAATGTTATTGATTTTTAAAAATTAATAACTGAAAATATCTCTTCCTTTTTTTAGGATTTATTATATCTCTTGAAGTTACTATCGAAAAAACTTGTTTTATCTAACAAATATTCAAATTAACCAGTTTAAAACTGGGAAATAACCTCTACACCTTTGATGTGATGTCAGAGGAACAATTAGAGGGTGTTTTTTGACGACTAATAGGAATTAAAATAATACAAAAACACTGCGCTGACGTTTTGGAATCTATCTGTTTCCTTTTTCAAAGTGTAGGCTTTAGATTTTTATGTTACGTGTAGATGTAGATCCACTATTACAAATCTTTTTTGTGTGACTCAATTCATAGCAGAATCTATTGATCCAGGACTACAAACTGATGTTGTTTACACTGACTTTTCTAAGGCATTCGACAGACTTGATCATAACATACTTATTACTAAACTTAAAGCTCATGGTTTCTCTTCGAGTCTCCAAGAATTTTTTAAATCCTATATTACGAATCGTAAGCAATATGTTGAATGTTCTGGTCATCAGTCTGTCGAGATTTCAGTAACATCTGGTGTTCCCCATGGATCCAACCTAGGGCCACTCCTCTTTAACATATTCATTGATGATATCACTTGTAGTCTAAAGGTAAATTGCTTACTGTATGCCGATGATATGAAACTGTACTGTAACATCAAAAGCATTGAGGATTGTATGGAGCTGCAAAATGACTTAGTAAGCATCAGTAATTGGTGTTTTGCAAATAAGTTGCCCTTAAATGTAGCAAAGTGTAATGTCATGACATATAGCAACAAAGCAAATCTAATTACCTTTAATTATTCTATAAACGACACAAATTTAAATCGACCTGTTACCTACCGAGATTTGGGAGTGACATTTGATCAGAAACTTTCATTTGTTAATCACATCAGTAATCTTACTTCAGACTGTTTTAAAGCTCTAGGGTACATTATAAGAAACTCCAACGACTTCAACAATATTAGCATATTAAAATTGCTTTTTTATTCCTTTGTAAGATCGCGTTTAGAGTATGCCTCCAGTATTTGGAGTCCCTTCTACAATGTCCATATTCAGAGTTTAGAAAAAGTGCAGAGAAATTATAAGTAGAAATCCAAGTAACAACTACTCAACGGGCAAAAACCCCGACTTGCATTGAATTACACTTGGAAATCCAAAATTGATAGCCAATATTATTCGAATAATATTGGCCATCAATTTTGGATTTCCAAGTGTAATTCAATGCAAATTGGGGCTTTTGCCCGTTGAGTAGTTGTTACTTGGATTTCTACTTATTATTTAGCATGTAGTTTAGTCCACCAGGGCTAGAGGTCGCCTGCTTTTGGTATTTGCTTTGCAAATCGCTATCTGTCACAGAGACATCATCGATGTCTTGACAGGTAGTAGCAACTGACCACCAGAGGGATGTTTCTATCTCTCACCACTACCAAATAACACGGTGTAAAAGAAAATTGTTATTATTATTATTCTACACATTACATTAAAATCTAAAGCCTAAACTTTGAAAAAGGAAACAGATGTAGTTTAAGAAACGCCAGCGCAGTGTTTTTGTATTCTTTTAATTCATATTAGTTGTCAAAAAACACGCTCTAACTGTATTATTTAAATGGAACACCCGTTATATATTTGCATGTTCGAATTCTACTAAAAATTATAAGCATTCTTTGTCATATCACCATACATCAAAATTAACTATTTCCGAGTATACAGGGTACTTTCAGATGCTGTATATTCTAACCGGTGAGACTCAAAGTAAAATAACTTCTACATTCCTTTCTTAGTTTTTTATTCCCCACCCGAATATGGCAACTTCCTGTTCAGCTTATGTCAAATGGAAATCGAAAATTTGGTTATTGGCTGGATTTGGACTCCTCTTCTACTCTTGTCATTTTTAACAAAAAAAATCCAATAATCTAGAGTACCTAGTTTTCTATTCTATTTAAATTAATAAAAGCTATTATTTTACTAAACTACACGGAAGCAAGTAAAATATTATTACCCAATACAAAAATGTTACAGAGTGACAAAAATGCGACAAATTATAAAGCGCACAAGAACTGGGAATGACATATTGCAAAATATTATGTCTCCTTTTAAAGTGTCTAAAAAAATTTGGCCCTATTACTCTATTATCTAAAATTCCACACCATACATTTACCGATGAACGGCCCAGAGCTTTTAATCTGACAAACTGCACGAGGATTTTGTAGAGCCCAGATAATTTGCTTTATTAAATTTAAAGGTGTTCATATGCTGAGCATAATTTAAACTGTTAACTTATAGTAGGGCCAAAAAGAGTAGTCAGTAGATCAAAAAATTCACCGGAAATTCTTCAAAGTATTTAGCTTTTATGGAATACAGAAGCGGCAGCTCTTTTTACCATATAATCCCATATAATTGAGAGAAATATATCAAGTTTTATCCGCCTACCAGAGATGAAAACCACAACTAGTTCCCCCTGGATTTACTGACTACTCTTTTTGGCCCTACTATATTTTAGACCAGGTGGTATGGGCGCAGTCGTTTTGAAGTAAATTCGGACTGATTTTTTTTGCTGGAATCGGTTCAGGAGACAGTGCCGATTATGAAAATCTATGTTACCAAAAGGTAACCTGGTCTGATATTGTTTAAAACAGTTAAAAAAAAAGGGAAAAATAACATTTTTTTACTCAAACTAATTAAGCATTTTTATATTTTTCGACCGATTTCCAACAATAACTTTTTTTCGTAAACTTGATATTTTCAATGTTATTGATTTTTAAAAATTAATAACTGAAAATATCTCTTCCTTTTTTTAGGATTTATTATATCTCTTGAAGTTACTATCGAAAAAACTTGTTTTATCTAACAAATATTCAAATTAACCAGTTTAAAACTGGGAAATAACCTCTACACCTTTGATGTGATGTCAGAGGAACAATTAGAGGGTGTTTTTTGACGACTAATAGGAATTAAAATAATACAAAAACACTGCGCTGACGTTTTGGAATCTATCTGTTTCCTTTTTCAAAGTGTAGGCTTTAGATTTTTATGTTACGTGTAGATGTAGATCCACTATTACAAATCTTTTTTGTGTGACTCAATTCATAGCAGAATCTATTGATCCAGGACTACAAACTGATGTTGTTTACACTGACTTTTCTAAGGCATTCGACAGACTTGATCATAACATACTTATTACTAAACTTAAAGCTCATGGTTTCTCTTCGAGTCTCCAAGAATTTTTTAAATCCTATATTACGAATCGTAAGCAATATGTTGAATGTTCTGGTCATCAGTCTGTCGAGATTTCAGTAACATCTGGTGTTCCCCATGGATCCAACCTAGGGCCACTCCTCTTTAACATATTCATTGATGATATCACTTGTAGTCTAAAGGTAAATTGCTTACTGTATGCCGATGATATGAAACTGTACTGTAACATCAAAAGCATTGAGGATTGTATGGAGCTGCAAAATGACTTAGTAAGCATCAGTAATTGGTGTTTTGCAAATAAGTTGCCCTTAAATGTAGCAAAGTGTAATGTCATGACATATAGCAACAAAGCAAATCTAATTACCTTTAATTATTCTATAAACGACACAAATTTAAATCGACCTGTTACCTACCGAGATTTGGGAGTGACATTTGATCAGAAACTTTCATTTGTTAATCACATCAGTAATCTTACTTCAGACTGTTTTAAAGCTCTAGGGTACATTATAAGAAACTCCAACGACTTCAACAATATTAGCATATTAAAATTGCTTTTTTATTCCTTTGTAAGATCGCGTTTAGAGTATGCCTCCAGTATTTGGAGTCCCTTCTACAATGTCCATATTCAGAGTTTAGAAAAAGTGCAGAGAAATTATAAGTAGAAATCCAAGTAACAACTACTCAACGGGCAAAAACCCCGACTTGCATTGAATTACACTTGGAAATCCAAAATTGATAGCCAATATTATTCGAATAATATTGGCCATCAATTTTGGATTTCCAAGTGTAATTCAATGCAAATTGGGGCTTTTGCCCGTTGAGTAGTTGTTACTTGGATTTCTACTTATTATTTAGCATGTAGTTTAGTCCACCAGGGCTAGAGGTCGCCTGCTTTTGGTATTTGCTTTGCAAATCGCTATCTGTCACAGAGACATCATCGATGTCTTGACAGGTAGTAGCAACTGACCACCAGAGGGATGTTTCTATCTCTCACCACTACCAAATAACACGGTGTAAAAGAAAATTGTTATTATTATTATTCTACACATTACATTAAAATCTAAAGCCTAAACTTTGAAAAAGGAAACAGATGTAGTTTAAGAAACGCCAGCGCAGTGTTTTTGTATTCTTTTAATTCATATTAGTTGTCAAAAAACACGCTCTAACTGTCCCTCTGACATCACGTCAAAGGAGTAGAGGTTACTTCCCAGTTTTAAACTGGTTAATTTGAGTATTATTTAGATACATCAAGATTTTTCGATAGGAATTTCAAGAGATATGGTAATAAATCCCCAAAAGAAAAGGAAGAGAAAAAATTTATGAAATGCCACAATTAGCACTTAAACAATATGAACAGTTCTTGTTGGAAATCGGTCAAAATATATAAAAAAAATTAGTTTAAGTAAAAAATCGTAATTTTTCTATTTGTTATAACAAAAATTGTTTTAAACAATATCAGACCAGGTTACCATTTGGTAAGTTTCAAAACCGATTCCAGCAAAAAAATTAAGTCCGAATTTACTTCGAAACGCCTGCACCCATACCACCTGGTCTGCTATACAAACGAATAATATTCTAGCGCATCATCTTAATACGAACTCACCCCCCACTCCCGCTCAATATATGTGGCAACACTGCTGGAGGTGTAACCGAACTCTAGTGTACAAAAACTTATACAAAAGAGGCGTTTCCGCTACTCAGTATTTGGAGGTGTGTTACATTTACAAATATGGCAAAAATTTGTATATATTCAGAATGCTTATTCCTTACCCCTCTCTTGGTGCTTGTGTAGAGGTGTGTTATTATTTACCATTTGCACAAAATACACACAAAAAACGTACTTCCTTAACGTGGAGGCTTGGGTGCCTGTGTGATGTATGGAGGCGATTAAGATAGCCGTGCACGTATATATATATATACACATATATATATATAACATGTTCAGTTAATTCTAGATAATATATACTTGCATAATATATACACTCAATTATACACATACACATATAATCCACATAGACATAATTGAAATAAAATTACAAAGACTAAGATTTACGTGAGCTCCAACTGAAGCTTGTGGGTAAATTTTAGAATTTTACTAATAGAACAATAATAATAACTAAAAACTAAATCTTAAACTTAAATAAAAAAAAAAAAAAACAATTCACGCACATATTTCTTTTAAATCAGTTTTCAGACAAGTTATTTTAAAGGCTTATTAAGTATGTTTTTTAAAACCATGGTATTAAACGTTGAATTTCGGTGAAATTCTGAATTATCCATTTGTTTAAACAAGATGATAATAATTTTTTCTTACTTTTTATTTCCTTAGGCAACAGGTTATATATTTTGGGACCTACATAGGATAAGTGATGTTGAGAAGCATTGT
The DNA here is from genome assembly GCA_963680705.1 of Rhagium mordax. NCBI lineage: Eukaryota > Metazoa > Arthropoda > Insecta > Coleoptera > Cerambycidae > Rhagium > Rhagium mordax. The sequence goes on along the minus strand of OY796661.1, from coordinate 56,759,656 downwards.
TATGAGTTTTTGGAATTTGCATACATTTAGAAGTTTTATTTCTTGTTTCTTTATTGTGTGTTATTTGAATCCTATATTTATCTTTATTCTGCATGTATTTAATTGCACTTTTAATATAGATTTGTCGAACAGTAAGAACATCAAACTCTTTAAATATTTTTTGTGTCGAATACCTTTTATTTTTTCTCAATATAGTTCTTATCATATATTTTTGAGTTCATTATATTATTATATGCAGATCCCCATGAGATAATGCCATATGATATTATAGATTCAATTAAAGTCTGATATACCATTTTTAGTATTTTTAAAGGTAAAAATTCCCGCATTGATAAAATTTGTAGAGACACTTTCTTATTTTTTTAGTTACATAATTTATATGAAAATTCCATTTCATTTTTGAGTCAATGAGAACTCCAAGATATTTTACCACTTTAGCCACATTTATACTCTCTTTACAGTTACATTGTACAACATTATCATTTTTTTGGCACAGATATTCATGTATTGTTAAACTATTTAAATCTGAATGTATATTATCATAGATGGAAAATAAAATGAAATTACTTTTCTTTGCATTTAGTGTAAGTAGATTTTTATTAAAATAATGTTTTATCTTTGACAATCCAATTTCAGCTCTTTTCTTGGTTTCATTCCAAGTTTCTCCTTGAAATATAATCGCAGTGTCATCTGCATAGCAAATGGCCTGTCCTCCTATATCAATTTCCAACATATCGTTAATATATAATATAAACAGGACTGGCCCAAGGACTGTACCCTGTGGCACACCGAACTCAACCTCAAACTCCCTACTTATTGTTGTTCCAATTTTGACTTTTTGTGTTCTTTGTGTTAGGTAACTTTCAAATAAATTGTACGGAATTCCTCTAATACCCAACAAATCAAGTTTTTTGAGGAGAATTCGATGTGACACAGTGTCAAAAGCCTTGGCCAAGTCTAAAAATACACCTATGGATTTTTTTTTATTATTGAAACCTTCTGTGACACTCTGAGTTAATTCAATTATGGCATCCTCCGTGCATTTTTTTTCTCGGAAACCGAGCTGGAAAGGTGACAATATATTATTTTTATTTAAGTACTTTGTTATTCTATTTTTTATACATTTTTCTATTATTTTTGATAGGACACTTGTAAGAGAGATGGGTCGATAATTAGATGTAATGGTTTTATCACCTGATTTATAAATGGGAACAACTATGCTGTTTTTGAATATTTTTGGATAAACCCCTGTACTAATGACTAAATTACTTAGATACACTAATGGTTCAACTAAGAACCTATAATGTTTTTTTATAATTTCTGAAGTTATACCATCATCTCCTGCAGCTGATTTGCTTTTTAATGAGTTTATGTAACCAATTATTTCTTCTTTATCAACAGGAACGAAGTATAAACTATTATCAAAGTTAGATATTTTATTATTTAAACCATCAGTTACTTGAGGTATATTCGACGCAAGTGTTCTACCAACATTAGAGAAGTATTCATTTAACAAATTAGCCTTTTCTAAGTCATCCGCATAGTTTTGTGCGAATGGCCCGCCGCCACAGCCATATTCCTAAATATAGATAGATAGAAGTCATCCGTAATATTTTCACCAGACTCATTTTTTAAACAATTTATAGGTTTATCATGAGAGTGTTCATCATTAGTGGCTTTTTTTATAACTTGCCAAGTCTTTTTTATATCATGTCTTGCTTTGTCAAAAAGATTTTTATAATATATAAATTTTGCTTTTTTTATTAACTTTGTCAATGCATTTCTGTATCTTTTATATTCTTCCATAGTTATTTTATTATTTTGTGCATCTTTCCTTAGATTATCTCTATTTTTCATGGACTTTATCAAACCTTCTGTAACCCATGGTTTTAATTTTTTTTTTTGTCTGCGAATACATTTATTATTATGTTGGGACTCTTTTATGTAGTTTTTTAGTTTATAAACAAAGTGTTCCGAACATGTGTCAGGATGGTTTTTGCTATATAATTCTAACCATTTTTCAGATTCTAGTTTACGACTTAACATTTGATGATTAATTATTTGTTTCTCTTGAGTTACATAACTTTGTGTTCGTATATTATTACACTTAAGATTTACAAGAACTGAGTAATGATCTGTTATACTATTTAGAATGACTGCCGAGTTTATTTTAGAAAATTGTCTTTCGGTGTTTTTAATAAATATATGATCAATACACGAGCTACTGTTATTCTGGACCCTTGTAGGTTTATTTATATGCGAGAAATAACCATTTGAATTCAGTATGTTTAAATAGTCAATTGTATATTTATTTTTAGTTTCATTAATTTCAGTCTTTTGTGATATATCTAAATTAATGTCCCCAACAAATAGTTCAGTTTCGTTTTTTTTTGTGTTTTCTAAGAGTAAGCTTAAATCTAAGATAAAAGATTTTTCATCATGCTCTATGATATTTAGTAATTAGTACATAGGTACTCGTATAATAAAACGTGGCATCGACGACTATGAGCATAACTAGGCAAAAACACAATTTTGAATTTCCTTAATTTTTGGCAACCCTGTTTGATGGTTTAAAAACATTGTAAAGGTCGACTTTTTTTAATCTAGGTAAAATAAAAATTTTCTATCTTGATACATCCAAAGATGGACACACTGTACATTAAAAGTAGAAGTTATTAATGCTAAAAACAAAGAAGCAATAAAGGGTAACTCTTTCGTCTAAATTCCGATAATCTGTTTAATCCAAATTTAAATATTTGCACTACTTTCGGGGCGTCAAACTACAGATTACTGAAAAGATTACTGAAAAGAAGTACACTTATAGTTCATTTCATTTTTGTACCGCAGGGAAAAAATGCCGCATTTACAAAGCAGAATCGCGGCCTCTTTAATCTTCAAAGAAGCCGCTGCACGTGTTCCTTTGTCGGTAATTTTTTATCTGCCATAGAAAAGTGAAGTCTAGTATACCTGTAAATATCACTCAAAATATTACTTATCTTATAAGTTGTTTAATGGGCTCATTTCGTGATATTTGCTTTTTAATTTATTTTAGCATTTTCCGTAAATATTTCATCCTCTAAGTATATAGTGAAAAAATTAGATCGCTAGCGTTAATATTAACCCTAATATTTGATTTCAAATTCGTAACATATTTGAAACGGCTATGACGTCACACCACCCGACTCCACTGGTTCTATGAGTTATGCGGATATATGGTATTTAGATTTCGCTGTACTAAGGACGAAGCACTTAAAAGATGAACGAAATTACCACTTCCGCCGTGTGTGTAAGAACTGCCGCCGGTATGAAACTATAGGAAACAAGCTAGCGGCCGACCGCTGCGAGTGGTGTGACGTCACAGCGCTCTATTTTCATTATTTATTTTGAGGGAGAAGCAGTTGAAAAAAAAATTTAATATTTTGCACATTTACTAATTACAAGGTGTACTTTCGGAATATGAATTAAAAAATGTTTCCGAAATGAGCCCATTGTTTACACGTACACGTATTGTTTACACGTACCGCCATAACACATAACATGTAACTGCCGCCAGTGCCGCCCATCGTAAACAACTGAAACATCTAGAGAATGCATTGTTGCCAATAATTGCTCCATGAGATTGTTTTGTAGAAACATGGTTGCCAGATTACATAACGAAGCCTTACTAATACCACTAATTCCAAGACTAATTCCAGTAGTAATACCATTAATTCCACTACTAATACCACTAATTCCACTTCTAATACCACTAATTCCACTACTAATATTACAAATTGTACTAATTCCACTTGTAATACCATTAATTCCTCTATTATTTCCACTAATTCCATGGATCTGTACACCAAAATTCCAGCGCGGTTTACCCCTCGGTATAAACTTTAAACGATCAGATTTTGACTATTGTTTATATATGAAAAATGTCAACGGAAGTCACATATATCTTATCTTGTATGTGGATGATTTGTTAATTTGTAGCCCAGATATGAATCAAATTAAGGAAGTTAAAACACTTTTAGGAAAAAAATTTAGAATGACAGATTTAGGAAAAGTTAAACAATAGGTACCTTGGAATTGAAATAAATTATAATCCGGATGAAAAGAAAATAAGTCTAGGTCAGTTAAGTTACATAGAAAGCTTAGCAGAAAAATATAACATTAAGCAGTCAAATATTGTCCATACTCCCATGGAAATTAATTTAAAAGTAGAACCTGCAGAAAACTGTGAAATTAATTTGAAATATAGAAATTTAATTGGTGCTCTTTTATATGTAAGTAGTGGAACCCGTCCAGATATATCATTCTCAGTAAACTATTTAAGTCGTTTCCAAAATAGTTACAATGACACTCATTTTAAATATGCATTGCGAGTATTAAAATATCTATATAGTACTAGATTCATAAGTTTAGTTTATAATTCAAATTTTAATGATAAAATGGATGCCTATGTTGATGCAGACTGGGCCTCAGACATAATTGATAGGAAATCAACTACAGGAATATTTATTCGTGTCTTTGGAAATCCAATATTGTGGAAATCACAAAAACAAAAGGTTGTGTCACGTGCTTCAACCCATGCCGAATTTTATGCACTGGCTGATTGTGTTGAAGAAGTCTTACCTATTAAAGGAGTTCTAGCTGATCTTGGTGTTCAAATAAAGACTCCTATCAAAATTTATGAGGACAATATTATACTCTAAACTCTAAACATATTGATGTAAGTTACCACTTTGTTAACGATTTTCAGAAGAAAGGGTTAATTGATGTTTTAAAAGTGAATACTGATGACCAACTTGCCGATATACTTACTAAGTCTCTAGGTAGACAAAAATTTCAAAAACTGAGAAACTTGTCAGGCTTGCTCTAATAAAAATCAAATGAATACTTAATAACCTCTGTGGCAGTTAATTAAACCTTTTAGTTTTGTAACTTATGTCTATTATATTATCCTTAGATTTACTCAATCACAAAATCAAGGAGGTGTGTTAGAAATATGTTTTTGTTTTGTTCTAATTTAGGGATTTGTAAAATTATAATAAGCAATCGACTGTCAAATTAATTAAGAAAAGATTGAAAAGAAGCTAATGTCATATGAAAAAGTAGTATAGAAAAAGACTTGATTAATGATTAATGATTCAAAATTTTCAAAACCTACGCATAGAATTTTTCGTAGATTTCATATATGCTATTACTTTCTTTCTCCCTTCAACGGTATACGAAGGGTGGAAAAAAGTATGTTTTTTTTTATGGAATTTTTTTACACATTTAGATCCGCCCTACCTTTCTGTATATAAATATATATATTTATATATGTAAAAAAATACAGGGCATTCCATAAAGAAAACCACATTTCGTATACATTTCGTATATATTTCGAATAATAAATAATAATAATATAAAATTGTTTTTTTTTTTATTTAGTACGTGTTTATGTTATACAATTAAAACACGTTTAAAACAAAATAAACACTTTTTAAGTAAAAAAAGAAACATGTTTAAAATAAAAAAATCACTATTTTTGTCAATTCTGAATATATCGCCGTTTTGATAACTCACCATAACTTGTGTGACTAAAGTTGAAATACACACATTTGTTTACAGATGCAAGTGCTTACCTCTTGTTGAGCAAAATCTATAAAATTTTGAAGATCTGGGTCATCTCTATATGTATGAATAATTTTGTCTGTAAAATTTTCTTCCAATACAGATTGCATTGAATGTGGGAAAACAAAGCCAACAATTGCAATTCCCATTTCAAGCAGGAAAAAAATTAACAGGCATAATGAATACTAAAAGAAGCAGAAACTTTAGAACATAATTTATTTAAGTTAGATAAGTATCTTAATACTTACAAATTTGAGCAAACAGGTATTTTCTCTTAGAGCACCTACACACCCTGCAAAACTAACTATAAAGACAACAGCCCCCATTATAACCATTACTAAGGAAATGTTTAAAATAACATCATAAACATTTTCAAGTTTCACCCAACCAGTTAACTGCCATTTGTCTACAAAGGCATATAAACCAATTCCAATAAGGAGCCCTCCAAACAACTGCAAAAAAAAATAGAAAAAGAAATTAGAAAAAATAATATATATTCTCTAATTAAACTTACCCAAAATACGAAATTTAAAATAAATATTAAATATTTTACACAAGGGCTAACATATGTAAAATTACTGGAAGGTTGTCGCCTGTAATCTCTTCTATGATGTGAAGATGACATGTTGCTAATGGAAAAATGAAAAATAGGTATTTAAATGTTTTTTAAATGAAAATCTTCTATTTCACTAAAATATTATACATTTATCACTATATGTATACTTGTTCTGATACATAAATTTACAGCAATGTCAAAAATATATAGATTTGTAAATTTCTCCTATCAGATCAGAACCTTTTTTATTTGATAATTTGGTATTTGCAATCAAATCTAACCCTTTGTTATTTTTGTTTTTGACTGACAAAAGAATGACAGGAACAGTAAAATTTGACAGATACGTGGCAATACCTTCGACCATATAGGAACAGACCCCGTTTGTTTACGTTTTCGAGGAATGGACGAATAACGGCGGGGAACGGTAGCGGTAGTAAGCGATGCATTTGAGCCAACATTAAATTACCTATGTCTTTTAAAACTTCACGCTATATAATTAGCACTAAAAAGACAAAAAAAATTTTAGTTTATATCGTGAAAAGTCATCATGATTTGCCTGTCTACAGGGTGTCCCGAAACTCCCGCCTTCCCCTCTAGGTGCTAATTCTCCATGCAAAAATAGTAAGAAAAGTTCCTATAAACATGTGTCCGGAAATGCTTCCTAAGGGAGCTACGGCCCTCTAAAGATGGCGCAAAAATAGGTGTTTTTATTAATTGCCTATCTCGGAAATAATTTGGGACAACTTTATGAAACTTGGTTAACTATTTTCGATCATTAAAGGTTATTGTTATTGTTTTACAGTATTAGCCAAAATTAATTTTATCCAGGGGCGGAGAAACGAGGGGCCCGTGTCCTTTGTTTCTACATATTAATGTTTCAAGTTGACATTTTTATTTTAATCCCTGATTGTGATTCCCTGGTTAATACGCACATTTAGTGCGCGTCATATATAAGTCATGTAATGTCAAAATTGGATGCAAACGATTTATGAATTTATAACATCTACTGATATAAACACGTGTAATTTTGTAAAATTGATCAAATAAACTGTATTTATTTATAAATAACCATTTGCAAGGTATGTACGTACAAGATTATTTTATTTTTGTTTATAAATTTAAATCTTTACTATATTACGTTATATTATAACAGGTTATAAACTACTGGTAAATCAATTATATACATACCTTTTTAGTGCTTAAATATTTTTATTTAATTAAATTATTATCGCTTTTACTAGTTCAAATATTGTTTGCATCCAATTATCTGTCAGATGACGTTTTCACTAAATGAGCGTATTCTGCATAAAAAAGGTCCTCCTTACAATTACCCATATGGCAAGCCGTTTTCAAGTAAAATAAGCGGTCTAAACGAAATATTGTGTAAAATGTCAACTTGAAACATTAATATGTAGAAACAAATGACACGGACCCCTCGTTTCTCCGCCCCTGAATAAAATTAATTTTGGCTAAAAATAGTTAACCAAGTTTTATAAAATTGTCCCAAATTATTTCCGAGATTAGTAAAAACACCTTAGAGGGCCGTAGCTCCCTTTAGGAAGCATTTCCGGACACATGTTTATAGGAACTTTTCTTACTATTTTTGCATGAAGAATTAGCACTTACAGGGGAAGGCGGGAGTTTCGGGACACCCTGTATATAAATAGTGTAGGTGTGTTTGGTGAACCAGTTCAGAACGTCCTGGATTAAAGTTAGAGAATTATATGAACCTAACCCGAAACTGCTAGAACACCATGGTTGAGATAAAATATGGTTAGTTTTATCTCGGCTCGATTTTCGTACTGAACTGCGCAAGTAAAAAAACTTGTTGAGTGCCACTAGTAGCTATATGTTTTCTGCAAAAGTGTGAACGGGAACTGTCAACAACTGTCAAATAACAAATTGTCAAATCTGCTACACAACATTAGGAATGTTAAGTTTTGGTTATTTGAATTTATTAATTTAGTCTGGTGGTATCGGTTTTAATTGAAAAATGCAGAAGATTGGAGGACTTTTTTTAACCGTTTCCACCGCGAGAATTTGATGAGGATCAAATCTTTGACAAGATAGCAAAATATGCTTGCCAGCTATGCTACTCATTGTTTGGACAAGAACTTACATTCGTCTTCGAGAAATCAACAGAAAAATACAAGATAAACTAGAAAAACAAACAAGATCCCAAAATTTACAGGATTCAAAAAATAGTTATATTATGCTTTATTAATATAGTTATTGTGTTTCATGTCCTTTTTAATAAGTGTAAGTGTATTCGTATTCCAACTTTATTATATCGCCCTTCATTACTTTAAACTATACAGATAAGTCCAGGATGCTTCGAACACGACAGGGATTGGGACGAATGTACGAGTGGCCGACAACTCGCCTCAGTTCGAAATTTGTACATGAGGAGGACGGCAGTGCGCTGTAGCCACTCACTGCTCGCTCAGCAGTCAGCACTGTTGTTAGCATCTCATTAAAGGCTTACTTAAACACAATGAAAAAATTGAGAGATAAGAAAATGGAATAAGAAATAAAATGAATAATTATTCCAAGTTTTAAATACACAATACTCGATAATCGATAATATAGTAGTTCTTATTCGATTTATAATTCAACTGTTCAAATTGTTCCTTGCTTTTCGGATATCATTATTTGTTAATTCTATTCCATATTCTTTATTTCTTATTTCTTATCTCTTATTTTTTTCATTGTTTTTAAGCCTTAACCGTGTTGGGATTTACGTTTCGAAATTTTTATAACTTCAGTAATTCATCCTAGATAGGATTAATTATTGTAATTTTAAAAAAATGTCGAAACATTTAAATATTTCCATTGTTTGTTTTTTCGCAACAAAAATGTGATTCGACAACATAAAATTAAAATTAATAATTGTCGCTGCACCTCGAGTTTTGCAGGTGTAATAAAATTTATTATAAAAGAATCCAAAGATGCGAGAGCCATCGGCTACAGCGCGGAGATCCACGATTCCCACACCACTGTGTCCTCTTGCCTACAACGGGCACAAGTAAATAGCGCAAACTAATACCCATGTTCGAACCTCCTCGGTATATATTCTTTCATTGACTATTATGAACAATTATGTAAACATTCTCTAACATTCAATATTCAATGAAAGAATAAATTATTTTCAATTAAAGTCTACTAATGTGAAATATTACCACTTTTATTTATTAAAAATCATGATTAATTTCAAAAGTTTATTTCATATTATGTCAAATACATTCTAATTAAAAGTACAGGTAAACACCACGATAATAAGCACGAGCTATATATAAATTGTAGATTTTCAATTTGCGGTACTTGATTTCAAGATTAGATGTTATTTAGAAACAGCAAAAAATCTATCCAATTAATCTAGTTTATATTTAAAATTCGCGCCAAGATTTCTACTTGATGACGTAGTCCTTAGCGGTAGTCAAAATGTGCGTGACAATGTCGAATCAATGACGACGCAGCTTTATGGGCCTGTATCTCTTTAAGCCGCGTCCTCATTGAGTCGACATTGTCGATCGACAGAGTCAATCGACAATGTCGACTCAATGAGGACGCGGCTTAAGAACTCTCCTTGTTCACCAAACAACATGTAGTCCCGGGAGCATATTCACATCCTTTACAGTAGTACGGAAATGGAAGTATTTGGCGCAATTTCATTGGCCGTTTCAAGGCCACGACTTGGCGCGGACGCAAAATGTCACATTTAAAAACAAATTTGGCTTTAATCTAATCAAAAGAAGTCCTTTATCAGGGGAATAACACACATATCTAACCTGCCTCCGGCTATCGCCTCCAGCTTTTAACTCGCAATAGACCTCATGTCATGCCTGATGCATTTAATAAAAAAAATCCTTTAATCTAATAAAAAAAAATCCTTTATCAGGGGAATAACACACATATCTAACCTGCCTCCGGCTTCTAACTCGCAATAGACCTCATGGCATGCCTGATGCATTTAATAAAAAAAAATTCCTTTAACCTAATGAAAAAAATTCCTTTATCAGGGGAATAACACACATATCTAACCTGCCTCCGACTCGCAATAGACCTCGTCATGCCTGATATATAATAATAATAATACACCACATGTAATTACGACCCCCTTTATCCCAGAAGGCTGAGCCTTGCGCGGGAGGGGGCTACACATTTAAAGACAAGGGACACACATCCAATATCCGTGTATAATGGAAAAATCCCTCTCACAGTATTTTCCATTGCCACGACCGGGATTCGAACCCGGGACTTTTGGATGAGAGGCAGATAATCTACCATCTCGACCATCAGTCATATATGCATAGATGCATTTAATAATTTAAAAAAACAAGAACGTGTGGGATTTGAACCCGGAACCTTCTGCTTGCCAAGCCGAGCTCGTTTCCGCTAGGCCATTATACACCACTAACAAATTGCGAGTAAAGAAGGAATAAGTTCAGTTAGGTTTGGTTAAATGTGACATTTGGCCTTCAAACGGCCAATGAGATTGCACCGAATACTGCCATTTCCGTACGACTGCAAAGAATGTTAATGTGCGTCCCGAAATTTTTACGTTTGACAGTTGTCGGTCAAATGTCAAAGTGATTTTTATTTTCTTGTTGAGTGAAAGCGCAGTGGGAAGTTGTAATGTTTAATTTTTAATTAAATTCATAAAAAATATGGAGAATTTCAATTCAACACAACGAAAACTTTTAAATAAAAATCTGAAATTTTTTTCATTTCGTCAGTATTGGGCCATTTAATTACATTTTTAGCCATATTACCTGTTGAGTGCTTGCACTCATGGTGAACCGTTCATGGTCTATATACTGTATCCCATGATCCAAATAAATAAAGATATGATATTGCGCATGTGGGAGGAGCCAAGCGATCAGTTGGCGTACGTCACCTGGTGACGTTTCTTGCTGTGTACTTTATTGTTCCTCATTATTTTGGCGTGGTTTGAGTGGTTAGATCTTAAAAAAAGTGTTTAAATTATTGATAAATATGTATTGTGCGGTGGCAAATTGTAAAATAAGCAATCAAACCAAGTGGTGGCGGCGGCATTAGCTGATAATTAATCAAACAGAAAACGTTTAAAATGGGTTGAAGAGTGATCGCTTAAACAAGGAGACAATTTTCCCACGTAAGAGTCTACCAAATGAGTTATAGAACCAGGTGGTTGATTTAATTATCTGCGGATAGACGAACAAACAAAAGAAATCACCCTACGGCGTGGACAGTCCCGACACTAATAAAATTCGTCGTTTTACCTTCGTGGCAGACTTGCCCGAGCACCAAGCACGTTCAAAATGGTTAAAATCAACCGTTGGCAAGATATTGAACGCCGACGCCAGCAAGAAGGATGGCTTTCAGCCACACACCTCAGTTTTGTGACTGCTTTACCCGTACAGTTTTACCCGGGCCCGGGCGGGCAAATTTGTTAAAAAAGAACGCAGTCTGTTGTCTGTTGGTGCCTATAAATTGGTAATGTTTAAACTCTAAGAAGAATAACAAATATGAAGGATATCGATCCTGTATGGTTCTGTATCAAAAAAGAACTTACCTATTAAACTAGTCATAATTATTGTTTTAC